>OX122884.1:47514241-48714241 GCA_944738645.1 Eristalinus sepulchralis
CCCACTTCGGGCACACCTTTCACCCCTTGTCACAGCCATCATCTCCATTAAGGCTATAAACTTTGTCTCCCCAACCAAACCATTCGCAGACAGATCAGAGTGGTGGTGGTGTCACCCCTCCATCCATCCCCGCCGCCGCAAGGAAGTCAAAACAAAGCCCGAAGAAATTCTCAAGTTTTATATCTCAATTGTGTGCCGACATTTATATCCCTTTTCGTTGGGAGTGAGGAGGACGGGAAATTGCGTCCCCCGTCTGATACATTCCTTCAGTCTTTCCTCTCCCGGCGCCGCACTCGGCGGTGACATGGTTTCTTCTATGTTTTTTCTTTTTTCTTTTCATTCCTCGCCTTCGTCTCGACATTCGTCGCTTTATGTCTTTAGTGTCTGCTGCCGAATCCGACTTCGAAACCCCACTCTCCAGACCCCCCCCCGCACCACGTTTAAAATTGGTTTCAATTGTGAATACACAAACCGAAGAAACTTGCTCGACAAACAAGTCCAGGATGTGTGTGAGTGGGGGCGATGCCGAATCCTGCCAATTGTTTGTTGGTTTGTTTATTTATTGTTTCAAGTGCTCGTTGAACAGATAAACAACTCAGGAGGACCATCGCCCTGGATGTGCGAGGCCAGAGCAACACCATGAGGGCGTAAAGGATAAAACAAAGCGAGGCAACGTTTATCTGCGGGACTCATCGCTGCAAACGACCTGCAGCTATTGATTTTCGATTTGCGCGAGGGCGAACGATGGAAGTTCTTCTGCGAGTGCAGCTATCACGGCCACGGGGACTGGAGGGGGTTATTTTTTACGGTTAATAGCTGATTTCAAAACAAACACATATCCGGGCTGCTCTCGCATGGTGGATCTAAATTGAGATTGATTGTGATTAAGGGTGTGGGGTGTGGAGAGCATTCAGACTATTAGAAGCTACTTACCGTTGATGGCCGCGGAGGGGTGACTGCCCCCCGGATAACTCATGTGATGACTTCATTCCGACACACTGCCATAAGCAGCCCCGAATCAAGCGACACGGAACGAAACTCGAAACTCCTTCGGGTGTGGAATTGAGTTTCAAACCGTGACGCGAGGGGGCGCCCAACAGTGCGAGCGCTGCAGGCGGATGCGGTCGGGGTGTTAGTGGATTTGGTCTGGATTTTCGGTGGCTCTATGCAGCTTTGAGGGTTTCCTTGGCTTTGGGAAACTTCTCCCCCCATGGACTCTCTGGTTTCGATTCCGAGAAGCCAAGAGGAATAATTGAGTTGCCCGCCGACCAAGGATGCAGTCTGTGCGTAGTTCGAATTGAATTTGTGAATCGATTGCACTCTGATGCGGCACAGAATGATGCGGTTGTGCTGATCTCGATCTCATTCAAGGTTGTCAAGAACAGTTTGCACAGACATCTGGAGAATTAAGATCATTGGCCAGTCTGTCAGTGAACCAAATAACCGTCTAGCAGCAAGGGCGTACAATTCACTCAGCCAGCACCCAAAAAGAACTATCCACCCGTCCCCCTTATTACACCCATCTCTGACAACGGCAACCGATAACCGACTCCATCTCTACCCAGACTACACCTTCCACCTCCCCTCTGGCAGAAAACCCCCACTTTGTCCTTCGAGCCGAATCAATGAACCCTTAAATAGCTACTCTCCTGTTGTGCGATTGTAAATCGTTCGCCCGCTACCAAGTCAACTGCAAGCGCACCTCAACTCCACCGATCCACGCTGCTCCATCATTCTAATGGTGGCGAGGTCATAACCGAAGAAATATATTTTTCGGCATCGCGCTCGCCGCCCCTCCAGAGCAGAAAGCAATTAACATTTCGAGCGCTTTCCGCTTCTAACTTACTGCCGAGCATGCAACAACTTTCGGACATTAATTTCCTGCGCGCTGTATCCTGGACTGTGCAGTGCATGTACCGGTGGAAACAACAGCAACGCCGGTCGTTGCCAAAACATTAACTACCCGCTGCTGTCTTCCATGCCGCGTCCCATGGGGGAGAACTCCGCTGGGTTCAGGCAAGCGCATCTGTGTAGACGAGGAGCGCTCCCACTCGACATCGCCGCTTCCCTTCGGTGCATTAGCCTTGCCGTTCTTCCACCTGTGCACACTTTGACTTTCAAACTGAGGGTCGGGCTGGATCAAGGATACCTTAAAGTCGCTCGTATTTATTGAGATTGCCTTCCTCCGCTCTGCTCTGTCTTCAGTAGCGACGCCGCGCCGCCGTCGCTGTCAGTGTTCGCTGTCTTGTGTACTCTCTGGTGTAGCCGCCTCCACGACCGTCACCGGATGGCTGGGAATTCCTGTCGCGGGATATTCCTTATTAAGGGAGTGATTGGAGCGATTATTTATTTAAGGACCGAGAAAAACTTAAACTTTAAGAAAATGTAGCAGCACTCCGCGAGCTGGCACCTGCGACGGGAAGGGTTGAGGTTGTGCCGAGGGTGCGAGATGTCTGGCGATGTCTGGGGATGTCTACAGCAGTGACTGTTTGCCATGCTGTTACGAATTGTGAATATTATACGCCGAATTGGATGGGCTTGAGTGCTTGGCTCACGTTGGCTCCTAATGGGGATTAAGTGCCCATTTCTTCTGCGGGGGCTTGGATTGCCATGAGGTTGCTTTGAATTCATCAAGTTTTCATGAAAAGCTGTTAGACTGACGTGCGCGTAATGTCACCCCTGTATAAGAAGTCGCTCATATTTCTGTTTTGCACTGTATGAGTCCTTGACAAGAGGCTTGAGTGCGATGAATGGACTGAAATTTGCAGTCGAAGCGAAGGAAGGTAGGGGACTCAAAGTTTACAATTATTTAGTTAACGTGCTTTGGGATGGGTTTTTGGCTGGAGGGATGGAAAATACCTTTGTATAACTGATCTACCACTCCCTTTATCCGCTTACTTTCCAACAAACCCGAAGATTTATATATTTTTCTAGTCACCTGTTGGGCGCCATTTTTTTTTATAAAGCTGCATGCCACACTTGACTGCACAGGAGTCTTATCGGCCAATCCATTCCGTCAGATTTACCACACTTTCCAGAGGTACACAATGCGCTATATTGCTTACAGGCGCTATTTATTTTTGACTGAATCTGCTGATCAGCGTTGGGCGCCACTTTTGTCATAGGCTCTTTCTTTTGCCTTGTACCCAAACCTGGAGTCCACGATTGCCAGTCCAGCTCTAAAGAAAAACAGCGCAATGATGACCACGCTTAGCCTGATATTCGCCGGGCTATAAGCAACAACCTTAACCCACCATTTTCCGTTCAAATCAGGACATTTAAAGAAACTCATTAGACTAGGAATCCGACAATTTACCTCCTTTCCCTTTCAAATCCCTTTCAGCCACGAGCTAATTTCTCTTCAAATTAAGTCCTTCAAATCCCACAAAATCAAATCACTTGAAATGCCAAAGGACCAACGTTTCCCTTCCCACGATCTTTGACATATTTCTGTCATCACCTCCAGGAGGGCAGATCAAAAACAAAAAAAAAACGAAATTTTCAAATCACCACCACCGATTACCAACATGACAGATTAAGCACACTCCGGGCATAAATCTTCAAACAGCAAACACTCCTCGAGAAGGACACGTGCGTAGGCACCGCAGTAACAGGCAGGTGAATCAGGTGAGGGAATTATATGGAGACCGACTTTGAATGTGCGCTCCTTTAAGGACGATTAACCACTTGGCAATCCAGTATGGCACCTTTTAAGGTAACAAGACGAGGAAACATTTCACACTCGATTGAGCCGGTCGAAGAGCTAGCGACACACACACACAATCAAATGGCTCCCACTGAGAGAAGGATGTGTATTTTCGTCGTCGTCGCCATCGCCTTCGTCCTCATCATCAGGAAGGAAAGGCATTCGAATTGAATTTCCTCACTCGAGTAACTGTGTTGTCAGGAAGTGAGGGCGTTTCAAAAGCACACAGGAACACAAAAGCGATTGTTATTGCTTATCCATTTGTATGCGAGAATGATTGTTCGGTGACGGATGGGCGGATGGTGGGGTTGGGTTATTGTGAGGAGGACTTTTGACAGTTTTATCGTCTTCGAGGGTGAATAGAAGGGATTGTGCATGGGAAACGATGGTGAGGCAAGTCCGCTGAATTTAGTCTTGAAGCGAGTGTTTTTTTTTTCTTGTGGAACGTATTTGTGGAGTGGGTTAATGGCTACTTAGAGTGTGGTGTAAGATTTATTCTCGCCGGGAATTCACAAAGCAGATTACTTTCGTTGAAGACTGCAAGCCAGGAGCAGTTAAAAGGATTTTGTAGGGCACATAGACTTACGTACTTGAGGGAGACTTGTGTACTTTGGGAGCATGTTTAATGGAACTCATCGATATGGAGCGGCTTTACGGTATTCAATTGAAAAGAAGACAACATTTAACAACGTATTCAATGTAAAGAAGGGAAACGATCCACATTCCCTCATTTATCCTTATTGAACAAAGATGTTCCTGACCATAGGTACCATCGACAGTTCAGTAAATAATTTCTAATTGAAAGAAAACTCAACTAAATGCAATTAAATCAAATCCAGTAGACAGACAGAATTGATTTACACTATAAATGTCAGTCAGTCAGAGACCTCGTATTCCGATTTCCAGGAAAATGAGTAACTGTCTCTATGATGACGCTGTATGACTTCGATAATTGATTGGAAAGTGGAACATTTCACTGTGACTGCCTGCAATGATGGCAATTTAACAGTTCTCGGAAGCGACGAGAGAACATATCGCTACTAACGAGAATACTGCTTTACGGAGTTTCAAAAGTTGAATGATCTGCACAGAAAAGAATTCACGGAAAGCTGCAGAACCATTCTCCTCGCATTCAGAGCAAATAATTGACAAAAGATAATGCAATTAAGAACAATCATACTTCAATTTAGTAAATTAATGAAACCCCAACTAAATCCGATGATCTGAAAGCCCCGCCCTAAAGGTGGTGCCCTTAGCGTCGAAGCCATAGAGCGCCTTGGCCATCCTAAAATGGTTTGAAGATTAGAAATTGAAGTCTTTACTGAATCAAGATCCGTGCTAAGCGCAAGCTGAACTCTCAAAATCGTTGGGAAATTGTGACTCAGCAAACAATTTCCATTCGGTTTGGATTTATTCAAAAGCAAGGAAATTTGGTGCCGAACGAATTGACGCCGAGAGATGTCAAAATACGATTTGTCGCCTAGGAAGTGCTTCTTGAAAGACGGAAGGAAGGAAGTTTTGCATCGGATATTGAGTCGTTTCTTAATCGTTTAAATTGACGTCAAAGAAAAACATCCACGGTTTAATGATCATGCTCTGCATATGGTGGGACCAGCCGGTGTGGTGTAATATGAACGGCTTAACCAGGCCAGGTGGTCGCTGTGGCGTAGTGGTAAGTGCGTCGACCCACACGCAGAAGGTCTAGGTTCGATTCCCGGACGGGACACCTCGCATTTTTTCACGGCATCACCTCTGTCGAGTTGCTGATAACACTCAAAGAGTATCAATTGTCTATGGAAAGCTTTTCAAATCTCACCGTTCGAAGTCGGCAAAAAACTGTAGGTCCCTTCTACTCGTGAGAGAACAGTAGCACGCACAACACGAGAAGTTGATGTAGAGGCTAGGCCCTGGTCCCTTGTGGGCTATAGTGCCACTTAATTATTAATTATTATTAAACCACACGAAACCACTGATGGGAATCATAATCGACAAAAACTACTGTTTGAGCAAAACGTCCATAAATGAGAGAAAGGCATGACAAGGTGTTTTTGCAACATGATAACTTTTAGCCCCAACTGGCTGTAGCGATAAACTATTGAAAAACGCTGAATTGGGAGGTTTTTAACGACTCGCCGTATTCTTCGGACCTTACTCCTTCCGCCTATTTTTTTTTTCGACGAAATTAAAACGATTTGAGAATCGAGTCTTTTGAAGAAATCGAAGAATAGCTCAATTATTAGATCGATGAGAAAGGACTCATTTTTTAGAACCGGTGTTCGAAAATTACCAGAGAGATGGGAAAAAGTAGTTGCGTTCGACGAACAGTACCCTGAGTGATGTTTGAGATGTCTTATTTTTTTTTGTTGTGGCGCTACAGTCTGGGGTAGACCTGGGCCCAAACCAACATGCCTCTCCAGCCATCACGATCTTTCGCCAGCTGCTGCCAGTTGCGCACTCCAAGTATGTTAAGGTCCTTGTCCACTTGTGTGCCCCACCTTAGCTTGGGACTTCCTCTGTTGCGTCGTCCCAATAGCTAATATTCGAAGACTTTAAGCATGGTATCCGAAGCCGGTTGACTAGGCGCATGAGTTCGTCATTGGATCTTCTCCTCCAGATGCCATCAACGCAAACAGGATCAAAAATCGCACGCAAAACTTTTCTCTCGAAGAGGCCAAGAGCATCCTCATCCGCTTTTAGTAGTGTCCAGGTTTCCGCGCCATAAAATGGGACTGGGATGATCAAGGTGTTGTACGAAGTTACTTTGGTCGTTCGGGAGAGGGCTTTATTACTCAATTGCCTCTTGAGCCCAAAGAAACAGCGATGAGCAAGATTGATTCTGCGTTTGATTTCGGTACTGGTGTTGTTGTCCCTATTTACCGCGAAGCCGAGGTAGATGAAGTTCTTGACTACCTCGAAGTTTCTGCTGCCTTGTGTGACGCTCTGTCCGAGACGCCGATGTTGTGTGTCCTTCTTTGATCACAGCATGTACTTCGTTTTGTCCTCATTAACCGCCAGACCCATTTAAGCCGCTTCCGCTTATAACCACTGACTGCTCGCTGTGTACGTCCACTCACATCAATGTCATAAGGGTAAGCTAGCAGTTGAACGGATTTTTGGAAGATCGTTTTGGAAGATCGTCTTGGAAGATCGTCTTGGAAGATCGTGCCTCTGGTGTTGACTTGTGGGTTACGCACGATCTTCTCAAGAATGATGTTGAAAAGTCACACGACAGAGCATCGCCTTGTCTGAAAGCTTTTTTGACATTGAAGGTCTTGGTGAGTTCATTCCCGACCTTGACGGAGCAGCGAGAGTTCTCCATCGTCATCCTACACAATCTGACGAGTTTAGTAGGAATGCCAAATCTAGACATGGCACTGTATAGCTCGTCTCTATGCACACTGTTATATGCGGCCTTGAAATCGGAGAATATACTTTTGCAACATTACAGTGCAATAGAGCATCAGTTAAATAGCGTCTATGCCTAGACACTTCCTTTCTTAGTTCTCTATAAAATTAAAACCGCGAAATTGAAATGAAAAATACTGAAACAACGTCCCAGTCCTAAAACCACCAGAAGTTGATTCGAAACGACACACAAGTCAACCTCATCAAGCCTTCGAATATTTGAAATAAAACACCATCCAATCAAATGGCACAGACCGGAGGAAAAAATTGCATTGTAATTTCCAGTCAACGGCCCAAAGACAAACCCTGATTGCCACTCAGACCACAGACACTCTCTACAATCTGACACCCACTTGAAAGCCCATTCCCAAGCCCTCCCGTCTGATGAAATAACGAGACTACAGTCCCTTGCAGCCCTCACAAAAAACTGTAAAAAAAACCTCCCCCCTCATCACCGCCCCACGAAATTGGATTCCCCATTAAGACTAATTCTAGCGAATCGATATCACACCTTCGCCCACCTATCACGCCCCATTGGTGGGGGCACCTAAAAAATACGACCCGAACATCCACCCTCCGCCAACGTCACCCGCCTTCCGAATCAACCGATGCGAGTAATTTAAAGTGCAATTGGTTTTTATGGTAATTTGCTGACTTTCGGAGGCATTCTGACTGTTATTGGCGGCGCAGCGGGGCGCCAACGACCGCCAGAGCATACGTGTAGTTGGTTTTTTAATCCGGACTAAATTTTCCAGCGCACGAAACTATTCCAAATTGCATAATTGATAGCTATGGCCAGCACCGAGTGATGGTTGCCAGCAATAGCTGCCGCTGCAGCTGCCAATGTGCGTCGCCGCCATGGCTACCGCCACGTGTACCCGGCCCTGTCCACTCCTGACGGAATGCAATTCCTGGGAAATTAATTAAATACCTCGGCCGCCGTGAGTAGGATTAAATTTCAATCAATATCGAATTGGATTTACATTTCAGAAATGGATTGTGTGTGTGTGGGCGAGTGTGGAGAGGGTGTGTGAGAGTTTTTCTTTGTTCCCTGCAGGAGGCGTTCGCTCCGGGGACGTTACGAAGCACAAATCCGAGATAATTTAGCTGATTCCGGAAGATGAAGCTGTCGCCAGCAGCCTTATAATCCTTTGAGCGCATTACCGGCCGCAATGACAGGTGCCTGGTGTGCGTCTGTAAGCGAGCCACGTTCCATGTGTGAACAAGGCCGGCTTCCCTGTATGGGCAGAAAGTTTAATTAAACCGACTCCCAGGGCCCAAGCGGCTCCGTCTCGTCGACAACCGAGCCAGACGCGGCGTCTCATGGCAACAATTTATTTGCAACTTTGTCCACAGCATCCAGCGGCAGCGTCTGATCCAGTCGCCTGGAGTCAGAAACTTGCAAGGACTGCCTTTTTAATTGCTTTTCGTCATCGGCCGTTAAGAATACCTCCGACCTCGCTGTGGTGTGCGCTTCTTTGCCCGAGTTGTCGTTGTCATCATCATCATCAGTTGTCCATCTACCACTCTTCATACGCCATTGAACCGCAGATGGAGTTAACGCCAAGCAATCAAAACTTTTTCCATATAAAAAAGTTGGACATCCGCACAAGAATGGAGGATCTGCAGAAGGATATTGCGTCAGCCTCCCGACCGATTCCAGGCAGAGTGGAACTTGAAAAGAAATCAAATCGTCTGACGGGGAAAAAAAATAAATAAAATAAGCCACTTGCCTAACGGCACACCACTGGTCTCATCGCCAGACATTTCTTTCATCCTTAATCACTTTCACGCTGTATCGCCATTTGCAGCGGCGGCAACGACGACCACGGCTGCGGGGGCACGGTAAAAGTTTCCCTTCTGCGCTTATCCTGGCTCACATAAATAATCGAGTGGGCGACGGCGGTGGGTGACTGCTGTGAACTTCGACGGTTCATCCGGAGTCATGGAACTCACGTTTTTCACAGTCGATGTAACCGCTCATTAATTACGCATCACACAAGAAGAATTTTCCAAAAAAAAAACTTAAAACAGTGTGACCAGGATCGAGAGGCGCCTGTAAGTGGTGTGCCAGACAACAGGTTACTCGGTGAAAGCTAATTAACCGATGAGCTATTTTCTCTCTCTCAGTCAGAGAGTGTCGATGGATGAATGAGAGAGCGAGAGAAGCATGTCCACAAAAGGTTTACCCCGCTATGGTGAGTTTTGTGTTCATTTCTTGCGTGCGGACCGTTCTCCTTCCCCGTCGCCGTTATGTGTGTTCATTTTTTCGGAGCAGTTGCAGGTGCTGAAGCAGTCTATGGCGAGTTGTTGGATTCTTTGAAACTTTGCGACTGTGAAGCAGTTTCAACTCCTACATTCAGCTTATTCGTCGTCAATATTTTGCGAGGGACTGAATGATTCAGTTACATTCACAGGAATGTTACAATATGTAGCGTGGAAGAAATCGGAGCATGTTTTGAACGCGAACTACTGCCAAGTGGTATTCTACATATTTCTCCAGTTTGTGTGCACGTCTTGAGCCCTAGATATTGGCCGTGGACGTGGACAAGTTGTGTGACAATCATTCATTTTCGAATATCTTCATTTGAAGGCGTTTTTCGAATACACGTCTCACCCTCTTTGAATTCTACGACTAGTTTTAGTTCTGGGAAAGTGGGCGTACATTGAAAAACTACAGCTGGTGTATGATTTGCTGGGTAAGGTGTACGATTCGAACTCTAGCCTAAGTTTCACACTAAACATATGTAAATGGTCTAAAACAGTGTTAAGAGCATTGATTCCGTTTCAAAAGTAAGAGGGAGATTCATTTTTGATGACCACAAGTTGCTGAAACGAGATTTCTCAGAGCTGTTGCGGGAGTCCGGCGGGAACTCAATGTTGAGCAGCTACTTCTTCGGATGGAAATGCCCTTTATATCGTTGGTTTGGCTACGTGGGCAGATATCCCCTTTCCCCTCCGGGAGTGTGCCTTAGATATATTTCCATGAAGTAGGCGAAATATCGGCAGACCCAGGATGTGGTGGTTGCGCTTGGGAATAGCCATTGACGAGTCATCAAAGATTCAGATCTGAGAAAAGCGTTCATGGCCCATCGTTAGTATTTCACAGAATACTTGTTTTTTTTTTCTTTCAGTGACATTGAACTGAGGCTAAATACAGGGAGTAGGTTTTTTTAGAGTTGGATTTCAACTGAAGGTGAACAGAGCTAAAAAATAAGTTACAGTCGACGGCGAAGGATTGAGGGGTCTGGAGGACTCTCATGCATGTATTACTTCCGCGTCCCCTTCAGTGAAACATGCGGTTAAAGAAGACTCCTGATGAGTTAGAGTCGACGGCGAAGGATCGAGCGGCCTGGAGGGCTGTCGTGCGTGCACTCTTTTAGTGGAACATGCGAGTTAAAGAAGATGATGATGGACCTTCATTATTTTTAAGTTTGGACTTGGCAACTAACTAACAAAACTATATCTTTCAAAACGCCACCTCCAAAAGTTTCCCAAGATGTGGTTGCTTTGAGGTGCTTTTTGTAGGCGTTTATTTAAAACTGTTGAGTATTTTTTTTTAACAAACACACACATACCGCTCCATCTGATCGTGCGATCTTCTCGAAACAGTGAATTTCCAAATCTTTATCAGTATAAATACTTGTGCAGTACAACTTCACCTTCTCTTCAGTCTGAAAAAAAGTGGGCATACACACAACAAGCGGCTGTCTTTTTCCTTTCGTCCACCCGCTCCTCCTACACTTTAAACTACTTTTGGCATATTTCGAGCAGTATTTTGACTGTAACTTAAGTGAAGTTCGTTTTTAATGCATCTAGAAGTTGAGGATTATTCCCGGAAATATGGACGAATGCCCACGAAAATATCTAATGGTGTCCAACCTCAAGATGGTGGTGGTCAATTGACATTCAAAAAACGTTGAAGGAAATTTCTCTCGCAGTAAAGTCATAATTGGTCGCATTGTTCGGCTTGTTGCTCGCTCTCGTTGAATCAGATACCATCCCGAGAAAAAAGGGTTATCATTCGATCATACCGCTTCGCATTGACTGCAACTGTCCGCCCTTTGGTTTCTTCGACGAAATACGGTTCAATGACACCTTGCGACCATAGTGCACTCCGAACAGTCACTTTGTTTGAATGCAACGATCCCTATTCTATCATTTGTGGGCTTTCTTCGGCAAGTATGCCTGTCTATAAGCCACCGAGTCTCAAACGTACCTCTTCACTAGAAAAACGTCGTTTGAAAAATCGGTTTTTATTTTTAGTTATTTCAAGACACAAAAAGCGTGTCTACGACGTTGTTAATTACACACAGGCTTCAATTTCTTCGTAAGTTAGAAGAATGTGGACGCAAATCCAAATGTTAAACACACCGTGATGTGACGTGCAACCCGTTCAATTGCTGCAAACGTCGGAAAATTGGAGGCATCTGGCTAAAAACAAGTCTCCGATAGAGCAGCCATTTAGTTTAGGTTAAGGTCCACCTCAAATCTCAGAATATATTATGAAGAAGAGCGACTTGTACTTCCAAATATAAGCAATTAAGTGACTGACGAGTCGCTGAAGAAAGTAGGCCCTGTTTACCTTCTAGAGACCAGGGCCTAGCTTTTTCAGCGACTCATGTTGTATGTTGTTTTGTTCTCTCACGAATGAAGGGGACCAACAATTATTAACAGCCTCTGAAAAAAGGCGGTGCCGCAAGTAATAAGACCTGTTCAGTCCGGGAATCAAACCTGGAACGGAGTGTTAAGCGACCACAACGTCAGGACGACGGGCACTTGAAACTACAGCAACAATATTCTTCTCTAACCGTGATGTATAACGATTATGCACAGCATTGCCGCCACTCTCTTAAAACTTTTTCACAATTATACCAACTGCATAGTCGGTCATTTATGAGGAACAAAGTCCGTTTGATTTTTCACTTTTTGAGTAAGTTACTTACTTAAATGAAATGAGAGCGACATGAATAAGACTGCACACTTTAAAGAAATTAAAAACCAAATGTCAATGTGGACTTGTAGGCTTAGGTTAAGACGCGTATTGAAGCAAAATTAAAAAACGAACGTATGGGAATCAAAGGACGGGGGTTAAAATTGCTGAGTACGGTGACTCTTCTTATTCGATTGGGTCAAATATTGGTTTAACTGAGTTCAAGGTGTTTGTATGTTAGTTTGATGAGACACACCCGAAAACCGATGTCAGGTATTGACGATCTCTTATTGCAAGACAGCTGTCTGATGATGCCCGATGTAGCTTAGACAGTAGTCATATCAAAAGACCGCGTAGTCCAAAGCCTATATAATATTTTGCTTATGAACAACAACATAGCTTGCTCACCCCGCAAGACAATCGCAACCGTGAGACCAATTCAGAAAAATGTTCAGTACTTCTCAATAAACTTAATTGAGTGACCATCCAATGCAAATATTCATAAATTTTTTATTGTTTCCGATTTTTATATGCTTTTCCCTCCATCCGTCGAAAATTGAGGGTTTCGTTTTGTGTCTGCGAGTTGTCAAGAAAATAAACCTTTTGGTTTGGAATTAATAGTATGTTGGAAAATGTCAACTAAAATACACAAAATAAGAACAATTAACAATCTGATTCCACCAAGTACTAAGGAATGATTTATTTTCAACCAGTGGGAGAGAGAGAATATGCATCTCATGTCATTCAAGAACATACTTACTTAATTGTCAGGCCAGCCGCCCATAAAGTGCCGGAGCTTCCTGTCCCAGGCACACTACTTTCAGTTGTTAAGACCAAGCTCTCTAGCGTACGCGATCACTTGGTCTCTATACCGTAGGCTCGATCTTCCTCTCCTTTTTGAACCCAAAGTTTGGCATAATAAAACTCTCTTAACTCGAGCAATGTTGTACATTTACTTAATGTGGCCAAGTTATTGCAGGCGTCGGTTTTTCGCCTTCTGGATCTTGAAAAACCGCGTACAGTTCGAGATGCATCTTGTCCCGCAGACTGGGCCATATATTGGACGAAGAATTTTTCATCAAAGATACCATCAATGGTCTTTGCCGTTTTGCTTACTGTCCGGCACTTGACGCCACACAGGAGTGCGAGTAAGGTAAGTGTGCTGTAGAGCATTTTGTAGTGGTATATCGAGTCATGAGTTTAGACCCTAGCTGTTTCGACAGACAGACAGTCATTTGTGGAGTTCACATTTGTCCTGAGGTAGACAAACTCAACACCTTAACTACCTCACAGTCGCCTCTACCGATTGTCACATTTCTATCGAGATGATCGGTTCGATTCTTCATCTACAGCATTTGTTCCGTTTAACAGTCGTTCACTCTAAGACTAGCTCGTTTCGCTTGCACTTCTTTCTCTAGCCGCGAACATCTCTACAAGGGCTCGCTAGGAACGGGCGATGGTACGCAGTTCACAAAGTGCTACTCTCAGACAATCTCTTCCTTAGTAGGAGATAGTCCAGTTTCCTAAGAATATCGTTTCTAAGGCAATTACCCTTGCCATAGGCACTCAGTAATCGTTTATGAATCCATACCACAATTTCTTCTTTCCATTATAGCAGAACAGAATGTCGAACATTCATTTCTAAAATATGGTCCTTCGAGCCGGATAACCACCAAAGCCACCTCTATCCCTTCACAATGCGATTCGAAAAAGAGCAGCATTCGGATTCCCTTATTCCATTCCAGAAAAACGCGTCAAAAGAACCCTCCCGTGGGCAACCCGGTCACACATATGAAAGCGGCAACACAAGTTGTTTATTAAAATGATACTAATTGCCGTCATGCACACCGAAGGGTTGTTTTCTTAATGGGATGCTATTCAACAGAAGCGACGGAGCGGTGGCAGCGGCAGAGGCAAAAGACAGACGAGGCAAAGCCACCGGCTTAGGATGTGTTCCACAAACAAGAAAAACTTTTCAAATGATCTCAAATTAGTAAAACTTTATCCCCTGAAATCGGGTGGGTGATGTGCGCGTCCTGTGTGTGTGCAGTTTCGAAGGTAATACGAGCATGATGCATGCAAATTAGTGCCGCTCTCGCTAATCCAGATGGTGATGACGACGAAGAGGAACGATCGGGATGCTGACGATGATGACGCAGACTGTATACGCCTAGGAAACTTTATCCTGTTTGTTCTCTCAAAAAGAATGGATTTAATTATAAACAGATACGTGAAGTTTCTAGATGGAAGAAGTGCACGATAAGGAGAATCACAGCAAAGTGGAATAAGTGGAACGATGGGTGGGAGAGTGGAGGATGGACGGGTGGTAAATAAATTAACCTCACACGAATGGTGCGGTAAGATATTGAGTTTGGAAACTGCTTCAATTTAGTGACGGCATGCAATTGTTGGCTTGGATAAGAAAACAAATATTCACGTTGTCGCAATTCAAATATTACCTGCTTTAGTCGAAGAGAAACATGCAGCCATAAGAAGCTGGTAATAAACACTAAGTCTCTCATTTCCACCCAAGTGAACTCGTCGGGAATGTGAATAAGGACTGTCAGTGGGAGAGCTTAAGTTATCTGTAGTGACCAGGTAAATAGGAAAGCTATCAATACAAATTTTGCAATTCAAACTGAATGACTACAAATAACAAGGATCGGTCTCGCTATACGTTTCAAAGCAACACGTTGGACAGACTGTAATTGGGTGCTCATATTGTCACGAAGAGCGATGAAGATTGGAAAAAGAAAATCTCTGCACGTTGCTTAAAATGTGGGCTCACTTTGAATCGCAACAAGGACTTTAATTCTCGCGTATAAGCCGAAGACACTGAAAAAAAGGCGTGGGATGCGTTCCTTTTGCAATAGACACAATGTCCTTTGAATTTATTGACCAAACTTATGAAGATTGACAGCACTCTTTAAACAAGCAAATTTCGAAGGCCGGCTGAGCAGATATAACATCTGAGCGGTCGATTCCCTTTAATTGACACTAACTTGTCCATTCGCTTCACTCTTTCTTATCTTGCATTCGAACACCAGACGCCAGCACTAGACGCCAAACAATTAACGCAAGAAGCGAAATGGAGAGACGGACAGAACACCCAAATCTGAAATCTTGAAATGCCTTACATGCTGTAATAGCATAATTTGTAAGTCTGACGAAAAACTGATATGAGGGTTGCAGAGGGCATGGACTCTCATACGCACTCCTCTGTAATGTTTCTTCCTGGTTTCCAATATCAGGGCAATATATTATGAGATTGTGGTGGCTGTGACGTGTATGGTAAGTGCGTCGACTCACACGCAGGAGGTCTTAGTTTGATTCCCAGACTGAATGCTTCGCATTTTTCACCGCACCACCTTCTTCGGGTTGCGAACAAAAAACTGTAGTTCCCTTCTTTTCGTTAGAGAAAATTAGCACGCACAACGCGAATAGTTACTGACGAAGCTAGGCCCTGGTCTCTTGTGGGTTTAAGTGCCACTCAATTATTATTATATCCGGTAAGCAGTCTTAAACTATGTGCGGAACCCAGGGGAAAGTTGTTGACTGTAGATTGCCTTTTCTTGAGCAAAACGAAGCTTCGGGCTCAAATTTTGGGTACGGGGCGTCTTACTAAGCGAACCTACTTAAGTTTGCAGGGGATATTGAATTAATAGCTTTTAGCATTGAAGTCGTCAGTGTTAAGACCACCTGCTGATAATTCAGCTTATTTTTCATTTGCAGCGCAGAGCAGAATGGGCGAATTCGCAAATGGTTTCTAATGCACCAACAGAGTAACACAATGCACAAATAGAAAGACATGACTTCATAATGAAATTCACCCCGGTATAAACCTGGTCTGCTTGAAATTGTAATGCATTGCTATTATTGATAACAAACAAAAATTATTGAAGGTTGCAGCACTGTTGAAATGGACTGAAGTCAAAATTTCTAAAACTGTAATAAATTCTTGAGAAATCAAGTCTCCGAATGGACAAAGCTTTTTAAAGTCACTTCTAAAAACAGACTTACTGTATGCGGTAGCTTAAGAACTTGGAATTGGGGCGTTCACGTTCACTATATGGGAAGCTAATGCTTGTTGGTAGTTGCATATTTTCTTCCATAAAAATTCAACTGCAACCTATGTACTTCTTAACAAAAAGCTTATTGACCCTAATGCTGGCAGAAAATTGCTCAAAATAAAGGGTGAGCCAAGGAAAATGCAGAATAAGTAAACCAGGAATTATATTTTTTTTATAATCTGAAGAATCCATGAAAATTATGTGTGCAACAAAATTTGGGCTAATGGTACGCAACCGCTTATCTAACATACCCTTATGCGATGGTCCCGATTTTCAATAAAACTGAAACATAATAAAGGTTTATGTTTTTAATTGTTCTTGGCTTATTGACGTACACTTTTTCCTTAAAACATCCCCAAAGAAAGATGTTCAACGATGTCAAATTACATGACCATTGCGGCCCAGTAACATCGACACAATGTAAGAAAACACAGCCATATAACTTCTCGCCCAAAAGAGTCATTGTTTCGTTAGCTTTATGACAAGTATCACCATACTGTTGGAAGCACACATCTTTCAGCTCAAAATGCTCAATTTCTTGCCACAAGAAAACCGTCATCATCTCGCGATAGAGAACACCATTCAAGGCAACTGCTTAGTCGACCTCATTTTCGAAGAAGTTCAGCCCGATTACAGCTCTAGCCCATACATGGCACCAAAATGTCGCTCTTTGTCGATTTTTAACATATTTGGTCGATTATGTTGACAAAAAAAAAATCAAATAATGCTTTTTGATTTGAACTCCCATTTTCGTAACAGATCACTCAATAAGTCTCGGAACATATAGAGGGCACTACTAAAAACAATTATTCATTTAATAATTTTTCTTTTTTTTTGTAGGTAGCGCACTGTATGGGCCGGGACTTATTGAGTGATGTATTAGTAGTCTTCAACAATCGTAACGCCCTGATCAATGGCGTACCTCTCCAACGGATTAATTTGTCAAACACTAAAACAAAGAAATTTCAAATAAAGTTGGGCAAAAACAGTTGACGTTGGTGTGTGACTCAGAATTAACATCTTACATTATGGTTCGACCACCCTATAATAATTAACTTTTAAACCATATAATGGCCGCCTGACGAAGTGTTTATGTGTGTTCATGATAAAGGCCCTAGGTATGATTTTGAGAATGAACACTACGCATCTCTGTATGGGACCATTTCATCCGGGTTGCTGAACACACTCGAAATTTATTAATCGTCTTGGAAATGCTTCTCAAATCTCGCCGTTTGGAGTCGGCAGAAGACTGTAGGGGTCTTCTATATGGCATAAAACAATGGCACGCACAACACGGAAGAAGTTGCCGCAAATTAGCAGCATTTAAACCGAGCATACACCAACGAGAAGGAAAAAGATCAAAAGGATATTCACGGCTGAGTTAGTGAGATTCTGTGAGCTTTTCGTGTGTTTGGCAACCATCTTTATAGAGTAATGTTTCCAGTTCTTCATCTTCAAACTTTTTTGGCTGTCCGTTGCGTTCGTCGTGTTCCAAGCCAAAATCACCACTTTTATATCATGCAAACCACTTTTGGCACGTTTGCTCGGTTAGCGCTTGTTCATCATAAACTTCAAAATACGATGACTGTTGCCACCAGTTTTCTTCATATTAAAGTAATGAAGAAGAAGTCGTCTCAAAAACACTTTTTCAGGCAGAAAGTTCGACATATTTGAGTGAAAAAAAAAATATTGTTGTTTACGCTTTAAATGAATGACATATAATGAAATGGCATAAATGACAGTAGCTTTGGAAAACATGTTCCAATGGAATTAATTTTATGGAATAATACATGTTACGCCATCTCTTAGCAAACCGCGCGAATTAAGTTATAAACTCAATAATAATAATAATTATAATAATTGAGTGGCACTACAGCCCACAAGGGACTAGGGCCTAGCTTCTACAACAACTACTCGTGTTGTGCATGCTACTGTTCTTCACGAGTAGAAGGGACCTACAGTTTTTTGGCGACTCCAAACGGCGAGATTTGAGAAGCTTTCCATAGACAAGTAATACCCTTTGAGTGTTGTCAGCAACTCGAAAGAGGTGGTGCCGTGAAAAATGCTAGGTGTCCCGTCCGGGAATCGAACCCAGTTAATGCTTGTTGTTTATTTGCAATCTAATATATACCTATGATGCTTTGTAATATTTAATTTTTGCTTCCATCCTTTATATTCTCATATCCATGTGCGATATTCTACCCCAATGATCACAAAGGAAGCACAACAAGGACATTGCGCAAATGAAAAAACACAATTTACGACGATTGAATATTTTAGATTTAGCTCTCCTCTTTTATTTAGTTTTATATTCTCATTTGAAACACAATGCCTTCGATCATTGTTTGTGGTTGCGAATTAAATACTCTCAGGCTTGTTTTATATACTTTTCAGGTGATTAAGTGCTGTTGGGTCAATCAGACGAAAACATTCAAAATGTATTCATGGAAGCCCTTAACTAAACGCATCTCAATTAATGACATCTCAAATGTAGGCAACCGTCATCGAAATTAAGACACTCCCAAGACCAATGTCAGCCTCGAAATAGCGATCGAAATGCCGAAATATAGTGTGGCGACTTATAAGACATTTGAAATAGCTCTAAATGATATTATTTTCTGATCAGTATCATAATATATTTTTTGTTAACTGCACAAGCAGCCATAAAACTGCAGCAGTCTTTGCAGATGGTAGGTGAAGCAATATTTTTTTTCACATGCAGTATTAAACTCCCGTCCCAATACCGATTAGATTTCGAACTCACTAATTTATCAGACTTGTCTCTTTAACAAACACCTAAATTCATCTAAAGATTCGCTCATTTCCAGAGAAACAATGTTTAATTTGAGTTTACGTGCCCACCCTGCAGCCTTCGTTGCCGCCAGTCATATTCCTCATGACCCCTAATTCCGAAAATGTTCATCAGTCTGAGTCAGAAAATTACGATTTTCGTTAGAAAAGTGAAATTAAATAAATCACACGCAGCTAATCCAGTCAATACCTGAAGCCAATCGACTGGCATTTGGTCCCCGCCTCTCTCCGAAGCGTGACCTGAATCGACAATCCAATCCCCAAGCACACTGTCACACGACACATCAATTGCTTGCAACTTCGCAGAAAGGCAGAAGGAATCGAGCATTTGCCAGATGAAAACTGTCACCTCCCGCCGGCGCCCCTTCCGACCGCCCCTTCGAACCACTGCCGTTGGCAACCGCAAAGAAATCCCATTTGCTGGCCAAGATAACAAATCTGTGCACGAATGAAACGATTAGCCGTCGCCAAAGAAACTCCCCACACAGCCGGTCCAATGAATTCCTAATGACAAGCAATTTGCCCTCAACCCCACACCCCCTGCACTCGCGCCTAATTGCCTAATTTAACCCGTAATTAATTAAATAGGAAAATCGAAAAGGTCAATGGGTTCAAATAGAAATGAGGTTCGGATCGATATTCAATCCCCCGGCCGGCGGACGCGGTGGATGGGACTCTTTAAAATTGTACACTGCGGGGAATTTTAAAATTCCGTCTAGGCCGGGCGGTGACGACCGCCGGAAAGATTTGGGTTGGTTTTAAAGACGAAACACGCCCTCAGAGGGAATGAGAGATCAAGCAACCTTTGAATAGATCAAAGTTCACGCAACGAGAACGCCCAGAGGGTGCTTATGAAATGACGACTGATAAGACTGGGAACAAATTGATATAATTAAGCGGTTAAACTGCCGTTATCCTGATGTAACATGCAACGACAAATGTCATGCGACAGCAACGCAATTCAACGTCACAACCAAACTTAAGCACAAGAGCGAGCATGACGCAGACGTCCTGTGGGAAGAGAGACTTTGGTTCGATATGACCACAGTTAAGATGGAGTGCGTAGCCAAAGGAGAAAGGTTTACAATTACGTTGCAAATGGAGGAAATGAAAGTTGAGGTTTTGCATCGAGTCATCGGGAGGAAATTACAATAGTCCTAGAAAGGAGACTGCGATAGCTAACGGAGGGAACGGTGAACATGATGAAGTGGTCGGTATTTGAAACATGCAGGTATTTCAAATGCGATTTTGAAATCCTGGTTGAAATTCAATGTGCAGGGGAGGAGATAAATAACAAAAACTTAATCTGGCGCCCAACAATGGACTTCGAAGTTTGAGGAAAACAATGTAGGAGAGGAATTTTAAAAACAGGATTTGGTAAAGAATTGGTAATCGGAATTGATTTACTGCTTAGATCCTAAGATTCAGGGGTGATTTCCTTATTTCTGGTCACAAGAATTAAAGTCGAATCTCCATCACCGATATGGAAATGTCAAGTTGGTCACAAAAGGGCACAAAATCATCCCAAATATCATTCAAACCTGATGTGTCACCGCCTAAACTCTGTGTTAAAACATAACTTTTCCCCAGCCACCTAACTGACATCTCGCGGCACCACAAATAACCTGTCCCCAACCTGAACCCATCCTTGCCACATCTAAAAAACCACTCTGCCATAAATTAAGGCGAATCATATGGTGACCACAAAGTGGTCCCTGCTTCCACTCGTAACCATAGACATTCACATCTCTTATTGCACACTTTACGACGCTCCTAAACTGCGAAACCTTCACGATATTGAGCTGACGTTGCGTGTACTCAACGACGTTACACCCCAACGCCCATATTGAAGCAGCTGTCCCGTCCCCTCTCATACTCACACACCACGCCTAACCTTAGCCTAGTCAGCCCAGTTTCAGTGAGAATTTCCAATTTTCTACTTTAGTTCAATGTCATTGTGGCGCGCTTCGCGTAACGCTTTTACAACCTCGTCCGCATTTGCATGCGCACGCAATCTGCCAGCCGCGGAAACTTTATCTTATGAATCTCTTTCGCTCATGTTTTATGCTCAGCGATTTTCCGCTCAAACTCGCCGCGATACGAAACAAATTGCTTTCCAGCTCTCGAGGTCATAATTTTTTCAATTTATCGTCTAACGCGGATCGGAGTGTGGCGCTGCCGGGCAACAGGTGTTCGAACACTCAAGTTGGCATGCAAATCTAGGAGGGAGATGGGCGTACATTTGCACAGTTACGCAATGCAGGAGCTCGTGCCAAAATCAAGTGGAGGAGGATTCGTGTATCTACAGCCATCCTTGAACCATGAAATAGTGAGTGCTGGGGAAATGTTGCCCAACTTCGCTCCAAGGATGCACTCCCACGTCAAGTGGATCGAGTGCCGCCACGGAAATGCAAGACCGAATGCGAGCGCAAAGAAGTACAAGGACGCCTGATAGGCGATTTGATACAGGCACAGAGTGGATCTGCGCTTCCTCGTGACAGGGACACGCTGACAGAGAGCCAACCGACTTCAACGGCAAATCTTTCGCACAAAGCAATCAGCAGTATCTCATCCACAGGCACACGAGCCCATAAGTGACCTGATTGGGAGGCGTTCACGGCTGCTGCTAAAGGTGGCCTCTGCCAACCACTTGTGTACCCTCTCTACGAGAGCCTCATAATTGTGGAACATGCGGCATAAATGTGCTGCTCTGTGTCTATGTGTGTGTGACGGGGATTAAGGGATAATATTTATTGGCGCCATATGTGTGAGTGAAGCAAATAGCAAACATTACACTCGTTCGCCTCTACAACAACGGCGGCAACGGACACCACCGTCCCTGCACACAGTTCACCAGTTCACAGGCACACAGCACACAAATTAATTGTCCTGCAAATTGCCTCGATTTGCTAGGGTTGTGTGCCGAGCATAATGAAAGGCACACACACCGCCGGTCCGCCCCGTCTCCGGTGTGGAGTCAAAGTCGTTTGTTCTTTCACTGCTCAGTCGGTGTAAGTCCTTTCAAAAATCTACCCACAGACGAGCTGGGTGCGATTAGGAAATCGATTGCACTTGAACTCTTCCGGAATGGACAACAATTAGATGCATGCACGAGTGGATATTGCTGCTGATGCTATCGATTCCAAGAACTGACCATCGGGATGGGAAATGGTTTCGAGAGGAGCTGCAACTCAAAAGACGGGCGCTTCTGTTGGATATTCGACTGGTTCTGTTAACCATGGGGTAGGCAAATAAATGTTGGATTACGTGCTGACAGTTTGGTTGGATGATGATGGTTATTCGAATGCAGTTTGCTTGTTTGGCAGCATTTTCACCTTTTCTTCGGCTGCTTCATGAGACGAGCTCCTTGTTGGGAATACTAATATTTTCTTTAGAAACTTTTTGACTCAAAGATATCTTGACAGTATATTTTTGGATGGTGAGAAGAATGGAGCTCAATTTATTGGTTAAAGAGGCTTTTAATTGTAACCCACATCAGCAATGGATCCGCCTTATATCAACTTAGCTCCAAGCACGGAATAAATGCATAAACCACGTGATCTTCTTCTAGTGCTGCAGTCTGGGTGGAACTGGACCTCAACCAACAAGCCTGTTCAACTCACACGATTTCTTGGCAGCTCCAGTTGGCCACTCAAGATTGGTTGAGGTCCTTCTCCACTTGTGTGCGTCATCTCAACGTAGGCCGTCATCTGTTGCGTTGCCCCAATGGCTCGGATTCGAAGACTACTAAGGCCGAAGCAGTGGTATTCACATGCTCTACATGGCTTAACAACTCAGCCTTCTTAAGCGTTGTATTCGAAGACGCTCGAACAGGCCCATGCCGCCGTACAGCCTTTAAAGTTCGTCATTGAATCTTCTTCTCCAAACGGCATCAACGCAAGCAGGACCGAAAATCGCATGCAGAACTTTTCTCTCACGGTACAGATTGCTTGTAATATTCTAGGGCCTTGTCATCTAAGTTGGGTTCCACGCAAGAGTGGATGTCATAAATCAAAGAAAACTGTGTTTGTTCGACTTCCTTTGCAGATTTTCATGATTGCCCAACGAAACAGTTCTGTCGAGGTGCTGCTTCCCTGTTCAACAGTTGCAAGTTGTGCACAAAAGCTTTCTGTTCCGGACCGTTCCATTCCACCATTCCAGTTCATAATTGCATATAAACACGATGCACTCCGGTTTTTTCGGTTTGGACGCCGATTTTATTTGGACATGGTTTTAGCCGCGCTATTTATAGTGATATTTGATCGTCTTTTGTGAAGCGATCTTTAAAGCGGTTTTTAAGCGATCTTGAAGCGATACTTAACACTGTCTTTGAGGTGGTCTTTGTAGTCGCCGTGGCGTAGTGGTAAGTGCGTCGACCGCCGCGCAGAAAGTCTTGGTTCGATTAGCGGACTGGACACTTCGCATTTTTTCACGGCACCACCTCTTTCGAGTTACTGACACCACTCAAAGAGTATCAATTGTCTATGAAAAGCTTCTAAATTCCCGCCGTTCGGAGTCGGCAAAAAACGGTATGTCCCTTCTACGCGTGAGAGAACAGTAGCACGCACAACACGAGTTGTTCTTGTAGAAGCTAGGCCCTGGTCCGTTGTGGGCTGTAGTGCCACTCAATTAATTATTGAGGTGGTCTTTGAAGCTGCTTTTGACGTGGTTTTTCGGTCTGTCTCTGTTCACTATTTGTTTTGTTTTTTGGAGACGATTTCTTACGGTTTTGACACGAATTTTATAACCTTCTTCTTCTATAACGTTCTTTAACACAGTCCTTAAGTACGGGTGACAATGGTTACAGGCCTCTTATTTTTAATGTATTTTTTTATTTCACAGTTCATTTCAGTTCCTTAAATGCTTTGCAAAAAGATACTTAAAACTAGTTTACCAGTCAAATCTTAAGGTTTTAATTTTAACTTACTTACTTACAGGCGGTTATTGACACTGCTTCTGGAGCAGCTTTTGATGCCGTCTTTGATTTTGACTTTGTCCGCCTTTGACTTTTTTTGTAGGAGATTGGTATGGTCCACACCAGGGTGCAGTTTATTGCAGCTTTTAACGCGATTATTTATACGTTATTTTACTGCGATTTTTGACACTGTTTTCTTAGCGAAGCCCATGCTTTCATGGACACTATTTTTGCTGCAGTTCTTGATGCATTTAATCATATGAGAACAACAAAGCACGGACAATACATTTTTCTGAGTTAGGCTCTGGTCCCGTGTGAATGCAGCACCACCCATTTATTTGTTTTCCTTATATTTACAAGTACGATGCACATAAGTGGAGAAAGACCTATTTGTGGTGCCCAACCGCAGACAGATTTTGAGAGACCACTTGCGGTACAGACGACTATTTATTGGGGTCAACTTTAGACTCTTAGAAGGAACAGAAGTCTAAATGTGTACTCTGTAGAATTCCTTATTTTGTATCCTACTAGGTTCAAAACGAGTAAATAGGGACTTTAATGACGTAATTTCTACCGCAATTCCGGATGGGGTTCTTAAAGTGATTTTTGATGTAGTTTTTAATGTGGCCTTTGACAGGGGGTTTAATACTGTAATTGACAATGATTTTTGTGACTATTTTTCACGAAGCCCATGATGCATTAAATGCGGTATTTTGCTTTGACTTCTGATGCTGTTTTTTTAGTATGATCCTCGACACTTATTCTGCCGCAATTTTTGATGCCATGTTTGATGCGAACCTTGATGTGGATTTTGACTGCAATTTTTACTCCTTTCTAACGCCATTTTGAATTCAGTTCTTGACATTGTTTTGATGCAGTTTTTTATGCGGTCCTTAATGCAGTCCTTGACGCAGTCCTTGGCGTTGTACTGCTGCCCACTCTCGGTGCCATTTTTGCAGTTGAAATAAAAAAAAATTCACTCTTCACTTCAAATAGAGAACATCGTCTCGCACTTTCGTTTAATATTCTTTCTTTCGCAATCTTTCGCAGTTCTTGGTTCAAAAAAGCTTAAATCAACCAAGTTCCTTGACGCGGTCTTTGACACTGTTCTTGAGGCGGTCCTCGACGCTGTCCTTAGTACGGTCTTTTATAAGGTATTTCACTGCGATTTCTCAAACCGTCCATAACGAGGTTTTCGATGCAGCCCTTGATTTGCTCTTTGACCGTTTCTTTGAAAAGTGTTTAAGGCAACACTTAAGAAGTTTTTGACATTCCACATACGAATTTATTTTAATTCTTAAAATTATTTTATAAATTCAGTAGATTGCACATCTTAGGCGGAATTTTGATAAATGCTTCTTAGAAATATTTATGGACTCCGTGAGTTGTTTAATGAAATGAAAAACTTAAATCTTAACGGTGAGAAAGTGGCGCGTAGTGTACAAACTAAAACCCAGTGCATGCACCACTCAGCTTCTTCTCTTTCTCCAACCAAAAATTTTGTTCGGTGTAGACCTGTACTCTTCTAATCTGAGCCATTGGGACAACGCAACAGATGACGGCCTAGGCTAAGGTAGCGCACACAAGTGGAGAAGGACCGGAACCAACTTGGAGTGCGCAACTGGCGCAACTGGAAGCTGGCGAAAGATCGTGCCGGTTGGAAAGGCATGTTGGTTGAGGCCCAAGTCTACCCCGGTCTGTAGTATCACATGAAGAAGTAGACCTACGCCGCAGTTAAAATTCATCATCACCACCAGTGTAGAAAAGGAAGATGGGCCTTGGGCATGTGCAAAAGTACAAAAAGAAGAAAAAGATTAGAAAAACATTTCTGCTTTTTTCAAGAAACCTGCGCCTCTGGTCAGATTTTTTAGTAAATGGGTGCCGTTGACTTGAAGTTCTTCAACAGGGTGTTCTTATTTATTTAGATTTCGTTGTTTTATATAATTGATTGATTTACACCGCATAGCAATATGCCTTCCCTTAACTAAACTGATTGAAATAATTTCTTACAGCTGAGAACACCATCAAACGCAAGGTGTTCCTCAAAAACGTTCTCCTCTTTTGTTTGGCATGGGCTGTGCGCTACCTTGTCACGAATTGATTTTACCAACTTGAGGCCTTTGTTTAATTCCTAATGTCCAGTTTGAATCGCCATATAACGATAACTTCGATCTTCAAGAAATATCCTTATTTCTAAGTTGTACTGGTTATGATTTGGTTTATCTGCGCTGTTATGTAATCAATCTTATCCTCCCATATCATGCTTACAAATATATATTTCCATAGACGTCATCGCAAATGTATGTATGCACAGATCGTGTACAACGCAGCTGTACAAATGGTCACGTTTACATAACTGCATGTTACGTGTACATTTTACCTCCTACAGAAAAATGCCACTCAACACTCAACACTTCTTGGTTCCAGTAGACTTTGTTCACTACTAGACTCAGCTGACTGGAAGAAGAAAATGAAGGAAACATTCACCTATCTCGAAAACTGGACGCCATCTTTCTAAATTACACAGAATGAACAAGAAAACACATGCCTTCTCTGAATCTTTTTTGACGTCAAAAAATAATAAACCTCACGGAAAAAAACCGACGTTGTGCATTGTTATTCTCAAAACTTGTTGGAGTTTCATTTTCACCAAAAACCGTCAAAAACCGTGACACATCCTAACCGATTAAATTAAAATCGTTTCATTGCCGAGCCACGTTAATTTCGAAAAGTTCATAAAATAACTTCAAAAGGACATCTTCGTATCCATGGACCAAAAGTCAGGTCTTTCATAAATACAACCCAATCGGATTCGGTTAGCAAAAAAGAATCTCTTTGAAATTTCTCGCTTCCAGTGTACCATCCAGCAAATCACGATCCCTTCAGTCGCATACACAATGACTTGACTCGCCCTCCATCACCGTCATTCCCATTGCCGGCAGCCACCAGAGCAAAGAGGGAGGAATTGATTTACACTTGCGACCAATTACTTTCCTCCGCGGGATGCCTGTCAGTCAAAGTAGTTGTTCCATAAATCAAAACCATTTCTCATTTCTATTTCATTTATCTCTGCGTGTTTGCCCCGGCCAATGCCGACGGAGTGGAGGCCAAGCGCCTAGATGAGGGATGAATGGGAAGTCGAAGAAAACGAGAACGTCATCATGAATTTATTACGGGATGCGTTCGCAGATTGAATTCTAGTCAGAAGCATTCGTCAATAAATCATTTTGGTTCAATTGAAAATGATTTTCTCGAAAAGGATACGATTGGCGTTAAGTGGTCTTCCTTTTTTTTTCTTCCTGCCCCCACTCCTCCTTCCGTCGCTCGGCGTTTTTACTTTCGGGCAGTTGACTTGAGGATGAGGTTTACGTGTACTCATGCCAAATGAATGATTTGCTTGAGCGGAGTGATGATGATGCAGATTTTGTGGGTCAATTGCAATCCCTGCACTTGACTTAAATTGATGACTTCTGCTGAACAGGTGGCTGAGTTGAATGCGAAATTTGGCAAATATTTCACTTTAAAGCGCACTTTTTGACGCTCTATTTTACCAGATACAGTCCCTCGCAGTGCCCAAGCCGGATGATATTTAATTCCAGAATTTGTAACTCCTCGAAACAAAGGATTACTACAGAACCAAAAAAAAACACACAACAAGTTGACACACATCCCGTAAAAAAAACTGGACCCAGCGCCAGTGCCCTCGGGCACTCTGTTTGCAGTTAATCCTGCTGTTTTCACAGAACACAATGAGGTCGCCATTGTCAGCGCCCTCCCTCGAATAATTCAACATGCGAATAAATAAAATCGTGGGAATGCGGACAAAAAATGTGAAAATATTTTAAATTGAAATCCCCCTACCCTGGGGCTGCCGTCGACTACAGACCGATGAACACTGATCACCGAATGGGGGTTGAATTTTGGGGTGAACTGTGCCCCAGCACAGCTGGAACTGCTGTGCGAAGCTGATTTTTGTGCAGCAAATCTTGGGGAACCTTAAAGGTTTGTGCGCGCCGATCTGAAGAAGGATTTTGTAACCAAGTGTGGGATGGATTGATGACTAGGCTCATGTTTCAGACTTCGTGGAGATGGAAGGTTTTCCTTAGAGAATTCCAAGTTCAGGAGTGGCATCCCGCCTTTCGAGATACAAAAAGCATTCTACTTAAATTTTAGGTCTGATTTCAACCGCTGGTCGTATCCACTTGGAAGAGAACAAGCTTGAACATCTCCTCCTAGCCCTTGTCCTAGTAATTTCGGATTTGAGATTATCGTTAACAATTACTTCATAAAACGCTTATTTTACGGCAGCTTTCAATGTAGAAGTAAGTTTTGATTTGCCTGTACAAGACTCAAACCTGAGATGGAAGGAAGTTCTCAGCAGCCGCAAGAGGAAAACCGTCTTGAACTTCCCAAGTCATCAAACTCTCCACCATTAGGTACTCTTTTCTAAGTGTCTACGGCTTTTAAAAAGATTCTCTATCACCTTATAGAA
The DNA here is from genome assembly GCA_944738645.1 of Eristalinus sepulchralis. NCBI lineage: Eukaryota > Metazoa > Arthropoda > Insecta > Diptera > Syrphidae > Eristalinus > Eristalinus sepulchralis. Next base: position 47,542,574 of record OX122884.1, read on the forward strand.
TGACTGTCTAGGTTCCGATTTCGTAAAGTTCTAAAAGTTTCCAACCGAAATATGAAACAAAACACAATCATTTCAAACAATCCCCCGTCCTACGACCCTTCACCATTCAGTTCCCTGGATAAGTGGAGCAAATGCAAAAAAAACCTTTGCACAAGACACAGAAAAACTAAGTTATCAAACCAAACGACTTCCAAAGAGTCCCGCTCTCATCGTTGGATCCCGAAGAGTTCGAGTTTGCGAAACAGAGAGATTTTCAGCAAACTCACAAGTCACTTCATAACTTTTCACATCCAAGTGCCGTCTGTTTCGATTTTTGCTTCAAAAACAAAAAAAACACACATATTGACCACTGAGCACCGCTGCCCACTCGAAGAGTGCTCGTTACTGCCAAATTAATTTATGGTATCCCATGCGGCCGATCCACCACGGCCAGCCAAACCCTCCCTCCCACGAAACATAACGAGGTCAAACCCAGATTTATGCACTCTTCCATGCACTCAACAAATTGGTTCGTTGACTTCGGGAGCGCGTGCAGCCCCCGGCTGCTGCTGTCGCAAGCTGTATTTATTGCAACGGCCAGGACAATGCAACAAACAAAAACTGTTCAAATGACCATCCGTTCATACTGCCCCGCCGGCACCACCACCGCGCACTAAGAAAACCAATTTTATTTATATTCTGCCCAATTTCCCCGTCATTTCCCTGCTTTTCTCTAGTTTTTGTTTTTCGCCTCCCTCCAGTCCTCCAGGCAACCGGGAAAATGCATAAAAATGATGATCATGACTGCAAGGCGCGCGGCATAGCAAAAAAAATCTAATTCCCCCCCGAGCGACTCCCACTTTCATTTGATGAGGAAAAAAGAACTAAACTTTGCAGGAAGTTGTTCAAAACTACAAAACAACAGCGCGAGAGAGCGCAAGAAGCACAGGGCCCGGGCACGATTCCCGGGTCGGCAGGAAGGAAAAACGGGAAAATTATGCGAAAAGTTCGGTGTAGCAGTGTGCATTGAATTCGTGAAAAAGTAACCTGCGCCCGCGACATTATTATGCAAAAACCCTGCAGCATATCTTGCATCTATTACGGTGCCACCTCGGAGACCTTTATTGCGCCCATATTCGGTAAACCACCCCCACCTGGCACTGGGGACTACCTCGCGCCACCGAGACACACTTCCTCGGCTGCATCTGCGACTGCCCGGGATTGCTCAATGCTGTCGAATGCATCCGCATTCACGTACGACGATGCACTTGCGATTGCACCGGCGATGATGGCAATGTGGGCGGCGGCAGGACGATGATCGCGGAAGCCCGAAGGGGGAGGGGGAGGTCGCACACAAAGGGGATTTATTAAATTTAATTATAAACCTTTCATTCAGTCGCTTGAACGACAAGCGCGTTCAGGACGTGGCGGCCCATGAATGGGCCGTGAATTAAAAATATCGTCGTCGCCGAATAAATATCCTGAATGCATGCCGGCGCAGCAAGGGCAGCTGCTGTGACGGCATTGCCAGGAAATGAAATATAATTGCTCAGGTTTTCGCAATTACACTTGTGAGTGGTCTGGGCGGAGGTCGACAATCAATGGCTGGTGACAAGGACGTCAACGGTGATGGCTGCGGAACCGACAGCTGTTGGTTGGCACAGTGTCGTCTGGTGGGGGAGGAGGTAGGGAATAAGCGATGACAGGACACATGTCCTGTGAAGATGAAATGGATTAAGTATCTCGTCACCGAGAATTGGGGCAAGTACAACGAGGTCAACGGGTGGGTGAGGGATTGGTACGTTAGAGGCGGTTTTTAATGTTTCGAAAGAAGATGGCACTCTGCCAGGACCCTGAGCGCGGATTGGTCTCCTTTCCTTTTAGACTGTCAATCATACCCCATTTGCGAGCAGATTCTTCTACCACCCTTGTCCAGCATTAAAACCAGCCCCCATTCACCCGGCAGGCCGGAGAACACCAGATTTCCGTCGACATTCTCCCGCTGCACCACAACCAAATGAACGCAACGAAATTCGATTAAAATTCAGTTCGTACCAACGATGCATCAATCGGCAGTGACGTTTCCGAGCGGATGGCCGGAGACGGCGTGCCATTCCCCCAGGACCTGGTAACGAGCATCACATGGTCCAAAATTTTGCAAAAACAACCCACCGTTGTTGTATGGGGAACCAGTCATAATCAAAGCGCTCATCCGCCACCCTAGGCTGCAGGATGTGCCGCAGCCTCACCCCCTGCAAAAGTGCAACTCAAACAGGATTTCGCATTTGATCCCGCATGTAACCGCCACCGCCACCACCAGCACCGCTACCATCGCCCAAATGACTCCGTTCTGTCAACTGATGTGTGTTCACCTGGCTTAAGCCCGAGCGGCCACCTGCGGCCCTGCTTGTTTTTTTCCCTCGTGATTATTTGGCTACCCAGCGTCATGACCACCTGCATGCACCACTCCGTGAACCAACTCGAATCGAATCGAAGTCCCAGAGGGATGACGGCACCCTCCGACGGGAGCATCGGACATCATTCCCCAACCCCCCTCCCATAGGAAATTGAAATAAGTTCAAGTTTGTTTTGTGTTTATGGAAATTTATGCTTTGTTTGGCGGGGCTCCGTGTGTGGCTGTGTGTGTGTGTGTGTGTGTGTGCGTGTGCAGTGCCGGAGAGTTTGTTTGTGGTCAGATGATTTACGATCAGAGATTTTCAGTTAGTCTGGCCCAAAGGGTGGCGGTTTGCTGGCTTGAATGTTTGTCTGTGATTTATTGTCCATAAATTCAAGTGAACGACACAGCGGCTCGAGGAAATTGCGAAGAGGAGCGTATCGACCCGACAGATTCTAATCACGCAACCCCCTCACTGTGCCTGCAGTGTGTTTTTGTCTGGTGGCTGGCCCAATCGCAGGTCTCGGCCTGAATAAATCATCTTCCCAGGCTGATTGAAAAAGAAAAGGTGTCGGCCGGAAGCGCTGCACCCCCTGCGCGTGGGGGCTATTAAAAACTTCCCTAAGCATCACGTAAGCTCTTATGCGCTAAGTGGTCGCAGGATTACATGATAAACCACGAGAGGAGATCACGCATCGGTTTATGGCATTCGTCAAAATACACTTATGCCAGTGGTTCCCAGGAGCCCATCGCCGAGGGGGAAACTATACGCACACTGAGCACCCCCACAGCGCCGATGACATGGATTCGTCTCACCTGACCGAAGGAAAGGGACGACGGGAGATGGGCGAGAAAGTTTATTGTCAAATAAAAGGTCAACTGGGAAATCCGTTTCGTCGTTTAACGGCGACGGTCCTTGCGGACGGAGAATAATCAAGCGTTTCGGCAGTAAAAAGAAATCTTTGGGTGACAATGACAATTTCATCACGTGAACTTTATGCGAAGGCCCCGGGCTTTTGTCGACGCGGTGAGTCCTGCCGGAACGGCAGCGCCGGATTAGGTTAATCGTCTGCCGGTGTTTATGGTGTCAATTAAGTGTAAGTTACTGGATTAGGATGGATGGCAAATGTCAGATATGTTGACGGTGACTGAAGGTGGGGAAATGGTATCTTAAATCTGAGGCTGGCTATCGGAGGGGGGGTGGAGGTTTATGTCTGTTTTATTTGAAGGGCTGATACGCTCGACGTTAGGGTGTCTCTTTAGTTTTGATGGAGGACGATTTTAATTGTCTTCTGTTGAGGAGTGTGCGTGAGTTTTTTTGCGAGAGTCATTTCTGGGGAAGGCCATTTTTTTAAGGACAGATTCCGAATTCAATGCGATTGCAGGGGCATACATGACGTATACGTGATATTTTTGTTACTGACTGTACCACATGAAATGGCCGCTTTTTTAAGACTGACCTCATTTGGAAGCTGTTCAGTGAACACCTTTAGAACACAGTAAAGTTTTGTTCTTGAGAAGTAGGAGATATGACTCTGAGGGTCCCTATACTTCTCTACAAGTTTGTGTGTCATACTATAGACGGTTCAGATTGGCACTCGTTGCTTTACGAGTGGAAACTGGGACATAAACCATTTCTGGAAGTAAATGATGCATTAAGAAGCATAACGAAAAATTAACGCTCCATTTGAGAGTAGATTTGGTTAGTTCCTTTCTGAAAACTAAAGGCCCAAGAACCGGAATGGAGTGACCAGCAGCGTCTTTTTACGTAAAATGGATGGAGAAAGACCCCAAAAAAACGGTGCCAGAAATCGTACATAATATGGAACAGTCCTTCATGACAGCTGCCTCAAAACGAAAATTGGAAAAAAATTCCAAAAATGGGCTCCCTATTAATTGCAAGAAGCCCAAACACTACGCTTTGGCTGTGTATCATTGAGTCCTGGGCACCAAACTTCACCATGTTTGCATCGCGATAAGTAGTAGATTTCATGTGACAACCATTTAAGATCTGGGAAGTGCTTGGATGTAAACAAAAAATCCAAAACACACCCCTACTCAAAGCTTTTGCCTAGAAATGGTTATGTTGACAATATGGGCGTATATTGAAGGAACCACTCCACATTTCATGTTTTCTAAGGCACGTACAGCCAAATGTTGTGATACCCTACAGTCGGAATTCGCTGAAAAGCAGCCTTCATTGACAAAAGGTCCAATCCTGTCGCATGACCATTTTAGACCCGATATCTCACATGTATCTGTCCAACAGCTGCTACAGTCAAGCTTCCAAATTCTTTCTCATCCACCGTACTTTACGGATATTCTCCATTGGATCGACACTTTACCCGCCAAATGGCACCATTTTGTCAGCAAAGAGTATTCCTCGGACAAGCAGAGGTGAAAGAAGAAGCCTTAGAAATTTCATCAAAAAATTAAGCTTTCTTTGGAAAGAAAGAAGTAATGGACTTTAAATCAAAGTGGAAGACGATTATAGGTGCAAGTAGTTCATATGTGACAAAACAAATTGTTTAAAGAAGAAATCCGGCAGCCTAAGATGTCAACTTTTGTTTGATAAAACCAGATTATTGTTTTCAGATACAGATGTGGGATTTGGATTAAAGTGATCCACTGCCTAAACGGCTTATATCATGGAGTTAATTTTCCTAAGACTCGCATATATTTCAAGATGTCTAATATAGGCGTTAGGCATCTAGCCTAACTAACCCATGTACCAAAATGAGTGTATGCTTGAGGGACGATCTCTCCACCTTGGTAGCGACCGAGGTCTTCCTGAAACCTCTGCCGCTCTCTGTTTCGCTGCATCCGATAGAGAATGCAACTCCATACTGAACCGGGAAAGTCCCCTAACTGCTTGGCCTGACTTAATAGGGTTCACAGATTCAGACCAGTCAGCACAGTATACATACTTCGACTCTGGCAACGATATTGGATGTCAAGTCACAGCCACCACAGCACTCCCAAAAGATGGCCTACTACACCGTAGATCTGGAACAAGTTTCAGGAGATTCTGACCACCCGTGGCACCAGAGTATAGCCTCTGGCGGAGCTACCGGTCAAGTTTCCTCAACACCTTGGTCTGGTAACCGCTATCGCACCAAATAGTCTTTGGTTCTATCAGTGATTCCGTCGACAATAATAAGTGTTAGGGATATGATTTTGAATCAAGTCATTTAAAGATCCAGTCACATCCTCTGGAGCGTTTCCAGATACAGCAAACTATATTCCTTTCCCTTGTTTTTTTTTCCAAATAATCAGAGCTTTCTAGCGCCGGCACAATTCCACTTTATTCAGCTTTGTGTACACCGGTACACTGGCTTGTATCAGCGGGATTTTTGACTCAAAATTCTTCAGCAATTTTCACAGATTTCTCTAAAACATCAACCAAGGATTTTGTTTTAATCATTTTGTCTACTCGAGTTGTTGCTTCCCATTATCATTCTGATTTGAATTTTGGAAGCCTTCTTCTTCTTCCTTGCATGGCGTTACCGGGGCCTAAGACATCATGTCTCTTCAGCTCTCAATATCTCTCGCCAGCTGCCTCCAGTTGCGCACTCCAAGTTGGTTGAGGTCCTTCTCAATTTGTGTGCGCAACCTTAGCCTAGGCCGTTCACTCTTGCGTTATCCCAATGGCTCAGATTTACATACTTTTCGGGCAAGAGAAGTGGTGTCCATACTCTCTAAATGACCAAGCCATCTTAAGCATTGTATCCGAAGGCACATGCCCCTGTACAGTCTATAAAGTTCATCGTTAAATCTTCTCCTCCAGATGCCATCAACGCAAACAGGACCAAAAATCGCACGCAAAACTTTTCTCTCGAAAAGATCAAATGCTTCCTCATCCACTTTAAGGAACGTCCAGGGCTCCGTGTCATAAAGTAGGACTGAGATAATCAAGCTTTTGTATAAAGCCAATTAAGTCCTTCGAGAGAGGGCTCCATTACTCAACTGCCTCTTGAGCCCAAAGAAGCAGCAATTGGCAGGAGTAATTCTGCGTTTGATTTCAGTACTGGTGTTTTTGTCCCTGTTTACCGAGGTAGACGAAGTGCTTGACCACCTCGAAGTTTCTGCTGCCTAGAGCGACGCTCTGTCCGAGACGTCGATGTTGTATGTCCTTCCTTGATGACACTTGCCATCATTTATAGCCAAACCCATTTTAGCCCCTTCCGCTTCAATGTCAACAAATACCTCATTAACGGCTCGCTTTGTTCGTTCAAGCACGTCAATGTCATCAGCGTTAGCTAACAGTTGAACGGACTTTTGGAAGATCTTGCCTCTTGTGTTGAGTTGTGAGTTACGCACAATCTTCTCAAGAATGATGTTGAAGAGGTCACATGACAGGCCGTAGCCTACTCTAAGGCCTAGTCAGGTTGATTTTTAATGACTCTACGTGTTCTCTTTTCTAAAGGTGCCTTTACTTTTCGCCTTATTTGTTAGTGTAGGGGAGTCATATTCTGAAGATACTAAAACTACAAACTACAGTATGAGCTGATCAGTAACGATTTAGTTGGTTCGATTTTTTGCACAGGACTGTATAAGGACATCAACACAATTTAGTAATTAAAAAACTACGGAGACCTTTAACTCTTCGATTCCAGAAATGAACTATCCCTCCCTATCCTACCATTGACATGAGTTCTTAAAGCTAATTAAAACATCAGCAAAAAAACTTTGAAAATTACCCAATAACTACCCCCCTTTGCTTTAAGGACCAACCCTCACTTTAGAGCGCTTATTCGACCGGGTGCATTGTGCTTAATCCCCTTTTTTGCAATTTTTCCTCATCGTTTCTGCTTCATGTTAATTAAAAGTCATGTCGATGATGGAGCGCATTGTGCAGGATGTGTCTGTGCATAATTCACAGGCAACAATTTAAAGTATGTTAATTGCGTGTATAGGGAACAATATCCTGTCTCACTGCTGGCTGGCGGTGTTGTTTGTGGGCACGGAAGCAGTTCGTTGCCTGTGCGCGCGTTGGTGCGTCAGTGTCTGGTGGCTTACGCTCGTAGTTCATATGTCCACTTAAGCTCTTAATGCTGTAATTTTAATGCACTCCAGCGGCGGCAGCCGTAGGTCGATGAATACTTTGCAATTTTTCCATCGAAATGGGCTTAAAATGATGCTTCTTTAATTAAGGACAGCGTTCGCTATTAATTTGAGGAGAGAACGGGGGAGAATGCAAAAGCATGAAAGTAAGAGGTTAAGTCAGAGCAACACCACCAGAGCCAGAGCCAGAGCCAGAGCCAGAGCCAGAGTCAGAGCCAGAGCCGGAGCCAGGGCCACAGCCAGAGCCACAGCCAGAGCCAGATCCAGAGCCAGAGCCACAGTAAGAGCCAGAGTCTAAAACAAGGTCTGAATCACAATCATATCGGCGCATCCAATTCCACGAAGTGTCTCATCATGTGCTCCATTCACGAACACAAATCCCTTTCAATTGAAATGTAAAATGAAAAGTCATCGCCTGAGTGGATTAGAGGATACCTCAAGCCCGGCTAAGCCCTAGAACAGCAGCAGCAATCGGATAAGCGTCTTTGTGCCACATACGAACCTCTCCTCTCCACTTGACGACTAATGAAGAGGAATCACCAAGAATGACTGGAATTTCCCATAACGCTCCACGAAATCCTGATCCTCTTCGCAATTCGCTTAGTTTTCTTTTTCCATTCCACATTCCTCTTAAGAAAACATTTCACACACACACTCCCTCCCTACTCCATCAGACGCCCGCAGGAATGGAGAAATATTTTCTAAAGAACAAAAAAAAAATTGAAACGAGAAGCAGATGAAAATTAATCCTTAAAGTCGAAGGATCTCTTGTGACAACCGATGCAAGTGGAATTCTCGCTTTTGTAAACTATTTCTCCTCGTATTTCATGCGATGACATGCGATACAATGGGCATTCTCTGGCGGTTACACTTCGCCCCACCGCGCACCACTCTGCAGCCCCTCCACATCCTTTCGGTCTTCTGCTCGGTTGAAGAGCGCTCAAGGGTTGTGTTACCACTCGTAGATAAGTGTCTTTGAAGGTTAAAGGGGATTTTATTGTGTCCTTAAGCGCTGGGCTGATATTTGTTGAATCATATTGCCCTCTTATGGGGCTACCGTAAGCGGGTGGGTGGGATTGCGTGGTTAAGCCTTTTTTAATGCAGCTCTAAGGAGGCTTGTGCGGTTCAATGCAGGCTCCTGATAAAGATGATTTAGAGCTTGACAAGTCTGACACCCACAAGGAATTCACTGCAGGGCAGTTTCGTGGGTGCACATTCAACGGAATTTTTCTTAAATATCGTTCCCAACCACTCCTTGGATGTTTCACCCCCTCCCACCATTAAGTGCGTGTTTAAATACCGTTTATGTGCGCCGAACAACAGCCTGTCAATACCAAAAAGAGCCTCAAATAAGAAGACTGCTGACATAATGAGCCGTAAAATAAAATGTACCCCGATAGTGGATATCCTGAGAGTGTCACCAAACAGTTTTATCTAAACGAATCACGTACACAGCCGAGGGAGTGTTGTGCTCCCCTCACACCCCAGCGGAATGTGTGCTTTAATGCGTACACAGTGGCTTATCCCAGTTCATTGTCCTATTATCGTAAACACTTCCATTTCGCCGTTGAAATGGTTACGAAGGGCAGATGTCAAGCGCTAGGGGGAGGGTAACATTTCGCATCCACCTGATCTACGAATTGTATGTTTGTTTGAATTCTTTGCAGACACAGCGAAACGCAGACGTTCTCGCCGAAGATCGATATTCACAAATTCAAGGCGGACCCATTACGGCCAACTTTAGAACTTCCCCATTTCCTTCACGCCCTCTCTCATCCTCCCACACTTGGTCAAGAGATGGATTTTGTTTTTTTCAGTGAATCACACTCACGTCCGTTCAATTTTAATCCCTAAATGGGGTCAATAAGTTCCACACAGAAACAAAACAAAACGAAAGAAAAACAAAAAGAAAATCGAAACATTTTCAAGCGAGTTCATGATTTATATCACGCCACCCCTTCAAAAGTTTCCCGTTTGTCTACACTGGCGAGTGGTGCTCCACGCCCTCCATTTTTGTTGCTTAACTTCATAAGAAATGATGGCAAACAATTATAAACAAGCGAGAACGTGCTTTGATAACTTTTCTTTCCACACACCCACACGCACACACCCAACGGACGACGTGTAGTTTTCCCATGGAAGTGTGAAAACGTAAAGGCTATACCTTGCCTGAGGGGGGTTGCTTTGATGGAAGGATATATCGAAATGTTCAAACTCATAAAATAATAAATAACATCCCAGCTCGACGGGGGAGGGTGAATTTATCGAGTACTTTAGCTTTTTTTTCTTTTTCAGTTTTGTTTGCTTTCGTCGGATACTCGGGGTGTGCTCGAAAACGCAGCGGTGAATAATAAATTTTGACTAGAAAAACCTTTTTTTCGAATCGAACTGACTTTGCCTTGGCTCATCATAAATGCAATGATTGTGGATTTTTTACTTAAGAACAAGAAACTTGTAAGGGCAGTGAAATGGTGGTTGGTGGTTGGTGAAATGACAAAAATGTGTATTAACCTGGGCGGGACATTCATCTAATTGATCTCTCACGTTGTATGCCCAGCCTGTGCAGATAGACAGTGCAGCATTTATTATAAAACCAAATAACTAGATATTGTGCTCACTTTCCATCTGAAAAGCACACATCACTCAATGCTCAGTGCTCGCTTTGGTTGGGTGAAGAATGATGACCAAAGATGGAGTCCTTTATCTGGAAGGTTCAAAGTTGAGTCCACATCTATTTATATTGTATACCAATGTATTGTTACGAATTTTTAAAAAAGCCGTGCCATTCGGATGTGCAGATGATACGGCTAAAGTGGTGCGTCACAGATCATTACAGATGGCTCTTGATGATATGCAGGAAGATATCTAGACAGCAAATTTCTGTGGGATGTACACATAGATCAATTACACGTGAGCCCAAGAAAATCACTATATGCAGTGAATCATCTACAGTATCATGCCACAACGGACCTCCTAAGGTATGATTTACTTGCTTGGGGCAATGCATCAGCAACACATATCCAGAAGCTTCAAACAGTCCAAAACTCAGCACTAAATAAAATAGGCGTTCGTAACCAGCACAACTTTCAGGAGCAACAGCGTCTCGAAGTGCTTTCGGTGAAGGATATCTTCAAGATGACCCTTATTTTGGAGTATGATGACAGCTGATTTTTAACACCGATTCAACATGAAGTCAACACAAGAAGGCGGGCTTAAGGTATGCATTATGATCCATGTTTCAATAACAATTATGGAAGACGACAGTAAAGTATTCGAAAGTAATCTAAACTAACATCAGAAGATTATTTAAAATTTTGAAGCTAAATCTTCTGCAGAAAAGCCTTTAAGACTTCTCGGAAAAATCAAATTGTAACTTTTTAATATTGAAAAGAAAAAATGAATAAATCCATACCCCTGTGTGTTAAAATGTAGACATCTCTGACGCATAGCATTTGAATTTGACGCACAAATCACAGTCTCCCACTTAAGGTGTGGTTAGAATGAGGTGGCTACTTGAACGAAAACTTTGGAGAACAGTTAGTCCTCGAATAAGTCCATTCCACGCATAAAACTTCGACCACTAATCTGTATAACTGTTGGCCTAGTCTCTTTCTCAAAGCAAGTTCAAAATACTGATTGGACATGAATCTGGTTTTGGGAACACGAGAGGGCTGTCTTGTTTAAGGGTTTGTGTAGATCTGCATAATTGAGACAGAAACGGAAACCATTCTCCGAATTTTTCGCGCCACCTGTCATACCATCGATATCTGCCACAACAGTCTGAGAGACCTAAGACACAATTATTCAACTAAGATTCTTTCTAAGCATCTCCACACATGCCTCGCATACAAGGTGGGACCGTGGCGTAGTGAGTAATTGCATCGAACCACACGCCGAAAGTCGAGGTGTGACTCCCAGATGGAACACTTCGCATTTTTTCACATCACCACCTCTTTCGAGTTGCTGACAACACTCAAGTAATGCTAATTGTCTATGAAAAGCCGTCTAAAATCTCGACGTTCAGAGTCGGCACAAAACTGTAGGTCCCTTCTTGACCATATTACCATAGTTTCCAAATGTTTACACAAAAGGGCAATCACTGTCAAGAACATAAAGAGTGACCCTAAAACAGAAAAGGTTTATTTTCTTATTTGATAAATGCGATCCAAATACAGTGGAGCCCCAATTAAGTGGATTCCGGCCTATTCGATGATCTTGGTAATCCGAACGTTCACTTCTTTTGGCCGTTTCAAAAACGTTGTAGTAGGTTGTAGTTGTAGTAGGTAGGTCGAAGTCTTGTAGGTCTCATAACTCAATTACAGAATATCTAAATTGATCTTATACACTTTTATTATTTAGTCTATAATCCATCGCAAGGTTTAATTTATAATATATTACAATATAATGATGAATACAATTTAAAACTGAACTAAACTGAAAATTTAAAAGAACGACTCATGGCATTTTTTTTTCGAAAGTTATTTCGTGTAGATGATGGCGGAAGGTCCAATTTTGAGCAACTCATTCAAGCGACGTCGATAGCGACTTGTATCTCCCGAATAAAACGAGTATGGTTGCGTTTCACAGCGTCAATGGTAGCTGGCTTATTCCTGGAGACCTGAGAGTTAACACATCCCCATAGAAAATAGTCCAAAGTTGTGATATCACATGATCTATGCAGCCAATCTACCATTGCCAAATGTGAAGTTGAGTGCTCACCAAAATGATGCCTCAACAAGTCTATGGTTTTACGCACTGTTTGGATCCTCACACCCTCTTCTTGTAACCAGAATTCACTGAGATCATATGCCTGAATTTCACGAAGCACATAGTCCCTAAACAATGCCAATTTTGCAGAGAACGACGACGAATCGATCCGTCACAGTCCTCGCATGCACTCTCAAATCAATCAAGTTGTATCCACATACATAAACTGGAACACAAATTTGAAAATGGTATTCGCAATAGCGGTTTCAGTAGATCGGTAATGCTTACCGTAAATCCCTCGAGCAACATTTTTCACAAAACACTTTTCGTAATATAACTGAACAATTTGAAGACGCTGTTTTGGTGTAAGACATTTCATGATTGACTTGCCAGTCGGTACTGAAAAAAATGGCACAACAGTTTGATATGAGTCAAGTGTGATTTGTCAAGAAAAACCTTTCTAAAATTTGACTTTTGATGAATCACTTGTTATATGAGAGCCAGTTCAAATAAGGCGTCAACGTTAAGAGTGTGATAGCTATGATGGTTGGAAGGACGGACGGGTGGACAAACCAAAAGCTAAAGATTTCTTTCTTTGAAAACGAAACCTTAAAAAACCTTAAAAACGTTCCTTTTGCTGCTTTAAAAAAAAGCAAATTCATGCTCAAGGTTTTGCTCATTGTTTGCCCAACCCTTTTCCACTTTTAAGGAGACAAGAAACGGTTTCCCGGTTTACGGTTTAACCGCTTATCAGCTAGCCACGAATCGATCAGTACTTGACTGTTTCATGATTTAAAAAGTACTAGTCAGCTTGACTCGAATGCAGTGATCGAAGGAAATGGTAATCGGATGACACATCGGATTTCTACTTAATGTTAGGGCGTCGGACATGGCTGTCGATTTTCGTACTCACTTCGCCTTGGTGGTAAATAGAAACATTTGGAACGTGGAAGGTTGTATTGACTTAAGCTCAGATCAGCCAGAACCTAATCGGCGAAGAAGGGCGTTTTCCACACAGTCTCTTCTATACTTTTCCCTGTACGGCTGTTTTGAGAAATCTCACAAAAGTCCATTAAAAGCCTTCGAATAAAGACTGCGAGTCACTTATTTGAGTCAGAAAGGGACTTACCTATCGGCATCCCAAATAGGTAGTTCTTGAAGGAATCAAGTGATCTTTCTGCAATTTCCTTCTTGATGTAATCAAAGAATGCGATTTGGTTACGCAGGAGCGCACCATTGCAAGAAAATCCATTCGGATAAGCACCTTCCTACCCTCCCTGGTGAAGCAATAGATGTCCGCAGCTCAATCTTCGATTCTTAACTGTCTTTAGCCTAAGAGAAAAGAGATGAAATCAAAATATTTTTCAAAAAACATTCATTTCATTATATATTATATATTATAATGCAAAAATGAAAGCAGTTCGCTTCTACTCACATTGCCACAGCTGCCTTAAGCAGTTACGACTTTTCATCTTTTCCACCTGCCTCGTCAAGCCTTCAGAGTGTGCTTGCAGATGGTGCGCTCGACCATGCAATGATTGCGGTGCCACAAACCACTCAATCTGTCTCGGGGCATCATGCATTAACAATGAATCTTGTCAGATTCGCATTCATCTGCGTCCGTATTCACAGCGCATTCGTGGCCGTAATCCCTTGCAACCACATTGATAAATGCCACACAACAGCCGCCCGACCACCAACCACCCACCCACTCAGCCAGCCAACCGCGGACCAAATCCTGCCAGCCGATGCATAACTGAGATATCACCACAAATCACCGATTTAAATCAACTAAATGAAAACAAGGTGTATCCAGGCACCTCGACTCCGCCAAGTGCCCACCCGCCCGGGCCGAAGCACAAAGGAAGCCACAGACAAACAGCTTCGGATGCACACCACGCGAGGGAGGCGTTGAGCTGGAGTGGGAGGAGAAGGACGAGAAAAGCAGAAGATCACCGCTTAATTCGAGATGAAGTGATAACAGCCCCAGCCGACAGAATTCCCACAATAATTCCAAAGAGCTAAAGAACTCACTCCGAGGGGAGAACGTAAATTCCCCCCAAGAAAACAAGCCTCCGAGAGGGAACTCGTGTAATTTATTTTAATGAGGGTTCACGCCTCAACTGAGCCCCACCCCACCCTGGCCATCGCCCGCCGCCACCAGGCAAAGATAAATTTGTCCGTTACGTCCCGAAATCAAATACGTTCCCGAAGACGACGAAAGAAAACAAAGACACGACCGGCAGGCAGGGCGGCGAAAAATTAGAAATTCTGGGATGGATACGGTTTATTCACCTCAACTTGCACCAAGATTAACCCTCATTCACTCGGAATGGACCAAATCCCGGCCTTAAACACTCAGACTCCACCCCCGCAGCCGCAGCCCCCCCGTTGGTGCACGCTCAAATCTGGAAAGTCCTGTCGGCAATCCCCCCGGCAATATTTATTAGCCGGCCATTCAGAGAAACCTCACGGACAAGAGGTATTGTCGGCGTAGAAAGGACATAAAGTGTGTTATTTATCTGCTTCGTGGACGATTGTCGGGCGGAGTGTGGGTCATTGTTTGCGGGTGCAGAGCTGATTTAGACAAAGACAAAGGGCATCAGCCGAGCTGAAGCCGGCAACTGAATGAATGAAAATCGGGGCGAATAAAGTGTTTCGGGATTTATTTCTGCCCGTAGCTGGTGACTGCTGATGGGTGCCGATGTAGTGGGCACTGGAATTTGTTTAGATTGAGCCGGGTGTGTGCTTGTCGGCAGCGATCCCTGGGCTATTTGCATCGTCGACAGAATTGGGATTTACGAATTTGCGCTGCAATCGGCTGTAGGTGGCTAAGTCGGCTTGGTAAGCCGGTAAATGTGGAACAGACGTGTCTTCATGTATCAGGTGGTGGCTAGAGGAGGGATTACATTTAATGCGGTTGCACCATGTAGGTAGGGGATGAGGGAAAAGGAAAGGAAAAGTTTGAATTGTCTATGATTTACGAGGAATTTTCGGGAAAAAATGAACACATCACACATCACAGTGTACCTCCAAAGAGGGCTACATGGGGCAGCGTGTACCCTCATACAAAATAAGGATTTTTGAGAGCGTTATAGTCGTCGTGCATCCTCCGATGGACTGTACAGATAGTGAAGTGTACAAAAAAATCCACGAAAGGGGGTCATCATTTTTTGCAGCATGACCGTTCACAATTCCCTTTCTTATTCGGTCAGCGACTCTGTCTCTTATGGCATTCAGTCTTAATAAGGAAAACTGTCCCAAAATTTGGTAGAATTCACTCAAGAAATAGCAAGGAGGCAGGTGGTCGCCGTGGCGTAGTGGTAAGTGCATCGACCGCGGCGCAGAAAGTCTGGGTTCGATTCCCGGACGGGACACCTAGCATTTTATCACGGCACCACCTCTTTCGAGTTGCTGACAACACTCAAAGAGTATTAATTGTCTATGGAAAGCTTCTCAAATCTCGCCGTTCGGAGTCGGCAAAAAACTGTAGGTCCCTTCTACTCGTGAAGAACAGTAGCATGCACAACACGAGTAGTTGTTGTAGAAGCTAGGCCCTGGTCCGTTATGGGCTGTAGTGCCACTCAATTATTATTATTTATTATTATTAGATTGCCCCCTTACATTTTTAACGCAACTCACGGATAGGTATGCGAGAGACGACTTTATTCGAATTAAATGCAACCCTGTTGGCATGACGAATGTGGGACCGTCTTCTTTTACTAAAAATATGGGATCTCTTGGGGTCAGAAAAAGGGGGGGCACGATATTAGAAAAATTTTATAGAATTTTGTCTTAAATTGGTCGCTTCCTTAACTAACAAATAAGCTTGAGCCTATTTGATTTTAAAAGTGGGCTCGTGAAAAGGGATTTCAGGGTGAAGTTAAAACCAAAATTTTGGACATTAAGAAGCATACGAGGATGGAGGGGGGTACATATTGTATTGCTCCGCATGCAGTTTAAGTTGTATTCTAAATTCTAGTGATTTGGTGCGAATGAGATAAAGGGGGCACGGTGCCCCCCATTGTGTTTCAAATTTTTTGCACATTAAACGTTGCACATTAAAATTTTTGACCGTCAAGCGATTATTCCGAACCTCAATCCAATGAATGAGAGTCGCAGGGGTCGTTATGTCTCCTAAACCAAAAAAAAACAACTACAATCATGAATTCAAACCAAGTCTTCAGTTTAAAAGGGTTCCTTGTCATTTCCATTACTTCCTTGTCCCTCATTCATGCCGAACCTATTTGATAAACTTCACTCACCACATCACTTCAATGCCAAAGATACGATTTTACCCCAAACAACCCCAGAACGGACGCCCTTGAAAAAAATCTCCAAGCGTTCCCTCAGTCACATCTGGCCCAGAATAGAGTTGATACCCGCACACCCCCAATCTCATCTAGACATTCAAGAGTATATCATCTGTTTTCCGAGGATGTCAAATTGCGTCCACACATCGTCCGACCATCCCTTGACACTGAACTCGTTTTGTTTTTCTTGCGCTGCTCGCCCGTCAAAGCAATTTATCCACATTACCCTGCATACATACTTAGTATTCGCCCCCACATCCTCACTTTGTGTTTGACATTCCCCGAAGCACCGCACGTCCATCTGAGCTGAGGGCCATCCATCCATCGACTGAGTCGTCGAGTCGTTATCAACCATCGCCCAGCGCCACCCACCCACCAATCCAGATTCAACACATCCTCAAATCCGTTAAGCCATTCCAGTCTCTCAATTCCATTGCATCGTCCCCTCTCCGCCGCTCACAATTCAAGTTCAAAGTTCCCCGAAATCAACATCTTGTTCTGGCTGGCTCCGAGAGTCACGTAGCCGACCCCCACCCCAGCCCCGCACTCACACGAACACCAACTCACTGACAGATATCCATTAGTTATGTATCCCGTCTCAAGTTAAATCACATAAAATGATGCCCCATGAATAAACTATTCAACCCGAAAGTAAAGTTTACTCAATCATTACTTTGACCAGAGTCAAACAGAAAATGAAAAGAGGACGAAATTGCTTTCACGGACTTGACGAAGCGCTCTTCGAAACCATCGTGCGGTCTGCTGTCCTCGGATAGAGACACTCCATGTAGGCAGGCAGGCAGGCAGGGACATTCAAGCTTGGCCCGGTCCCTAAACCTAATTCCTTGCGATGGACAGGAGAGACGCGGTGAAGAGGATGCTGAAATGTGCTCTGCTCCTGGCTGCAGGAGGATATCATATGCCGGCGAGTGGGAAATTGCATTTTCGAAGGTGGACAGCATCAGTTTCGGATGTGCAGAGCTCTGTGCCATATTAAAATTCTCTGCTCAATGGCATCCCTTTCCGGCCCCCTTTGTGGCCTGACGACACGAGACAGTGTTTGCCGTAATATTGTCCAGTTTTTCATCTAAAGCGACCGAGAAATGTCTTCTTACAAGCGGACACGGTGGAACGACGCCCTATGCGGCTTTTAATTATTTTCTCCATTGATTGAGCCATGCAGTTGAAAGATCGAACTGAGAGTGAGTCTGAAACGATAGGAAGCTAAATGCCACAGCAGGCATACCATTCGCTGGACCCCGCTGTCGAAAACAACCGTCACTTCAGCTAACCGTCCGTGCAACTAACCCTAAGAGCTCAAGTCGTTTGCAATGAGCATAACGACTCACAAGGCCACCCCTTCCCAGTGCTTGCGCATAAAAGCAGACGGTTCCTATAAAATTCACTTAAAGCGACAAGCCCGTGCAACCGTTTATTCCCCGTTCCATAACCACAATGAGTGTCGTTTTATATTGCACTACGACATTGCAACGCCACATGCCTCCCTTGTGGTCCCCGGTCAAGGGAGGGTTGCAAGGCGGGGAAGCAAATGAAACCAGAACATAACTGAACTCAAATAGCATTCCTATTGCCGGTGCAAGTGTAATTTTTTCGAAAACTTTATGCAGCCACACCGACACAGGACGTAGCCTGTTGGCGTTAATGATATTAAGGAATATCCTGGGCATCAGTTGTGCGCTCTCAAGGTGCGAGTGTGCTGCCCTTCTACAGTGGGCTCATTGCCAGTCTTCAGAATAGCCCTAAAATGGGTTGATTTAGATGACACTTATCCCCACCGTCCCCTCCTCGAGGACGTGCTCGCAAAGGAGTCCTTTTCCGTGAATGGAGCCATCAACAATGAATTCCGCCTCCACGTGAACCGATTAAAATGAAATTCAACTGACATTCAATGCAGTCCTCCCGAGCACCACCGCAGGATATTTCCACTCCCAGTCAGACTGGAGGGAGAGAGTAGCGAACGAATTGAGTGGCAGCCTCGTCACACAGGCAAGGAGCTCTTATCTCCCAGTGGTTACACAATCCCAATGGACGACAATCGGTCGGCGCTGCTCTGTGTATGAGTGTGACCGAGTGCCGGGAGGGGGTGGGGACGAGGATAATAGTTTTTTACTGCGCATACTTTTGAATTTCGTTTTATGGCCGAAACAAAACTTTAAGTTGAAGTCGTTAAGTCGTTTCCCTTTGGTTTCGAGTTCCTGCTAAGAAGTTTGCTCGGCTGGCGCTGGCACTGGCGTGAGGCAGGCATCACATTCGAGTGGTTTTGAATGGGATTCTTCTCTGTGAAGTTTGATTAAAGCGATTTCGAATGCCATAGCAATGGACTTCTTTATGCTCATGCACTTGGGAACATCCGATGGTGTCGTTTGAAGACGTGTCGTGTTCTCGAAGTGTTATGGTCTTCTATGCATTTTAAGGTTTTATTGCTAACATTTGCAGTGCTCTTGAACTTTCGTTTTTTTTTGCCTGGCCGGTCTGGTGCGGACTCAAATGGAAAATCGATTCTCGATCACTTCACGATGTGCTGAAGACGTTACGACGTCTTTTGTTGAATGGAAGCACCGATCGATCGCTTTATTTTCATCGATTTATTGTGTGTGTATTTTGATAGATTAGAAAATAAAATATGTGCGTAGATGAGAGACATGTAGAGGGTGCTTTTTAATTAAGCGGACCGACTCAAAACTGCTTTTCCTTCCCGCTAAGAGTTTCTTCTTGTGGCGCTATAGTCCGGAGTGGACCTGGGCCTCAACCAACATGCCTCTTCAGCTGGGACGGTCTTTCGCTAGCTGCTTCCAGTTGTGCACCCCAAGTTGGTTAAGGTTTCTCTCCACTTGTGTGCGTCACCTTAGCCTAGGCCGTCCTCTGTTGTGTTGTCCCAATTGCTCAGACTCAAAAGACTTTTCGGACCGGAGCAGTGGTGTCCATACGCTCTACATAACCTAGCCATCTTAAGCGTTGTATACGAACACGCTTGACTAGGCACATGTCGTACAGCCCATAGAGTTCGTCGTTAAGTCTTCTCCTCCAGATGCCATCGAAGCAAACAGGACCAAAAACCGCACGCAAAACTTTTCTCTCGAAAAGACTAAGGACTTCCTCATCCACTTTTAAGAACGTCCAGGTTTCCGCGCCATAGAGTAGGACAGGGATAGTCAAGGTGTTAACTTAGACCTTCGAAAGAGGGCTTTATCCTACTCAATTGACACTTGAGCCCAAAGAAACAGAGATTGGCAAGATTGTCCCTGTTTACCGCGTAGCCGAGGTAGACGAAGTCCCTGACTACCGCGAAGTTTCTGCTGCCTAGTGTGACACTCTGTCCGAGACGTCAATGTTGTGCGTCCTTCTTTAATCACAACATGTACTTCGTCTTGCCCCCATTCGTAGCGAAACCTGTTTTAGCTTCTTCAGCTTCAATGTCAACAAATGTTTCATTAATGGCTCGCTGTGTTCGTCCAATCACGTCAATGTCATCGGCGTAAGCTAGCAATTGAACTGGTTCTTGGAAGATCATAAATCTGATGTTGACTTGTGAGTTACGCACTGTCTACTCAAGGATGATGTTAAAGAAGTCGCATGACAGTGCCTTGTCTAAAATGTTTTTTGACATTGAAGGTTTTGGTGAGTTCGTTCCCAACCTTGACGGAGCAGCGAGAGTTCTCCTTTGTCATCCTACATAATCTGACGAGTTTGGTATGAATGCCACAACTAGACATGCCACTGCACACACTGTCGTGTGCGGCCTTAAAATCGAACGAATAGGTGGTGAGTATCGATTTTCACTTCATGGGTGTTTTCCAGGATCTGCCGTAGTGTGAAGATTTGATCGATAGTGGACTAGTGGACTGATAGTGGACTGGTCTGAAATCACACTGAACGGTTTCATGCGTTCACACAATAGGCTAGAGAGAATCATTTACGCGATGTACAGAAGACTGATCATTCGATAATTGGCAAAGGGGTCTCATTTCTAGTGGACCGGACAAACGACGCTGATATTCCAATCATCGGGGATACTTTCCTCCGACCATATCTTACAGAAGAACTGATGCGTGCGTCCAACCAGGTCATCTCCAGCTGCTTTAAAGAGTTCTGCGGACAGTCCATCCACTCCAGCAGCTCTCGTTAAGAGTTTAGTATTATTTAAATAAAACTGTTAGTTCGTTCGATAACTCGAGTTATCCATGCTACTCTGACAAGTACGAGTAGAGGGGACGTTCAGCTTTTCGCCGATTCCGAACTTTAAGTTCACGCGACAAAAAATGTCGTGTTAGAAATCAAGAGCATTTTGGGTTCCTAGTATCTCATATTTAAAGGATCAAAACATCTCATTTATTTGGGCGGGAAACTTAGTTAATTTTTGGTATTTGGGGTGTAAACTAAATCGATCCGTGTTTTCTGTGTTCAACAAATATTTCTTTATTTCAGAAACAGAAAAACTACTCTTTTACATGTCTCTGGTAATTTTCGAATACCATCTTCAAACATATTCGTATGTCCTCTGTGGTACCGCTTCAATCGTTAAGCCATTCTTTGATTTCTTCAAAAGTCTGTGGCCCCCAAAATCGGTTTACATCCGTCAAAAAGCCTGTAGTCGCAAGAAGAAAGGTCTGAAGAATACGGCAGTTGAGGACATCCCATTTCACCGTGACAGCTACGCGCGTATTTATGTTGCAAAATCACTGTGACATACCTTTCAGTCGTCAGCTCAAGCGCATTAGTTATGGACGATAACGTTTCCACTCAATGGTTTCGTCTGGTCTTAGGAGTTTATAGTACACCACACCCGTCTGGTTCCACCACATGCAGAGCATGACCATTACACCGTGGATGTTTTTCTTTGGTGTCGATATAGCCATTGTTTTTATTCTTGCAGTTATCGTAGTTTGCGGTTTTCACCCCCAGTCACTATTCCGTGCAAAAATCCCTGCCTTTGATGTTTAACGGAAATTGTTTGATGAGTCACTCCTAACGATTTTGAGAGTTCACCTTGCGCTCGGCATGGATCTTGGTTCAAAGCCTCCAATTCCAATTTTTTGTGCTGGCCAATACGAACCTTGCCTTAGACGCTAAAATCACCGCTTTTGAAGCGTCGAAACCACTCTTTGCATGACTTATCAGTCGTTCACATTAAACTTCTACAAGCATTCAATGGGCTTTAGCTGAACTTATCGTTCAATTTAAAAAGGAAAAACAAAACATCTTGCAGACACATTTGTTGAAAGAGGCAACAGACGCTGATGCACATTATTTATTGCTGACAAATGTTATACTTTTCCAGTGAAGTAGATATTCGCTTCCAAGATCAGCCACAACTTGCTAGTGGCGCCATCTCTTGCAAACGGACCGAATTTTTAGCCCCAATAATTAAATTCACAAAAAATAAGTTTTCTCAATTCTCTTTGAACTGCAGGCGTTATTCTTCCCCGGTAAAAATCCCATCAATAAATGGTTCAGATTTTGTTTATTCCCGTCAGCATCACCTGCATTTACTTACAGCAGCTGACAGATATCTCTCTTTTGGAAAATCGTTAAGGTTTCGTGTAGGAGAATAATTTTAAGAGTATCGTTTGACAACGGAACTTATCTTAGAAATTTTCTGACATTTGAGTTCTCGTCAAATTGATCTCAGAACTCAGAATTCTTCCTTACACAATCTGGCAAATTTGATAAGAAAAGGAGTGCTAGACACAGCTATGGTCGTCATCTGTATACACGTCACATACTTGGCACTCAAATTGACAAACAGATGGTGCATGTCGGTCTGCATTTTTGGAATCCTTCCGAGGATCTGCCTTCCCGAAAATATGAACTACTTCGAATTTCTCGAAGTGGAAATCATTGAAATCGCTAGACAGAATATGACACGGTATCCAGAACAAAACTGAATATTTCTGATGTTATGGTTTCGAAAATCAATTGATGTTAGACTTGAAATATGTTGCATCCGATTTGGTCATGTGAAAAGCGACTTCCACTCATATGCACGTCAAAGTAGATAAATTGAAGAATGTGAAGAGGTTGCCATCTATTGTCTCTTACCGTGAACTGAAAGGTCATAGCATAAATTCAATTTCCCTTTCCGACCCGCCCCACTAACCCACTCCACCTCCCACGTCCCCGCCGAGGGCTAAAAAATAAATCCAAGAAACAAAAACACTTTTAACGCGATTTTATAGTCAAAATCAATTTCCCCTAAATGACACCTTTTACGTCTTAATTCAACCTCCGATCTCCCGAGTTGGCCGCACCCCCCAAACACTCACACAAACGGAGAAAGAATACAATTAACTTCCCGGCTTGCCGCTGCCAAATGAAAACCGTCGTCATCGCCCTCCTGCACCTGCCCTCGCCAAGACACAAACATCTCCTTGAAAGGACTCTCGATGGTAGCGTCAAGGAAATCGCCAATTAATTTGCATTTCATGCCCGCGGCGGTGAAAAGCCATGATTCTCATTATTTGCATCCAACAATGGTGGCAGTCCCAAAAGAAAAAAAATCTTCACTCCACCGCCATCCAGCTCGCGACGTCTCATTGTTATTCATTCACTTGGGGGGCCTCACATAATCGGATGAAGGACGCCTGCGGAATAACAGTCATTTTTAGATCCTATCTCTGGTCCTTTCACAGACGCGTGACGGAGTGTGAATTGTGGGCTTGGGGCCGCCCAGATCGGCGAGGATGAGAGAGAGAGATGGATTTTCATCACGTGGGTCAGGAGCAGCCCACCGAACTGTGATGGCGCTAATGACTATTTCGCAATTAACTTCGAAGGGACATTGAATTGAATGTGGTGGGAGGAATGGACATTTTTTTTTTGTCAATCTGTGGTGTGGGTCCTTGGGAATCTTCCAGGTGCCGCAGTCCTTGTGGTACTTTGCATACTCATTTGAATTGAAATGCGATGGACCCGCAGTTCGGGGGCGGAGCGGAGGGAACGCTTTTGAGATTTCCAGGTGAAAGGATGTCTAAGGAAATAATTTCATGTAGAGCCGAATAAAGGCTCCAAGAGGCTTTTCTTGGTGCGGGTTGGGGTAATTTTGAAATTTTGTGAAGCGTACTCAGGCACTTTGGCTTCGAATCACAAAAGCTGTCCATAAGCGCTGCTGATGGAAACTTTCTTTCCATCCACAAATGAAGCAGCTTAATCCAACAAACCCCATTAATTCCTATTAAGCCACTTCTACCCCCCCACACCCAAGATGCACCACCACGACTCTTCGAGTAGATTCTCATCTCCCGCTGCGAAAAGCAATCAATTCCGTTGATGAGAGGAGCAAATTCCGGATCGATTTCACATCCCTCGCATCAGCGACCTCATTTACCACTTAAACCTCACCACTTCACCTCTGCCACTGCGGCGGCGTGTAATTATTTCCAATTATTTATGATTTGCACTCAATTTTGACGTTCGCCACACTGCTGCCGGCTGCACCGGGGCACCGATGCTGCCGACCTAGGCTGCCGGCGGAGGCCCATAACTGTATAAAGTTACACTTGAACGCCGTTTTAATGAAAGCCACCGGTTTCACCGACTCTGCCGAGAGAGAGAGAGAGTTTAAAACAAATTTTTGAAGTTAATCATACGCCAGGGAAGAGCAGGTCAGATGTCCCCGGCGCGCCTGCATTGGCCGAACGTTTTCACAAAATTAAATCGGACCAAGGACGAAGCCGTAAAATAGCAATAATTTGCATGAACTCCACTAGCCCCATCGTGATCAAGGTCCGACTGCAGCCAACAATTGGATATTCATGAGCCGCCATTCGGACCAATACATTTTCGGGACGGGATGCGGAGCGTCGCCCGTATTTTTAACGATTTATGCATCCCGCACGTCATCAGCAAAATATTTTCTAACAAAGCCGAACGGTTTGAAGTATAAAACAGCTCCGCAGTCCCCGTTCCGGTTATAAATCCTGTCGCCGATACAAGCAGCCGTCCGATTCCCGTTTTTTTTTTTTGGTTTTTGTTTTTTGTTCAGTCTCTACCACTCTCTGACGGTTGCTATCCCTCTGCGTACTGCACAATTGTGGTCCACAGATTTATGGTTTGCACAAGTCTGACATTCCCTTCACGAACCAACCGGGTGGGGGTGGGGGTTTTAATAAAGAATCGGTTGCTTTCGCTCGTGACAAATCGACCAACAATGGCTGCCACGAATGAGAGGAACTTTTGGTCAGATTCAATTGGCAGCTTGATTTGTTGGTCAGCATAATTCGGCGCAATGGTGTGTGATGACATGAATAGACGCGATGGAGTGATCGGTGATTCCACTTAGCGGACAATGATGGATTTTCTGAAAAATATTTGTAGTCGTCCGATATGCCTTCCTTTGATTTCCTCTTCTGAGTTTCTTTTTCAAATGCAAATTAAAAGACATTTACTGAAGGGGAAAACTATCTGCTTGAAGATGTCAGTTAAGGAGATTATTATTTCTTTGAAAAGCATTGAGTTTGCAGCCTAATATTGAAGTTGGCGCCCAACAATGATCTTTCCGTCTAACGATGGTTTTCACATACAAATGTGATCTCTACTGCAAACGATGATCTTGGTGCCTAACGATGGTCCTTGCATCCAACGGTGACCTTGGAGCCTAACAACGACTTAGGCCTCTAAGTATCACTTCGAGGGAGCCTTCATGCCAATACGAAGCCAAGTGTTGAATGCGAACAGGAAAGACTTTGACGGCATTCACACGAAGTGGACGAAATGAGGAAAAGGCACAAGAGCTATACCAAGATGTGTGGAAGATCTAAAATAATAAAATTCAACAACAGCACTTGCTTGGCCATAAAGTGTAAACGGAGAATAGATTTTTAATAAAAGAATCTTCCAAGAACAGAACTTTAATAAAAAGTGAAGAGAAGGACCGAACTTCGAGAAAGAACTAAGTTCGTGGATGACAAACCGCTGTGTTTCACCAGGGATAGTAGGACTGAAAATATCGAATTCAGACGCTCTTCACGTTTTTAGGGACCGTTAAGTAAATAACCCGCTACACCTTATAATAAATGCAAAAGACTTTTTTACGATACGCCACAATTTGGTCTTAAGTTCAACCGGCGTGGATCTAAGACTCGTTCAACAACACCTTAAGTTTCATTCTCCCACAGATGCGTTTCTCTTACACATTGCTTTTCGAAATGAGAGGTTTTTCAGACCTAAGTGCTGTTTTTTGCTCATTCTACATAATCGTTGTGCAACTCGCTGAGTTCATCTTGTAAATGTTAGCACTCTACTTCGATTGCGCAGACTTGTCAAAAGTCATGCACCTAGTCTTGACTTCTAAGCCACGAAGTGAATCGCATTTATTGCCATGAAGTGTTACAGCAAGATCCTTACATACCTTGAAAAAAAAATGTTATCCAGCAACGAGTTGTGATGATGCTCAAATCAGTTGATATATGCAACCCCTTCGTCTTCAAAGTATTCGGCAAGCCACCCATTAGTGTCAACAACTTTATTGAAAATAAGCTTCACGGCTAAAACTTGTGGCCAGCGTGGTGTAGTGGTAAGTGCGTCGACCGCCACGCAGAAAGTCTAGGTTCAATTCCCGGACGGAACACCTCGAATTTTTTCACGGCACCACCTCTTTTGAGTTTCTGACAACACTCAAAGAGCATCAATTGACTATGAAAAGCTTCTCAAATATCCCGCCTTTCGGAGTCGGTCAAAACTGCAGGTCCTTTCTACTAGCACGCACAACACGAGTAGTTGTTTTAGAATATAGGTCCTGGTCCCTTGTGGGCTGTAGTGCCGCTCAATTATTTTTATTATTCACGGCCAGAACTTCACTGAAATCAGTATGAATGATTGAATCATTACCTATGTAGAATGGAACTAGGCACCTGCATAATGAAACCTGTGGGTTTCTATCGGTCTTCTAGTCTCAATGACATACTAAGTCAACAAGATAAGCTTGAGTGCACTTATTCAACATGTCCCGATCGTTAATTATATCTACTAGGCACTCAAAACATCATAAAGAAAGTGTAGCTTTGAAAATTCTTAGATGACAGTTTGGATCGTTTGGCCAATGTGTAACAAACCTCAACGCCGTTGCAATCAATTACAAAATATTCTATGCACATTTGGCTTATATTCTATCAAATGATCCAACTAAAACGCACGATGATAATTGTAAATGATGCAAACAATTCATAGAGAATCATCTGAATATTTTTTATTCTGATAAAAGAATCGGCAATAATGTTTGAAACAGGATATGCTTGCCACGTCTTCGGTGGCATACCTCTATCCTATGGTCCATATTTTTAATGGCCCTGAGACATAATGGAATTCCAATGCTGTTTTTGTTCCAAGTTATCTCTTCTCGGCGTCATGATGACCTGACGACAGTCTACTAAGATCGAACAAATTTGATTCTCCTTGACCTTGTGGGGTTTGCTTATGGCACAAGTCACAGAATGTGGCACAAGTCACAGAAACTTTCTCCATTTATACCTTCGACTCGCTCTGTGCCTTGAATTCGGACACCGAAGGCTACTCGCAGTGGAATGACTGGGTATACTTCTCTGAGCAATGATGACGATGACGTTGTACGAAATCGTCTTAGGGATGAAGAACTCTGTAGGCAATTGGCTGCCACTTCAGCTTGCTACCGCGGTGCGATTAAGACTGACTGTTCCCTCAAAAGTGTTTTTTTTTTTCAGAATGCTACCTCGGCTTCAAGTCCATCCTGATCTTATTCAGTCTCTCAAAGGTGTGTCTGCGGACTATATGTGAAAGAAATGCACTTTAGTACAGCTTTTTTGTCTCTCAGGAATGTCCGTGATTCCTGCACAGAGCTCTGGCACGAAATTTTTGGAATTTCAACCTTCTTCTTGCGGCGCTACACTCCGGAGTGAACATGAACCTCAAGCATCACCCGTCCTAAGTATTTTCTTTGATTTGATGCACTCGCGCTACCCCAGGAACAGTCTTTTTCTCTCTTTATCACCTTCATGACTCTGACCTTGCCCTTGATTTCCGATCTCCAATTATGACTGCAAGCGAATGACACCTGTGAAAGCTCCTTGCATCTCATTCGAGAGTCCCCGTTGCCGTCATCATACTTTTGCTTTGAGAATGCCTTCACCGATATATTTGGCTTCGACGTAACCGAATGTTTGTTCGCCTCCTTCTTGTCACTATCCCCCGATCCTTGGATTTGTTATCAAAGGGTTTATGCCTCCGTTTTCCCGATCTTTCCGTACATCCATCATCGATCACCCACAGTGACTTTGTTTCCCCCTCTTTTCTCTCTGCACAATTTTACAACACACAGAGTTCTTTCAAAGTGATTGAATTTTCAAAGTCTTGGCGGCCATTCCTTCTAGTGTGTGCATGCTTTAAGTCTATCTGCGATATAGTTCTCATTATTTCAGTCGTTGTCGCTTTCATCAC
Source organism: Eristalinus sepulchralis (assembly GCA_944738645.1). NCBI lineage: Eukaryota > Metazoa > Arthropoda > Insecta > Diptera > Syrphidae > Eristalinus > Eristalinus sepulchralis. The sequence continues at coordinate 47,570,459 of OX122884.1, forward strand.
GCTCACTGTCTCTGCAGCAGTCGCTGCGCAATACAGAATCCTCATCTAAGACACGGGTGTTAAATCTGGCAGATCTCCGAAGTGTTAACTGCCCCCAGAGCCATTTAGACGGACTTAGAGTGCATCAGTGAACGTTTTGCACAGATTTTGGCTCAAAGTGTATTTCCCATGAAACTCCCAACAGAGAACGTACCCTGTTCTATTTAAATCATATCCCTCTATCTTTGGGACTTTCCCTAGTAAATTCACACTCTTCCCTCTAACAGATCTCAGCCTAAGATTTTGCTCTAATCGTTGCATATCGTCTGGGCACTTTTGGTGAGTGTACTTGCTAGTTTGGTTTGGTTAATGCAGTTTGGAAGTGTTTCTGGGTAAGTTTGTTAGGTTTTTGATTCTTTTGGCGTTGACGATATTTGAAGAAAAAAATTCAACAAAGAATGGATTTTGTGTTGCGAGTGTCTAGTGAAGTGTGGACACATGAAACACTTAAGATGGAACAAATTTAGCACGAGGAGCCATTCGAAAGAGGTGCGTCAACCGATTTGGCGATTTAAATTGGAAGTGAATGGGAAATTATTTTGGCAGCTGGAGTGCAGCAGGTTCACCAAGAAATTTTAAAGCAAATAATTTAGAAGGAAGTACTCAAATAAAGGCTTGTCCTTTACCATTTAACCCTTTGAGGGACGGTCATTAACAAGGGAACTCGGGCGTTTAATTTTGCTGCCGGTATTGTCGTCAAGAAAGACGAGACAAGGCTTCTGACAGAATAAGCTTTCAGTTGAATTCGAAATCGTTCCGGGTGTGAAATAAAGTTGGATGAAAATCAATTGAGTTCAACTCAGAATTTGAGCTACGAAGTGAGTGAAATGAGTGAAATCGTAGAAGTTAAGTTTAATGGCGTATATCTCGGGAATTCTGCGTTCGAGATCCAAGTGATATGAAGGACATTTGAAGAAAATTTTATGGTCTGTCGAATGATGGGAACTTCAGGATAGTTGTTCCCCCTTTTCAACGTATAGAATTATTAAGAAAAACAAAACGCATTTAAATACAAGGTTTCTTGTGGCTTGAGATACATTTTTGAATCGGTTTCTATGGTCTCTGTACCAATTTCTTTTTCATAAGACAGGCAAAAACTCCATCAAACGAAAGTCGCTGTGCGATGGACCACTTTCAGCTTGATATCAAAATAAGCTTCTCACACTAGTGATAGTAAGCTTCGTCTTTTTCTGATTGAACTTTGACCCACATTTAATGCCAAGATCTCTATTTTGACAAGGGCTATAAGTTTTCTTTCATTTGATGTATAATTTTTCGTTTTCCAAGAAACGCGCTTCGATAGAACAAGTGCTTCAAAATGATGCTCCTTGACGAACTACTAAGTTTTGACTAAGCCGGTTTCAGTCATCATTTGAAGCAGCATCTGTTTGCAATTCAAATCTCCACTTATTATGAGGAAGAATAAGGGGATTTTGTGAATCACAATTTCAATGTCCTGCTTTAGTTGCAGTTAATGCCCTGAAAAGGACATATTCCGACGCATTGACGGCCGTGATAGACAGTGTTTGAGACAAGAATGATGGTTATGAGTGCAGATTTAGATTCGAACGTATCCTCGTCTGCGCTAGGGACTAAGCCTTCGTTAAATAACGTCTTTATTCATTAAATTTAAAAGTCGCGTGCTTTCTCAAATTGTCGCGTTATTAGTGATGCTTAGAAGTCAAGTGAGTCATCAACTGATTCCTCAAATGAGTCCACAAGTGATTCCTCAAGCGATCCGTCAAATTGATTCCCCAAGTGAGTCCTCATATGAGTCCTCAAATGAATCCACAAATGTACGAGACAAATGCTTCTTCAACTGATTCTTCAATATGATTTCTCAAATGGTTCCTCACAGATGACTTCAGACTTGATTCTTCAGATGCTTCCCCAACTGATTCCTCAACATTGATTCTTCAACATTGATTTCTCAAATTTAACGCAAATTTAAAGCTAATTTAAAGTATTTAGAAGTCAAGTGAGTCATCAACTGATTCCTCAAATGAGTCCACAAGTGATTCCTCAAGCGATCCGTCAAATTGATTCCCCAAGTGAGTCCTCATATGAGTCCTCAAATGAATCCACAAATGTACGAGACAAATGCTTCTTCAACTGATTCTTCAATATGATTTCTCAAATGGTTCCTCACAGATGACTTCAGACTTGATTCTTCAGATGCTTCCCCAACTGATTCCTCAACATTGATTCCTCAAATTTAACGCAAATTTAAAGCAAATTTAAAGTATTTAAAAGCCAAGTGAGTCATCAACTGATTCCTCAAATGAGTCCACAAGTGATTCCTCAAGCGATCCGTCAAATTGATTCCCCAAGTGAGTCCTCATATGAGTCCTCAAATGAATCCACAAATGTACGAGACAAATGCTTCTTCAACTGATTCTTCAATATGATTTCTCAAATGGTTCCTCACAGATGACTTCAGACTTGATTCTTCAGATGCTTCCCCATCTGATTCTTCAACATTGATTCCTCAAATTTAACGCAAATTTAAAACAAATTTAAAGTATTTAAAAGCCAAGTGAGTCATCAACTGATTCCTCAAATGAGTCCACAAGTGATTCCTCAAGCGATCCGTCAAATTGATTCCCCAAGTGAGTCCTCATATGAGTCCTCAAATGAATCCACAAATGTACGAGACAAATGCTTCTTCAACTGATTCTTCAATATGATTTCTCAAATGGTTCCTCACAGATGACTTCAGACTTGATTCTTCAGATGCTTCCCCAACTGATTCCTCAACATTGATTCTTCAACATTGATTTCTCAAATTTAACGCAAATTTAAAGCTAATTTAAAGTATTTAGAAGTCAAGTGAGTCATCAACTGATTCCTCAAATGAGTCCACAAGTGATTCCTCAAGCGATCCGTCAAATTGATTCCCCAAGTGAGTCCTCATATGAGTCCTCAAATGAATCCACAAATGTACGAGACAAATGCTTCTTCAACTGATTCTTCAATATGATTTCTCAAATGGTTCCTCACAGATGACTTCAGACTTGATTCTTCAGATGCTTCCCCAACTGATTCTTCAACATTGATTCCTCAAATTTAACGCAAATTTAAAGCAAATTTAAAGTATTTAGAAGCCAAGTGAGTCATCAACTGATTCCTCAAATGAGTCCACAAGTGATTCCTCAAGCGATCCGTCAAATTGATTCCCCAAGTGAGTCCTCATATGAGTCCTCAAATGAATCCACAAATGTACGAGACAAATGCTTCTTCAACTGATTCTTCAATATGATTTCTCAAATGGTTCCTCACAGATGACTTCAGACTTGATTCTTCAGATGCTTCCCCAACTGATTCCTCAACATTGATTCTTCAACATTGATTTCTCAAATTTAACGCAAATTTAAAGCTAATTTAAAGTATTTAGAAGTCAAGTGAGTCATCAACTGATTCCTCAAATGAGTCCACAAGTGATTCCTCAAGCGATCCGTCAAATTGATTCCCCAAGTGAGTCCTCATATGAGTCCTCAAATGAATCCACAAATGTACGAGACAAATGCTTCTTCAACTGATTCTTCAATATGATTTCTCAAATGGTTCCTCACAGATGACTTCAGACTTGATTCTTCAGATGCTTCCCCAACTGATTCTTCAACATTGATTCCTCAAATTTAACGCAAATTTAAGTCAAATTTGAAGTATTTAGAAGTCAAGTGAGTCATCAAGTGATTCCTCAAGCGATCCGTCAAATTGATTCCCCAAGTGAGTCCTCATATGAGTCCTCAAATGAATCCACAAATGTACGAGACAAATGCTTCTTCAACTGATTCTTCAATATGATTTCTCAAATGGTTCCTCACAGATGACTTCAGACTTGATTCTTCAGATGCTTCCCCAACTGATTCCTCAACATTGATTCTTCAACATTGATTTCTAAAATTTAACGCAAATTTAAAGCAAATTTATAGTATTTAGAAGTCAAGTGAGTCATCAACTGATTCCTCAAATGAGTCCACAAGTGATTCCTCAAGCGATCCGTCAAATTGATTCCCCAAGTGAGTCCTCATATGAGTCCTCAAATGAATCCACAAATGTACGAGACAAATGCTTCTTCAACTGATTCTTCAATATGATTTCTCAAATGGTTCCTCACAGATGACTTCAGACTTGATTCTTCAGATGCTTCCCCAACTGATTCCTCAACTTGATTCCTCAAATGATTTCTAAAGAATAATATAATACCGTCGCGTCGCGCCCGCCTGAAACGAAATAAGAAAACCTGAAAAGAGCAGAGCAGAGGCCTACCTAGCCTCAGGACACCTGTTTGGGTCCTGAGGGGTCCCCTACCTAGCCTCAAGGACACCGGTCTGTCACTTGAGGGTTCCCCTACCTAGCCTCAGAGACAGCTGTTTGCCGTCTTGAGGGGGTTAATTGGAAATAAATTTTCCCGAGAAATATATAGTTTGGTATGCATGCTTTCAACCGAGAACCGAAGTGAGTAAGGTAAAGAAATAAAAGAACAAAAATTCTTACTGATTGTTTTTGTATGCACCGAAGTGCCTTACCCTGCATTTTTGTGCCACGTAACTGGAAAGCTGCAGACATTGTTGGACCTCTTCTGGTCATCGTACGAAAAACACTTTTGGGCCCTTACACATATGCGAGAGACATGGTAGGTCGTGAGACCACTTTCAGCCTCCTCCTCCCAGAGGGAAGAAGCCACCATATCAGCTCACATTTTCACTTTCACTTACAAAAACACACAATACAGGAGCATTAGCAGGCACAGGAGCAGGAGCAGTAGCACGAGCTGGAGCTTGGTTTCTGGACTTGGAATCTAATCCGGATTCTGATTCACCTGATGTCCGCTTCAATCGATGTCTGCTTCAACGGCAATCGCGGTCCGCCGAGCAATGTGTCGATCGAAAACCGTCTTCTTCTTTCTTCTTTTTAATGCATTTTATTTTGGAAATATCAGTGAATTATAATCTCAAAACGAGATAAAATGCTTAACCTGGTCATGTATTTACATATTTTATATCTAACTTACTGGCTCTGGGCGAGCATCGAAAACCGTCTTCAGCTGCTTCCATATTCTCAATGACTCGCCTCTTTATATGAAACGCTATTCTCGCGATCGATTGCGACCGAAGCCAAAAGGCCAAAAAATGCTTTGCAGCAAACTTCGAGAATTTCCGACTAACCAAACGGCTAACAACGAGAATAAATGGCCAAGGAATGCTTATGAAAGACACGTGCACGTAAGACCTAATCTAAGAACGCAGCTGCATTAACGAGATTCTGCGCTGAAACAGAAGGGAAAAGATTAGAACCCTACCTATCCTCGGGAGCACCTTCTGTGCTCCAGAGCGGTCCCCTACCTATCCTTAAGCACTTCTGTTTGAAGCACTCAAATGGTCTCCCTACCTATCCTCAGGGACACCTGTCGGGTCCGCTGAGCGGTCCCCTACCTAACTTCAAAGAGACCTGTTCCTGTTTGGCTCTCGAAGTCCTACACCAAGTCGCGAGCTAAACCTATACAGACTTCTCCACGCAGAGAGCATTTTACCACCGCCACAAAAAACAAAAAAAAAAAAAAAACAACCGCCTGTATCCTCCCGCACGAATAACGCAAATGTACTGACAGCGATAAAAGCTTTCTACGTGGCTAAGTCTGCAATTTCGAAGCCCTAGATTTTTGCACAAGAATTTTGAAAAATCGACAAAAGTGGGAGAATTTTTTGGAAAATTAAGGAAATTTCGTGTTTAAGCTGTCTACCTAGCTATCTCCCTCCTAAACTGTCTAAACCTACTCTTGATGTGCATTCGAGCAAAACCAAAAATTGTGCAAAGATATTGGAATGAAGTAATTACACCGGACTAGCAAAAAAAAAAGCAAAACATTCTGAGTCCCTACCTATCTAAGCTAAGTGCCTGACTAAGTATCTCCTACTTAAAGTGACTATTCCCTGTCTTAGGACGGCCCTATCTATGCCTAGCTCTTTGGCTGTCCAAAGATTTACTCAAAATCTGCATCGCATCTAGCTATCCTAACTAACCTGTCTAACCTAACCATCCTGTCTAAGGTATTCTACCCGATCTGTTGATGTGTCCTTTGATAGAAACAATCCAGGGGGAACAGACATCCCGGAACCAAGTGCATGCATACCCTCAATTAAAGTTTATTTTCAAAGGCAAGTAACGATAGTCCTGGCCCGTGATAAGGACAGAGATTCCCAAGTGTTTTGAACGAAATTTCTAAGCCCTAGCTATGCCTAATCTAAAGAAACTAAGTCTGAGGTCTTGCATTGAAAAATATCAGAAAGAAAAGCGTTTGCAACGATTGCAAGGAAAGTGTCGAACAACTAAGAATTAATTAAGCAATTTAAAAAGCAACGCGAAGCAAGTCAAAGCCTAACAGAAGCTCCTTAAGCTAAGTTTAAGATTAAGTTAAGTCGCGAAGTATACTAGAAACCTCAGACACTTCTGTACAAATGGAGCTTCCGTGTTTTTCTTAATACAAAAAAAGAAAAATATAAATAAATATGTTCAGGAAACGGCTTGCTTCTGTTGGACCGCTTGTGGTCATTGTTGAACTGCATTCCTGCATCTTTTCTGATCAGCAACGAAAAAAAAAACACTTTTGGGCCCTTACACAAATCGCAAGAGATGTGGTAGATCGTGAGACCACTTTCAGCCTCCTCCCAGAGGGAAGAAGCCACCACATCTGCTTGCAACACACAACACTTCACTACTGCTAATCTGGTTCTTTGGATATTTCTAAAGCGCTGCCTGCCATACAGGATCTTGAGGAATACAGCAGTCAAACACCATCGCGAATGTCTTCGACAGCGAGGAGAACCCGAAAGGATCGCGAATTTCTTAAGTCTCTACAGAACCGACTATAGCAGCAATAAATTCAAAAAACGTCTGAAATCGAAGACGAAAGTGGATCACGATCAAAATTCAAATCGAGTTCCAAATTGCAGACGAAACCAGAATCAAAATCAAGGCAACATCTTCTTGACCTGGGCCTTGAAGCGAGGTGCACATTAAGGAAACCCTGGCCATTACCGATCACCTCAGACGAAGCAGTGAGGTTTTCTTCGAACTCTGCGGACACGAAATTGCAATCAAAAGCAAGTTTTTGATCCGAGGATGAATTAAGTACCAAAAGCGCGACTAAACGAAGACTATCTCGAGGACAAAACTGTGCCCAAATCAGAAGCCACAAAATAGACCGAAATCTAGAGATCGTTCTCAGTTTGGAGGAAGACCGATGAAACCGATGAAACCGATGAAACCGATGAAACCGATGAAACCGATGAAACCGATGAAACCGATGAAACCGATGAAACCGATGAAACCGATGAAACCGACGAAACCGATGTCCCGGCAATAAAAGATTTTCCCCAAACTAACCCCAGGAGACAGAAAAAATTCACGTTAAGTAGAAGAGGCTCGAAAAATTAGGGATCCATTCCAAAGCCCCTTGTGCAAAGCTAAAGCTCTAGAATGAAAAAAAAAATTTTTCTAACTTAAGAGCGTTCGCTGTCTATACTAATCTACGCAGAAACTCAAACATCACTCTAAGAAGCGCCGAGGGGCTGTTCTCGAACTGCCACAGAATCAATCAATAGTTCTAAAAGCCGATCGCGCTTAAATCAATTTGAGTTCCTGCACAAAAACGAACAAAGCCAAAGCACCCGTTCGTTGTCTACTCTACTTCAAAGCGAAGCCATTCTCGTCAACTCCAGCTCGTCTAGCTGCAACCACCAACTTCGGTGAACTATAACCTTACACCGAGAAGTGGGAGCGTCGACGAGCACGAAGGAGAAGTCTTCCGACTACAACTAACTACTGATGCTTACTGCGAGATTTCGAATAGTTGCTAAACCTGAAATCAACTACAAGAAAGAATCTACGGAGAGGTAACCCAAACATCTCTAAGAAGCGCCGTATGACATTCAAACTGCCACAAAATAAATTAATAGTTCTGAAAGTCACGCTAAAAGGAAATCTGAGTCCCTCTGCAATCTACACTACGAAGGGGGCATACGATTGTCCGTCTTAAGTCGAAGGCAATCATCTATTTGCTATCTTGGAGGAGCACCAGTTTGTTTACAGTCACGAGCAACAACGGCGGAGGCAACTTCACATGAAGAGTTGAAGGCCCAGACAGGCTTAGAGGATGGCGCTTCCGATCGCTACGAACGAACAGGATGTTGTCTATCTTAATGTGATGCATATCATCCGTCCGTCGTCTACTCTACTACTCTACGAGGGAAGTCTCAGTTCAACGTAATTCAGCGGAAGTCGAAGGAGAACACTTCTGACTCATATGATCGAACAGGATGTTGTCTATCTTGATTCGATGCATATCATCCGTCCGTCATCTACTCTACATTTCTACAAAATGGATGTTGTCTATCTTAACACTCAATCTACAGCGAGCGGATCAAATGACCCAATTAGATTTTTTTTTTTCAAACGTTCTTGCAACTACTATCCCACCACCATAAAAAGAACGTAAGTTTGCTAATTCTTGTAGCTTTGGATTGGGCCACTGACCGTGCTATAGTTGAAGTGTCATTACGATGCATATCATCCATTTAATAAACTACTACGAGAGAAGTGTCCATTCCATTCTAACTTCGTTCAACTGAATGCGCTGAATGGCTTCCAACTACTACTAACGAACAGGATGTTGTCTATCTTAACTTGATGCACATCATCCGTCCGTTGTCTACACTACGTTTGCGAGGGAAGCGCCTTTTCAACTCTCGCCGCACGAGCTCTATTCAAGCATCTTCGGTGAAGTGCAATTCCGCACGACGAGCCCATTGCGCAAACAAGCCTGATGCTATCTACCCCAAGACTGGCAAGGGAAACTAAATACTACTAGGGAACTAAATACTACGACTATCATCACGACTCGCCCGGAAAGTTGGACCTAAGACGAAAGAAAAAAAAAAAGACTGAAAGTAGAAGAACAAACCTGAAAAACGATGAAACAAGCAGACCTGAAAAGAGAGAGGAGTGAGAAAGCCCTACCTAACCCAAGAACACCTGTTCGTGTCTTGAAGAAGATTAAGAACCTAAGATTCGACGAAGCGCGCCTGCCCGCATCATGCTAGCATGTAAATTTTCGACGCGGGAGTCATGACTCAAACGAATGTATATGTATGTGCGCATATATAATATGTGTATATATTAAAAAACTATTGTGCATAGAAAAGAAATACTTAAGTATACTCATTTGAGCAGATCCCACCAATCATCAAGCCACTTGTAGTCCGCTTCTGTCCGGCACCTTCAACCATGTCAGCTACCATCCAGAAAGAAGGCACCACCAACCATCTCAGGCACCCTCGAAGACGTCAGTCAATATCAACTATCGCAGATGTGAGGTAGCATCGCAGATGTGAGGCACCATCGCAGATGTGAGGCACCATCGACCATGTCATCCACCATCCAGGAAAGGAGGCACCATCAACCATCTCAGGCCACATCGAAAACATCAGACACCACCATTATTGGAGCCACCATTAACCTTCGCAGATGTGAGGCATCATCGCAGATGTGAGGCACCATCGAACACTTCTGCCTCCATGGACCATATCAGCCACCATCCAGGAAAGGAGGCACCATCAACCATCTCAGGCCACATCGAAAACATCAGACACCACCATTATTGGAGCCACCATTAACCTTCGCAGATGTGAGGTAGCATCGCAGATGTGAGGCACCATCGGAGATGTGAGGTACCATCGACCATGTCATCCATCGTCCAGGAAAGGAGGCACCATCAACCATCTCAGGCCACATCGAAAACATCAGACACCACCATTATTGGAGCCACCATTAACCTTCGCAGATGTGAGGTAGCATCGCAGATGTGAGGCACCATCGGAGATGTGAGGTACCATCGACCATGTCATCCACCATCCAGGAAAGGAGGCACCATCAACCATCTCAGGCCACATCGAAAACATCAGACACCACCATTATTGCAGCCACCATTAACCATCGCAGATGTGAGGCATCATCGCAGATGTGAGGCACCATCGAACACTTCTGCCTCCATGGACCATATCAGCCACCATCCAGGAAAGGAGGCACCATCAACCATCTCAGGCCACATCGAAAACATCAGACACCACCATTATTGGAGCCACCATTAACCTTCGCAGATGTGAGGTAGCATCGCAGATGTGAGGCACCATCGGAGATGTGAGGTACAATCGACCATGTCATCCATCGTCCAGGAAAGGAGGCACCATCAACCATCTCAGGCCACATCGAAAACATCAGACACCACCATTATTGCAGCCACCATTAACCATCGCAGATGTGAGGCATCATCGCAGATGTGATGCACCATCGAACACTTCTGCCTCCATGGACCATATCAGCCACCATCCAAGAAAGGAGGCACCATCAACCATCTCAGCCACCATCGAAGACACCAACCATCAACCATCAGACATCACTGGTGGGTGGTGGTGACCCCAACATGCACCCGAGGACATGAGTACCTGGGAAAAAAAATCAGTAGACCCCAATTACCTCCGATGTACACTGTAGGACAACTCACGACAGACTAAACTCGCTCCCGCGCCTGGACCCCCTTATATACCCTCGGAGCGGCCTCTCCGGCCGCTCTTAATTTTCCGATATTTTTTCCCTTTTTTCACCTTTTTCCCTTTAAATTTTTGTGTTTTTCGATATTTTGGCTCTTTTATTGTATTTTTCGCACTGTCGGAGACTCAAAAATTGCTGCGGCCATATGCAGGGGCATCTGCCTAGTGATCTTAGCCATTTTTGAAAACATTTTTAGGTGATTTGTGACAATTCGAAGTGAATTTTGGACATATTCCTGAAATCTGAGCAGATCTTAACAATTACTTTGGGACCTGGAAACACCAAGACTTACATATATACGGAAATCGTGGCGTAATCTTTTGTTTTGTGCAGTTGACGGAATGACATGAATAAATATAATGGCCTTTCTTTCACCAATAGAAGGTTTTCCTTTCCCTACACTCTTTTTTTCGAGGCATTGATCAGGGCCAGTGGCAGGTGCCTTCAATGGGTTTGCCACACAACACACACTCAATGGTCCTGCTACACTGGAGAACGATGTGAGAACTTTGTCATCTCATGTGGAGGTGATGTGAACAGATTTGAATTTGATTCTCCTAGACCTTGTGGGGTTTTCTTAAGTCAGAAGTCCAAGCGAATGTGCCACAAGTCACAGAGACTTTCTTCCTTTATACCTTCGACTCGCTCTGTGCCTTGAATTCGGACACTGAAGGCTACTCGCAGTGGAGTGACTGACTCTTCTCTGAGCAGTGATGACCACTTTGTTGTGCGAAGACGTTTTAAAGATGAAGAACTCTGCATGGCAGTTGGCAATTGGGTGCCACTTCAGCTTGCTACCGCTACCGTAAACCACTTCATCCCCATCACCATAGTAACATCCCCTCTCAATATATACATCCTCTTAAGATAATCGTTTCTTACATCAATTTGCCCCTTTCTCAATCTCCCCTCTACCACCCACCTACAAATAAGCTTATTGTAGATTGTTAAATTGTAAATCACATATGTAAATTATTCGGAAATGAATAATCTGTTTTTGTTTAAAATGCATCCACTCCTTTATTACGCGCATATCCTAATCATAAATTTGGTAATATTTCATCACGAAATTAATTCTATTTAATTGCAAACATAAAGGTCGTAGTACAGGATGCAATGCAACGTATATTCTTCGTAAGGACACAAACCCTTCTAAGGGCAATTTCAATGGATCATTAATATCTCTGCCAAAATGTATGCAACAGAAACATAAAATAATTTTCAAGAAAAATATATTTCTAAGAATTCGGCGCTTTTTTTATATGGACTTTTTTCAGTTTTTGAACACGAATACCGTCTAAACTAAGCCGATTAGACCCCCCCACCCATACAATTTTTTCTTAGTCTCATTAAGATCTACAAAACTGCATCACTCAATCGAGGGGCCGCAAGTATCGGAATCTTGCCGAGAGTTGGAAAAGAAACTGAGTTGAAAATCAATCACGCGACTCTGACACCAATCTCAATTGAACCAACTTAGCCGAACCTCCTTCTCCTGTTACTCGTAAAAAGTATTCGGAGATTCTTACAAATCTCTATTTCTTATACTCCTTTATTTGAGGATAATGTACGTCAATAAGGCAAGAACAATTCAAGAGCTAAGGAATGAGGTAATTCGGCACTTTAACCACATTGAACCTCAATTATGTCACAGAGTCATTTAAAATATGCTATGCTACCGAAGCGCATGTTGAAAAATTGAGATAGCCAAAAAGTGTGATACTAGAGCATGACAATGATCCAAAACACACACATCTAGTATTGCGACAATGACAGAAAGGTGTTTTTATCACATCCAATGTCGGGACTTAGATCCCATAAAGTAACGTGAAACTATCTTGGAAAAAGAGGTGAAAAGGACGAAAATTTCAGGGGCTGTAACAAGGAACCAAGTTGAATCAATAATCAGGCGACTGCAAGGAGTTACAAAATAAAAAGAAAGATTACAATTTTCAAGTAAACACTAAAAGATTAAAATTAAAAAAAGATCAAGCTCATAGGCAAAAACAAAAGTGGGAGAAATTACACCACTTTTGTGTTAGCCTACGAGCCTGCTCTTTTTTTAATTTTAATCTTTTAGTGTTGAAATTAACACAAAATTTTAAATTTGTTAGTGAAATTATTGAAAACGGTTTAATTTAAATTTATTTCGTACGTTAATAATAAGAGCTTGTGGTGCAACAGCTTTGTTGAAATGCAGATATCACTAGAGGACAGAACCAACAAGGCTACGCACTGAACCGACATAAGCTGCGTACTGTGGTATCTTAAAAGGGCGGACAAAAATAGTTGCCACCGCTTAACCGTCCCAAAATAGAGCTTTCAATTTGCAGCTCAAGAGCCGTAAAACCTCCGGACTGCACAACTATCAGTTCGTCAAAATAGCCCAAGGAAACAGCAGCAGTCATGGTACATTGATCCTGTGTCCAATAAACTGCTAAGCCTAGAATGGATGCGAAATTTTAAATAAATTTGATTTAAGGTACTTGGAAAGTTCTTTGGGACTCTGTTTGACTCACCTATATTATGAATCGGACCTCCCCTTAAAAATTGACAATCAATTGGATAAATATAACATTTTCAAAATCCACACAGGGAGTACAGAAACCCGACACACAGTCCTTTCCTCGCCAGCCTTTTGAAATCAAAACAAAACTCCCATCCACACATTTCGAACATTAAAGCGTCCTTCTCTGACATCTTTACAGCGATACACTGTAATTTCGAAAATAAAATCCTCTTTCATTCACAGTCCTTCATTAGATGAAGATAAAGATACCAATTGGGACCATCACGCAGGAACAAGCGAACACACGCTAGTCGCCGGGTAACAAAGTTGACTTTTAATCTATCTCTTCATTAAGGCGCAAATTAATTGCAAGAAGCAATCAAAGTTTCACCTGAAAGAGATAAAATGGTGAAACTTCACCACGCCCGAGAAGTTCGTGTGGCAGGACACTGACGGTTGCCCCGAGAATGTCTCAGCCCCCTCCTCCACCGCAACCGGCATCCAGACAAACAGCGTCGAATTCTTGAGAGAGGCACATCAACAACTCGGATGTCGTCCTCATCAAAGTTTTTCTATTATTATTTCTCCCTTTATGAATGGTGTGGAGGGGGGGGTCGGAGGGGGTTAAGGAAAGGATTTCCAAACAAGCAAAAGCAGGCGACAAAAGAGATACATTTGAACTGAAATTAGATAGTTTCTGAGGGATTTCGGGGAGCAAATGTTGAAACACTCGTAATTACCCAGACGAGTGTGATTCTAGGAAATGTTCAATTAATATCTGCCACACTATCTGTTGCCATCTGTTGGCATCTGTTGACAGGATTGGCGATGGAGGGAGACTCAAATTGTCGTCACAAAATCCCTCATTAAAGTCTGAGAAGGTAATAATAGCTTCTGACATTACACAAGTATTCCAATTTAGACTCTTGTTCATGTGAAGCCGTCAATCCGTAAAGTACATTTAATTGTGAAGAAAATCAGCTCAGTCACAACAGTGAAGGCAGCTGGAAGGATTTGCACGAATTGGTATTCAGTGGAGTTTGCTCTTTTAAATGTTGTTGTGTATTCATGTGTTTATTCATTTAATTTCGTAATCCTTTCTTTTTTTTTCAGGAATCCCAAAGTCAATTAGGTTCACATCTAATGGGTGTGCCAACAAGAACGCAAGATTTAAATTTGGCGCCATTCGAATTGTCATTGTTTGACATTTGAACAATTATTATTGTTTGTAAGTAGATGGTATAAGGTTAATAAAAATGGAGCTCTACACGAATGAACAACGCATTCTCATTGTGAAATTGTTTTACCAAAATGGTGAAAGTTTTGCGGCTACAGTTCGCAAATTGCGATCAAATTGGGGTTACAAAAGAGTCAACTGTAAAGCGAAAAATTTGCTGTAACTGATGTAAAGACAACAACGCGCCTTTGATCAGGTCGATCGACTGAAAATATCCCAGCAGTACGTGATGATGTCGCTCAAACTCCATCCACCTCAATTCGACACCGAGCTCAGCAAATTGGGGTTTCCAAATCCACTATGCAGCGAATTTTGACGAAAGAATTGCATCTTCATGCATACAAAGTTCATACTGACTCAGGAACTGAAGCTAGCTGACCATGCACAGCGAAGGGAGTTCGTTAATTGAATGTTGGAGAGACAACATGAAAATGCTGATTTTGCCGTTGAAATCATCTTTACTGACGAGGCCCATTTCCATCTTGATGGCTTCGTCAATAGGCAGAATTGTCGCATTTCTTCTTCTTCTTCTTGTGGCGCTACAGTCCGGGGTGGACCTGGGCCTCAACCAACATGCCTCTCCAGCCAGCACGATCTTTCGCCAGCTGCCGCCAGTTGCGCACTCCAAGTTGGTTGAGGTCCTTCTCCACCTGTGTGCGCCACCTTATCCTGGGCCGTCCTCTGTTGCGTTGTCCCAATGGCTCAGATTCGAAGACTTTTCGGGCCGGAGCAGTGGTGTCCATACGCTCTACATGGCCTAGCCATCTCAAGCGTTGTATCCGTAGACGCTTGACTAGGTTCATGCCGCTGTACAGCCCATACAGTTCGTGGTTGAATCTTCTCCTCCAGGTGCCATCAACGCAAACAGGACCAAAAATCGCACGCAGAACTTTTCTCTCGAAGAGACCAAGGGCATCCTCATCCGCTTTAAGTAGTGTCCAAGTTTCCGCGCCATAAAGTAGGACTGGGATGATTAAGGTGTTATATAAAGCAAGCTTAGTCTTTCGAGAGAGGGCTTTATTACTCAATTGCCTCTTGAGCCCAAAGAAACAGCGATTGGCAAGAGTGATTCTGCGTTTGATTTCGGTACTGGTTTATTGTCCCTGTTTACTGCGGAGCCGAGGTAGACGAAGTCCTTGACTACCTCGAAGTTTCTGCTGCCTAGTGTGACGCTCTGTCCGAGACGCCGATGTTGAGTGTCCTTCCTTGATGACAGCATGTACTTCGTTTTGCCCTCATTTACCACCAGACCCATTTTAGCCGCTTCCGCTTCAATGCCAGCAAACGCATCATTGACGGCTCGCTGTGTTCGACCAATCACGTCAATGTCGTCGGCGTAAGCTAGCAATTGAGCTGACTTTTGGAAGATCGTACCTCTGGTGTTGACCTGTGAGTTACGCACGATCTTCTCCAGGATGATGTTAAAAAAGTCACATGACAGTGCGTCGCCTTGTCTAAAACCTTTTTTGACATTGAAGGTCTCGGTGAGTTCGTTCCCGACCTTGACGGAGCAGCGAGAGTTCTCCATCGTCATCCTACACAATCTGACCAGTTTGGTAGGAATGTCAAAACTAGACATGGCACTGTATAGCTCGTCTCTATGCACACTGTCATACGCGGCCTTGAAATCGACGAATAGGTGGTGAGTGTCGATTTGCATTTCTTGGGTCTTTTCCAGGATCTGCCGTAGTGTGAAGATTTGGGCGATGGTGGACTTCCCTGGCCTGAAACCACACTGATAGGGACCAATCAGGTTGTTGACAAACGGTTTCAGGCGTTCACACAATACGGCAGAGAGGATCTTGTATGCGATGTTAAGGAGACTTATCCCTCGATAGTTGGCGCAGTCGAAGGGGTCTCCTTTCTTGTGGACCGGACAGACGACGCTGAGATTCCACTCATCGGGCATGCTTTCCTCCGACCATATCTTACAGATGAGCTGGTGCATGCGCCCAACCAGGTCATCCCCAGCCGCTTTGAACAGTTCTGCGGACAGTCCATCCGCTCCAGCAGCTTTATTTGACTTCAGTCTCGATATTGCTATCTTGACCTCGTCTAAGTCGGGGGGACGGAATTCTTGTCTATCATCGTCCAAATTAAGTGGAACATTCTGCCTAACAGCGGGATTTGGGCCGTCATCGCCGTTTAAGAGTCTGCAGAAATGATCTTTCCAGATTCTCAGAATCGATTGCGACTCTACTACTAGGTTTCCGTTTTGGTCCCGGCAGGCTTCGGTCCGAACCCTGTATCCACCGGATAGCTGTTTCACCTTTCGGTAAAACTTTCGGACTTCATTCCTGCCATAACATCTCTCCATCTCTTCGACCGCGCGCTTCTCATGCTCTCTCTTTTTCCTTCTGAGAAGCCGGTTCTCTTCCCTTCTTTTCTGTTCGTAGAGCTCACGAACAGCTCTCGTTGTCCGATGCAGCGTTGCCTTGTAAGCTTCCTGTTTGGCTGCATGCGCCTGCCTGCACTCGTCGTCAAACCATGGGTTCCTTCTAGGTGGTGGCGTGAAACCCAGCACATCAGTGGCAGCTTCTTTGATGGCTTTTTGACAACGTTTCCATTCTTCTTCTATTGTTAGTGCAGGCAGCGTCGAACTTTGGGAGAGTTTCAGGGAGACTCGGTCGGCAAAGATCCCAGCGACCTGTTGCGATTGTAGCTTTCCGACGTCAAACCGTTTCGGCCTATCTTGACTCCGTTGTTCTCTCGATATCCGGGTTCTTACCTTGGCTACAACAAGGTGATGATCCGAGTCGCTGTTAGCGCCTCGGAATGTTCGGACATCGAGAATGTTGGAGGAGTGTCTGACGTCGATCGCAACGTGATCAATCTGGTTGACGGTTGATTGATCAGAGGATCGCCAGGTTCCTTTATGGATGTTGCGATGTGGGAACCGCGTACTGCTTATAGAGAGGTTCCGCCCCGCGGCGAAGTCCAGCAGCCTGAGTCCGTTTCCGGAAGTCGTGTCGTGCAGGCTGTGTTTCCCGATGACGCCAGCAAAGATGTCCTCTTTCCCCAGCTGAGCATTGAAATCTCCTAGAACGATCTTGGTGTCATAGCTGGGGCATCGATCGTATGTTCTTTCTAGGAGATCATAGAACTCATCCTTGCTGTTGTCATCCTTCTCTTCTGTCGGGGCGTGAGCGCATATCAGGCTGATGTTCCCGAATTTAGCCTTAATGCGGATTGTCATGAGGCGTTCGCTTACGGGATCGTAGCTTATGACTCTTTGCCTAAGTCTGCCTCGAACAACAAATCCGCATCCGAATAGGCGCTGCCTTCTCTCCCTGTAGCAGTCGCTGTAGTATATGTCGCAGTTCTTCATCTTCTTTCTGCCCGGCCCATCCCATCGCACTTCCTGGATGGCGGTGATATCTGCTTTGTAGCAGTCAAGGGCCTCCGCAAGTTGTTCGGCTGCACGTGGTCTGTTAAGGGACCTGACATTCCACGTGCAGAGCCGAAAATCGTAGTCCTTTATTAGTTTGCCGGGGTCGTCAACGTTGGATCCGTCCATATCCGAGGCAAGTTGTTGTTGCTGAACTCGGTTATTTTTGTGTGGTGAGGGAGTTAGCCTCACGCACAACCTACAGACTGGTAGGCCAGTCGCTGCATACATTGGTTCACCACACAACGGATGCTGTGATGGCTATCCAGGGGGCGCCACTGGGAGGCTGTATGTCAACTTGACCTATGCACGGACGAGGATAGTCTTGGCAGCTCGCCATGTTGAGCGCGATCAAGGACATTGCCTCGTGTGCATAGGCCCATGCCCGCATTTGGTGCGAGGAAAATCCTCGAGTGATTCACGAGAAACAAATGCATCCTCAACGTGTCACTGTGTGGTGTGGATTTTGACCTTTTTTATGAAAATGAGCCAGGTCAAGTGCAAACAGTCAATGGTGTTCGGTATAGTGAAATGATAACCACTTTTTTCTTGCCTAGAATTGAAGAAATGAATGTGGAGGGGATGTGGTTTCAACAAGACCGCGCCACATCTCATACAGCCAGAGAAACAATTCAATTGCTGCATCAGTCAATTCCCAGTCGTGTTATTTCGCGTTTTGGAGACCAGAATTGGCCGTCTAAATCGTGCGATTTAACACCATTGGACTTTTTTCTTTGGGGTTTTTTGAAGTCGATGGCTTATGCGAATAAGCCGACGGCGACTCAAGCTTTAAAAGAGGAAATTGTACGCTGCATTAATGAAATACTGCAGCATTTATGCAAAATGTTCATTGAAAATTTCATTAAAAGATCGCGTATGTGCTAGCAAAGCCGAGGCGGCCATCTGGCCGATGTGTTATTCAACACATAACCTCATCCTGTCTTCTTTACGATATGATAAAGAATTCACCAATTTTTTTAAATATCTGCGTTTTATTTAAAATTAAAACTTGCGTTCTTGTTGATCTAACTTTAATAGACTTTAATAGGTCTAACTACGAAAAGTTCACTCCATTTTCTTCGATGCTCGTATGGATCATAAAAATGTGAAAAGTCCCTCTTTGGAAGACAAAAAAGTTTTACTTGTGACTATAGGTGTTGTTTACAATAATGGCATCTGGTGGAGAAGATCCAACGACGAGCTCTATATGCTGTAAAGTGGCATAGCCTAATGAAGCGTCTTTACAACGCTTAAGGTGGCTAGATCGGAATTAAATTAAACTGCGCCACCTAGAGGATTCCTTACATTCATGGCATTGGATTCCATGAAGGTTGACAGCCTCGTCAAAGATAGCGCCCAACAATGGAAAAGCACATCAAGCAACTTTGAGCAGGTAGTCAGAGATCGTGCTAACTGGAAAGGCATGTTGATTGAGGCCCATGTTCACCCCAAACTGCAATGCCACTCAAGAAAGGAGAAGGCAACCTTATTTTTTGAACTCTAATAATTATTATATGTTTGTTTGTTTATCAGACCTATAGCCCATGAAGAATCTGAGCCTGAGCTATAGCTGCCTACCATCCTTGACCGCCCCGGGCTAGCTGCTTCCAAGACAAAGCTCTCTAGCGTCCGCATTCACTTGGTCTCTATACCGAAGGTACGGTCGTCCTCTCTTTCTCGAACTCGGAGGCTGGGATTCGAAGACCCACTTAGCTGAAGTATTGCTGTCCATTCACTCGACGTGGTCAAGCCACTGTAGTCGACATATTTTTGCCTCTCGAACTACATCCACATCTTGGTACAGCACATAGAGTTCGCGAGAGTTCTCCTCCATTCGCCTTCCTCTCAGGCTGGACCATTTATTCGTCTCAGATTTTTTCTTTCAAAGGAACCAAAAGTCTGCTCTGCCGTCTTGCTTATCGTCCAGAACTCGGCTGAACCAACAAGAAAAAGCCCTTAACACCAAAAACACCCTACCGTAGCGTTGAAAACCTTCATGACATTCTAGCTCCCTTAAAAATGAAATTCATTCCTTCCTCCTCATATCTGATGATAATCTATCAATCAGCGTTTAATGAGACTTCTCCTCACCATCATGTCACATTGAATTCGTCCCATAAGCCCACCAACCCTTCCTCAAGGTCCCTAAAAACCAAGTCCTTCCAGACTCGATACCAGAATCTTTTACACCCTAGATTGGTCTACCAACAATTGTGCGTCGCCAAAATCACACGCCCCATGAATACAAAATGCACACATTCCGTGATCTGCTCTCTGCTCCACCTCCACTTAGACACGCAACATGTTAACAACCCCAACATCGCACTCCATCTGTCTCGACGCTGTGCACGCAACAATTTACTCGTGACGGCACTTGCGACATATTTTTGCGGCACAAAATCTCTGCTTACATGAAACATGTAATTAACCTTCCGGAAATGTATCCGAATTGTGTACGCGCTCCGCCTCTCCCTCGTGCGTGAAAAGTGCGCCCCGCGGCACACCGCGCCATTGTCGGCCGCCCACTGCTGTGTGTGTCTATTATGCGACCGCCGATCATTATTGAGTGGGACCGTGCGGTTAACATTTTAATATTCCCATGTAATTGCAAATTGTTATGCTAATTGCATGCGGCAGGAGCAAATCCAGAAACAAAAGCAAACGATAATCGTCGCCGTGCTTGCGGTGCGGTGACGGCGGTCGGCGTCGCGCGGCGGCAACGGCAGCGGCCGAGATCTCCACCTCGATGGATTTTAATGGAAATTTAATTAGCTTTAACCTGGCATTAAACAGTTTGCCATTGTTTAGCGGACAAAGCCGCGATGACACTTTATGCTGTAGCTGCTCAATGAACTGCTGGCCGAAGGGGAACAAGCAACAAAAACTGCCGCAAAATGTGAATGAATGAGTGACGGGATTGTGGCGGACAGAGAGCACTTGTGCGGCGGTTGACATTAATGCAGTGCATATGCGTGTGAAATCCTGGGCAGTATTTATGAGCTCATCGGCACCGGATGCTTAATGAATGCACCCAGCGATGGAGATCGGCTTTAATTTGATGGAAACGAAATTCGTTCTGGTTTTGGGGGTTAACCGAGCGCCGCTGTTCAGTTGGGCAGATGTGAACGGATGAGGGCAGCTAATTTATTGGAAGATTTTAACTGTGCTAGCCCCATGAGCAGCGGATTTCAGTTAACCAAGTAAACTAATAAATGATCGATTTAAAATCGTTCCCTAAAAGTATGCTTTGTTCTTCGTATTTTTTTGAGCCTTAGCTGCAGTTTGCTATAATACTCTTCATGATCATCATCGGCGGGATAACCGGGATCCGATCTTGGTCTCTATCAACAGGTCTTTCCATTCACCCCGGTCACCTTCAGGTGTTATGATCTACGTCAACTCTCCAGCGTAGGCATGACTTTCTACGCTGTCGTCTACCATAAATCGAGCTACAAGGGACTTTCCGGGCCGGTTCCTCTTCCTCTGGAGGCAAATCAAGGACAATTCCTGATTGTAGCGTCTCCGGAATCGTCCCTCGTCACATGCGGTGCAAGCGATTCGCCATAAGACTTTTTTTCTCGACCTCTGCCAAGGCATCGGAGTGCCTTTACCCCCAGACACCCAAACTACGGATTCATATGTGAGAACTGGTAAAACCAACCACCTGCACAGAAGCAGCCGTCGATGTCGGTGAGGTTTCTCGACTCTTGAACATTGGCAGACTATAGCAGACTTGGTTGGATATCAGCCGCAGCTCCCGCGTTTCTGCTTCCATGTTGTTGTTCGCTGATACTGTTGACCCAAAGTAGCTGAAGGACTACACTACTCATCCCCTGCTACCTTAATTGTTGGACCTACTGTTCTTCCCATAGACGGCGCCAAAATTTATTTCGTCTTTCTTTCGCAGATGTGCAGCTTCAGATTTCTTGCCGCCTGCCCAATCTGGGCGAAGGATAATCCAATGTCTGACTAGCCCTCGCGAAACCACAGATTGCTTCCTCCAAAGCCAGGTTGTTGATTGTCCTGGATAGCACCCTTGGCTTACGCTTGTAAGCTACGGGTACGCTTCCACCCTGGCTATACTATCCTTGATAAAACTGTCCTCAAACTGTAAAGTCAAAATCCCGACAGAAGCATCTGTCCCGCAGCCACCTCAGACACAACCCAGCTGCTCCATTATCAGCTCACATGTCAATGGCAGCTCCATCCAAATGCAACCAATCAATTTGCCAATGCCGTCCCCACCCCACCCCTCCAGGTGGCACCACATCTTAATCCACTTCTCAGAAATTGATGAATATCAATATGACAAATCTGTATCCGGGGACTGATAAATGGTGCGCCACTGGAGGAGGGAAAATATATGGACGGCATCTGGCAACGGTAGTTTTCACGGAGATCCCGGCAACCACCAAGTCAATCTGATATTGAATGTCACCGAACCCCAATCCAGGATATTATGTTTATCAATCACGGCTATGTACTCTGCGATTGGATTCGCCACCCACAGCCGCAACCGTCGTCTCCTTAAAGGATAAACGATAAACTGTCTCCGTTTTTGACACAAGTGAGTCGTCAGTCATACGATCCGTAACGGATGTGTGTTACTGCCAGCATTACCATAACCATCACCATCACGGGCGTCCTTGCTCCCGCCAACGTCAACAGTTGGGGCTGACACACCTTGGGTGTCATTTGTCATGGTGCGGCACTAGTGGGTGGTGATGTCGTCACGTGGAGGGGGAAAATCCTCAGGGACGCATCGGAATTCATTCAGAAGACATTCATGCGTCTTTTGGGCAATCATTGAAGGACTTCCCCACAGACGGCCATTACAGCCGAGGAGTCTTTTAAAATCTCATAACTTCTCGCTTATGTTCGCTGCCGAATGTGAACACACATGATCCGGAAAAGATGAGCATTCATGTTCGCAAGAGCACCCCCTCCCCCCCCCCCCCCCCCTACACTCCCGAACGATATGTCCTGGCAACGGGTTATTGCCACCCTCAAGGAGTCCGCATGTAGGTACATAATTTAATATCTTCCCGAGGCATCCATGCAACACGGATGCTGTTCGCTTTTTTTTTCTGTTCGCCTGCCTGCCTCGGATCCAAATGTGTCCTCCTGCGCTGCCAGGAAGGGGGTTTCGGGAGAGAGGGAGCAGAGGTGGAGAGGCGAAAAAAAATGTTCAATATGAGACCGTGTAGCAGCCGGGGTACTGCCAAACTATGACATTATAAGATTATTATGAAGTGGAGCGCGCTGTAACAACAGTTGACGGTGATGATGAGAACGGTTTTTTCTTCTCCGTTCGTTCGCTCTTGTCGGTTGTGTTTTTCATAATCTAGAGGATATTATGCACCGCGGGAGATTGTAACGAACAGCCTGGCATCGTTGATGCTACATGCGTGTTATTTTTAATTAAACCACTTTTTGAAACTGTTCCAAGGAGAAGTTGTGATAAAGGAAATGGGTACTAAATCACGTTGTTCTTCAGAAATGCACGCCGGAGTGTGGGTACTTGGTCAAAGTGCGGTTTTATGAAGTCAGCAAGTCATCAGCATCAGGAAGATCGTTTTGAAATTCAAAATAACTGGGAGAGTGTAAAATTCGCTTGCATATCCTGATTCCAAGAGTCCTGTAAAACTTTAAAAATCCATTATCCCTTAACTACAACAAATATTTCAGCAGCAATCATGACGGTGCACAGCGATTTTATGGGAAACTACTAGCAAAAGAAGGATATTTGTGGAAGAGAACCACAGAAGAAATTATCTGATGCAACTTGTGAAAGACCAAATAATTGTCAACGATGCTTTTTGAAAGGGTATACAAATTGAACAGATTTTAATTCACAAGTTTCAATTTGAGACAAATTAATTGAACATTCGAGGCCGTCGTGGGTTAGTGGGTCGACTAACATTTTGAAGGTCACAGGTTTGATTGCTGGACTGGACCCCACGCAATTTTTTCACGGCACCACCTCTTTCGACTTGCCGACAACAGTCAAGGAGTTCTAGTTGTTAAGTGTATTAGGGCTACATATCGTACATCTTCTCTACTCATGAGAAAACAGTAGCACCGACAATACGATTAGTTGGCAAAAAAGTTATACCCAGGTCCCTTGTAGGGTGTTATGCCACGCTATTTATTTTACTTTAAATTTAACATTCTGAGAAAAAAAAACATTTTGAACTAAAAAGATAAACAAATTCCACGGTATAAGGAAAGGAAGAAACATACGTCAGTTTGCCGTATTTGTGCCATTGTAACAATGCAACAAAGGACGTTCTCGTCAAAGATGGAGCAACCAAGTGGAGAAAAACTTAAACCAACTTGGTGTGCCAGAATGTAGACAGCTGGCGAGTGAATGTGCCATCTATAAGGGACTGTTTATAGAGCCCCAAGTCCACTTCAGATAAAAAGACCAAAGCTTAGTTTTTACAAAATAATTGGCTTTTTCTGAGCTTCTTTATGAAGAAGTCAAGATCGTTGTGTTATTGTTCTCTAACGAATTGAAGGGAATTTTAAATTTGAAAATCCTTTCATATACCTTGGGTGTTTTTAGTTTAAATGAGGTGCTGCCGTGAAAAATTCGAGATCCATTTCTAGATACACGGAGTATTCATTTTTTCAACTGACCTATGGATGGATGTACAGAAAAGTTTAGGATCTCGTTCTTTAGCCGTTCTACCCGAATGTCGAATAAAAATAATAATTGAGTAGCACAACAGCCCACAAGGGACCAGGGCGCTGTTGCTCGCATGGACCAGAGCTTTGTGCGTGCTACTGTTCTCTCACGAGTAGAGGGACCTACAGTTTTTTTCCGACTCCGAGCGGCGAGTTTTGAGAAGCTGTTCATAGTCATTGGATACTTTTTGAGTGTTGTCAGCAAGTTGAAAGAGGTGATGCCGTGAAAAAATGCGAAGTGTCCCTTCCCGAAATCGAACTTAGACTTTCTGCGAGGCTGTCGACGCACTTACCCACTATGCCACGGCGACCAGCAATCCCTTTAGCACACGTAAATTGAAAAAAAAAACCGTATTGACTTTAATGCATTAAAAAAAAGGCCATTAAAAAGGGTGATTTTTTAGCAATTATCTTTTTGGCAACACTGGTTTAAACAGCTGACGCACATTTCGTATTTCGTTTCACTGTCAAACATCTTCAGTTTGGTCTATTATTTAACCATGAATCGTCTAACAAACGAACGACGCTTACAAATTATTGAATGTTATTGTTAAAATGCGTGCTCTGTTATGAGAGGTCATCGCGAGCTTCTTCCATTTTATGGTCAGTTCATTTTTGGCTCAATGGGTACGTAAATAAACAGAATTGTCGAATCTGGAGTGAATATCAGCCAGAAGCATTGCAAGAGCTACCAATGCATCCAGAAAAAGTCACAGTTTGGTGCGGTTTATGGGCTGGTGGCATCATTGGACGGTACTTCTTCAAAGATGACGCGAATCGTAACGTAACTATGAGCTTGACGTGCATGACATGTGGTTTCAACAAGACGGTGGCACATGCAACACAGCACGCGCAACAATGGACTTATTGAGAGGCGAGTTCGGTGAACATTTTATTTCACGTTCGGGACCGATTTAACGCCTTTAGACTATTTTTGTGGGGCTATGTTAAAGCTCATGTCTATACAAACAAGTTCTCTTCAATTCACGCATTAGAAGACAACATTGAAGCATTTATTCGTGAGATACCAGCCGAAATGTTAGAAAAACTACGAGTATGTGTTTTTTTTGAAAATACTTTCCTATAGCTTTTAAAAAATCACCCTTTATTTATTTTAAATTCGAATTCTTGGTTAACAAATTTTGCCACATATCTTGAAGAATATATATGAAGGCATTGTTTACAATGCGGAGAAGTCCGTCTAAATGCCCTATCAAGGTCGGGAAGATGTGAATGACGACGCTCGCGTTGGATGCCCCAGTACGTCAACAACCGATGGAAATGTTGAGAAAGTGAAGAAAATGTTCATGAAGAATAACTATTAAAGAAGTTGCGGAAGATTTCGGCATTTCGGTTGGCTTATGCCATGCAACTTTTCCGAATATCTTGGGCATGAAGCGTTTGGCAGCGACTTTCGTTCAGAAATTGCTGAATTTTGACACTCAGGAATTGTTGAATGACATCAACGGCGATCCAGATTTGCTTAAAAGGTCATAACTGGTGACGAAGCATGCTTGACATGAAGAGACCCTTGAAAGGACGCCGTTTTGCGACAGTTGAGGAGATACAAAACGAATCACTGAGGGAGCTCAAAAGCTTACCAGAACTACTTCGAGGATTGGAAAAAACGCAGTCACAAGTATATTTAATCGGAAGGGGACTACTTTGCCGGAGGACAAAATAAAAATTGTTAAATAAATAAATAAATGTAAATTCACCATGTTTTTTTGAACAGAACTCCTACATGCACAAAATTTTATTAACAACATGAAACACAGAGTTAATCTGGGGTGAGACTAGGAAAGAACGAAAGCCAAAAGGAATAGGTTGATAATGCAGTAATATTATGGGAGACGACACAGAAATAGAATTTCTGCCTCCAAATTAAGTACAAGTTACAAGTTAAGGAACGACTTTCAGTTTCCTGCAGCCTGAAACTCCGCCTTTTCCCTGAATGTATTCACATCAGTCGTTTCACTTCTCTTATTGATCTTTTATTAAATTTTGGAACCAGTACCAAATTTAATCAAGCAAACAGGTAAATGGCACAAAATCGCACACTCTGCAGAGTAACGCAATACGTGATTCAATCTAATGGCGCATTAACAAATGCAATAATATTCTCGTTTAACATTAATAGTCGCGATCCGTTCGACAGCAACCAAGCGACATCAAGGAATCACTGGACATCCGACCAAACCCGGAAAAAGCACCGCCAGCATCTGCAAAGTATTCTCGCATCCAGTGACTGCTTCCACATCTTAGAACTCTATTTCTTCGTGGAGTTTAGAACACTGCAAGCTGTCGTCGAGGACTTTCAATACACCTGACTTCATTAAAAAGAAAAACAGAATTTAATTATGACGAGAAGAAGAAAATCAAATTCGTTATTCCACATGAGGCTACATATAAAAAGGAGCAGAAAAAATTCAGCCCCTTCTCTGAATAGATCCGATTTCAGTAAAATTTGTCCAACCGACGAGCAGTCTCTCCATAATATCTGAACTTTTTCAAGTCCATCTCGTCCCGCAATTGTCGAAACATGTTACCCCCCATCGTTCATCAACCAAAGGTCCTTAATGCCGGCCTCCCACATGTTATAAATAACCCAAACAACCTCTTTAACTGACTTCATTTATCTAATCCGATTTGCCTCCTCTTTCGGACAAGCACACCGTCTAGGAGGCCATCCAGCAGATTGTCCAGCAGGAAACCAAAACAATGACCCTCCTGCCCCGCCCGTCGTCGTCCGCCTGTGTTGGGTCCGATTGAACTCGGTGTTATGTCCTTCCACTTCATCAATCCCAATGAATCGAGTTAACAGGACGACAATATGTGTTCGTGTGCCGCTCTGCTCAACGTCGTTGTCGGCAGGGTAGTTTGGTTTGAGAAATTGAAAAAGGAGAATCCTTCCATTTTTTTTTCTGTTTTCCTCGAGGCAAAAATTCCCCGCACGAAGAATAGACAAAAGGTCCTCATAATGACCATCCGGGGTCCGGCACAACAACGATGACCGACGACGACGATCTGGGATAAAGTGAGAAAACTGTATTGGAAGTGTGTCGGCAGTTTGCCCCTCCGGTTATGGCGCAGATGACGCCGCTTACCTTTCGTCGTCCACGTTTGACAGGGAAAGTGGTGCATTCGCCTCCGAGGGGTGGACTCTCGTTTCGAAAGACGAGCAAATATTTGGCCAAACTCCAAAAATTGGTGGACACCGGCGGACACTGGCTTTCTGCACAAAAACATTTTAATTAATTTCGCATTCTTCGACAGCCCTTCTCTGTCCTCCACAGCCCTCCTTAGCCCCCGTGGTGCGGATTAGGGAGAAGAAATTTTCATTTGAACTTAAGTCATTTGACTAGCCCCCCTAGTCGCTCTCAGGTCCGACCACAGTCGTAACAGCAACCGACCGATCGGGTGGTTGTTGTTTACCCACAGAGATAGCCTCCACCCACTAGAAACTTTTCCCATTCTTGATGAGATATGGTCGGTTGTCGAAGTTAACCCTTTCAGGGGATAAATCTCCAAATGACGGTCTTGGTCGACAAGAACGAAATTCAATGGAGAAATGTGTGCATTTTTTCGATGGGCGGTAGCGGCGGCCTGGATGGGGGCGTGGGCTTTACCACCACTTGGGTCGGTTGGAGGGTTATTAATTTTCACGAGGAATGAGATGCTTTCAACTTCAACGTCGGGGATTAGACGGACCGGATCTTGTGTTGGGGAGGATTGTAATAATGAGGATATCATATTCGCACCGCAAACTGTGTCGAGCGGTGGAATGAGTGGCGCCACATGGGCATTTTGTGGCCTCATCCTTGGGAGAGAATTAATTAAAAAGAGAGTCTCTGTGGGGGAGGCCGGGCGGCCTGCCGAAAGAAGGTGAAGCCAAACTATTTCAAAACAGATTCCTGTGTTGTTGCCTCTGAAGTTGGGCATGTGACGAAATTCTCTGCCAGTGCGGCTTTTATGTAAGCTGCTGAGCGGGTGTATTGAGGGGAAATGAAGCGGAAAATTATTTTCATATGGAATTTGGAAAGTTTTCGCAACTGAATGCGAGGATTATTATGAATACACAAGGAGAAGGAGATTTAATGGAATTTGATTTGGTGGATGGATGGGGGATGCGTTCAATTGGTGCATTGCTGAGAATTTGGATTTCTGATGCGATCCTGAGCTTAGGTTTTGCAAATCCGAGTTCCGCGAGAGTGAAGTTTTACTCGATTTTCTATCAAAAAGCTCAGTTCTTTTTGTTTTAAGGATTCATTCAATAAAAGCGATTCAATGGTTACAATGTATAGTGAACATCCGTGATGATTTGAAGGATGATCACTTTACATTGTACCATCATCCGTGTGAGGACATGGTAAACTTTGTTGCCGGTATGCGTAGTCGTCTAAAAAGTTGATTTTCTGCATCAATCTTTCACGGTTCGCGGCAGTCTGGGTACTGCCAAGACTCTACTGAAGTTAAGTAAAGAGTTGTTAGAAGGGGCGAAGTATCTGCATCTACAGCAACAGGAAAGCTGTGCTCGGCCTTACTCGACGCTCTAACCACTTCCAAGATAGTCCAGGAATGCAAGTCCTCCTTTAATTTGGTCGACAGACTGAATTCGCTAAGACTTGTCTGGGTCCCGTGGCAACACAGGACCTACGAAGGTTGCCTTTTATATTTCGGGATTGGGCAACCCTAGTGTTGCAATCGGGCAACTGCCAGCTCTATCGTAAAGTTTGACATTTTTGAAGTTATACGTACTCAGAACGTTTTGACATACGAGCGCTATTTGTGTTGTTTACAGTAACTTAAAAGATTCATCTCGTAGAAACTAGCAAGGCAAGGTTCTAAAGAGGCATTCGTAGGGCCCGAACCCATCCGTTTCCATAGTTACGGCTTCTGTTGGCAGTTGGGTCTCCCAAAAGAGCAACCAGAGATGGCATGATTCTCCAGGATGCAGGCTGACCAAGTGAATGCTCCCGATAGTCAGCAAGAAATCCACGACTTTTCTGTTATCTCTAGACAAAAAAGAATGTAAAAAACTTTTCGGCGTACAAACGAGATACTTCACCTGTTGTTTGGGCTCGACGAAGACACCCTTCTGCGATGCCTATGGAGAAGGTGAAGGACACTTCAAAGCACTTTTTCTGTCAATGTCCCGCCTTTGCTCGTATCAGCTGTCGGCTGTTTGGTGCTGATGTGGTGGGAGCTGAAAACTTAAGCTCATTATCACAAAAGCACCTGCTGATCTTTCTTCGGAAAACCAGAAACCTACAGTAAATGAAGGTTACTTTCTGGTAGTACACTGGACCAGTTTTTGAGTCTCAATGCCTCTAGTGCAGTGTATACAAACCTCAACTGACCAAGGAGACGACTACAAAGAACGCAATTGGTTCGCTGGCCGGTATTCCGATTGCTTTCTATAAGATCTCAGTTTGGACTAAACGAATATATGCCAATAAGGAAGGGTCCTTCTGTAGTTCAACGTTTATTCTTTAATGCCTACTCTGATACTGCGACTAAATGAGTACTCTAGGGATTTCCAATATGAACTGAAGTGGTTTATGTAAATACAACTTCAAGCTCCTCCAATTCACCAATAGTCATTTCACCAAAGTCTCTGGAATCCTTAGCCTGCTCCTCCCACTTCTGTAGCCAATAATTTGAAGAAAGCACCGCTGTCAGAAAGAAAGTAAACTTTTACTGAGTTGATCGGGGGGGCATGGACACGTTCACACGAGATACCTTCGTTGGTCGCACTCTACATGGCGAGTTGCCAACACTATCGTCGCCCGTGCACAGGTCAAGTTGAAATACGGCCTCCTCGTGGCAGCCCCTGGATATTTATAACAAAATACGTTGTCTTGTGAACCAATGTTTGCAGCGAGGTCAGATATGATAGAGATACATAGAGACGAGCTTCACAATGCCATGTCTAGTTTGGCGTACTTACCGAAGCTGACAACACAAAGGTCCCTCTGCACCGTCAAGGTCGGTACCGAGTTGACTGAGATCTGTAGTACCAAAACAGCTTTCCGACAATGCGACATTCTGTCATGTTACTTTTTCAACATAATTTTTGAGAATGTCGTTCGAGACTAAAGGGCCAACCGCCGAAGCTTGAGGCGTTTGTTGGCACTCAAACTGAGAACGGAAGCGCCTTACATGGATTTAGCGGTACTTGAATAGAGTGTCACAATAGGCAGCATTGAAATTGAGATAATTAAGCACTTCTTCTACACGGGCTCTGCAACATCTGTATCGCAATCAGGCCTATACTAACTATTACCAATCTTTTAGAGCCACTCAAGAGCCAATTTTGTTATAGAGCCCTCCTTTGGAAGACTAAGTTGGATTTGTACACCACTTAATTATCACTGTCCTATGGTGCAGAAACCTGAACGTTGTTAAAAGTGGATGAAGAAGCTTTTGGCCATTTCTGTATTGATTGTTTTGATGGCATCTAGAGGATAAAATTTAACGATAAATCAATTGGCTCTACGATGACACGTGCCTAGTCAACCGTATACCAATATAATGCTTGTCTATATAGAGCGTATGGACAACAAAGTTTTAGTCTCCACAACTCAATGGTTGAAGCCTAAGTCCACCTCCGGGCTTTAGCGCCAACGTAAGCAAACGAAAAAAATTCATTGGAATCATATCTGATAATAGAGCTCCTGAAAGACTGAAAGAATTTTGTACAAGCCAACGTGACATGTGATTTTTTCAACATCATACTGGTCGCCGTAGCGTAGTGGGTTAGTGCGTCGACTCAGAAACCGCAGGCTCCAAGTTCGATTGCCAGATTGAACCCCTCGAATTTTTCACCTCGCGACATCTTTTGAGTTGCTGAAAACACTCAAGGTATACCTATTGTCTTTGAAAAGCTTTTCAAATCTTGCCGTTCAGAGTGGGCAAAGTTGTAGGTCCCCTATACGCGTGAGAGAACAGTTGCCCGCACAACGCGAGCAGTTGCTAAAGATGCCAAACCCTAGTCCTTTGGGGGCTGTATCGTCACTCAATTATTATTAATGAATGTTTTTAAATCCAAAGTGTGTGCTGTGTCTTGTCAATGTCAGTTGGGCCAAGGATTTCCATCCCTTTAAACTTTTTCTTTGTGGGCAACCGTAAAGAACCAATCTTGGCTGAAACCATCAAGAAATTTAACTGAAAACTCTTTTATTATTTCTTATAGAGTCAAGAACGTATTTTCCGAATTCCGAAAAGGTACAGAAGTTACAGATTTTTGAGCCAGAGAGCCTCATTTCGTTTCGATCGTGCCCCATGACACTATTTTGCGTCAAAACCCGCAACCAATTTAATGCGGATTTAAAATATTCAAAATTAACTCAAATAACACCACAGCTGAAAGCCCTTATGTGGAAGATATTACCTTGAGAAAATGATCTTCAGGCTTACTAGTCTGCACACTCCTGTACGACTTACTTTCAACCTCTCCATAGCCCAAGCCTAACGATGAACATCCCAATCAATTTACGTGCCAAGCAAACACCCATTAAGCAGAAATTACAGCATTTTCGAAATCAAACCGAAGCCAAAAAATGTCTCTAAACCGTTCCCAAAAAGCAAGCCAAATCAAAAAGTCAGTTACCCCTTAAATCCGTTTTCACCTGTGCGCAAGTTGAATCAAACCAAAGCACCATCTCTTCAATGAACAATCCCTCATATGTGCGCCTGAACAGGCACAGTGACTCCATTGTGCCCCAAAACGGCATCATTCAAAAATACATTGCCGGCTATTTGCAGCCCCGGAGCACGTACGCAATGTCTATAAACATAAATCTCAACCGATGCCTGTGTCTGCGAGCACGTCCTCCACCAGAAGACCATCTCTCTCGAGTCGAAGTTTATCCATCAGGCGACTAAACATGATTTATGAGCCCAGCGTGTCGCCGTTCTCAATGAGATTTAATTATTTGCGACAACTTCCACCGCACCACGGACGAGGCAAGAGGAGGGCGGGTGAATGGCTCCTCAAACGCACGCACCGACAATACCGGTTTACGAGATGAGAAAGATTAGAAGGACACTCACTCCTGGCAGTTAATTGCCGGGTCAATTGTCTGTGTGGCACTGTGCCCGCTCGGACGTTAGGGGCAGACGTCGACCCTTCAGGACTCATCACCATATGTGGGCGGTGCCTGGGGAAGATGGGGATTATCAAGTGCAGCTGCTGTCGTACAAACTAGCGGTTCTTTGCAATCGTAAAACCTTGAGCTCTCCTATTCCGGAGTCGCAACGTCTATGTGGGTCATGCATTTAATGCGCGACTCCAAGGAAGTAAATGTCTCTCGGTGGCTGTAAAAGAGGATCATCGACAGCATGGCGGAGATGAAAGGATGGAATTCATAGTCACCTTTGAAAACGTCAATACTGTCGTGTTTTTAATGGACCATGAATCATAGAAGTCCATCTTGCTGCAGGACTAGGGGCTGACTGCACATTCAAGTCCTGTCATATGATTCCATTTAAGGACCGAGCACTCCGCTAGAATTTACTTCCAGCTATTTGACTACACAAACACTCAGCCACTCATGTTTACGAGAACCACCACTTCCGCCGAGGCATCGGTTTCACCTGGAGCAGGCGCCAACACCCCCTCGCCGGAGGTTGGTGTTCGAAAAAGCGGAAGTCACTTACCAAAGGGCTTTTTTAATATGCAATTTCCCCCCAGGAGTGCAGCATCGACGGACGGCGAAACGTTAAACCGGTCAAAGTACAATGTTTAGTTTTCCAACCGCCACCATTCGCCCCAGCACAACGGCACCAGCGCACCCTCAAGATATCCTTCATTCTCGTGCGCCTTGACGGTAATTCGCTTGTTGGCCAAGAATGGTTATGCAGGATAGAGGGAAGTGTGCTCTAAGGATCTTTTGTTCTTCGACTACAATGAGAGGAATGAGAAAAGTTGTTTTCCTCGAGCTGTCTGAGGAGAGTGCTACTGCTGCTGGAAAAGTGCGGAAGCGGTAAGAGGTATTGCGTTGCAAGTGTTCTTGCAGCAAATTAATAGCCACCTAGTTCTTAATGCCGACAAGTGTGGGTGGCCGGCATCGGCGAGAGGAAGCATCGGCGGTGCCAGCACAAAAGTGGAAACCAGTTTTTCACGATTTTTTATTATTATTTCGCCCTTTTTCCCGCTCATTTTTCTGTTCGTTTTCTTTGGAAGCGAGTGTGGGTTTCGGCCTTTATTTGTGCCGCATGTAGCCTTAGGGTGATTATGCAAGCGCAAGCGAGTCCTCTTTCACCGATTTTTTTTTTCTTCTTCTACTTCGGCTCGTTCCTTTCGTGGTTTTAATTACATGTCTGAGAAGGAGTCATTAACATTCGCGCTGCCATAAATTTAATAATTGGTTGCAGTTACTTGTTACATAATAGGGGATGTGCTCTGAAATTTGCCAACGAGCACTGATTGTGGGGCTATGGTGTGGAGGTGGTGGTGGTGGTGGGAGAGAAAGGTTTAGGCACTTAGCAGGACTCATTGGACATTGAAAAATATGAAGGAGTATTTTATGCTTAGGTATAGTGCCTCGCAAAAGTGTGGATTGTACTGAATTTTGGGATTCCATTAAATGAACGGGCTCATTGGACCATAAATTGATGTGAACGGAATGAGAACAAAAATCTGCCTTAACTTTTGACATGGGTCAAAACAATGTAAGCTCTATTATGCACGTTCAAGGATTTCTGTACATTGAACCAGCATAAAAATCACTAAGAGGTGAAGTTTCGTGTATGAAAACTTGGATTTTAAATCAATTTTAAGGCAAGTCGTTAGGTCTTGGCTTAAGTTCGTTATTTTTAGTTTCATCTTAAATGTAGGAGCAGATATTTTTGGAACAGTAAGCGTTATCTTTCATATTGTTCGTAAACTTCTGATAATCGTACATGTGTTTGGTTCGATCTTTTAAGGTTACGTTTTCACAAACAATTGGTTTTTGAGATTAGTGTAATTTTTTGACTGTCTTTTGAACAAACTGAATTATATTCCTTGACATATGAATAGATCGACTTATGAGATAAATGTAAAGAAATTTGTTAAACTCACGGTCACCGATCAACCATGAACATTCACATGCTCGCACACGACAATGCTCTAATCCCTGGTACAGAATTAGTTCTCGTCATGGAACACTCAATGCCGAACGGTCATGAGGAGCAGCAGCAGTTTGTTTTAATTGAAAATGAATAGAATATTTCCAAAATATTTTCGTTTGAGAACAAGAACATAAAACAATTAAAAACGAGAATGTGTAAATGGTCACGATTAATATTTTCTTAACACAGTCTGCTTAGTACTTTTCCCATCGAAGTTTGAACTTAGCTAAACGGCAAGGTAAAACATACGTTTTCGAGAGGTCTGCAACATAGGCCCGCCCCCTGGCCATCGACTCCAATTCTTATAGGGCAAATGACTTTCTCAAATTTGTAAGCTAAAAAAAATAGAAATATGGATTATGGGAGAGCATTTTGTAGTCATGTGGCAGGGAAACCAGATGAGGATGCCTTTAGTCTTTTCGAGAGAAAAGTTTTGCGTGCAGTTTTTGGCCCTGTTCCGTTTGATGGCATCTGGAGGCGAAGATTATACGACAAACTCTATGTGCTGTACAGCAACATGCGCCTGGTCAATCGTTTTCGGATAAAACGCTTAAAATGGTTGGGCCATGTAGAGCGTATGCACACCACTGCTTCGGCCCGAAAAGTCTTCCAACCTGAGCCATTGAGACGCGCAACAGAGGACGGACTAGGCTAAGATGGCGCACACCTGGCGAAGATCGTACTGGCTGAAGAGGCATGTTAGTTGAGGCCCCGGTCCAACGCGGACTGTAGCGCCACAAGAAGAAAAAGAAGAATTTCGTAGTCATATGCGACGATGGCGGAGGTCTGAGCAGATCGGTGGCGTCAGTAAAACGAAGAAACAACCGGCAAACGTTTCACGTAACAAAATTAATATTAAAATTGATCGGGTTATGTGGAATGTTCTGCTGATATTGATGGACGCACATATCATTCATTCGACCATAGTGCTCCGAATTAACTAAACCCGTGCGCCGATTGGCATAAAAGCGGAAATAGGGCCAAAAGATATATAGAGGAAGCCAAACAGTCACTTTGTCTGGATGCACCTTCCCCTCTTCGATCATTTCTGATTTATCTGAGCTCCATATGCGCCAAAAATGTTTACGTACATACCTATGAGTGAAAAAATGTGCCCCATCTTCGAAGAAAATGAAAATGTTTGTGTTGTCTGCTGTTGTTTCGGCAGCGTTGTAAATTGTCAATTGCTGCCAAGTTGAACTTTATAAGGATGGCAACTCAAATCCATAATGTGTGCGGTGTACGACAAGTTCCAGTGCTGTGAACGATACTTAAAGTAGCAATATTTTCGACTTACCGTGCATTACGATGATGCACATGCCTTATAACATCTGGAAAGCTTCTACTCTCTTCACATTTCTTAATAACTCCACCGATTGATAGTCCGTCTATTGCGACGAAAATAGACATCGCATAACTCTGGAAAAATCGCCGCATTTAAATCACCACTTTTGTACTGAACCCTTATGCTTGTTCGATTGTCGTAAATGGCAAACAATCGTCTAACCTTGTGACACTTTAAATGACAGCTGTGCTTGGCATATGTCAAAGTTAGCACTACAAACTTAAAATCACGAAATGCATGACTGTATACTTAATAGACTACCAATTTGCTCACTGTGGCGTATACGTAATATTAATTTTGCAAATTTACACAAAAAACTTTTCCTTGCTCAGCATGTACCTTTTGTTGGATTAAGCGTTACACTTCAATTTTTTTGGTGAATTCAGCTCCCTCAAAACATATAAGAAGTTTTTGTTAGATAGTGGTAGTAAAGTCCCAGTGGATGCTAAAAATTTGGAGGAGGAGGACAATGACAAGATAATATTTTTGAGACTGATGTCAAGTTAATGTGTTGTATTGAACAGATTCCCGACAAAATAGAAAAACACAGTGAATAATTCTAATTTCGCCTGTACAGCGTCGACCCACACGCAATATGTTCGACTCCCGGACGGGACACCTCGCATTTTTTCACGGCACCACCTCTTTCGCTTTTCTGACAACGCTTTTCGATGGTGGACAAAAAATTCAGTAGTTCCACGTCTAAAGGGAGGAGTTCCGCATGTTTTCTTAACCTAAAAAAGCAGAAAATAAAAATAAAAATCAGTTAAAAATAAAAAGAGTATTAATGGACTATGAAAGGCTTCTCAAATCTCGCCACTCGGAGTAGCCAAAAAACTGTAGATCCCTTCCACTCATGAGAGAACAGTAGCACGCACAACACGAGTAGTTGTTGTATAAGCTAGTCCCTGGTCCCATGTGGGTCTGAAGTGCCACTAAATTAGTATTTTAATTTAAATTACCCATTTATTGCTCAAAAATTTCGTTTCCCCTTATTAGTATGTTTCCAGACTTGGAAGGCCTGCCATAGACCAGATCTTCAGGCTGCGGAAGACTGTGATAGCAGCCGTCGATTTGCACCACATCCATCACCGATTTGTCGATGACGGCGCACATAATGTCGAACTACACAGTTCCATTATCTGGTTTTAACTTTCTCACTAATCTTTTGATGTGGAAAGGATATGTATAGGAAGGTTATGGTGGATACCCATGCGACCTTAAAGTCGGTAACTACTCGTATGTCACTGAAGCGTTCAATGCCGGGACAGATCTAGCTATCATAATTCACAACAACGTTACTTACAACTTGTGCTACTCAGCTACTGATGTGCAGATAACGTTATTTTCAAAATCATACACCAAATTATGTTCAACCCCGTTGGACTTTTTAGTTAGGTTAGGTTGAAGTTTGTGGTCGCCGTGGCGCAGTGGTAAGTGCATCGACTGCGGCGCAGAAAGTCTGGGTTCGATTCCCGGACGGGACACCTAGCATTTTTCACGGCACCACCTCTTTCGAGTTGCTGACAACACTCAAAGAGTATTAACTGTCTATGGAAAGCTTCTCAAATCTCGCCGTTCGGAATCGGCAAAAAACTGTAGGTCCCTTCTACTCGTGAAGAACAATAGCATGCACAACACGAGTAGTTGTCGTAGAAGCTAGGCCCTGGTCCATTATGGGCTGTAGTGTCACTCAATTATTATTATATTAGGTTGAAGTTTGCTGCTTGAGTTAAGTTTTTCAAAGCCCAATTAGTTCTCGCGAGGATTGTAGTTTTCCTGGTCGTGGTTTATCCAGCTTATTTTCCTAGAGGTTTTCCTAATATTCCCTCCACCGACATCAACTCACTCATCTAGGCTATCGTATGACAAGTTCTCGATCGTATTCTTTCCAACCGTTGCAGGAGGTGGACAGGTTCTTCATCATCCTCGTCTAGGCAGCTCCTTAAGACGTCGTTACAAAGGATGCCTTTTTGTGATGTTTTCATTAGCATCTTCTTTGCTAACTCATTGACTCTATTGTCCAGAATTGCTGTAAGCCCAGGAAATCAGCACAAAATGAAATTCCAAGTAACCACTACCTCCGTAAGAGGTAGATGGCAAGACTTAACCAATTAGCACTTTTTCTATGGCGTTTCCAGATCCCTTATGACAACTTGGTACTTTTTCTAAAGCATGATAGATCTTTCATATATAGTCCCTTTTGCCTGAAAGCGAGCATCCCCATAGATAGCCTTCATTTCTGCCTGGGAAATACTGGAATGATCGGGATGGGGTGCTAGGGATGTATTAAGCAAGGTGGCAAAACTTCCAACCCCTGTACCTTTTCCGTTTCGGAACCATCCTTGTAAGTTTCCTGATCAGCAGAGTTTCTAACAAAAACCTTCACCCCACAGTTCCCTGGTCTAACGTAGAATTTGGGATATATATTGTAGCTTAAGTCACCACAGAGAATACTGTAGCTCGTGTACCTTAGTAGCTTTGCCTTTTGGAGAATTTGTCTGTATCCAGAGTTGCCGTCTCTGCACCGCGAATTGCTTTCCCTTAATCACAAAACCGCCCTGGATATCGATGAGTGACAAATGTAAAAGGGCATCCAACACAGCCAAAGGGTCGGAACAAATGAACCCCGTCATTTAGAGCTCCACCGATCTCTGGACTCTAATTATCCTTAGAAGGTTGGTACGAGCCTGACAACCGTTGCATTTTACTTGAGGGCCAATGACTCTATCCTGTTGTGTTGAGGAACTTCCGCCTTATGGTTTGGTGTGCAACTCATCCTACCATTCATCTTTCAATATGAATGCTGAATTAGAGTTTCGCGCAGAGTTCTGTCCGACTCGATACCAACAAATCAACTGTCAATCTGAAGCTATGCAAATGGAGAACGTAAATTCGCATTAAGTCTAATCAGTGAGTTCTCATCTCGTAGTCCATAACTACACATTGAATTTCTGGTTCAAATCCAGATTTCCTGGGAAAGTATCCCCAGGGCATAGGCCCTATCCCTCCACTCGGCTACCCACCTCCACGACAACTCCCAAATTTGCACGACCACCCAAAAAATCCCATCTCATTATGAACACAATTGCTAAGTACTTGAGCCGCTCAAAGCTTGCACGGCCTTGCATGCCACAACCTCCACTCAAAATGATTGAAATGGCTTCCCATCATGCCACAACTCCCCCCCCCCCCCCACTCCTGCGATCGCAAACCTGTAATATGGTCATGAAATTATTTCCAAAACCCAACCACCACCTTGACTTCGATTCAGTGTTTGAATTAAGTAACACTCCCACATGCACCACAACTCCCAACCCCGCCACAACGCTGTTCCGCCATGTGTGCAAACAGACCTACACTCATTGCAGCCCGATCCGCTGCAATCCCAGTTCGAGTGCACGCTCAGTTGGCCCCCAGTTGAGTTAAGTTGAGATGATAGACCGGTTGATGCTGCCGCTGCTGGTGCTGCTCTCGGCCTCTTCCGGACAGCCTGCGTCCCGGAATCGTGACTGGGCACGAACAGTCCGCATCTTTCGCTACTTACAAGCAACTGTTCTTGACGGCCGCCTCTCCAGGGCGGCTCTTCACAACGACATCCTCTTCCATTGCAAGGCAGTGTATGGTGAAGTTGTTAATGCTCAACAACTCAATTTGAACTCCTCTTCCAGCAGCAGCGGCTCCGCCATATTCACCATCCGTCCCGGGGACGTCGCCGGATTCGGGGGGTTCAGTGCCGGCCATAGGCTGGGCTTCTTCATCCACGGCTGGGAGGCCCGCAACCGCAACAACATCTGGATGCTGGATGTATTGAAAAGTGAGTGATATTTTGACAGCTAATCTAATTTTCTTACGCCCGCCCCCGCAGCCTGGTCCAGATATGAGGACATCAACCTCTGCGTGGTGGACTGGACGGCCCTCGCGCAGAGGGACTACGTGAACGCCGCCATGCACATATTTGACGTTGGCTTTACTGTGGCGTCAGTAATCGAATCGCTGGAAAAGACTGCTCTCTTCCACCGCAGCAGCGTCACTCTCGCAGGATACAGCCTGGGCGCCCATGCGGCCGGCTTCGCTGGTCAGCGGCTGGGGGGTGAAGTTGACCATATAATTGGATTGGATCCGGCCGGACCCATGTTTACCGTGCCTGCTGACGTCGGTCCGAAGTACCGACTCGATCCCAGCGATGCCAAGTTCGTCCAGGTCATCCATACGTCGGGCGGGATTCTGGGGGTCTACGGCAAATCGGGGCATGCAGACTTCTACCCCAACGGCGGGGTGTCACCGCAAACTAATTGTGCTTCTCCTTTCCGGGTATCGACTTCGAGTGAGTATTCGGATTGATGGATGTGCACTGGGGAGCCGATTGGACCTGAATGTGTGTCTGTGCATTCGTTTGCAGGTCGGATTGTCTGCAGCCACTCGACGGCAGTCAAATACTTCACATACTCCATGAACAGGGAGTATCCGTATGTGGGCTATCACTGCAGTGGGTATGCCATGTTCCTGTTCGGGTTTTGCCGCACGAACGCTAGGGGACGCTTCGGCATTCACACGAATCGAGTTGCGGGCAACTTCTATCTCCTTACCACAGCGAGGGATCCATTCGTCGAAAAGCAACCGGTTGATGGATAATGTGACTCGTGTGGAGCTGTGCGGGACTGTGATTGTGTTTGTGGCTGTGTGTGGTGGGAGAATATAATATTTGCATGCGAAATGGTGTTTGTTTTGGATTCACGCAGATTTTGGCTGCTGACTGGGCTTACCTTTAGCAGGCGATGTCCGATCACTCATCAAGCTTGGGCGCTCTGTTGAAATGCTCCTAAAAAGTTCAGTTTCCGCTCGTTGAAAAACTGGGATTACAAGTATGAGGTGAAAGTGGCACCATTTACCTTCACTTGATCTGGGTTGGGGCTTGTAGGAAAACAACATAAATTTCGCTAAAGAAAAAACAGACAACTGGGTCAACTGCAACAGCCTCTGCAGACAACAGAACCTCCCTCGACCAAACAAAGAGCTGGGCACCCTATCTTTTAAGATTTTCTTGACTCGTATGCATGCTCGTTCATTTTTTGCAGCGTTCAAGTAGTTTCTTCACCCGATGCTGAAGTACAGACGCAACTTTTCGTCAAAAGAAAATCGCCAGCAGTTAACAACTTGTACAACAAGCCGCCGTCGTTGCCACCGTCGCCGCAAGGAGTTGCCTGTCATGTTCGAACCCCGAACGGGTGCAAACAAAAACCGCCAACAAGCAAATAACTAAAAAGCATTCAATCATTTCACGACGACGACGACGCCGACGCCGACGCCGCCGTTGTAAGCAACTTCCAGTATCGATCCCCATCCGGAGGCAATAGTCCAATGGGCAACACCGAACACCCGCCTATCACTCGAACTGAAAGTGTACAACGACGCAGAGAGAGCGAAAGGGAGACGGAAGTCTTTTTGGAAAGTTTCCAAACTCATATTTCAACTTTCCCACTTTTCTCCCCACCTCACTGTCCTCAGCCTCGTACCAGCCCACTGCGCTACGAGATGCGGTCCTCCTTTGACCAATTGAGGCAAGGAGGCAGCCAACACAAGGTTGCCTAGGCAAATTGAAAAGTCTCTCGTGGCGCAAAAAAAAACGGAGAAAATTAACAAACGTTCAACAAGCAAGGAGCTGCACAATTAGTTGAAGCAAGGCTACGAGCTTGCAAAGTATCCCCGCTCCTTACTACACACCGTCCACAGTCCAGTAGGACATGACCACAACTAGTGTTGAACTATGCCTTTGGCCGTCATCGAGTTTTTTGCGTTAAACAAAATCGAAAGAGGCCAACGAAAAAACTAGGTAACAAAAAAAAAATGAATTCTCAAGTGCGAACGACTGTGTTCAGCAACACTATGACGTCGACGACGTAGGCGACAAGGAGAACGTGCCAACAGCTAACGGTGTGCGAAAAGGCATCAACAGACGCGCCGACGATGTTGTTGTTTGTAATCACTTTTCGCCGGAAATTTACGGTAAATTTATTGTTTTCGCTGCAAAATTGTTTCCTTTCTCGCTGCACGCAATTTATAGTTGGCAAACGAACTTACGGAATGTGTTGTGTTGAAGCTGTTTTTGTCGTTATTGAACGTGGACGAGGGTTATTATGGAGTGTGTGTTGTAGTACGTTGGCCTTGTCTAGGCATTCTGGTGAAGTGGAACGATAGTTACTTGGGGTCTCGCTTAATTTGGCAAGTCACAGGGACGAAGAGATCTCAGGGATCAATTTGTCTAAGAAATTCTTACCATTTGACACCTGTTTTGACAAAATTATCAGAGTCTCTGATAATCAGGCTCTTCTCTCTGCTTTTAATTCATCTAAATACAAAGTAGACCATAGCTTTAACGTTTCGATCCTTAAACGATTTTATAAATGTCCAAAATGTTCAGAAGATAAGCATATATCTACGTAAATACCTTTTCCTACAGAGATCGAGTTGAGTTCGAGTTGCTTCTACTCACAAAGTCACAAAATCTTTGTTAGATTACCGAACCTTGTTTTGATTTATTTCGCATTTTTCACCACATCACATCATTCAAGTTGACTACAATTTTAAAGTGTCTATAACGACAAACTATTCCAATTTCGCTGTTTGAAGACGGCCTTAAACTTAAGATCCCTTCCATTTGCAAAAGTACACAGGCCTGCTGAAGAAGATGGGTTTGTAATGACTGTAGCGGGGTCCTATTTCTTCTACGTTGCTAAGAACGGTGCTAGAAACTTCAGCAATAGTCCTCGTGAATACGCACTTATCTGGATAATGTTTACAGTAATTATTTGTACAACCCATGTCAGGACCAGCGCTGCGTCTTTTCACCCTCAAAAGTAAATATCAATAAGAGTCAATGCTCATTCCTATATGCCACAAGCTTAATATTTTCAAGAAATATCTCTTAATCTTAATTTAATTTGTCTCTTACTAAAAATATCGAAGCTCATAAATGAAGGTAAAACAAAGTGAGATACAGAATTTTAAGTTGGCAGCACTATTTTCACTAGTTGCCATTTTGTCAGATGTCAAGTGATTTGTCTTAAGATTTGACTGATTTAGACTGATGCCTGAACAACTTGAGTAAATTTGGACCAAAAAAAAATTACCGTTGATCCAAATTTTCATTGACAAATTCTGTTTAACGACGAAACGCACTTTTGGTCGAATGGATACGTCATAAAATAAATCTGTCGTATTTGCAGTAAAGACAATCCTCAAGTGTAAATTGAGACACCATTACATCCACAAAAGTTGTCTGCTTAGTATGTTTCATGGGTTCGTGGAATATTAAGTCCGTGCTTCTTTAAAAACAAGAGCACCCAGTTGTGGTAAGTGCGTCGACCAACTCGCAGAAGATGTAAGTTCGATTCCCGGACGGAACACCACGCATTTTGTCACGGCATCATCTCTTTCGAGCTGCTGACAGCATTCAAAGAGTATCAATTGTTTATGAAAAACTTCTCAAATTTCGCCGTTCGGAGTCGACAATAAACTGTAGGTCCCTTCTACTCGTGAGAGAACAGTTTCACGCACAACACGAATAGTTGTTGTAGAAGCTGAAGGCTGTAGTGCCACTCAATTATTTATTATTATTCTTCTTTCAAAACGATGCTGGTCAGAACGTTAAAGTAAACATCCTCTATAGAGCCATGATTACTGACATTTGCGTTCATCAATTTCAACCGTCATGTAAAGGAGCTGTGGTTTCAATAAGACGGGGTAACATGTCACGGAGCTCGATTCATGTTATGGACCTGTGAATTGACCTCAAAGATCACAAGTCGTAAGTCTACGCGGAAAGGCCGGAAACGATTGACCACTTGGAGGACAACAAGCGCCCCGTCATTATATGGCCACAAATATTGGAAAAAGTCATCAAAAGTTTGATATCCTGATAAGAATACCTCCAAGCCAGTCGTGACGGTCGTATCCCAGAAATCAGAAGATTATCTTTCAAATAAATTAAATCGAATGTCAATAAGGATCACCTTTTTTCAAAATTCTATGCCTCTAAAACACCCTTTATAAGACGTCATTGACCTACATGATTGACATCACCGACAGAGGGCCCACCGGACAATAACTTCAGTATCGAAATCAAGCTCCAAATCATTCTCAGTCAAAAGGCAATAACAGACAGTGCTGACAATTAATTTCTCTAATATCTGTAGAAAATTTAACGATTTGTGGCCACTGTGGCGTAGTGAGTAAGATCGTCGACGCAGACGACGATGACTTTTGTTTCAATTGTATATTTCATGGCGCGACCACTTTGGAGTTGTCTTCAACAAAGCGTAGTACTTCTACATTTTCCTCATTCAAAGGCGACAATAAACTGTGTTCTGCTCTTGAGGTAAAAATAACGCGCACCACAAAAATTGGTGCTGAAAAAGCTAGGCCTTGGTCGCTTGC
Source organism: Eristalinus sepulchralis (assembly GCA_944738645.1). NCBI lineage: Eukaryota > Metazoa > Arthropoda > Insecta > Diptera > Syrphidae > Eristalinus > Eristalinus sepulchralis. Next base: position 47,614,830 of record OX122884.1, read on the forward strand.
GGACTGCAGCGCCATCTGAATTGTTTATTTTGTTTGATAGGTACATAACAGGAGAACAATAAAAAGTCCGCAAATTGTGAAAAAATAATAAAAATCCTTTTCGTAATTGTAGCCATTTTGTAGAAAGACAAATTTTTAAATGTAAGTTTTGTAAAAATTTCGACAACTTACAATTTTTTTATTAATTCTGTTAAGAACCATTTCTTTAGAACTTTCAATAAACTCACCTAAACTGTACGTCTTCTTCTTCTAAGTATTCCTCTCATGCTCATGCAATTCCTTCAATTATCGTCCTTCCCACGAACAACCACTTACGAGTATTTGTCTATCACTCGTTTCTTTCAATCAAAACATCCCTTCAACCGTTGATTTTGAAGCCTCTCATTCATCCTTCCGAACGTTCACGGAAAATGCCCACCGCCCAACAGTCTTGTAAACGTCAGAGGTTACTTATTCCAAGTCATCATTCCCCATCGTCGTCATCCAAATGGCAGACAGTAATTAAATTGAAACATCTCTCTCCACCAGCAGCGCTCAGTACCTGGAGGGTATCTCCTTGAAACGACATGCATTAGCGGCTACAACGCCAACCGACACGAACTTACTTCTAGGTGTGTGGGTGTGTGTGTGCATCGTCTACAACCGCGTGCAATCCATCGGGGATGGTTTTAAGAGGGATTCATGCACATAATCGAATTCCCTCCGTCATTTGTCGTTCCCGTCTGCCGTGTACGGTTCGTTCATGTAACTAGGTCGATAGACGTCAGCCCTGGTGGAGGCGCTGCTGGCCGGCAATGTTATTGATGACTTCCACTTAAATGTAATGGCATCCTTTCTCCTGCCACCTAACAGGATATTCATAATGCCATTTGACTTGAAATAGAACCCCAGTCTGCACCGGATCCGAAGCTACCGTGTGTGGGTCTGCCTTAATCCGCTCTGCAAGTGCACTCCGAAAAACTGCCCAATTAACTCGGAGTCAGCCAGATTCACACGAGTGCAGGGGCCTTCTGTGTGTGTGTGTGTGATTTACAATTACATTTTGTGGAATTAAATGTTTGGGGAATAAACACAAGAACACTCGGACGCAAGACTCAGGATGATGCACTTGCTGACGGGAGACGAGTTGCTGGGCGAAGTCGTTTGCATTGTGGAGCTGGTTAATTTATGAGCATTTGAAAAGGACCGTTTTGAGACGGGACGTTGGTGCACAATTGCCGACTGTCTGCTTGTAGACAATTTTATGCATTTTGATAACTCGTGCGAACTTGTGAAGAGTTTTCCTTGGCGCTGCTGTAAGGATGTGCGTTCTGGCCCTAATTAAATGATGTGACATCTCAACGAAGAATTCACTCCACTGTGTGTCCTTAAGTGAATTACGATGTTTTCATGAATCTCGGGAAGACTTAGCAAATTGAGTTGCACGCATGAGGACATCGAAAGAAGAGAACTTCATCGTCTTATAGTGGTTGCGGATGAAAAAATTCTGCTATGTCTGTTTTGCGTATCCTAGTCATGAGTGGGCAATTAGGAGATGATCTACTTGAGGCGCGTGTCAGTTTTGAAAAACTACAACGGCGTTGGTGTAATTCCATACACAGAACACCTCTTTTCTTGTAAAGGAGACGACGCATTCACAATTATGGACACAGTTACAGTTTCAGGCCTACGGGCTGTGCCTGTTACTTTCAAATATTTGTTGTAATTCTTTTCGAATTCTTGTGTCTTCGCAGCTGACTTTTTTTACAATTTGATACAGCTCAAAATTTAGGTCTCAAAAAATAAGCAAGTAATATTGTCGTGAGGCGGCTCTGGTTTGAGCTAAAGAACAATCTTGTTTGGACGGAGATTACGAGTCGTCAGACTTTCTTAATTCTGGGATGAAGTTCTAGCATCCATTTACCATGCCCTAAGATCTGTGAAGGTATAATCGAACTTGTTCCAGATTACAATATTTAGTAGCACCCATGCAAACAATAATTAATTTTAAAGGGTCATTCATCGTTAGGTTTGATTTATGACTTAAAATAAAAAACATTCATTGGAAATAAAACTGAATTTTTTTATTATCGGTCAAAAGAAAAATTCATGGCATTTACTTTTTGAAAATGATATCATTTAAATGTTAGTCTTGACTAAGTCTGATATGATCCATTCGGAAGACTAAATTTTTTTTCTCATTCGACGACACCTACTATATCTCGATATAAAGGAGTTATGTTGGATTCCAATATGTCAATAAAAGCGGGCCTTTTTGCTAAGAAACCCCAGACTTTCTAGAGAAAATAATCCGAAGGTATACTATCGAATGATCCAGGAGATGAATTTATCGTAGCAAAACGTGAAATTAAGGTTTCTCCAAAATGATGTCGCAACAAGTGGACGCGCTGTATGGTTCCTAGCTCCATCTTTTTGAAATTAGAGATCACCGTGACCATGTGCTGGAGTTTCTGGAAGCACATAGTTTGTTAACATAGTCAAACTGCTGAGAATGACGACAAATTGATTCTGTACGGTCTTTGTGTACGCTCTCAGCTACAGCTGCTGTAGTCTCTTCCCTACGTGCTTGATATTGTCTAACCGGTGGAGTTTGATCCACTGGGACTCAAATTTGAGAATGGCATTGACAACGGTCGGCTCAATGGGTCGATTATGCTCACCATAAATTCCTTGAATTGCACGAAAAAAGTTTCGATTCAATTTGGGGATGCTCGCTGTTGTGTTGTGAGGTTTACCCTGGTAACTTGCCAAACGATTCGTCATCCATTTCATTCATCTTCATGAAACCGCATGTTACACCAAAGGAGTCGCCAAACGATACAGTCACGCCAAGAAAAAAACGAGAAATCAACTTATAAGTAACTCCTCGACTCCGGATCCCATTAGGTACTTCCTTCCAGGAATTGTGGCATTTCTTCAACTGAAATCATCCCATAAAAGAGTAGGTGCAACAATTTGATGATGATTTTTCTATTGTATCCATTTATTCCCCTCTTCAGTTATCATCTGATTGGCATTCCTTAAACCGCAGAAGATTTGCAAATCAATCGCTTACACATTTTAAACCCCAAACGATCTAACAACCCACCTTACCGACACAAAAACATGTCCCCTGATACTGTCATCACGACAGATGCTTGATGGTAATCCTTCAACTTAAACGCGAAAGCGACACATCGCCTTCGTCTTCTTCATCCTCAAAGCGAAAGAATGGTATTTAAGAAATCCCCAGCTTAAAGGCAATACCTCCAAAGCGGCGCCACCTTCAAGATGCTCACATAAAACGCGAATCCCCCCCAAACACCGGCACGAAGACGGATAATAATAAGAAGAACAGGACGAGAAAAAAAACGTGGGACGGAGAGCCTCCCAATGCCTCAGCAGGAATTCATAATGAGAAAAATGCATTTTTAGCACATTCTCCTTGAAGGGACATTCTTTTCATTCTCGGCGCATTCTCCTTACGGCCGCCAAACTATGCTGAGATATTCAATTTTTCTTGTTCGTGTCGTTGTCGTTAGCCATCCCCCATTGTTTCCCTGCGAGGCGTTCCACAAACAGCTATTACGCTTCCATTATAAAGTCATTTGTTACGTAAATTTGGTTACTAACAGGATGAATTTTCCTCTCGTCCTGCACGGGCATACACCGGAGAACATGCTGGTCGCCATGTGCATGTGGTCATATGCAGTTGAATGGATGTCTTGGAGCTCCTGGGTAACGTTGAGTCCATTAAATGGATATGGAAGAGTTTGGAAGGATGTGGGCGTGTTGGACGATAGTTGATTGCATCGTGTGTGTTGGCAAAAGTGTTGCCGAGATGATGGCTATTGTGTTGCATCGAGACAGAGATGAATGAAATTCACCTTGACGTGCTTAACTTTACTCACATTCTTCTTGGTGAACGAACGCATATTAGGCATATTGAGGCTGCAGCTGAGTTTCACCAGAAGTTATGGCGGTCTTTTGGAAACTGGGGATCTCATTCGGTTAATGGAGATTGAAGATATTGAGGATTTTGTTGCCTGAAGAAAATATACAAACTTTCGTTGAAAATATCTGCCGACATCAGCAATGTGGATGAGTGTTCCTTTGGTACGAGACTGGATTTAAAACTTTAAAAACTTCACAACTTCACTGTTGATTGGTCGAATATGATAAAATCATCGTGAAGTTTGTTGTTTTGATTAGGGCCAGAGGCTTCATAAGTTCGAAATTTTTAACACAGCTCAAAATGTTGCTTTCAAAAAAGTTATACCCGGAAGCTTGTGCTACCTAGAAACAGTTTTTTTTCCTCTACAGGTAGTCATAGAATTAAATGGAAAATAATAAACCACCGTTTGATTGGTTAAGGCGACATCCAAGGTCTTTAAAAGAACAGAAAAAAATTAATGGAGAGCATTTATTTCACAAGTGGTCGCCGTAGCGCAGTGGTAAGTGCATCGACTGCGGCGCAGAAAAGTCTGGGTTCGATTCCCGGACGGGACATCTAGCATTTTTTCACGGCACCACCTCTTTCGAGTTGCTGACAACACTCAAGGAGTATTAATTGTCTATGGAAAGCTTCTCAAATCTCGCCGTTCGGAATCGGCAAAAAACTGTAGGTCCCTTCTACTCGTGAAGAACAATAGCATGCACGACACGAGTAGTTGTTGTAGAAGCTAGGCCCTGGTCCGTTATGGGCTGTAGTGCCACTCAATTATTATTATTATTATTTATTTCAATATGAACTTTTAGAGACCGCTTGGAATGGAACTATACCATTCTTGTATGAGATATTCGTGTCCAGGCATCATGACTAACTTCATTTTGCCGCCTTCTGGTCTTTTACGAGATAATGGCCATGCCCATAAATTATGGTTAAGTCCAATGAACGGCCATAATCGAAAATGACCGCTAGGAACATAGCTGGTCGAGTCTTTCGACAGCTTACGGAGAGCCCGACCCTACAAGGCGAGACAGTAGAAGAACAAAGGAATCGCCATCAGAGAAGCTCCTTCTGATGTGTTGGGCTTTAAATGGCCACCCAGTTCGACAAGGAGTGCATTCAGCATTCAGATAGTAAGCTCTACGAACTTCAAAGATGGGAACAGTACCGACTTTTAAAAAAGAAAAAGAAAGAGTATGAGAAGCGCGTGATCGAGGAAATAGGGAGTTGTTTCAGAAATGATGTCCAAAAATGTTACCAACGGGTTGAACAACTTTCTAATGATATAAACTTCTGACAGAAACCTGTCGGGGCCAAGAGGGCAACTAGCAGTAAAGTTGCTGTCGATACTGAGAATTTGGAAGGATTAGTTCTGCAAGCAACTGAAAGGTGATGAGGACACAAAGACCGCTGTCAGACAGAAAGTTCCACTACAGAAAATGGGATACGAGAGAAGAAAATTCTGTCTGCCTGACCTTGACGATGTTAAGATAGCGATATCGAGACTAAAGTCGAGTAAAGCTGCTGTATATCTTTTTAAGTCAGCTGGAAATGAGCTGATAGGGTGCATGTACCAACTTATCTGCATGATGTGGTCGATGGAATGCATGCCTGATGAGTGGAATCTTTGTATTGCTTGCCGATCCCCTTAAACAGAGGTCCCGTCGACTATCGAAGGATAAGTCTGCTTAGCATCGCGTATAAAATCTATTCTGCTGTTACGTGTGAACGCCTGAACCCATTCGATGAAAACCTGGTCCTAATCAGTGCTGTTACAGGCCGGGGAAGTTCACCATTCACCAAATCTTCCCACTACGTCAATTTCAAGGCCGTGTATGACAGCGTACCAAGAGCCGAGCTAAACAACCCTATGTCTAGTTTTGACGTTAATATCAAACTTGTCAGGCTGTGTAGGATAATGATGGCGAATTCTCGCTGCTCATTGAGACCTTCAATGTCACAATAAGCGACGGGCTCTCATGTTCCTTTTTCAACATCAACTTTGGAAAGGTCCTGAAGAACTCACTCGCCAAACCCAAGAGGCAAAATCTTCAAAAATCCGGACGCGAACAATATTAACGTGATTGGCTAAACACAACAACAAGCCTTCAATCAAGCGTTTATTGGTATCGAGGTGAAGGCCGATGAATAAGTTTAACGGCGAACGAGGGCAAAACCAAGTATTCGTATATGCAGTCATCGAAAAACAACGCACAACATCGATGACTCGATCGGGCAGCTAAAACTTAGAGGTAGTGAAGGACTTTGTCTACCTAGGCTACCAAGTAAACAGTACGAACAACGTCAATAGCGAAATCGAACGAAGAATATCTCTTTGCCAAGTTCTGCTTCTTTGGGCTCAAAAGGGAATTGAGAAGTGGAGCCCTCTCTCGATGGACCAAGTTAACTTTATATAACACCTTGATCATCTCTGTCCTGTCTGTTCTATGGCGCAAAAGTCTGGACAATTTCAAGTTCAGATAAACATGTTTTTTCAAGATTTCTAGGCTTAATCGTTGGCGATCTTTGCTGTTATGGTTTTAGGGGAAAATTCAACCAAGAACTGGACGAAGTGTACAACAACATAAGCCTAGCCCGTCGTCTATGAATTCAAAACCTAAAATGGTTAGACTTTGGTACAGCGCCTGGTTGGGAAGAATTTCCACCAACTTGGTGTGTAAAATTGGAGGCAGCGGGTTAAGGATCGCGCCATCTCGAGATGCTTGTTGGTTAAGGCCCAGGAACCCCCGGCGACGTATGAAGAAGAAATTGCACGTGATCTGAAAAACCTGAAAGTGTGGACGGGAGCGTTGTCTTCTAAGAAACATCTTAGGCAGGGGTCCGAAAATATTTTTCAATTTTGCAAATGACAGTATGTGCTGATATCTGGAATGTTAGTGAACGTGGACAGGTCCGAAGTGATGTTCATTTCCAAAATGCCTGCCCAATGCACACAGTGATGGGAGGAGCAACACTGAGCTTCCTTGTAGGATTGGCATCAATATAGAAACAGCTTGAAAGATCAGTAAGAACGAAGGCCGAGCTTGGTGTCGAAGTCAAATAATCGGTTTTCTGACTCAATGCTTGTTCCAATTCTCACCTATGGTCATGAAATTTGGATAATAACCGAAGGAATGAGTTCGTGAATAAAAGTGTCGAGTTGAGATTTCTCCGTTTCTGAAGTTACTCGCCGGGATAGAGTGAGAAACACGAAAGTAGGGAAAGAACTCAATGTTGAGCAGCTATGTCTTTGGATGAAAATGCCTATAACTAGATGGTTAGGCCGCATGGTAAGAGCGTTCCCTTCATTACGACGAAGCGCGCCTTAGATTCGATTCTATCAGGTATGTGACCACGCGGATGGCCAAGGGCGAGGTGGTTGGATCAAGTCTATTTCTTTCTTCGAAGTATGTTTGACAAATTCACAATGTAGAAATTCATAATTGAGCAGCGCGTTTCCATTCTTGGAACATTTCACGTACACGTTAAAAAACATATCGTACACTTCGTGAATTTTTTCGGTCAGCATAATGGATTCGCAAACAGACAGAATTGGGAAAGACATTTGGGAAATAGATAATTCACGAGTAATTCTTGAAAAGCCGATCAACCCGCAAAGAGTGGCTGTTTGGTGCGGTTTATAGGCTAGCGGAGTCATCAGACCGTACTTCTTTGAAAATAAGGTCGGCTTAGCAGTTACCGTGAAAGACGTTCTCTATCACGAGATGATAACGGACTTGTCTTAGCCAAAAATTGAAGATACGGACCTCGACGATATGTGCTTCCAACAGGATGGTGTCACTTGCCACACAGTCAACGAAACAGGGACTCTATTTCGCGAGAAATTCTATTGGCGTGTTATCTCATGTCGTGGCGATGTTAATTTTCGCCAGGACCATTTGATTTAACACCGTGAGACATCTTTTTTGTGGGATATTTAAAAGAAAAAGTATACATCAATATGCCAAGAACAATTCAAGATACTCCTACCCGGGCAAGATGTCTACAGTCTTAGCAAACTTCGCCGATTAGTCCATCCAGATTCAAACTCTCCTTTATTTTATCAAGACTATTTTACTAGTCAAACGACCAGAGACTACAAGTTAAAATCAAGATCTTGCTCAATGGATATCTTCTTGAATTTCATCCTCGTCATTCTCCTCATCCACCTGAACCGATCTCCGTCGGCCTGACGCCCAAATCGCCTCAAAGTCCAGGTTACATTCGTCCGCCAGCTTTTGCACAATTGCCTTTTCCAGCAAACCACGACTGCTCCAAGCCGAGTCTTTCAACGCCAATTCCCGAAGCGCCCCCACTGCCTCCATGTACTGCTTCGTATTGGTTAACGCCCTGACGAGCATGGCCAAGATGTCGGCTTGTCGGATGGGCGGCATCTCTGGTTTGACTGAAATCAAAAGAGTACAGTGGACTTGTGAAACAGAAGGAATCCTGTGAACCTACTTAACATGTTCCGACACCCAGCGATAGCGCTCTGATTCTCGCCATTGTCCAGTGCTCTCTCAATGTCCAGCACATACTTGACTTCGGTAATGGTCTTCTGCAAATTGTCGGTCGCCCTCTGCGAATGTGGCACTTTCAAAAGGCATTTGGCGGCCTCGTGCATGGCTTTCAGCGCCTTATCGTAGTCGCGGAACTCATCTATTTCGACCTGAGCGCAAGTGGCATAGAAGTTCGCCAGTGAATCATAGGCCTGGCCCTTCGAGTAGAAAGTGACTATGTTCTTTAAGATTTTCTGGTCCCTCTGCCAGTCAAGTGCCTGCAAGTAGTTCGCCGCCATGATGTACACCTCCCTCTGACGTGACATGTTTGCGAAGAAGACAATCTTGTCAGTGTCTCCAGATTTGAGAAGGCTTTTCATGGCTCGAACCTTGTCGCCAGCTTGGGTAAACTTCTTCGTGGCTGAATGATAATCGCCTTGTTCCTGGAGGAGCTCCCCCAACTGAGTTAGGATTCGCACTCGAGTCTCATCATCCAGTTCCGTCTTGGCCGGCGTCAGCATCTCCGCTAGGGACTCTGTAATCGGGACACCACGGTCGTGGCAGATATTTATCGCCCGCTCCAACTGTTTTGTCTTCGCGAGTAATTGCACCGCCTTCTGATGCTGCTCTATTGAGCTAAAGAATTCGGCACATCGATTAATCAACTCTGGGTCGGATTCCGGAGTCAGTTCAGACGCAATGACTTGTAGGATATCCGGTTGTTCAGAGGAGAACGCCATCTCCAGGGCCTTGTGCAACATTCCTGATCGGTGGTAGAGCTCGACGGCTCGCTTATATGAACCGACTTCTTCGAAGTACGCCGCCGCTGTGGCCTTCTCACGCTGGCGCGCCGCATTAGCAACTGTCCAGAGCTCATCCTGCATATCGTTTTCCTTGCAAATGCGAATCGCATTCGTGTACGTCTGCGCTCGTGTGTAGAATTGTATTGCCTCTTGATACTTTCCGATGTTCTCATAGTGTCGGGCTAAATGGTAACAGGCTGCACGATCTCCAGATTGGCGTGCTATAACATCGGCTTTTGCTATCTGCCCAAGGTAGCACAAGATTTTCACCTAAAAATGGAAAATGGAAGAGTCACTAATTGTGCAGTGAGTACGTGCGGCTTTGGCGGCAACCTGCGAGAACCAGTCCTCTGCCTTCTGATAAATACTGAATGCGCTGTCCATGTCCCCAGTGCTTTCCACATATTGGCCCCACCATTTTAACATTTTGGGATCCTTCGCTGTTTGCATATATTTCTGAAACGAAGATTAGCAAAGTTTCATATTAAGCAAAGTCAGAAGCCGCCCTTGACGTGTGATTGGCACAGTTTTTTGTTTTTTGTCGGTAACGTAGACTCATCAAATAAAAATAAACCAGAATTGAAATCTGGGGAGTAAAATCAAAACAAAATAAATGTGAGACAAAAGTTCGAGATAAAGGTTTCCAGGACAACGCTCTTTACACTCCATAATATTGAAAAAGCCTCTTATCGACTGCAAAACCAACTCTCTTAGCGAACAGAAACTCTCTACCTCCCACTCACCTTCATTGCAGCTGGATGATCCAATAGCATCTGAGTTATGTTCTGCACAGGATTCTGTGTCTTCTCGAAGAACTCGATGGCCCCGTTAATATCTCCCTTCGCCTTGAGCTGTTCTCCCTTCTGGAAGTACGTGTTCTTCAGGTGCACCCTGTCGTGTTTCTCCGCCAACTCGAGAGCCTGCAGCAAGCCCAATCATTAATCATTCACACCAATTAAACACACCTAACACTCCCACCTCGTCAATGGCCCCGCACCGCTGCAGGAGCTTGTTTAGCAAATCGTACCGGCCACATTTCTTGTACAACTCCCGAGCCTCGTCAATCATTCCCAACTCTATCGCCAGCACAGCTACCTGGGCGTCCTTCTCCAAATCGTCATCTTCCATCGCTTGACGGATCGCCCGCACCGACTTGGCCTTCTTCAAATGCCCCAAGCACACTTTGGCCACGTCCAAGCGGCCCGTCTGAACGCACATCTTCGCCAGATTTGTCCACACCACCTCCGACTGTATCGACCGTATGCAACTGAAATGAAGGCACATGTCCTGCACATAGTCCTCGCACCTAAACGAGCGTCATTATAAAGTGCTTACCGATATGCCAGGTCCATGTTGCCCTCGGCCACGTTCAGACTGAAATTCAGGACCATTTTGCGTGTGCTCTCGTCGCAATTCTCCAGTCCGATAAAGTCCTGCAGAGACCGCTTCTTCACCACACTAATGTCTAGGGTTATCTAGGAGACAGACAGAGAGGAGGAGACAATGTGTGATTAATCTTCCTTGCGCTCCGATACGGTCGAGGCGGAAAATGAATGTGCCTGGGACCGAGCGAACAAACAGGGACACACAAAACATTACCACATTCGGTGCACACAAATTGACTAATTGCTCTCCAGATGCTAGATTAACCAGTTCCAGGACTTTTAGGGTGCATTTATCTGCCGCGTGGAACATAACAATTGCTTGCGCCTCGCTGAAGTCCGCTGCGACGACGGCGGCGGGGGCCGCTCCCCTTGAATGTGACGACGGCAGTAATGGTCCCACAGTAGCAATCGATTCGGCTCCAGCCAAGTCGTTCGCTGCAGTTTTTTGCCCCTGCTGCTGCTGCTCAAGCATCCTGCGTTGATGATGCTGTGCTTGCTGGGCAACCGAACGTGCCTCAATGGCCAGCAGGCGACTATCGTCCGTGTCCCAGAAGAAGATGATTGGCAATCTGAGTGAAGGAAATGGAATGGAGCTTGTGTTTTGTGCTGAATCGGTGCGCTGCCACTCACCTCGGCACGGACTCCCCCTCTGCGGTGTTCATGAAGTCGTAATGTCTCATTGTGTCCCTCTCGATGTCCCAGCAGTACAGTCTGCCGTCGGGCATGAGACTCTCGTTGGCTATCATGATGGCGAGATGGCTGCCAACGGCGTTGCACTTTGCCAGCATCACCTCACCGAAGTTTTCGAATAAATCATAGCCGGCCTTTGGATGGATCAGAGGTTTCGGGTCGTGGCGTGTCACATCGAATATCTTGATGTATCCGTTCATGGTGAAGACTGTCAGATAATGACTGCTTAAGTCGCAACCGATAATCTTGCCTGTAGCGTGGAATGAGGTGAGAGAAGTGGGAAAAGGATTAAACATTACAAGAGAGTGCCCCCTCTTCAGAACAGTAGTATTGAAAACAAACCACAGACCATAAAGGGGTATTCAGGACGTGCAAACATGACAGACAAATTAATAAATAAGAATATGTATCTTACAAGCTGCTCAATCGATTGAGTTCTTTACGTTCTGAAACTGTGCTCTCCCATATTTTCATTATTACTCTTTAGATTTGGAAATAGAAGATTGAAGAAATATCCGTTTGCGTCACCTGCTCTTCTTTGCCAAAAAGCTGAGCTGAGACTACTGTCCAGAATTGAATTACAAAGTCAAAGAAATGATTTTGCCGCCAATCACATAACCCGCAACTAAATTAACGAAGGGCGTCGTCTTGCTCAAGAGGAACATTGGGCCGAATACATCTTGATATAGACCATGACTTTTATTTTAAGCAAAACCTTCTCAAAATTATTTTCAGTAGAAGGAAGTGCAACACAAATTATTCCCAAAATGGGGTTATGCTTGGACAGATCTAAAACTAATTACGTAATTAACAAGGACCTACACGCCGTATACAGTCTCCTTCCAAAATTAGCGTACATAACAAATTTCAAAGCAAGCAGTCCATAGAGGGCGGAACATTTTCTACAGCTATAAAGACTGTTAGAAATACCTGGCATATATTACACATTTCCCACATCGAATGACAATGTTTTTTAAGGTTTCGTTTTCATAAAACGAAAATGTATTCGCTTGTCATATCCGTCTGCAAGTGTTTCGTTGTTTTTGCATGGAATTACAATCACACTCGACGTATTTTACATCACGATCACGATCTTTTCTCGAACATATAATTTTAACATATGATTGCGGTTGAGACAAATTGTAAACACCTTTCAACACATTCTATATCCGTCGAAAGATATTTTGAGATAAAGTTAAGGTCCGATCAACAAATTTCTGTTTTGAAGTATCATTACGAAGTCATGAAGTGTTGTTAGTTTCTACACTGCTGTCGGTAAAGGGGTATGGAAACATTCAATTAAAGTTATTTCGGGCATTCTTAAACAATTTAATCGTAATTATCAAAAAACCGTTACACAGTTTCCAAATCCGAAGATCTGGAAACGGAATTTTGATAGACAGAAAATGCTTTTCAATAATTGAGTGGCACTACAGTCCATAACGGACCAGGGCCTAGCTTCTACAACAACTACTCGTGTTGTGCATGCTATTGTTCTTCACGAGTAGAAGGGACCTACAGTTTTTTGCCGACTCCGAACGGCGAGATTTGAGAAGCTTTCCATAGACAATTAATACTCTTTGAGTGTTGTCAGCAACTCGAAAGAGGTGGTGCCGTGAAAAAATGCTAGGTGTCCCGTTCGGGAATCGAACCCAGACTTTCTGCGCGGCAGTCGATGCACTTACCACTGCGCCACGGCGACGTAGGTATAGAACTTGAAAATAGAATAAACCAAAGATTATTCGAAAGATAATCCTCTGGCATTATAATTTTAACACGACTTCCAGAATATGACTGCCACGTCTGTCTTGGACGTAGTCTAATCTGGAATTACAATATTTGATGACTTTCTCCAACACTTATAACGAATATTGTTCTCCAAGTGGTCAATCGTTTCGGGCCTATCGGCGTAGAGTAGGAACTTCATATACCCCTACAGAAAATACTCAAGCTGTATTAAATCGCCGGATTTTGGAGAACAATTCACGGGTTCGTAACATAAAATCAATTGTTGTTGTAAATCAATTGTTGTACGAGCTGTGTGACAGGTTACACCATCTTGTTCAAACCACATCTCCTGCACTTCATGTTTTTTAATTGATGAAAAAGTAATTAAACATGGCGCTGTTGCGGTTAGCATTTACTTAAAATTGTGCGAAATTATTATTCTACCAACCCATAAAGCACATCAAACAGTCAGTTTCTTGTCGATGTAACGGTGTCTCAACATACACTTGAGGATTTTCATCACTCCAAATATGACAGGTTTGTTTATTGACGTATCCTCTCAACCAAAAATGAGCTTCATCGCTAAACAGTATTCACAAAATTGTGATCAACGGCAATTTTTTTCCAAATAATTTTGCATTATTTGGGAGCGTTGTTTAAACATAAATCTGTTTGTTTGTTTACCAGGCCTGCGACCCATGAAGGTTCTGAGCGTAAATTATAGCTGCATTCCATTCTTGATGGTCACAGGCACCCTGATTCCAGTTGTCAAGACCAAGCTGTCTAGCACCCGCAATCACTTGGTCTCTATACCGGAGGTTCGGCCTTCCCCTTCTTCTCGAACCCAGAGGCTGGGATGCGAAGGTGCTCTCAGCTGGAGCGTTATTGTCCATTCGCTCGATGGGGCCGAGCCACGAACTTTTGCCTTTCAAACTACATATGTACATCCACATCCTGGTGCAGCACATAGAGTTCGCGGTTGTGTTTTCTCCTCCATTCGCATTCCTCGCAGACAGGACCATATACTCGTCGCAGGAGTTTTCTTTCAAAGAAACCAAAATTTTATCAGCAGTTTTGCTAATAGTCTAGACCTCGGCTCCGTATAAGATTACGGGTAAGATTAGCGTCTTGTAGAGCACTATCTTAGTTCTTCTAGTTAGGAGTTTCGACAATAGCTGTATTGACAAACCGAAATAACATCGGTTGCCAAGGGTGTCGAATCTCCACTAAGGTGTCGTTTGCGGAGTTCACGTTTGCACCCTAGGTAGACAAACTCCTTAACTACTAACTACCTAAAAGTTGTAGCTGTCAATTGTCACATTCCGACCGAGGTGTTGTTCGACGGATCGATTCTTTGTCGACAGCATACATATTTCAAACGTTAATATATTCCCAAACTTAAAATAAATAGTTTAACATCTGACAGTGTGGCCGCTAGTGATCCTTAATTTCTATAGCTCCGAAAAAAATTAAAAAAACATGTTGCACGTTTTGGCTCAACCACAAAGCTGTAACACTAAGCCTGACACTTCCTTTTAATATCCCTTTCCTTTAATACATTAAATCATCGGCGCACAGCACTCGAACATTTCGCTTTTCTGAACTAAGCAATCTATTCAACTATTTAACGAATAACATGTGGAGTAGTTGCGCCATTGGGTAGTTATAGTTTTTAGGCCAATGGTTTTAACTAGATGCCCCGAAGAAGGAAACATTGCCAAATGTATGAATTTTATGTTTCTCAGCGCATTCAAACGATTCTAAACAGTCAAGGCATTCAAAAAATTAAAAGTGTCGCAAGGACACTAATAGATGTGCGACAATAAAGCGTAGTGGCAGGTTTGCATACCTGCACAAAAATGCATTATTCCCTAGATGAACTATACAAACAATTATTACTCAATGCGCTCCACTAAGAAACTCTCTAAACTATATAACGCCACGTCAGTACTCACCCTCAGTATCAGTCGATTGAATCTCGTTCAGTATCACGCCCCCAATGGAGTAGATCTTAACGTCGCACGACGTTAAGCAGAATATATTCTGGTCGTGCATGAACAAAGCCAGGCACTCGCACTGAAAAGTTTGCATCAGCTGAACGGTGAGATTGTCCCCCGATTCCACGGACGTCGTCGCTGGCGTAGTGGTCGCACTATAATCCGTTGATGGTGACGTCTCTATCACAACCTTACCAATCCGGTACGCAACAATAGTTCGACCATTACTCAGAGCCAAGTGCTGTTCGGACAATGCCAGCGTTGTGATCGGCACCTCGGCATGTATCAACGTCGATTTGCCGCTCGAGTGCTCCACATAGATCTGATTAGCGCTGCGTTGAACCGCCCAAATGTCACGGGTGTGGCACGATATCAAGGGTTGCTCCTGAAAGCAAAGACACACCAGTTACGGATACTATCTTCCTTTCTCCATCCCAGTTACCCAACCCCCACCCCCTCCCCTATGCCCGCTCACCTTAAGCACGTACACGTTTGATATGCAATTAATCATGATGCACGGCTTGGCCATTTCGTTCACGCCCCAGAAGCACTGCTTGATTGCGCCACGTACCGTTGATATATTGTTCAATTGCCACGAATTTTCCGGTGCATTGACAAAGTAATTAACTGTTCGCTTCCAGGTATACAGGTTGCCCTGATTGGTGCCGGCGCACAGTGTCTGATTGTCCGGGCAGTAGGCGATGCATGTGAACACTTCGTTAACGGATTGGCTTTGATGTCGCTGGTGATGAAAGTGATGGGGTTTCTGATACTTTTGCACGAAGCCGGTTGATGTGGAATCGCCGCCCAACGCACCTGTTGACGATGAGGTTGTTCCTGGCGAGGTGATTGTTGATCTTTCTGTGCGCGATGGGATGCGGTTTGTGAGTCAGAAATATAATGGAGCGAAGGTATACCTGGGGATAAGGGAATGTGTGTCTCACCTGAGCTGGGCAGATCCATTTTGAGCAAAAAATTGTCGCTTGTGTCGATGTCCCAGACGCGAACGGAAAAGTCTCCTAAAGACGCAAAATCAGAAATAACTTCTGTTTAAGAGCAAATTCAAAAATGGCAGTTCTTGACTCTTGAGGAGGCAAGACTCAGGCTTTATGTACCGTACCAGGTCGGGAAGACAAAGGTTCCTTACAACAACCGTAATTTATGAACTGAACCCAGTCTATCCCATGAAACGATTTATAAACAAACCTGTAATAATTGCCAAGCAACTTCCGGCCCACGAGATGGCGCCACTATTCCCCGGTATCCTGCCACTCAGCTTGACACGATCTAGTTCGGTCAATGTTCCCGTAGATTCGGCCAAAAAATGTGTCACAGTCATGTCCTCCATCAAACAAACAATGGCGTCCCTGTAAGGAACGAATTCTTGTTACAATCCCCGGGAAATGCACAGAAGAACCCACCTCTTGGGATGCCAAAGAATTTGAGTGATCGGCACAGTATTGTTCTTTAGGACCTCCGAGCACGTCCCTCCTTGATTCAAATAGAAAATCACTCCCGACTGTGTTCCGATGTAAAAGCAGTGATTGTCCTTCACCCCCGAATGCGTCAAATTCCTTGCTGCAGTCCGTGGCCTCCAGTTCGTCAGCGTGTCCAAGGCATTCTCATCTCCAGCCACCGCTGCTTTTGCCAAATTCGTTAATTCGGTCCTCACAGGACTGTCAACTGACTTGCGAAATGTAATATTCATCAAGGTATCACGCAGATCGTGAGAGAACATCGTCAGAAACTGATACTGTCCATCACACCTCCAACCGGTAAGAAGGCCCATTGAATCGGCTGTCACCATACGTCCTCCTTTCTCGCTGAATTCCAGCAAAATGATCGGGGACTTATGCGGGCCTTGTACACTGGCGAATTCCCGATGCCCATCGAACCACACCTGTAGTTCTCCATTCTCCCAACCTGTAGCTAAGAGTCGCTTCTCCGGATGCCAACCAAGAGCTGTAGCTTGAGAGATTGGATGAACTGGATAGGAGACATCACGAAGTGGTTCACCCTTAAAATAAATGCATAGTTAATGTTAGGATTTGCAATCAAGAGGCATTTCGTTTACCGAATCATCGAATATCGTCACAGAACCACCTCGATCCTGGCTGTAAGATGCCACAGCAAACACCGGCTCATTGGGATGCCATCTGCCGATTGTGCTTACAGCATCCGAGTCCAAAAATTGTACTTTTGAATCAAAATAAAGAGTCATCCTTGTGCCTTCTATCTAATCCTTGAGTGTTATCAGCAGAATTTTTTCTGTTTCCAAAACAAAAACGGTTTCCATGGATTCAATGGCCGATTAGAAAATCAACTGAAAAAGTCGGTAGTGCAGGTACACGATGGTAGTGTGCATTGACCAGATGATGGATGTCTTAGCTAAATAGACTTATGCTATTGACGTTGGATAAGGAGGTCGCTAGCTTCGCCTAGTTACTTTTTTCTTCCCAGAATTGGCAGCTAAACGCCAGAAGGAAAATTCAGCAACCGGTGGAACACAAAATCAGCAAGAAGACAGACAAAACCGTTACTTTTAGAAGCATTTTTTGTGAAAAATTAGGGAAATGTTTATATGTATGTTTATTAAATGTTGTAAAAGTGTCTAAAATCAGTATATCACTCCGTTTTTGGACCCAAAAAAAACGCGAGCATGAAAGAAGAATAAAATTGCGCTCCTTTTGAAGTATGTTCTAACGGTTTTCGTAGTTAATGATTTTTCTTAATATATTTCCTATTAAAACAGAAATGAAAATTTTCTCACATTCAATAATTTTTACATTTCGTAAAAAACTGCATTACCCACATAGTGCATAACATTGAAATGTTGCTGGAAATTCGACGAAAACATGTTTTTCCATCAAAAGCTCTAAATTCATACAGAAATCACCATAATCTCTCAAATTCTGTTTCATTTTCATCGAATAATAAATTGCCGTAATCAATATTCCGCTTATCCACATACTCTCCCTCCGCAGTTATCCTCCCTCATAATCATCCGTTCATAAATGTTGCCGCAACATAATATCCAGATAGCTGTCACTCTTGGTCACTCGCACCGCAAAGTACATGAATAGCCGCACGAAAGGCAAGAACGAAGAAAATCCAATACACGAGCAAAGAGCAAATAGAAAATAAAACCAGTGAATCGGCAGATAAAAAAAAAGTGATAAGATCACAAACGCAATAATTCGGCAACAAGTAAAATATTTTCAACGAAAACTATTTCGCAGCTAGTAGAAGCAAGTGCTCGCCGCGTCCACTAAAGTTCAAAGCGCACAAACAAGATGACCTCTGAGTTTATGAAAATTGCCGGTGCGGTGCTTCTGCCCAATATTGGTGGATTCGTAAATGGCCAAATCACCAGGAAACACATACGCACTTGGTATCGTCACCTGAACTTCCCATCGTTCCGTCCACCAAACTGGATTTTTGCTCCAGTCTGGACGTCGCTATATTCTGGAATGGGATACGCTTCGTATTTGGTGTGGCGTGATGGTGGTGGTTTTGGGGGTGATGCTAAATTGCCGCTTATCGCCTATGGAACTCAATTAGCATTGAACTGGGCATGGACACCAATATTCTTTGGACAACAAAATCTCTTGGGTGTAAGTACGGCAATAAGTTTCACTAGTCAGTTTGCATATTCAATGAGATGTACTTTTTCTATTTTTAGGGTTTAATTGATTTAGTCGCTCTGACGGCAGCTTCATCACTGTGCGGTGTTCTCTTCTTCAAGGTCAACAAAGTGGCTGGTTACCTGTTCATTCCATATGTGGCTTGGTTAAGTTTCGCCTCAGTGCTCAATTATTCCGTATATAAACTCAATTCGGGTGACAAGAAACCCATTGAGGCTCCCTCCACCACGAAGAAGGAGTAAACTTTGCACATAGCACACATTCACATGCATTTTATGTTGTTTAGTTGTTGGCGATCTGGGAGCCCCAACAGCAATTACACAAAACACGCGCTTCCTTTTGAGCTTTCTATGTTATGTTTTATGATTTTCTATTGTATTGTATCTTCTATATTCCACGGGTAAAGAATAATGTCCTAATGTTTTCTGTTGAGAGGAAACCCGGTCATAAACGTTTGTAGAATATATGGCGAATAAATTTTATTTCGATGATGTAATGTTCGGGGAATGTTTTGTGTCTTGTTTTCGATTATCCGCTTATTTTTGCCTAATTGTTATTGCCTGTGGATTGCTTTATGCAGCAAACGGGGAATATCTTGTGTAATTGCATAAACAACGGCCTTGCTGATATCATTCTATGGGAGCAACTGGGGATGGAGAAACAATTTTATCGTCTGGTTTGTTGTTTACTCCGCGCATAAGGCGCTGACTCATCCGACATTGTCTATCTATCTGACTTTGATTAGCCGGCCGGTATTTTGGCAAAGATTCACTTCTCTCCCTTTCTGTTTACCTTGCTAGAGGGAGAGAACGAATCCCTGCATAGTTCTCCGAGACAGAATTTTATTTTCTACGTTCCGGCTGAAATGTTAATGAGTTTTATTTCGCTTCTTTCCGTTTGTCTAGCACTTCCTATGTGGAAATTTCGAGAACGTACTCGAATGAACGGTTTTTGATTGTTTTTTAATCTCCGCAATGAATCAAATTCATTCATTGCGTAATCCCGAGTTGCATTATTTACTAAGTTGTTCTTGTTTGTTTGACTTTTTCTTATGATAGCCACTATCGGCTGAGATTGTGAGGAGAATAATAAGCAATTATGGTATACATATCGCAAGCAAGCTATTGCCGAGGAAATATGTTGTTTACCCAATTCTTTTTTTATGTTATCTTCGATTATCTTCACCACACATGGGTTTAAACTTATCGTGTCGCAAATATATTAAATCACACGTTTCACAATTGCTAGATATCGAGTGTGCTTTGGCAAAGAATGACTGACGCACCTTGTCTATAGCACAGTTAACACGCACGGAAATAAAAATCGACAACAGGAAGTAATAAACCGGAAAGTAATCTTGCAACCACAGATTCTTGTGACGAGTTCAGTGTCTCCTTCATAAGACAGAAAATCATTCGAAGACTCTCAAGGTCGGTTTTAAAACTCAGAGAGGGCCTTGATATAAATGCTATAAATGTTGGCGAACGGGTTGTCGACTAGACTAGAGTTCACAATTACATCCTTGACTCTCACTCGCAAACGGCAAACGGCCAGATACCCTTCTTTTATCTTATATATAAAAAAAGCCTCTAATCAGAATTTTTGAATTTATTTGTTTAAACAAGGAGAAACAGTATTAATTACCAGTGAGAATGGCTAGCCCTGTTGTCGTTAGAAGGATGTGTAATTTCAGCTTTCTATGCAGTAGTCCTCCCAATTACACTACTCACAAACGTCCTTCGAGTCTCATTCTTTCAACAAGTCTTATATTTTCTGATCCGTGGGAAATTGGGCTGATTGTTGCAAGCGATACATATGTTTGCCAAAATCATAAAAGGAACGCTATCAGGAATTGAGATTTGTAATGACAAAATGTAAGAGTGTTTGGATTCGACTGTCGGAAATGACTGACGTAGTTGGGCTTAGCATTGTTTAACCACTTCAAACATGTGGATGGACATTGTTACACTTTACTTCAACTGCTGAGTAAATGATTTCAGTTCTACCACATCACTATTAAAGACCAAGTTCTTCTTTAAGACAGAACCCACAGTGTCTGCAAAATCGAAGAACAACGCTGTGTATGTTGTGTTAGGTGTTCGATTACATTAAAAAAAAAAAGCCGGTAACCACGACAGGCTAAGCAGTTGTGAATGCCGCCTATTACAAACAACAGAAAACAATGCAAATCTAACCAAGAGTCCGAATGGCGTATGCCAACTTCGCGTAAGCTTGCATTTTTTGTCACAAGTACGTCAACAGAAATAATTCAATTTGATATATTTTCCTCTGAAGTTATAAAACCTACGGTCGCAGCTTAAAACATTACCTTACTCAAAGAACGCCAATTGGTCTTCGAAAGAGAAGTTCTTCAGAGTACTGTTTTTGGATGCGGAAATGCTGGTAGTAGTGAAGGAAAAGGAACCCAATTCGCTTATTTTCTGTAGTTTTTATAAGGATTTATCATCCTTACTGCATTGTTATTGATCTTGTTGGATTGTAAGAGATCTTTGTTGGAACCTGTTTTATCGCAAGGATTATCAGAATATAAAAAAGATCAAATCACATAGATTTTTATGCAGAAAGTCAATTTCGTACATCTTCTTGTTTTCTATTTGGCGGGTGGCGCAACATTCGGAATGGCGCTTAAAAGTATGGTCCTAGTCCAGATGATGATTTAGACGTAGACCTCAACTAACTAGTCTTTACACAGCTGCCTCTAGAAATTGAAAGGCGTCTCAAAAGGGTTGTCTCGAAATTTGAATGTCATTGCTATCGCTTACATCTGGAAACAAGGGTGGGTGAGATTCCATTTGGCGGCTACATCCTTTTAAAAAAGTCTTCAAGTATTTAATTGATAGCCTGGCCAGAGTTTTGATAGCCGCTTGATGATATAGGCAAATAATCCCCGCCATTAATTTATGTCTGAAGATAAACCTAAAAAGATCCCTTCCTTCAACTATAAATTTGACTTAAAAAAAAAATGTTGCTTAGAATACACATACTCCCCTGCGTGGACAACTCTATGCAGCTATGATTCAAAGCACACAAAAAATGCTTTGTTCAAACTTTGTTCAACCAACACGATATTCTGCCACGTCCCCTACCGATCCTTACCCAGACTGTCATCACATCAAATCCATCCATCCAATTCCTGACATTAAACAAAATATCAACTGCAAGCATTAATATATATTTTTATTGATTCAATTTCAAAGATTAAAACAAAACATTATCGAAACGCAAAACACTTCATCTTCTCGATAGGGTACAAAACTGTTCATAAAGCTTATTCAGTAACTGTGTAAATTTGCCCTTGTTCGTGTTGTGATTTTCGTTTATCTTACTCGTATAAACAGTCTGTAGGTTTTACATCTCTTGGATGGATCTACTTGTTGTATTGTCCAATTGATACGTATTCCAATAGTTTTTTGTTTTCGAAAACAATGCGCTTTTTGTTTTGTTTTATTTTCTCGGATAAACAAACACTTGGGAAGGGGTTTATGTAAGTAAAAGTCGATCTATCGACAAACAATGTCTGTGTGCAAGAATCTGTAAAAAGTGATTCAAAAAAACCGGAGAGAAAGAGAAACAAATAAAATACCTGAAACCCACTAAAAACTACGACAAACTCAAAAAAAAACGACAAGGAAAACCAAAATTCGTTGTAAATTGAACGACAAAAAAATGCACAACGTACGCGTTGAGTATCTTAACTAATCTAGATTGAGGATCGAACTCAGAAAACAAAACAATCGCCATGTGACAGACGAGGACTCTAGGCGGACCAGGAACTTAGTCAGATGGGTTGTAAGCTAACGAAGAACGAATTAAAATGCAAGAGCGAGGGCGTTGGGATGAGGTGTAGATGTTTGAGCATTGGATCTTGAGCAAATGAGCAACTTCCTGTTTCCGAGCGGAGCAACGGCTCCCAGTAAGTAACAAAAGTTGAGGTTAATGACTCAAGGAACTTTAAGTGTATAACAATACTTTTTAGTAGGACTAGAATTGTGTAAGGCAAAGCAAGGAGGCCCGTAGTTAAGGAACATTAGTCGTTGCGATGTGTGATTGTGTGTGACTGGATGGCTGGACTTCTGTTCAATGCTGCTGGGTGGGAAGACCAAATTCGAGTGCGGACAATCTCGGGGATGTGTCCTAGTTCTTCTTCGGTTGTTGCGAGTTGGCCTGTTGTGGCTGAGCTGCAGCGGCCTCCGGTTTCTGTTGGGGATTGGGCTGAGGAGACTTGGCTTTTGGTTTCGGCTGCTGCTGTGGTTTTGGCGACGGCTGCTTCTGCATCTGAGGCTGGGGCTGGGGCGATTTTGCCTTGGGTGGTTGCTGCTTGACCGGAGACGTGGGAGTTGCCGGGGTTTCCAGTTTAACTGGGGATGCCGGCTCCGGCTTAGCTGGAGATGATGGTTGCGACTTTTGTTGCTTTAGTTGTGGCTGTGGTTTGGCAGATGTGGGTGTAGTTGGTTTGGGGGACGGCTGCTTTTGCTGCTGCGGCTTCGGCGATGGTTGCTTGTTCTGTTGTTGCGGTTTAGGAGCGGGCTGCTTTTGAGATGGTTGCTGCTGTTTGAGTGGACTTCCCTGTTTTGGCTTTGGCGACTGTTGCTTGTTTTTCTGTTGTTGATCAGTCTTTTTTTGTTCTTGGGCGGCGGTCGGTTCGATTATTTTTGGCGAAGACGGTTGTTTTTGTTGCGGTTGCTCCACTGGTTTTGAGGGCTCCGCCGACGGTTTTGCGGCCTCAATCGGTGGCGACTTTGGCACTGTTTCGGGCGATGCAGATGATTCTTGTGCTTTAATCATTTCGGCAAGAGTCAACGGCTTGGCCTCGAGACCTGGAACCTTGGTCTGTGGTTGGGTTGTTACCTCTGGTGTTTTTTGTTCTGTGGGCTTAGGTCCTTCCACAGGGATGTTGGCGGGCTTCTGTTCTACCGCTGGTGGTGCAACAGCTACTGCCTTGGGTTTTTCTGGAGCAGCTTCTAATTTTGGAGCTTCCCCTGCAATTGACTTAACTTCAGGAGCTTGGGCCAAAGGCTCTTTTACAGCTTTAACAAGTGGTTCCGGATTCTGTGGTGCGACTGCGTCTGTCTTAGGCGGCTGAGCTGCAACAGCAACAGGCGCAGCTGCTGCGGCGGGTTCTTCGATTTTTTTTGTGACCAAAACTTTTGCGGCTTCTGCTTCTTTTGGAATCTCACTTGCTATTGGTTTTGGAGCTTCTGTTGGAGATTTTGGCACAGCTGTTGTTGATGCATCAGCAGGTTTTGACACACCATCCGGTTTCACTGCATTAACTGCTTTTTGGACATCTGCAGGCTTTGGAGCCGCAGCAGGCTTTTCTGCCTCAGCAGTCTTCGGTGGCACAACAGTCTTTGGTGCCTCGGCTGGCTTTGGCGCATCAGCAGGCTTTGGTGCCTCAGCAGGTTTTGGTGCCTCAACAGGCTTTGGTGCCTCAGCAGATTTTGGTGCCTCAGCAATCTTTGGTGCCTCAGCAGGTTTTGGTATCTCAGCAGGCTTTGGTGTGTCAGCTGGCTTTGGCGCATCAGCAGGTTTCGGTGCCTCAGCAGGCTTTGGTGCCTCAGCAGACTTTGCAGCAACAGCAGGTTTCGATGCCTCAGCTGGCTTTGGCGCATCAGAAGACTTTAGTGCCTCAGTAGGCTTCGGGGTCTCAGCAGACTTTGGTTCTGCAGAAGACTTCGGTGCCTCAACAGGTTTCGCTGCCTTTGCTGATTTTGATGCCTCAACCGGCTTCGGTGACTCAATGGGCTTCTGTACGTCAACTGACTTCGATACCTCAGGAGACTTGGGCACTTCTACTGGCTTTGATGTATCAGCGGGCTTGGGCATATCAACGGGCTTTGCTACAGCTGCCAACTTTGGAGCGTCAGCCGGCTTTTGTGGAGCCGTAGATTGTTGCTCATTGAGGACCTTCTTTTCTTCAGCAGGCTTTGCTTTTGGTTTAGGCTCTTCAGCAGGTTTAGATTGCTCGTTTGGCTTAGCAACAACCTCAGCCTTGGCAACTTCAGCAAGTTTTGGCTGAACAGGTTTCTGAGCATCCTCTGATTTGGTGGGTTTTGGTGTCTTTGGTCCATCGGCCTCTGTTGATTTCTGAGCCACTTTTTCCACTTCTTGAGGCGTGGCCGATTGAGTTGTCTTTCCTGCAACGGCAGTCGGCTCCTGAGGTTTTTGTTGTTCAGGTTTTGCCGGTTCCTTCAATTTCTGTGCTTCTACAGGCTTTACTGCATCACTAGGCGGCTTTCCTGCAGCATTTACATTCTTGCTGTCGACAGTTTTCGCAGTGTTTTTTTTATCCTTCTGTTCTTCCGACTTAACCTCTTTGTTTGTAGGGGTTTGTACTTTTAGTTCTTCGGATGCCTCTGTTTGTTTGGGCGCGGCTTCTTTTGGGGCATCCACTTTTGGTTTGGGAACTTCTTCAACATTCACACCTTCCGCAGACTTAGCAATTTCACTCTCCTTCGGTGCCTCACTTGGTTTCTTGTTGTCGTTGGGTTTCTCAACCTTTTTAGTGACTTCATTTTGCTTCTTGGTTTCAGCTGTCTGTCCCTTCTTTGATTTCTGATTGTCCGGAGTCTTTGCCTCGGATTGCTTGGCGTCACCTTTTCCTTTCTTTCCACCCTTACCCTGGTTGGCGTTACTTATGTCTTTTTTCTCTGCTGTGAGTTCTCCATCTTGCTTTGCTTCGGTTTTATTCTCTAAGGTCGCTTCAGCTTGTTTGTTTTGTTGATCCTTCTTCCCTCCATCTACTGATTTGTTTTTCTGCTCTCCTTTCTTTCCAGCATCCTTACCTTTCTGTTCTTTCTTCTTGGCTTCACCCTGTTTCTGTTCTGGTTTCTTCTCATCTTTGTTCGCGGACACCACTTCTTCCACTTTCACCGCGTTTTCTGTTACAACCTTCTGTTGTCCAGCGGAGCCCAACTCATTCTGCTCCTTAACAATCTCCTGCAACTCCTTTATCTCATCAGCCAATGGCACAATAACTGGATTAACTTCATATTTGGAGGCCTCCTCAAAGTCCCCCACCAAAGTTGGTACATCATCTTCCTCGGCAACACTGCTGAGATTCTTGTGTGCCGCGTTTATATTGCTGGCAAATCTCCTTAGCTGCACAACGGTCTCTTGGCCAAGCTGTGGCAAAATCTCCGGTAACATCTCCACAATTTTCCTATTCTCGCCATGGCCTGTGATGGCAAAAGTATTGGCCGACAATGATGCCTGCGCCTTGGGATTGTTGAAGTGGATCACACTTAAGTCATCTTTGATTATGTTAACCTCCTCGATTCCGGGGATGGTGCTTACAGAGAGCTTCTTTAGCGAACTCTGCAATTTCTTGTCATCTGTGGCAGCTGTCTGATGCACAACCTTCTTCTTTCGGCGCGGAGTACCCTTGCCCCCGATACGTACCTGTGATTGCAAACGCTTTAGCTTTTCTGCATTCATTTCACAATAGTCTGCAACACCTTAATGTACCTCACTGAAGATGTGCAGCAGGGGGTAAAATTGCAAATGCACTTGCACCCGGCTTAATAATTGCTCTTTTCACGAAAACCAAAACGCCTTTCCCCACAAAAACTGCGTTTTTTCTTTTCCTAAAAGATAATGTTTCAAATTTAAATTGTTTCACGAGTTGTCCTTACTTACTTTCACAGAAAATCGGTTTCACAATACTATTTCACTTGTAATGGGTTGGAAAATTTTCGCCAAAATGGCCGAATGAAAGGAATTTTCATTCAAAGACGGATCAGACGGCGACGACTGCGATGCGGTGGTGAAGAAGACAACGAGTTTTTCACTACACATTAGGAACGTAAATAGAATTTCCCGTCGAAGCGTTGAATTTTCTCAACGAAACAGTTGCACACATGGGCCATGCAGAAAAAAAGGAAAACTTGTGTGGGGGAAAACTACATCTTAACGATTGGCGCGCACATTTAAAATCAGATACACACACATGGGGATGCTTTTTGTAGACTGTTTTAATTCAAAAATATCACACATTCGACTTTTCCAGTGTTCCCAGAACACCATTCACCATATCTCGAGTGTTCTGTATGTTAATCGCTGAGAATGTTTCCTGGACAATATTGAATACTCTTAGTTCTTCCTGAATCAGTGGCTGAACTTCCTCGTACCTGCTGTTCTCTGCCTCAATCGCAGATATCATCACCGAATTCTAAAATGTCGCCAATTAACTCCTGAAATGTGTCTGATTTGGATTTTAAATTACCTCTAAGAATTGTTTTCTTAGACTCTCCACTTCGGCCAGCAGGGAGGTTTCCTCTTCGGTTGTGCATTCTTTCAAATGCCCAAAATCCTGATCAAGCAAGACATTATCTGGTATGCTAAAATTCTTCTCGTCCAATTTTTCAATTTCTTCTAAAGTTCCAACGAACGATGCAAACATTTTCTCTGTGACTTCTTTTTGAAGCTCAATGACTTTGGTGGCCGTTTCTGAGGATACATTCGACTTCTTCACCAGAGAATTCACTAAATGTTTGAGAAGTGAAGAGAGGTGCTGCTTGATCACATGCCGTCCTAAATTAAATATAACTCCACTGATTGAGGTGTCGTTAGGTGAATGAATATATTTACTTTCTAATTTCATCTGTTCAACAGAGAATCCAAAATGTTGTATTTCGTACTCTGCGTTTTGCATTTTGTCAAAATTCTACTTATTCGTTATCACTTCAAATTATTCAAACCAATTTAAATGTTCGTCGTTGTGTTTTGACGGCTGTGACGGATTTTCTTATTTTGGGATCAAATTTCCCAATGAACACATACAGCGAGTTACTCTTACATATAACATATATATTTGTTGTCTCATCTCTAATACTATGATAGTAATTGGTTTCTGGTCTAGATGTCATCTTTGAAACTCCATTATTATTCGAGACGTTCCTTCAACAAAGTATTCAATAATTAGTAATGACGTTCATTTCATTTCATTTATATTCTTTTCGAACTCGTAAATGGGCTAGGGAAAAGAAGTTGCATTCCTTTACTGGTTTCTAATAAAAAAAAAAGAAAAAGAAAGAGGTACACAATAAAATCAAATCATGAATTGGAAAATATTTTCTTTAGTTTTTGTCGTGTTAAGGTCTGCAGTTCTCTTCTTCATCAGACATTAAAAAAAAATAAATTTTTTCATTCACCCTTTAGTTGACAACCACCAAAAACCTCCCTCCCGCTGAATGCACTCAACAGTCACATCGTCGCACATGTTGCGAACTGTCAAACTTTCATCAATCGCGTATCTATTTACAACGAACATCATTTTTTTGTATCAATAAAGAAAAATGTATCAAAACATGTTTAAAAAGCAAAAGTTATCGAAAGATAATGAGGAAGAGAAAATATCATCAGCCCCACAAACAGTCCAAGCCAGGCTCATTTCGGACACCGGTGAAGAAGCCGGACCACCTATAGATCTTCCATCCAATATCACAGCTGAACAACTTGGTCTTATATGCAACGCACTGCTGAAAAACGAGGACCCCACTCCATACCTGTTCTTTGTCAACGATGACGAAATTAAGCAGTCTCTAGACACCACACTAGACCTGAAGAGAACCGACACAGAAAATGTGATCGACATCGTATACCAACCGCAGGCAGTATTTAAAGTTCGACCAGTGACTCGTTGTACGAGTTCCATGCCAGGACATGCTGAGGCGGTGGTTTCGATCAGTTTCAGTCCAAATGGACAGCATTTGGCAAGTGGTTCCGGTGACACAACGGTCAGACTGTGGGATCTGAACACAGAGACACCACATTTCACTTGCGCCGGGCACAAACAGTGGGTTTTGTGTGTTTCTTGGTCACCGGATGGTAAGAAACTCGCGAGTGCTTGCAAGGCTGGTGTAATTCTTATCTGGGATCCGGAAAGTGGAAAGCAAATCGGAAGACCATTGACGGGACATAAGAAGTGGATAAACTGCTTGTGCTGGGAGCCGTATCACCAAAACCCAGAGTGTAGAAAGTTGGCCAGCGCTGGTGCTGATGGTGATGTAAGGATTTGGGACACTGTCCTTGGACAGTCACTCATGGTTATTGGAGGTTAGATTTGCCACAGAGGTTTATATGTGAAAGCTGCTTAAACTTATCCCATTTAGGTCACAGTGCATCGGTGACAGCCGTGCGATGGGGAGGATCCGGATTGCTCTACACCTCTTCGAAAGACAGAACAGTGAAGATGTGGCGAGCAAATGATGGGATTCTCTGCCGAACCTTCACTGGACACGCACATTGGGTGAATTACATCACGCTCAACACCGATTACGTCCTTCGCACCGGTCCATTCCATCCTGTCATGGACAAGAAAAAGACTTATGCAGAAATCGATGGTACGTAACGAAATTGTTGTAGAAGACCAAGCAGCTTAGATATTTCATTGCAGTAAATGAATTGAAAAAGATGGCCCAAGATCGTTATGACAAAGTCTGCCCAGATGGTGTTGAGTCCTTCGTCTCATGCTCGGACGACTTCACACTCTACCTCTGGCGGTCAAACCAAGCGAAGTGTGTGGAACGAATGACGGGTCATCAGAATGTTGTGAATGATGTCAAATACTCGCCTGATGTTAAGCTCATCGCTTCGGCTTCCTTCGACAAATCAGTGCGTCTATGGCGTGCACATGACGGTGCCTACATTGCGACGTTCAGAGGTCACGTACAGGCAGTGTACACTCTAGCGTGGTCGGCTGATTCGAGACTCATTGTAAGCGGGAGCAAAGATTCAACTCTTAAGGGTAAGACTTGTGTTCTTCGATGATCGAGGATTGATAGCCTTATGCGCTATTTCAGTTTGGTGCGTTAAGACGAAAAAGTTGGCACAGGAATTGCCTGGTCATGCGGACGAAGTATTCGGAGTGGATTGGGCGCCTGATGGATCAAGAGTTGCATCAGGGGGCAAGGATAAAGTTGTGAAATTGTAAGTTCACCAAACAATATTCAGGATCGGGCTGATTTAAATCATTTTCTTTCAGGTGGCAGTACTGAGAAACACACCTCATTGTTCCATGAAATATATTTTTTTTTAAAAATATTGTTTTTACTTTAAAACTGTACGAAAATATACACGACTTTATTCTAAGACTAACAAAATGCCTCCAAATTGCAATCCTTCCCCTTAGAGTTCACTCCACTGTGGCGTATCAAGAACCAGTTTGTCCTTGAAGTACTCGCTTGGAACAGCGCCCTCAGATTGCAGGGCTCTTTGAGCAGCAAAGAAACCAAGTGCCACACATTCCTCTTCTGACTTCCCTTTTAGCATGTTTGAAATGAATCCACTCGAGAAGCTATCACCGGCTCCTGAGACATTCACGAGTTGTTCAATCTTCTTCGTGGGGTAGTAGCGAATGGATCGTCCAGTGGATTCCTCAGCGTCACTAACAGGCAACAAACTCGACTTTCTTCGATCCACGATCACACCCAGATCACCTAGGGTGAGCAGAATGCAATGGAAGTGCCCATGTACCATCTGAAGTGCAGTCTTCGCAAAAGAAAGCACCTCACTCCTCTCAGGAACATGCAAATCCTCGCCTGTCAACACTTTTACAATTGCAACCAGTTCGAAAATGTTCGGGGATATGAACTTAATCTGACTCCAAAATTCAGTTTCCAAAGTAAAGGGTTTCTCGGCGATTCTCATGTCCGTCGGTTCAAAGAAAACGGGAATTCTATGGTCACGTGCCAATTTTAAAACAGAAACCATTGAATTTTCGGGAAGATTTGCATCCATTACAATAAGCGGAGATTGCATTAGAGATTCCTTGTGTTCTGCAATCACTTCCGGGCTTATTGACTTGTGAATTTCCATGTTCCCCAGAACCAGTTTGCAGTCGCCTTGCTTGTCGAATATGACTGAACAGAGAGACGTTGCATGATGGGGATCGCGGTAAATCTTCGACGTCAATTCCTTAGGTATAAGATTCAGCAAGCTGTTGCCCAGTTCGTCAGTACCTACAGCTGAGATGAAATTCACAGAACCATGCATCTTGTATATGCCTTCGGCGAGATTACGGCCAACTCCACCGGCAGACTGCTTCGCCTTCGCTTCGTAAGTTGCTCCATTTAATTCGAATTCATCCAGCAACGTTAGGCACAAATCAAGAATGGAGCCTCCAATGACAGTTGGGGAGTTCTTTTGTTCGGACTTGCTGTGTTGAGGGCGATGAAATGCTTTTGCGATTTTTGACGCTGTTCGCGCATTATTCTTAATTAAAGCAATATTCGCCGCAAGGCTTTTTCCTGCAGTCAACTCAGATATTGCCGCCAGTAGGAAAGGTGTCACATCTTTCCCAGTGATGTTTTTCTCTTTGGCATCTGCCAGAGCTTTCGTGATGGCACTGTCCACTAAATGCTTGTCTATAGCGTATTCAACTGGCACTGGGACAGCAATAAGCATGCCAGACAACAATTTCAAATCCACAGATGCTTGAATAAGCCTAGCAGCCTCTTCTGGGGTTTGTAAGTTGTATGGAACCTTGCAGCCACTGTTTGGAGTGTAAAAGTCTGGAAAGTAACCGCCAGGGCTTCCATAGGTACTCACACTAACACCCTGTGTTTCTAGATACTCCAGTGTTCGTGGTATATCCAAAATCGACTTGACCCCACTAGAGACAACGCAAACTGGTGTCCTTCCCAATTCAATAAGGTCAGCTGACACATCCATCGTATCCTCGCCTTGACGATGCACCCCACCGATTCCTCCAGTTGCGAAAATATTGATACCGACCATATTGGCGATTATCATTGTTCCCGCAACCGTTGTCCCTCCGGAGAGGGAGTTCGCAATGATGTACGGCAAGTCTCTCCTGGAACACTTGATAACTCCTTGGGAATTCTTAGAAGCCAACTCCTGTAGATCGTTTGTATCCAATCCAACCTTTATTTGACCGTTTAGTATTGCAATTGTTGCTGGAACGGAACCTTCTTTACGAACAATTTCTTCCACTTCCAATGCGGTCTCTAGATTCTGTGGATAGGGCATGCCATGTGTGATAATTGTAGACTCTAATGCAACGACTGGTTTCTTCTGGGAAAGGGCATCTTGAACAACAGGATGCACTGCAATAACAGAACGAAGAGACGAACACAATTGACGTGATGTTACCCGCAAGGGCAAACCAACATGCTGAAGAATGGCAGACATTCTGAAAGAATATCTGAAATTAGAAATCAATACGAATGCGTGTAAAGTAAGTAGTCACTTACGTGGCCTATGATTTAGACCGGAAAATACTTAACTAACTATGAACTTCAATTTATGGGATTCACCAACTAACGATGATTGTTTACACCAATCGATCGAAACATGGTGTAGGGTTACCCCGTCCGATCGAACCACGACTCGTGATCCACGAGTCAGAAATCTAACAAGTTGCATCATGCTAGGGGGCGATCACATTACGTCTCATTCCAGAATTAGAAAACACTCACACATTTTGGATATTGAACTAATATGGTTACAGAATATATTTTAAAAATTGGGTGGTAACATATAACGAGGAAGACATAAAGCAATTAAGTTGAATTTCAAGTGAACAGACTTCCAAATGATATGTAAGAAAAATTGGCAATAACCCCTCTGAGACCAAGGAGTAGTGTAAAATAAGCCAGATACAGGGGAGCTGAATATTCTCTTTATAATTGCCGAAAATATCTCCCATTTCAATATTTTAAATGCGGCCTTAAGGATGTTACAGGCCCTTATAAAAATGTAAGTTCTGCCCAAGGCATAACCTGCACTGGTGAAGTTGACAGTTCTGTCACGAGTGACATTTGCTGCACGTGTTCGTTGTAAACAAACATACAAATTGTTGCGGACAACGTATCATTTCACAAATTCCCAACAATGTCCAGAATAATAATAAAAAATCTACCGAAAAACGTACGTACACTAGACTATAAACGAGATGTAGCATAATCATCATCTTTACTTTCAGATAACAGAGAAAAAACTTCGAAATCTCTTCGGAGAACAAGGCACCATCACGGACATCCAACTGAAGTACACGAAAGAAGGTGTATTCCGTCAATTTGCATTCATTGGCTACCGCACAGATGAAGAAGCACAATCTGCGATTAAATACTTCGACAATTCATGCATTCAGACAAGTAGAATACGTGTGGAAACATGTGCTCCGTTGGGAGCAGAAGACAAGCCACAATCGTGGAGCAAGCACGCAAAGGACAGCAATGCCTTTCGTCAAGCAAACGGGATCTTTGAAAAGGAAAGAGCTGAAAAAGAAAAGCAATATCTTGAGTCTAAGGCCAAGAAAGTGTCCAAATTGGATGAGATCATCGGCGAGCACAAGGATGATCCACAATTTGTGGAGTTCATGAAAGCTCACGACAAGAACCGAACGTTGTGGGGAAACGATGCGGATTTGTTGAAAGATAAGGATAAGAGCAATGAACATGTAAAGGAAGAAAAAGATGACGACGAGTCAGAGAACTCAGGTGAGGATGAAGGAAATGACAGTGAAGCGGACGAAGAGGATAAGACCGAGGAGAAAATCGCAGAAAAACCCATCAGTGATTTGGACTATATGAAATCCTTAATCCAAAAATCTGGAGAGACAAAACAACAAGACAAAAAGGAAAAAACCAAAGCGCAAGTTGATCTGTTCACCATAAAAATACACGACATCCCCCATAAGTTACGTCGGCAGGAGGTCCTCAAATTCTTCAAACCCCTCAAGCCATTCTCGGTCAGGTTGCCAACAACGGCTCGCGGGTTCTGCTATGTCGGCTTCAAGACAGAGAAGGATTTCAACAAAGCAATGCTTAAAAATAAAAGTTTCATCAAAGGCAAGCAGGTGTTCTTTTCTGACTTCACGGAGAAGAACAAAATCACAAAGACGAAGTTGGACAAAGCTCTCCATACAAACGGAAAGCATCCCAAATGGCAGGAACAGGAGGATTCGATGAAGAATGAAGAAGACATTTCGGAATCGGGGAGGATATTCTTCCGCAACCTTGCATATACAGTTGTTGAGGACGATCTGCAAAAGCTGTTCGAGAAATATGGTCCTGTGGCAGAGATTAATTTGCCAGTTGATACAATTACGCGACAGATCAAGGGTTTTGGCACGGTTACATACGTTATGCCTGAGCATGCCGTAAAGGCATTTTCCGAGCTCGACGGAACCACATTTCACGGTCGCTTACTGCATCTTATTCCCGGCAAAGCACACAATGACAAAGAGGATGAAGAAGAAGAGGAGGGACTTTCGTGGAAAGAGAAAAAAGAACGCAAACTCAAGAAGGCCGCACAGCAAACACACAATTGGAATTCACTGTTCCTGGGTCACAATGCTATCGCAGAAATCCTGGCGAAGCAATTTGAGACAACAAAGGAAAACGTAAGTTGTACGCAGGGCTATTGAATTGATGCTCACGCATTGCTCATTTCAGGTTTTAGACTCACAAGCCGGTGGATCCAGTGCGGCTGTACGTCTCGCCCTCGGAGAGACGCAGATTGTCATCGAGATGAAGAGGTTCCTCGAAGAGAACGACGTTTGCCTGGATGTATTTGAATCACAGAACGCGAAACGTTCAAAAACTGTCATCCTTGTAAAGAATTTGCCAGCAGACACCAAGGTCTCTGACCTGCAACCACTATTCGCGCAGTTCGGTCCAATCGCACGCCTTGTTCTACCTCCAAGTGGGGTCACCGCTCTTATTGAATACACAGACCCGTATGAGGCGAAGAACGCCTTCAAGAAGCTGGCATACAGCAAATTTAAACACGTTCCACTGTATCTGGAGTGGGCGCCGGAGGGTACTTTTGGGACGAAGGCCGAAATGGTGCCCAAAGAAGAAAAGCCAGAGCCGGCCCAGGATGTAAATGAAGTCAAAACTAAAAAGCAAAAGAAGAAAGAAGACAAAGAGCGGCGAGAGAAGGAGAGATTGGAAGAGGAAAAGCGAAAAGAAGAGGAGGAGGCTAAGGCTGCCGCTTTGAAGGAAGCAGAATCGAAGATGGAAGAAGAAGATGAAGACGCTGATGAGCCCCCAGAACCAGAAACTACACTATTCCTGCGAAATTTGAACTTCCAGACAAGGGAAGACGCCGTTCGGAGTCATTTTAAGCACTTGGGCCCAATTCACACTGTCCAAGTGGCGATGCGAAAGGATCCAAATGATCCAAAGACTAAGATCTCCTTAGGCTATGGTTTCATTCAGTTCAAGAAAAAACAAACGGCTGAGAAGGCACTGAAGCAAATGCAGTTCACTCAAATCGAAGGAAATCAGGTGGAGCTGAAGAGAAGTGACAGAACACTAAAGTATGCACAACCGATTTGGATGCCTCCATTGCAGGGATTAATGTTTCTTATTCTTTGTAGGGTCGATGAGAAATCGTCAGCGGCAAGGAAATCAGTGAAAGGAAAAGAACAGACGGGGACTAAAATCCTCGTGAGAAACATCCCCTTCCAGGCGAAGGTGAATGAGGTGCGGGAGATTTTCAAGTAAGTTGTGCTCTATGAGACATGAGTCAAGAAATTAAAATTTGTCTTCTTCAGGGCATTCGGTGAAATACGAACACTGCGGTTGCCTTTAAAAATGACACCCGGGGAGGAATCACATCGTGGGTTTGGTTTCGTTGATTTCTTCACCAAGAGCGATGCAAAGAAAGCATTCGAGGCGCTTTGTCAAAGTACACATTTATACGGTAGACGGTTGGTCCTTGAATGGGCATCCACAACGGATGACGATGTCGGTGAGTTACGCAAGCGAACCGCACAAGCCTTCCAGCAAACAGGTGGAGCAGCAAAGAAGAGCAAAAAGGGCATATTCGACACAGCGCAAATCAATGAAAATGAAGAAAAAAATGATGTAGAGGATGACTATTAGTGTAAATTAGTTAAGATCTTTAAGGCGTTTAATTAAAAATAAGTGACGTTCAAACGAGGTTTGTTATTTATTGTATGGTAAGCAATAAGCATTCAGCTCGAGGATTTCCGAGCTATTTGCAACTTGCAGCAAATTTCCGCAAAGAGACACTTTGTGTGTGATTTCTTCAAACTGGAGACGAGAGTGCGACGGATTGCTATAAGCACAAAAGGCACTATGTTCTACAAGTTAGTCCGACTTTTGGAATACATAGATAACATTGATGTCACCACTCGTTCCCAACTTACCATGTGAAAGCTTCCGCGTCGATTAAAGAACAGGCGAAATGTCTTTAATGAGAGAATGAATAAATGTATGCTGCCTAGGTCGACAGCAACAATCTTAAGGTATTGCAGCAGTTTGTTTACCTCGGGACATACTGAACTCTACGAATGACATCCTAATGGAGGTAGGACGTAGAATCGCCCTTGACAGCCGGTGTAACTTCTATTTATCGAAACAACTGTCTGCGAGAAAGGTATGGCTCCTGCTACATGGAACTCCTACTAGATGGAACTCCTGCTACATGTGGATGTAGCCTGAAATGTAAAAGACCGTTGACTACACTAGCTAGACGACATCAAGTGCATAAATAGGAACGTCAAGGGCAGCGAAATCGCAGGCTCTAACCTTTCATGGGTTGCCGGCCTGACAAGCAAGAACTAATAAACTCTTTTTAAATTGCAAAACAAAAATATTTGTTGAAAATAGTCACCGATTCGGATTGTCTTTACAATGATAATACGAAGCAGAAGGCAATCATCACGACTCTACTAGGTGTATGGTGACATGCGCCTAGTCAAGCGTCTACGTTTAAGATGAACATTTAGGGCGTATGGACGACAGAATTCCGGCTCGAAGAATCATCGATTCTTAGTAAACGCAACAAAGGACATTTTCCATTGGGATATTACACATATGTACATATGTATGTACGTGAAGAGGGACTTAAATTAACTTTAACGTTTTTGAAGGCATCAAGCGGGTAAACGTGCCGGCGACCAATATCTGAAAATGACCAATTAACCCCGATATCACAGACTCTAAATAAATGTATGTGACCGCAAGCAGGCGGGCATAATGTCCCACCTCTCTCTGCCTTGATACTCCTCTGATATTTTTTTCTGGGGATTTCGTTTTCGGGATTGTGTTTTTCAGGATTTTGGGCAGCTCTGAATTTTTATCCCTTCACGATTTTGCTCATTTAAGCATCTTGGATTTCGAAATATTATTCCCAATCCCTCGTGCAAACACTTATTGTTGTCATTTTAAACATATGACAAGCGAAATGAAATACGAAGAATAGTATATCCTTGATCCTTGAGCGATCGCAAGTATCAGTTAGCTTACATACCTTAATTCCAATTTGTTTTTACATCTTGTTCACAGCCTCAGTTTGGTCTAAATAAGACCATAGTTCTCCTCAGTCACAAGGACAACTTCGTCCAGTTTTTTCAGTTAGTATTCCGAATTCAAAATAAAGTAAAACACACACAAAATGTTCAAATGAAACAAAGAGACGTACTATATTTTTAAATTTAAAAGCACGGTATAAGTTTTTGTTTAATCAACATCAGAATTAATTATAATGCTTTATGTATACATATGGGCTCTTATATCATAACGTACTCGAAATTTAATAAATACAAAAAAAAAAACATAATTCCTACTCATTAGAAAGTGTCTAAAATATATAAGAATATACAAGATGTAACCGATAGTCCTCCGTACTAAAACAATGATAATCGTTAACCTTTCTCACTTAAATTAGAACAAAGAAAGAAACTGTAAATTAGTTTGCATCCTCCATAGGTGTGTGGGTGTATGTGGTTGGCTTCTTCTAGTGGAACTCTTCAAAAGTGCATTCATAGTGATTATTAAGTTGGGCTTGTTTTTAAGTTATCGAAACACAAACACAGACAGACAGAATAAAATACGAATAAAGTCTCTAAGAAATACGAAAACCCTTTCTTGCTATTTACAATGGATATAGGTATAGATAGATGTGTGTATTTGTTTGTTTGTGAGTAGAGCTTTCAAACTTATGGGCGAACACAACTGCTGATGCTGAGGTCTTTATTTCATTGGGAAGCAGCACTAATCTTTTTTGAGGCGCGCTTGCAGGAAGCAGTAGAGAATACCGGCTTGTGCCATCACATCAACTGTACTTGATGCAAGCATGTCTTTTTGCTTGATCTGCGTTTGGCCAGGTCGCAGGAGAGTTGGTCCAAACACCATAGCCAAGTTGTGAAGTGACATTTTGTTGTCTGCTTCCTGCCGATTAACTCTGAAAGGACCAAAGAAAACGTTATACACTCACAAACTGTCTGAGCGGATGATCTGGGTTACCTTATTAAATGATCTAGAATGTGATTAATGGAAGCTTTATTCGCTGGCGGTAATTTTTCAAATATCGTCATCAGTTCTTTAATGCGGGCTGTTTCATTGTTGTTGCTGTACTGATTGAAGGTATCAAACAGCTCGGGGTATAGCAGATCTGTGAACAGTGCTTCGGGAAGCTCTCGTAAGTACGATTTGAGGATACCAGTCACTGAGTGGATGTCCACATCCTTAAGAAGTTGTTCAGCCTCATATGCATCTAGAAAGTGAGCAATCTTTGAAAAATGTTTACGCACGCAAATTGGGCGTGGAACTTACTCGTTTCAAAAGATTTTTTCAATTTAGCCAAATCAGATGCGGATCCACTGACTCTGTATATGCCCACTTCAGTCATTCCTCGTCGTTCGACTTCGCGAACACAGGCGCTTATGATGAACGGAATGTCACGTTTCTCACGTCTGCAAAGGAACACAAATTTAGCTGTCAAAGATTGCATCTCCTTACAGTGTGAAGAACTCACTTTAAGACCTGACTCATTTTGGCACCAAACAAAGCACCAGGCTTTGACGTTGGTACGCGTCGCAGGGTCACTTCTCCGGGGACGAATCGCAGGGAGGTGTTCAAAGTGATGGTATCACTGAGTTTTATCACTTTATTCATTGGTATCTCTTGCAGCCATGTGCGACTTAACTGAAAATGCATTTTCAAATTGAAATCAATAAATTGAAAGAAAATCCTTTTGCACAAACCTTAAGAATATGCTTCGCTCTTAGCAGTGGTCTATCCTGTGCTGCTTCGTACAGTAAGATTCGCACATTCTGACTTCCCTCGAGCTCCAGGACGAAACTCTCGTTCCACAAGGGACTCATGCTTCGGCAGATCAGTTTCGTTGTTGCCTTGCGGAAGTAGTGCCCGTACGAGTCGACTTCAATGCAAATGTATAGATCAGCCGGATGCTCTAACCCAGTCAGTCCTTGAACAGTCATATGCAGGTCGCCCACCAGGAGGCTTTCGTCGTTGTTGTTCCGCAATAGGTAGGAACCCATTTCAGCCTTCATACCCTTCTGCATGGCCAGTATATACGCTTGGACATCGAGCACGTTAATCGTATTAACACCAGGAATGTTGGACAGTTGCTGCTGGAGCGTGATAATCGACTCAATCCACTGAGTGCGTTCGAAGTCTGAACTCAAGAAGAATGTCATTGTTTTGTTGGTGGCTCTGTTGCCTATTCTAAATACTAAATTTGGCGAGGCCAACACGAGCTGGGACTCGAGATCGGCTAGCTTGCGGCGGTATTTGTCTCCCGAACGCAGCCCATTAGCCCTCGACTTCTTGTCGTCCTTCTCCTCGAGCATGATCTGATCACGCACTGTGCAGGCTTGTGTCTTCAGCTGCAGAATATTCGCTGGCGATGACTCTTTGAAGTCATTCGAGGCATCCTCTTCGAATATAACAACATCTTTCAAGGGAACAAACCATTTTAGGTCGTATTCGAGACGATCTCGTCCGGATCCCTTGTGTTTGGCACATGCAATCACGTCGTTGAAGAGGAACAAATGTCTCAGCTTGCGAT
The DNA here is from genome assembly GCA_944738645.1 of Eristalinus sepulchralis. Classification (NCBI taxonomy): domain Eukaryota; kingdom Metazoa; phylum Arthropoda; class Insecta; order Diptera; family Syrphidae; genus Eristalinus; species Eristalinus sepulchralis. Next base: position 47,654,336 of record OX122884.1, read on the forward strand.
GTCCATCGACAAGCTCCACTATGAATGAATTCTTCACCATTCTCCGGAGGTTCTTATTTGACTCAGTCGGTAAACGCTGATTCACCACATTGAATTGCTTCAAGAACGCTTGAATAGTCTTCTGCGCCTGTCGCAGCGACTGGTGATCTGGATGATTCGGTGGCGTCTCATTCAGAAGATCGTTAAAAACTAGCGCGTTGATTTGAACACGGGCCACTGGCTTATGCAGAAGGTCTTCCAAAGTTTGCATTGATGGATTTTGTTCACTAAAATTCAGCACGATCTTAGAAACGATCTTCTTGAACTGAGGATTTGTGGCACTGCACTTCTTCACAGTCTCAATGGCTCGCCCGTAGTTGTGAAGGAAAGCACTGTACAAGTTGAACATATCAGCTAAACGTTTAAATGCATCCCCCACCAGCACATCTCCACCCTCGTTGCGGACAATCGTTCGCAGATCATTCAAAAACTCTGTATGCACAGCATGGAGTTCGTCAATTTGAAAGAAGATCGTGTTCTCCTCATCTTCGCGTATCACAGGCTGAGATGTTCCTTGTGTTGCATGAATTGCCTTTTTATACTGCAAGAAAACAGGTTTTCAGTTCAACCGCCTCGGTCGAAGACGAATTCAAAACATACCTGTATCATGGTGTTCAAGCACTCCACGTAGATCTTCTCACTCTCAATAATACTGTTTAGAATCGAACGGATCTTGTTGCCGCGTGCACTTCCTGAGGCCTGTAATTTCAAAAATCATTTAGTTTTCCCAAAAGCAAACTGATCAAAAGCGAATTCCACATAAAGAGAGATTAAACACCGCGTACCGCGTATATATGAACAGAAAGCATATGCATATGTACATAGGTAGGCAAAAGAAACAAACAGAAATATGGAGTATGTATATGTACTAGCATGGCAAGCCTCCCATGAAATGAAAGAAAACACGATGAGAAACAAAAAGGTGCACATTCAGCAGGCTATCGCTAAGTAAAGAATATTCACAAAAATGAGCGTAAAATATAATAACTTCTTTCAGCAACAAAACAAAGGTGCAATCATACGACCACATACATTTCGTTAGATGTGTAAATATATCTAGTTCTGAAATACTCACAAGTATTGCCGAAACTAAGCTCTGCGCAGGAAATAAAAAGAACGAAAAAAATCAAAATTAAACAATGAAACTTTTTTGTTCGTTTTTGATAGTGTATATGTACATATATTGCTTTAAATCGTTTCTAGAATTTGTAAAAAAAAAACTTTTCCTAGCACCGAGGGAGTGACACGAAGTGGCGACTATGTAAGTTAATTGCGCCGGGGAAAGATTGTGAATCTCTTCAAATTGGTCAGTGACTCTTGCAAAAGAATTTGTCTGCTGAATAATTTACTTCTTGTTGTGGAAATTGTTTAAGTTACTAAGGTTGCAATAAACAGCATACAGACATTTCTTGGATTGAAAGATGGACGGTTCCAGGTGGTTTAACTACTTGGTATGGGGTCATTTTTGACTTGAATATGAGCCATTGGGACATCATGACGAAATATGCGCTTAAGCAGAACTCCACATACATAGTGAACATAAGTGGGAAACTGTCTCAACCGAACTTGGTGTACCCAACTGAAGACCCCTGGCTAGAAACTATGCTTACTAAAGGTGCCCAGGTCCACGCCGGATTGTCAAGTCTCATAAATAAGATAACTATTTGGACTAATATGCTATTGAATTTTATTGGGTTTATTCTCATACTTGGCACGAATAACCAAAAAATACGAACGTCTGACAAAACATTATTTTGTTTATTTTAAAATGCGGAAACAAATATTGTTTCAAATACGAAAGCTTACATACAAAAGTATATGCAGTAGTAGAACTGTGCACTTAAGGAAATTGACGGAAATTGCTTAGTACTGTTGGCGAATCGGTCCAACTGGAGACTCTTGGAAGTTGGGTTTTCTAGACTATGGAACTTTATAAAACGAAACTACCGTTTGAAGCGTCATTTTTAAGTTACGTGCTAACCTGCAACCCCTTTCTTTTCTATAACATGCTCATCAATCTTAAGATCCGTTATCATTTCAAATGTGGAGAACTGTTACAAATTTGAAATGTATCATTTCAATCCTTGATGCAATTCAACATAAATTCTGAGCTATACTGCATTTAAACATTTAAATACGAATGGGTATCTACAGTGGTAAACGATAAAATATACTCTTTACCAAAACAATTTTCAACAATACCAACTGAAAAAGGTAGTCTGCGTTGAAGCTCCTATAAAATTCAATAATATAACCTATTTGCATTTCACACAGTTGGAGGAATAATAACAAAAAACTTCCATAGTGTAAGACTCCATTTACTTAGCGGAGTATGTGGAATGGCCCTTTAAAATCGTAGTTCCAACTGTTGGTGATGGATTCGAAATCATAAGATTTTACTAACTTTTGGAGACTTAAATTTAAAGAAATTTGCGCCAAGACTTGCCTCAAATCTCAACGCCCGTATATTAGAATCAGAGGTAAGCAAGAATCTCAGAGTTGCGTCTTTTGAACAGACGTGTTCGTGAATATGTGAAAGCGCTTATGGCAATATAACCAAAATTTACGGATTTTATATAATTATGGAACAAGCAGTTAACGATTTTTAACACAACTATTAAAGATAAGAGAAAAGGAACATAAAATCACTTCTTAGTTCCAAAAAACCTTCGAAGACGATGAACTTGTCACTATGATCAAACATTTTCTCTACTCTCTGTCTGCATCAATATACTCCCCGCACGATCTACTAAAGAGCTCACGGGGTCAATGTACGCACGCGAGGTCTTGAGGACAGGTGATCTTTTGCCATCCAACTAATCAGAAGGTACGCCCAGGCATAACCAGACGAGTGTTTGAACTTGACTCTACCTTATCTCACCTGTCTGTTGAAATCGTATATAATGATGACAACACTAAATCTTCTTGAATTAAAAATTTTGAATTTACAAAAATGTACTTCATAAAAGCCACTCTTGAAGCAGAGCGCTGGCTTTAACGAACTTGTTCGACAATATCAGATGTCCATACATAATTCGTTCCTTTAATTTTTCAGATACTGCATATCAATCTCCGAAAGCAAACTTTCGAAAATCTATCCGAAAAACAGGTAAGTGCGTCGACCGCCACGCAGAAAGTCTAGGTTCGACTCTCGGACGGGACACCTCGCATTTTTATACGGCACCACTTCTTTCGAGTTGCTGACAACACTCAAAGAGTACCAATTGTCTATTAAAAGCTTCTGAAATCTCGACGGTTCAGAATCGGTAAAAAACTGTAGGTTCTTTCTACTCGTGAGAGAACAGTAGCAAGAACAACACGAGTAGAGCTAGGCCCTGGTCACTTGTGGGCTGTAGTGCCGCTCAATTATTATTATTATTAATCTCTTTCTTCGTGTTTTTAATTCGGTGTTTGAAATATAATAGGTACGGTTTTAGTAACGGTTCTCTTGTGACCACAGACACATCTCAATGAAATTTGCAAAGTACGTTTATATGTTCATTCCTAACCTAACAATCGTCACTTTCCATGATAAGTGAATGCAAGTCTTACAAGCTAGAACTTAATCCCACCTGCTCAGCACTAACCATAGCAAAATACTGTTAAAATCTTAACCCCTTCCCGTAGATATCTTCCGAAATAATTTGCTTGACTACACAACGAACAGAATGCTTTCGATTAAAACAATATATGACCGGCTGCCTGGCGCTCACAAAATCGCAACCGAAACACTTTGACCTTGAAAGTAGAATGTTAGTGCCCCAGTATCCAATTGGTGAATGTGTGCTGTTTACTGTCTGTGCAATTATGTAGCAGCGTTGTAAGAGTTAAAGAATAACGTGTCGCATTTGTTTTTTTCTCTTTCAATCTAAAGTGCTAATGTGTGTTTAGCAATTTCTCTGGTGTAGTATGCTCGTGTTAAGAATTATGTGCATTTTCTGTTTCACAGAGGACTAACCTTTCTCAAAGCACTCGGAGTCTGCGATGTCTGATCGTCGTGTGATGTTGTCCGCATAAGAGGTGGTCCATCTACTTCGCCGTCACTATCCAATGAACTTGATCGTGTTTCGTTGCTTTGGCTGCAAATAAACCAAAGCAATATTATTCCCGCACATACATGTGCCCTGCGTGTGTTCATCATACTGCAAGAAATAGTCAATATTGACATAGTTCGAAGTACGCCCGGGAGATTCTGGTTCAGCTACACTCGTCTGGCTGCTCATGTGGCTGCGACTAGACGAGGAATGATGATGATGTTGTAAGTGCTGGTGATGGTACTGCCCGCCAATTGGTAATGTACTTCCGGCCGTTGATAAATCATCGCGGCTAGATGTGGAAACTGTTCCTCCCGGTTTTATGTATACATATTCACCATCGCCATTATCCATTGTTACTGTGTCATAATACGGCTCATTGTCGAGGTTCTGGCATGCTTTGGTGCTGTCCGAGCTGAGTGAAGAGATCGATTCGTAGCTCTTTATCTGAAATCACAAAGAAGAACTAAGCGTTCACAAGAATGCAAAGATGGAAAATAAGTCAGTCAGTCACTTACAATTTCTGATATATTGCCTTGCGATGCCAGTGATTCTTTCGAACCGACACTCTGCAGACTGCTCTCTAGGAAACCTGCTCCGCCTCGCCCAATGCTGCCATCGTTCAATTTCATTTTATCCAAACTTCCTGTGTTTTCACTGCCAGCACCGCAATTGTTTCCATACCGGGCACTACTGAACTTGCTGAGACTTCCAGTCGGTGAGGCGCCCACTCCACCGCTCGACTTGCCCAAACTTCCAGTGGGACTGTGATTCAGTTTTGATATTCCGTCGCCACTGCGCTTTGCCTTCTCAAGACTTTCGGTTTTTGCGATCTTGCGTCCGAATTCCTCCACCAAATCGGATGCCTTCAAACCCGCACCTAGTTTGCCCATTTCGGGTGTTGTTTTGCGATTACATGCGAACGCTTTGGCCTCCAGTGAGTCTGAAGATTTCTGTCGCAGTATATCCGATGGCTTGATATTACGCTCCAAAGAGCTAGACGGGCTGTTGTTGTTTGATAGCGAACCACTGCCGGCTCCACATGCAGACATTTCACGTTTCGGCGATGACGAAAGCTGAATATTTCCCCCTGGAACCGTCGGCGGCTCCACACGTCGGATAAACTTTGGAGGCGGCCTGCAAGAGAAACAAAAAATGAAAAAACGAAAACAAAGTGAGTAAATGAAGATTGCTGGAGATTTGTAAATAAATGATTGTGTGGATGTACTCAGAAATAATGCGCAATCGGACAACGGTTGCAGTTGCTCAGACCACATCGCCCACTCAAATGAAGCGTATTTTTTCTGGACTGCTCTCGTTTACATTTCGAACTTATTCATTCATTCAATTAGTGAGCAGTTGGGCGCGCAGCGGCGAGATGATTCCCTCATATCGTACAGCCATCGCGCGGATGCCAAGGGGGAGCAGCCAATGAAAAGGTCAGAAATGCAATTAACTTGTTTGACATATGAACAGTCCACTGAAAGTGAGAGACCATAACGTGCCAAAGGCGGTGGTGGCAGCGTCGGCGGCTCATCGAAGTTCGTGCGAAATTAATGTGAATCAATGGGAGAGGCTAACGGGTATATGGAGTTGATTTGTCTGCTTTAGGCGATATAATTTGTTTATTGCAAAGAGAGGCCTTAAAATTAGGATATGGATGGGGTCGGTATTGGTCTCCAGACCAATCGACGCAAATGTTTTCCAATGTGGAAGGAGGTGGTTCATTAATCATAGACTGACATTGACATGATTTTCGTTCAGGATAGATGTGGGCCTTCTTTATTATTTATCTTCAAGTGAGTCATTGTTTTTGTTGAGGTGTCATTTGTTTTGCAGAAAGTGCTGTTTTAAGTCTCTTCTGAAACTGCATGCTGCTGGATGTGAGTTTTTCGTCCACCATATAGTGGCACGGCTAAGTCCCTGCGTTGGTATACGATCTAGAAGTCGATGCACTTCATAGAGTTCGAATCATTGTTCACAACCAAACAGAGACCAGTTTAAATTAAAACAGGCAGAATTTGATGGAGTTTTTCAACTTCTTTACATGCCCACATTTACAAAGCGAAACATCTTCATTCTTCAATTACACATTTTCGTAAAATGTTGCCACTATTAGCTTACTTTTCATAGACAATTAGTATTTCCTTAATGTGCCCAACTACTCGAGGGAGATGGAACTCTATGCAATCTAGGGAACGAACCTAAGCCTTGGAGACAACCATTCAGCGCCAAATAAATACGTAAGTTCTAGAGGAACGTATGTAAGTGAGAATTCTGATCCATTCCCGCTGGCACCTTAAGATTGAATAAATGCTTAGTCGACTGCAAAACAGAAACAAAATGAGACAAAAAAAGGTTCAGTGCTGTCCAAACACATTGAATTATTAGCAAATTCTCGAAAACGTTGTTAAATTCTCTTTATTTTTTCTTGTTTATAGACCAATTTTTTGCTTCAACGGCACATAAAATAATACTGAATAGTCAATTTGGCAAACTATATCTAAGCACCGCTTTTACTGAAAATTTCACGTACACGTTCTCTTGTTCAGCGCCGCCCATAAGCATCAAAATATCTTTAACAAGCCACCTGTTAACGTTTTAATAGCTCCAATTTCCTAGTACTCGTGTAAATCTAAACCATTTTCTGTCTATCAACTTACCCATGACCACATCATCTATCCGACAGTGGCTCATCATACCCTTACTCAACAACAATCACGAAACTATCAAAACATATTTCCTTCTTAATTAAAGTGCTTGCCCTTAATTTGATTCATCTGAGTGCTCTGAAATCTCCTATGGTCGCGCAAAATGCCATTCTCCTTCACTTTTCCAATTGCACACACACTCCCTCCCCCCTGAGCATATCAAACGAAAATTTGCAACAAAAAATATATATTAAGCCGCCACTCGTAAATGCTTCTCTTTTTGCGTCCGACACATCCGCTTGGTCCACAGGCCAGTTTCATGCTCACGTACACTTCATAGAACACCCATTTGTTCGCTCTTGATAATCATACGTATTGGCTGTTGTTGTTGCTGTTTGTGTATCAAATTATTATATAACGACCGACATCGGACATTTTTGCAAGCATCAGCGGAGTATAGGCAAAATCCACTCTCTGACTGGGAGTACACATTGCAAGTTGACTGCGTGTATTTGTACACACGTCAGTTGGGCGAACTAAGATCTGCTGGGGTGTTGTGTTTCATTGGTTTCACTGGTTACACACTGTGCTGGTCTCTAGTCTCCCTTGTAGTCTATTAGATTCATCACGGAGGCGGCGGTGTGTGTGCATTTTTGTTTTCTTCGGTGCTGAAGTTAAGCCATTCGACAGCAGCATCATTTCATGGAAGAAGGAGCTATAAAGCGGTTGTACCTCATTTTCTCGTTGTTCTGCTCGAATTCGCGATTGGCTACTTATGGAACGGATTAGATGGGGTACTTGGGCAGAATTGAGGGTAAATCGAAAACAATTGAAGTGCAAAAATGGTTAAAAGAGTTCAAGTGAAATGAGCTGCTGTAGGGTTCTGATTTCATTCATCGTTCGCACAAGTGAAACCATTCATAAAACAAATTGGTACTGGAAATTGAATGAATTGTATTTTTTATAGTATTAGTAAAAATTGGAGGAAGTTACAAACAATATCACGGCTGAAATCTTCGCTTAGTATTTCGGTTTTGTTTCGGGTTTTGGAGCCAACATGAAAATAAGCAAATCCATCCATCAGAATAGCACATGACCACCTTGACGGGATCGGACATAGTTTGATCTGGAGGTTCAACTTTCGATGATTTTTTACATTTGTGGGCGAATATCGGCAATAACGCGACGAATGTTGTTCTCCATGTTGTCAATCGTTTCAGACACTTCGGCGTAGGCGTTAAGCCAACTCAAGGCACGATCTTGGAAGCCAACTCAAGGGTCCGTAACTGTGTGATATGTTGCGCAGTCTTTTTGAAACCAGGGCTTCTGCACATCATGGTTGTTCCATTGATGAAAGAAGAAGTCAGTAATCATCGCTCTATAGCGTTTACAGTTGAGATAACGGTATCTCAACATACAATTGAGGATTGTCATCTGTAATTTCGAATCTGCAATTTCAAAATATTGTTCAGACATCAGTCTGTTCACGTAAGAATGTGAAACCAAACAAATATATGACTTGACATTTGACAAAATGGCCACCAGTTAAAATAGTGCTGCCAACAACTTTAGTTCTATACTTCTACAAAAAAAAAACCCGTCATCAAGAAGGAATAAGAATCCGAGTTTCGGACCAACGAGCAGCTTCTGCCAATACTTGACAATGATTTGTATACCTTCGGTGACAATCTCATTTTGACGGGATACTCTTTCTTTCGATTTTTGTTTGCCCGCTGTTCCTTATGATGCTTGGAAAGAAGTCCTCCCCACGTGAATGCATTCTTATTCTAAAGTTTTTTTTTCGATGAATTTATTTTCTAGAAAAAATATTTCCTCCAGATAGAATTCTGCAAGCAGGATAAAATAAGCAAAACTACAAGTAAATCCTTTTTGCGGGTCCTTGTAGCACGATGTTTCTTTGTATTCGATGTGTTTTTAATTATACATTCGCCTGTGCTACCTTACAGGTTAGAACTTCTTCTTCTTCGGATGGCGCTACAGTCCGGGGTGGACCTGGGCCTCAACCAACATGCTGCTCCAGCTAGCACGATCTCTTGCCAGCTGCTTCCAGTTGCGCACTCCAAGTTGGTTGAGGTCCTTTTCCACTTGTGTGCGCCATCTCAATCTAGGACGTCCTCTGTTGCGTTGTCCCTGTGGTTCGGATTCGAAGACTCTTCGGGCCGGAGCAGTGCTGTCCATCCGCTCTACATGGCCTAGCCACCTTAAGCGTTGTATCCGTAGACGCTTGACTAGGTTCATGCCGCCGTACAGCCCATACAGCTCGTGGTTGAATCTTCTCCTCCAGATGCCATCAACGCAAACAGGACCAAAAATCGCACGCAGAACTTTTCTCTCGAACAGACCAATGGCTTCCTCATCCGCTTTTAGTAACGTCCAGGTTTCTGCGCCGTAAAGCAGGACTGGGATGATCAAGGTGTTGTACAAAGTCACTTTGGTCGTTCGGGAGAGGGCTTTATTACTCAATTGCCTCTTAAGCCCAAAGAAACAGCGATTGGCAAGAGTGATTCTGCGCTTGACTTCGGTACTGATGTTGTTGTCCCTATTCACCGCGGAGCCGAGATAGACGAAGTCCTTAACTACCTCGAAATGTCTGCTGCCCATAGTGACGCTCTGTCCGAGACGTCGATGTTCTGCGTCCTTCTTCGATGACAGCATATACTTAGTTTTGCCCTCGTTTACCACCAGTCCCACTTTAGCCGCTTCCGCTTCGATGCTAGCAAACGCCTCATTGACGGCTCGCTGAGTTCGGCCGATCACGTCAATGTCATCCGCATAAGCTAGCAGTTGAACGGACTTGTGGAAGATCGTGCCTCTGGTGTTGACGTGTGAGTTACGCACGATCCCCTCAAGAATGATGTTAAAGAAGTCGCATGACAGCGCGTCGCCTTGTCTAAATCCTTTTTTGACATCGAAGGTCTCGGTGAGTTCGCTACCGACCTTGACGGAGCAGCGAGAGTTCTCCATCGTCATCCTACACAATCTGACGAGTTTGGTAGGGATGCCAAAACTAGACATGGCACTGTATAGCTCGTCTCTATGTACGCTGTCATACGCGGCCTTGAAATCGACAAATAGATGGTGGGTGTCGATTTGTACTTCTTGGGACTTCTCCAGGATTTGCCGCAGTGTGAAGATCTGATCGATTGTGGACTTCCCTGGCCTGAAACCACACTGATAAGGACCTATCAGGTTTTTGACGAACGGTTTCAGGCGCTCACACAGTACGGCAGAGAGAATCTTATATGCGATATTAAGGAGACTGATCCCTCGATAGTTGGCGCAGTCGAAGGGGTCTCCTTTCTTGTGGACCGGACATACGATGCTGAGATTCCACTCGTCGGGCATGCTTTCTTCCGACCATATCTCACAGATGAGCTGGTGCATGCACCCAACCAGCTCATCCCCAGCCGCTTTGAAAAGCTCTGCGGACAGTCCGTCCGCGCCAGCAGCTTTGTTCGACTTCAGTCTCGATATTGCTATCTTGACCTCGTCGAGGTCGGGGGGACGGAATTCTTGTCCATCGTCGTCCAAATTGAGTGGAACATTCTGCCTAACAGCGGGATTTGTGTCGTCATCGCCGTTTAGGAGTCTACAGAAATGATCCTTCCAAATTCTCAGCACCGACTGCGACTCTACCACCAGTTGTCCATTTTGGTCCCGGCAGGCTTCAGTCCGAGGTTTGTAACCGCCAGATAACTGTTTTATCTTGCGGTAAAAATTTCGGACGTCATTCCTGCCATAGCACCTCTCCATTTCCTCGACCGCGCGCTTCTCGTGCTCTTTCTTTTTTCTTCTGAGAAGCCGGTTCTCTTCCCTTCTTCTCTGTTTGTAGAGCTCACAAACAGCTCTCGTCGTTCGATGCAGCGTTGCCTTGTAAGCTTCCTGTTTGGCTGCATGCGCCTGCCTGCACTCGTCGTCAAACCATGGGTTCCTCTTAGGTGGTGGCTTGAAACCCAGCACATCAGTGGCGGCATCTTTGATGGCTTCTTGACAACGTTTCCATTTGTCTTCTATTGTTTGTGCTGGTAGCGTCGAACTTTGAGACAGTTTCAGGGAGAATCGATCGGTAAAGGCTCTAGCGATCGGCTGCGATTGTAGCTTTCCGACGTCAAACCGTTTTGGCCTGTCTCGACTCCGTTGCTCTCTCGATATCCGGGTTCTTACCTTGGCTACAACAAGGAAATGATCCGAGTCGATGTTTGCACCTCGGAAGGTTCGGACATCGAGAACACTGGAGGAGTGTCTGACGTCGATCGCAACATGATCAATCTGGTTGACGGTTGATTGATCAGGTGATCGCCAGGTCCCTTTATGAATGTTGAGGTGTGGGAACCGCGTGCTGGCCACAGAGAGATTTCGTCCCGAGGCGAAGTCAACTAGCCTGAGTCCGTTTCCGGAGGTGTTGGCGTGCAGGCTGTGTCTTCCGATGACTTTAGCAAAGACTTCTTCTCTTCCCAGCTGAGCGTTGAAATCTCCTAGAACGATCTTGGTGTCGTAGCTGGGGCAACGATCGTAAGTCCTTTCTAGGAGGTGATAGAAGTCTTCTTTACTGCTGTCATCTTTTTCCTCTGTCGGGGCGTGGGCGCATATGAGGCTTATATTCCCGAATTTAGCCTTGATGCGGATTGTTATGAGGCGTTCGCTTACGTGTTGGAAGCTTAAGACTTTTTGCCTAAGTCTGCCTCGAACAACAAAACCGCATCCAAATAAGCGTTTCCCTCTCTCCCTGTAGCAGTCGCCGTGGTATATGTCGCAGTTTCTCACCCTTCTCTTGCCCGGCCCATCCCACCGCATTTCCTGGATTGCGGTAATGTCTGCTTTATAGCAGTCCAGGGCCTCCGCAAGTTCATCGGCTGCACGTGGTCTGTTTAGGGACCTCACATTCCACGTGCAGATCCGTAAATCATTGTCCTTTGTTCGTTTGCGGGGGTCGTCAACAGTGTATCCATCCGTATCCGAGGCATTCGGTTGGTTCGTAACTGGTTTTTTATAATGTGGCCGGGCAGTTACCCCGACGCACACCCCCAACCTGGAGGACCGGGCCCTTTTTTATACCTCTTGGGCGGAGGTCGCACTTATAGGTTTAGCAAGTTGAGTTCGGATGAACAACAACCAGTACCCGGTGGCTACCAACGTGGAGGTACTATAAGCACAGTTGATGTGTGGGAAGCAGTTACAGCAGCTGGGCATCGCCAGGTTGATACCAATCAGTGCCTACCCTGTTCCCACATCACCCAGCCACAGGTTAGAACACATTCCAGTAAATTGCAATGTCCATGAACTAATCGAAATTATTACAAAAGTCTGACTCTGAAGTGTTGTTGTGTTGCGTTTGCCAAGTAAAATCAAATCTGCTGAAGAAACTAAATGTAGCCTCGCACCATGTATGAGTTCCTATAAAGCGATAACGTGTCCCGTATTTATTGGTAGACAAGTGTTTTGGCTAACAATAGGTAACAAACGCACTAAAGGGTGGCTCTCACTCAGTAGGTTTGGCAGTAGCCAGACTTAGAATATTCCTTCTACAGATGCTATGTGAATGCGAAAGATCTAGATTTCACTCTAAACCATATCTGCTCTTCTTTATTTCCGGCGTCTCTCAGGTATAAACATGCTCACGCCCAGAATCTGAATAGCTAATGTGAACTAAATAAAATTAAGACAATTTTAGCCATCACACTATCACTTGTATGGATACCGCATAATAGATATCTACAAGTTTGGAAGTTTTCTCGGATTTCCAAATTTAATCGCTTAGCTCACCAAATTCGTTGGAAATTGTAGCAAATTTAAAGCCTTTGAAAACAAACGACCACTTCATTCATAGCAGAACTCGTTTTTCTAACCACAAACAACCGATTTTCTTGCAAAACATTCATGACACATTTTGCAACTGAATTATTATATTAAGCAATGATCAAGTCTTTAACCTCAACCACTCGTCATTCTCTCCACAAATCTGGACACAAACGTCCAGTGTAACGATAAGACTAGTACGCCCTTCAAAATTCGAGTCACACTATGAATTACCGCTTAGTCACTTCGGCTCCACAGACACCATCTTTTCAATCTATTCGCCAGGGAACCGCCCCTCTGGTTGATTCACTCTACTTCCCCGCATGACATTTCTCCGTGTGACACTGCAAATAACCTCGCTAGTCGCGCTGGTAATGTTCGTGTGGTGAATCTTGAGCAATGGAGAATAAAATTCGCCTGGCTTGTGCTGGCTGATGATCCATTTTCGTGAAAAAACAGAAACTAATTATCACCTTCCTCGGGATGTGTGCGTGTGTGGGGGCTTCACTTCGCGCTCGCACTTTACGAACGTAGTTGATGATGACTGCTAAGGCTGTGACCTTGAAACCAGTTCGGGGAGGCAAGAAGAAATGCCGCTTCATAATTTACATAACCTCAGTGGTTTCGGTTGGCTTTCTGTTGTCGGCGCATTCCAATAAATTATTGTTGTTGTGAATATCAGGAAATTCAGGTTCTTTCACTTTTTTTTTGGTACTTTGTTCATGGAAACAAACTTTTGATGTTGAAATTTAGCAAGTCGGAGATGTGACGAAGTTTTGCTACAAGTGCGCAAAATTAATTTAGTGAATAACATCCCTAATGAATTGCAACCGTTATTTAATGATTGATGGATAGAGGAAACTTGTTTTTATTTCCTTTGCCTGCACCAGTTTTTTGGTGTGTTCGAGTGTCCCACATTGATGGCACAATTTTGATTGCTGAATTAATTCACTTTGAATTTGCACAATGTGGAGAGATGGCCAGACTTAACCTTGATTTCGCAGAATGAATGCAAAACGTGTTACCATTCACTAACGCCACGAAATTTGTGTGAAGAGGAACATGCTTCTGGGTGCGGGATTAAACTTACATTCTTTTACTTATCAATGTCTCGATTCATTTTTGTTTGGAAAAAACAACGCAGGTCGCAATAACCGAAATTCTCCCGCGCTTTGAGGGATAGTCGTGAAAACGAAAGTTGATGGCTATTTCCGGTTAATCTTGGAAAACCAGCTTAAGGAGCCACAAGCTTATTGAAAAAAAAACTCTCGTCTCACCTCGATTCTTCTTGACTATCAAGAGATATCTCATCTCCGGGAGTCTAACACAGTTAATAGGTAAACTGGGCAAGAATAGTATTGAATGACTTTAGAAACTTTCGCTATTAGACAGTATAAAAATGTAATCTGTAGGGTTTTTCAATTAATTTTGCGTTGAAAATGGTTTTCAAAACAAGTCAAGATTCTGTTTTAAAACTTTGAATCTATGTACATATATCTAAGAAGCGATCAATAGAGAAATTTAAAAAAGAAATTTGATAGCAAAGAACCAAACTTACACTTTCAAAAACGCGGTCGAATATGTTTGTATGTGCGCATTTAAAAAAATTCCTTTTTCAAGTCAATTTTCAATGACGTTTCAAACGTTTTTTTTTCACAGAACAAAAACATAAAGTTAGAGTACATTGTGCATAATTTTTATAACAGTCCCTTCCAGAGACTCGTCTCGAACGGTCCTCTCTGCGATGGGCGAGAAGACACAACCGCGAACTCTATATGCTGTACCAAGATGTGGATGTAGTCACTGCCGACTACCGTGACTCGGCCACATCGAGCGAATGGGCAACAACGCTCCAGCTAAGAGGGTTTTCGAATCCCAGGCTCCGGTTTCGAGAAGGAGAGGAAGGCCCGAACCTCCGGTATAAAGAGAGATTGCGGACACTAGAGAGCTTGGTCTTGACAACTGGAAGTAGCGTGCCTGTCAAGAATAGAAGCTCGGGCTCAGACACTTCTTGGGTCGCAGGACTGATAGACAAGAACAAACCTTTCAGGGACAGACAATGTTTTTGGACCTTGGCAAAAGGAAATGCGGAGCATTCAGAACCGTTAAAGATCTCTCTGCGCAAAAAATATGTATATAAAGAAGCACGAAGTGTGGGTAACCACAAGCTGCTTGTTTTGCTGAATTGCAGTGCTATTGACGCAATTCGGAAGCGGTTACGATCACAACCGTATAACCATGAGCAATGGGTTTACTTTGATCTAGCCTGCAATAAGCTGTAAGCTGCTACCCCAATACCAGTAAGCTTGTTTGGGATGTCGCTATGAATAATGACGTATCTTTAATCTATACATATAGGTAGATAAAAGAATGTCTTTTCTTCTTAAAGTTCTTAAATCATTTCGATCTACAAATGTGTTCCTCTCAGAATATTATTCGGTCCATATTACCCTGAGCTTCCAGCTCATCACAGAAATGACAAATAGAGGACTGAGGTCTACTATGGCCAAGAGTCGAACAATCACACAGCAGATGATTACAACTGTTCCTCGTCTATGCGGATTTACATTAAAAAAGACGTAGAGGACAAACTGTTGGGACACTGTGTCCCTAAACAGCATATTTAACTCGCTACGAATCCCTGTGGTTTACACTCTTCAACAATTTTCTACGTGTACTTAGAGCAAATGAATACAAGCTGTCTGCAGTTTTGCAGTTCGTAAAGATAATTCTCTGCTTTTGAAATTCATTTTACAATAAAAAAAAAAAGTTTTTATATTCAAAACAATTTTCTTAAACTATTTATATTAAATATTGTAATAAATAAATAAATATTTTAGTTATATTTAATATTGTATCCATAGACGCTTAATGGGATCTATCCCGTCATCAATCCCTACAGTTGTTTTAGAAGCTATCAATTCAGACACGACTAAACAAAGATCTTCCACAACACTCTGAATGGAGTTCTTATGTTTAACGTTTTGTATAAACCTAGATAGAGTAGGTTTCGTCAGTTAGGAAAATATCTTAAGATCTTTATCCTTTAGTTCCTGATTAACCAAATTGAGAAAAAGTGTTCAAGAATTTTAAATGGAACCAATTACGCGGTAACAATGATTTTGACAAAGCTCTTTTGAACGAAACTCTACTGTCTTTTTCGTGAACATTCAGTTCTTTGAATTGTTATTTGAAAATATAATTTGTATAACCATTGTCTGCCTTAATACAATATTTAGTTTTTACAGGTGCAATTAGTAACGAAACCACACCCCCATTGTAATTCCATCAGATGTATTCCTCTTCATTGGGTATCTAACAGAGTCTACCAATTTCCACATCCTTGCAAGAGTTAAAGGTCTCTGTTTATGGTCTTAAAATCTCAATCGCTTTCCCTTAATCTTTTATACTCCAATTTCCACATCCTTAAACTTTTTCCACTTTTTTCTAATCTTTTGGGCAGAAAATCCCCAATGAGTCCGCCACTTGCTCCAAATTCAATTTAGCTGCTGTTTTCCTACGCCTACCTCGCTTCCTCAGCATCCCCTCTTCGTTTTAATACTCCGCAAAAGTGGAACTCTTCAGCTAAGCAACGTAACTAGTAGTCGTTTAAAGTTGTGTTAATATATTCATTTACGAGGAACTGTTCCAGGAGCACTCATTCCCCCCCTTGTGAAAAATCCATAAGCCCTGTTCGCCCAATGACAGACACTTGGTCTCGTTCCAGACATCCACTCAGCCAGTCAGCCAACTTGGCAGCACAGCAACCCAACTGCAATTTTCAAATATCTCAGCCGGTTGGATTCAATTAAATTTTAATGAGATTCTCCCGACACCAATGCAATGAGAACAGGTTCTATCTACGGGCGCCCACCCCGTCAAACGCCCAAACAACCGCACAAACACGAATGCAAGTGATTAAAATTTTACGCTCCACTACATCTATGCGCACTTTCTCCGCCCAAATCCTAGCATGTCGCGGTCGTCATCGCCGCCGCATCTGCCTTGCTCACTCTGCAGCGCCAAAAGGTTAGTAGAACAATCCTCCTCTCGCGTCGCATGATCTTAGAAAAAAAAAAATAGAAAATCTTTACCGCATGCGGCGATGACAGTGGCGACATCGACAACGAGGGCGCATTGACCAATGAAGTGAAATGTTCAGCTAGACCGGTTCACTTGCAGATTGCGCTGCGCTCTGCGTTACTCAGGGACACAAGTAGCGCACCCAAAAAATCTAAATCACACATGCCGCGTGTTCGCAGAAGTGGAGAAGCTCGTTTGCCTGCCGCTGTCGGGGGTGACTCAAGACCAGTCGTCTCCCTCTGGACTGGTGTCTGTTGGCGACGTGATGCATTACCCCGAACCTCAACGACTCGGTTTGGTTCTAAATTTAAACGCATTACGTGCTCGCTTGGTTTGGATTTTTATCAAGCATGGAGTCGCAGCAATGTGTAATTATTAGCTGGCGATTCGTATGGCGGTGACGGTGGCAATTGCGGTGGCGGCAGCGGTGGTTGTCGTATAGCGACTGTGTTTCGTGGCGGGTGTGATTCACTTGAAAGTCTGCGAGTTGTTTCGTATGCTGGACGACCGAATGGCTGGGTAGGGAAGTGGTCCATGCACACTACAGCACAGCACATGTCTGATAAGGCGGCGTGTTTTGGTCTTGCCTCCTCTCCGTTCGATGACTTTTTGTGCCACTTTCACGAGCGTTTTCATGAGTTCTCATATTTTTTTCCTCTAGCAAATAAGGAACTGAATTGTAATCGAGAACATTCAGTGGGTTGGCTGATAGTCTCCAGCGCGTGAAGGTTTAAAGTTGATAGCTGATATAAGCTGGGAAAGTTTTGCACTACATTTGTTTGCAACTGTCAAACATGTTTTCATAACTTAATATTCCATGCAATATATTGTAATACTAATTAGAAATGCTTTAGTTAGTTAAAAGTTTGGATGAAAATCATCCACTAAGATCACTTATCATTATCTTAGACCGACTTGTCTAGTAATATCGGATTTACTCAATAGAATTTCGCAAATTTGACAGATCAATGCAGGAGAGCTATGTTATATCGGCACCGACTATCTTATACCTGATATAACGCACAGCAGCATTGATTCGAATGCATGTAAGGCACGAGACTTGATAAGTGCATGCATCTGTCACTGTCAAATATTTCTAATTTCTGAAAGGTATTTTTTTTTTTATTTCTAATTGTTGTCCTTTTTTAACACATGAAAAAAAAAACATGCAAACACAAAAATATACACTTTTTAATTTTAGATAAAACTGTCAAAACGCACGCAAATGTACGCACTGTCAAATCAATAATTTTTACATTTGCCAAGTCCGTATTTATGCAGCGATTGAAATGGAATCTTTATAGCGTGTGTATTGCAAGAGTTATTAAAAGATTAAAGCGACTATGGAGGTTTAAGATTATTTCAGTTTGACAGTTGACTGAGCGCAAAATTAAAAATTCCGCTTTCATGTTTCCCTTAGACTTACTTCGTTTTTAAGACTTAAACAAAAGTCATTTATCCTGAATGCAGTGTTACATGTTCAATCATAGTCCATAAACAGCCATTTCCAAAAAAAAAAAGCCGTAATAATTCTCATAAAAAAAAAAGAAACTGACACAATACGTTGTGCACACATTCAATTCATTTTGATGTGCTCTATTTGCAATGTGTCACTTATTTTCATTCAGCCGAACCCTCGTCGAGTCAACAATTTTAATTTACCGGGTGCTCGAAGCGAAGTGTACTCGACTGGTCGAAATTTCGATCGAAACCATCGAGGTCATGGTCACGCGGTTGTGCTTTTATGAAGTTTTCAATTTAATTACCGATAACTTTGCGGTTTTCTCGAATGCATACTCTCCCCCTCTCCCCAACACATTTTTTTCCACATATGTGCAGATGTTCCATTTACGTGACACAAATTTCCATCACAACACAGGTTTTTGTGACATTGCCTATCAAAGTTTAAATTGAAAATCCAACTTCTGCATCAACTTTGACATACAAATCAGAATCTCTTGATATGAAAACTTTTCGCCCTCTCCCCCATCACTCTCCTGGTTGACAGAGGTTCAGTTAAAGAAAATGCGCCCAACTGTCAAACAAATCCAAAACACTTTCTCTTAACCTCAAAATTGGCAGATCAAGTGTGTATACCCTTCTGCCAGGCCAGAACAAAAGACCATTCTTTGCCTCACTCTCCCTCTTGTATAAGTTATGGTTTTTTACGCGGTGAAGACTAAAAAAAACACAATTTAAATTTTCGCGGGGCAACTGCCCAGTTTATTACACGACAAGAAGAAGACTCAATATTACAATATTCGTTTCGGCTACTTATAGGCTAATTGTTGCTGACACAACAGCAATATTCCGGCGGTGACTTCTCGGCGTTCTGCTGACACTATGTCTGGAGCTTGCAGCAGGTGGAAGCTATTCCTCGAATTTGGGCGAAGTGTGGGAAAGGTTCACCGCTGGTGTTGATGGGATGAATGCACTCAGGTTGCGTTGACGTTGCACCTGGTGGCTGGGCTCAGCGTATTTCGTGTTAACACCTCCCTCCTTAAAATCGAGTGTCCTCACTCGACACCGTGTAAAGTATTGGTACTTGGCTGGGTTGTGGTGGCTTTGTTTGACTTTGTTGTTCGGCTCGAACTTCTCGAACTTCGGTTGTGGCATGGACAGAAACTACCTTTTTGTGACACATATGATGTTTGATGATTATTACTATGGCTGTCACTACTATTACGAATGTGGCGCTGTAGTTAATGGCGAGATGAACTTGATTCTTGGCTTCTACTTCGTCAATATGAATTGTGTTATTGACATGCAATTCCTTTAGCATCTCCAAGGTGAGTAATTCTTCATAGGTTCCGGTTGATGAATTGGGATGCAAGACTGCTGGTAGTGGCTTTGTGAAGGACATCTCCAATGATTTGTATTCTTGGCCATTTATTACAATAGATGAGTTGTGGTGTCGTAGAATGAATGTTCCAGTCAGGTTAACTTTGTTGCCTTCCACGGAGATTGTACCGTCGAACTGGTTCAAGAGTATCATTCCCGTATGGAGTTCGTCGATGGTTGGAATGTGCTGGCTGTTTATTGTGTCGCAACTAAATGATTTGCCTTTAACTATATTCGTAATACAATTATCGGAATGAAGGTTTACAATGTTATTTCTGTTACATATTGTTAATTCTGAATAAGTTTTACAATTATCTTTTACTGCAAATATGTCTTTTTCACATTTAAGTATATTATCATATTCCAATTTAATAGCTTTCTTATTAATTTTAACAGGCTTAATTAAAATTTTTTCACAGTTTGACAATTCGGTTGTTGGTATACTAATAATATATAATATTGTTGACGCATTTACAACTATTTTAACGTCAGTGAAGTCGAGTGCTTCCTCTATATTTTCAAAAGGTATTCTGCTATCTTTAAATTTTTCTTTAAATATTTCCATTTCTACATTTGACAGAATGAATGAGTTTATTATTTTATTTTTGGCCCACAATAAGGCATATTCTATGTTAACAATATCTTCTTTTAATACATCTAGCTGAAACTTAATTTCTAATATATAATCGCTTGTAAATTTATTGTTTTCTTTTAACAAATTGAGTACATTATTGCTTATATTTGACAACTGATTTATTCTTTCGATATATTTCTCATTGATAACTACTTGATTGTTATTGTTTTTTAGAATTTTGTGCATCTGGTACTTAATAATTTGAAAGTCGTCGTGGTCGGGGCTACCGGCTAGCCATTTCCACGCACTTCCTATGAAATTTAGGGATCTGGGAGTACGGGATTTTGGTTTAAGGTTATTCAATTGACCGATAAGCTTGGATATATCTCGGGATAGGATTGGATAACTGGGATGGGTTTTTTCAACGTAGTTGTGAATTTGGTTTTGTATTCGCAGGGCAATTTTTTCGTATGCCTCTATATCGATAACATGGATAAGCTTAAATGTACCCGTTTGAAGCTTAGCCGTACCTGTGTGTACGGACACAATTTTGGAATTGGAATAATCCAAAATTTGAACTTCCGCAAGACATTGCGCGAGAAGGAGAAATCTGAAAAAAAGGTTAATTCCGAATATTATTTTTATGGATGACTTTGCCTGACTCCGTAAGAATAGTGGTTGATTTATCTTCCTTGACTATCTCTTTCTTATATCTTGCTGATAATTTGGTACCTAACCGTTTGTTAATTCTTACGAAAATAGTTTCACCGGGATTGTATGTTTTAATTTTTGTACGTTTCTTGTTGTGGTAGTCCAAATCTATTTTTTGTTTTCTTGTCAAGTTTTCAATCGTATCTTGCCTTGAACGTTCGTATTGTTCCGGGTTTGTACTAACTGTTCTACCGAAAAAGGTTTCTATTGGGCGTTGTTTCGTAGTTGAATGAATGGAGTAGTTGTACTCATAGACAGCTCTGTCTAAGAGTTCTTCGAAAGATCTATGAACACGCTCGGTTTTTAGACAACGCATTATTTCTGATAACGTCGAGTGGAATCTTTCCACTTGTCCATTCACCGCGCTTGTGTAAGGGGGGGTTTTATAAATTTCGATTCCTAATTGATCTTGCAACATGAAACATATGGAAACTGAACTAAAGGTCTTCTCATTGTCAAACACGACCATTTTGGGGACACCAAACGAGAAAATAATTTGTCTCAGAGGTTCTCTAACATCTTCGACTGCTCTAGATTTTAAGATTCGAACTTGAGCAAATTTTGAAAATTTGTCTATTGCTGTTAGTACTAAATTTTTATTTGTGGAATAGATGTCGAGATGAATGATCTGACCTGGATATTGCGGAATGGGAGTACTGCGCAATTCAGGTTTATTCGGATGACGATCGTACTTTTGCTCTTTACAAACTCTACATTGCTTCACAATTTCGTTGATTTTTGATCTCATTTTCGGAAAATAATAATATTGAAGCAATTGCATTTTATTTTCGTTACAACTTCTGTGAGCTCTGTTATGTTCTTTGAGAATTTGTTCTGTTTGATCCGTTGAATTCAAAAGGTCTTTTACCTGGGATTGAGTGAATCTGGTCCTATAGGATCTGAAATGGTATGGGTAAAACTCCTGAATTCTGCCCATGATTTCTTCATTAGTGTAAATTCCATTTATTACGCTGGGGTTTAGATATTTTTTTAGTATCGCAATGAGTTCTTCATCCGTATACTCTTGTTGGATAAATGTATGCCTATGGTAAGTTGGAAAGGGGATTTTAAAAGAATAACTTGAACTATTTCCAGTCTGAAGAAAAATTTGGTTTTTGAAGACGTTAATGGGTGATTCTACCGCAGGTATCATTTCATGTGCTGAGCTTTCAGCGCTGTGCTGAGTAACAGTCATTGAATTCACTTCAGCGGTTCTTGGAGGACGAGACAAAGCGTCTGCAACTACATTGCTTTTGCCTGGCTTATAGTGCAATTCGTGACTATACTCCTCAAGAATAGCCTTCCAACGCTTCATTTTCGAATTATTATTTTTGCTGCTAAGAGCGTATGTGAGGGGTTGATGATCAGTGTAGATTTTGACGTGTGCTGTTCCGTACAGGTAGTTTCGAAGGGTGTTTAAAGCCCAAATGATGGCGAGCATTTCTTTTTCATTAGCAGCGTAATGTTCTTCAGCTTTGCTTAATGATCTGGAGATGAACGTTATTGGCTTATCTTTTTGAGAAAGTACCGCACCGATCGCATATTCGGAGGCATCGGTTGTCAGCTCAAATGGTATACCGAAATCAGGGTAGACAAGTAGTAAATCTCTTGAAACTAGGGAATTTTTCAACTTCTTAAAGGCTTCCATAGCAGTAGGGGACAATGAAATATGAATTTTGCTAGACTGATGTTTTGAAATTCGACCTTCTTCTCCTCTCAAGAGAGAAGTGAGGGGTTTGGCGAGTTTTGCATAATCTTTCACAAAACGACGGTAATAGCCAGATAAACCTAGGAAAGAACGGAGTTGCTTAAGAGTTTTTGGAATAGGGAAGTTTACAATAGCCTCGACCTTTTTAGGGTTTGTAGAAATTCCTTTTGATGATACGATAAAGCCAAGAAATTCAACTTCTTCCTTAAAGAAATTGCACTTGTCTAATTGTACTTTCATGTTAGCTTCATGAAGTATTCGGAATATTTCTTCCAAGTGTGCAATATGTTCTTGTAACGTTTTACTGAAGACAATAATATCGTCAATATAAACGCGACAGAATTTGCCCATTGGAGAACGCAAGATATCGTCCAAAGCACGTTGAAAAATGGACGGGGCGTTTTTGAGTCCGAAGGGAAGTCGGGTGAACTCATATTTTGCGTTATTTATGGAAAAGGCAGTTTTTTCCATATCCGAAGGTTTCAGGGGAATTTGGTGGAAACCGCTTTTTAAATCTAGTACAGAAAAATATTTACTTTCGCCTAACTGAGATAACACTTCATTTATTTCAGGGATGGGGTAACGGTCTGATACTGTTACCGAATTGAGCTTTCGAAAATCTATCACGAGCCTATACTGCTTGTTACCGTTTGAATCGTCTTTTTTCGGTACAATCCACACTGGTGAATTATACGGGGAACGAGAAGGTCTTATTATATTGTCATCGAGAAGTTTCTGTATCTGTTTGTTAACTTCTTCTCTTAATGAGGCAGGATACGGATAATACTTGGAATACACTGGTGTGTCCGTGTTCGTTCTTATTTCGCCCACAACTTTCGTTGTGTAAGTAAGCTTTTCGTCAGGGTCTGCAAAAAGCGAAGGGTATTTCTGGACAAGAGACTTGATCGAATTCCTTTGAAATTCTGGCATATGGCTCAGTTTGTTGTTGAGAAAATTTATAGCTTGACAATTTAGTTGTCTAATTTTTACTTTCAACTTATTTAAAATAGTCAGACAATCGTTTTTTGTGTCAATTACTGCGGATAATCGCTTAAGGCTGTCGTTTCCTAGAATACCGTGGAACGACGTTAGAGTTGGAAGTAAGAAAAATGTATGGTTAATATCATTTTGGCCGAAAAGATTTAAAATAGTATGGTGAGTTATTTCTACATCACCTGCTATTGATTTTGCGAAGAAGTTATGGGTGTTTTTGAATTGCTTTTTTACTAAATTTGGCTGAATATAATTCTTGCTGGATCCTGTGTCTATGAGAAAGTTAAATATTTGTCCACTCTTCGATCTGCATTGGATGTAAGGCAGCGAAGAGGGGTTTATTCTAAAAAATTTATGTCAGAGAAATCTGAAACTTCTTCGTCAAATTCTTCCTGGTTATTACGTTGCTGTAGAACATAGTTTCGCAAATCAGGGTATTGCTCAACTTCATCAGTATTAGTTACTTGATAGAATGCGTAAGCATCCCTGGAACAGATTTCGCCTGTTGGTTGGACGACAAAAGGTGGTGGTTCCTCACCTGTAGGTCTCTCGACGTCTATATGGTAATTCCTTTGATACTTTGTTTGCTGAGGGGCTTGCATAGATTGGCTTGGTTGACGTTTCCCTGCATACTTAAAAGGTTTTGGTCTGTTCTGATAGTTGACAGCGGATGAGTTGATGGTTGAGGTCTCCATCGGTTCTGGCTTAGGCTGGGGCTTAGGCGCAGTTGGTCTCGGAGGAGCCTGGGAGTTGTAATAATCATATTGATGGTGTTGTTGGTACTGCGGTGATCTGTGCTGCTGTTGGTGTTGACTGTATTGTGGTTGTTGTTGATACTGGCCGTTTTGAGATTGTTGTTGAAAATAATGGGGACGATTTTGAGGGATATACGCGATTTGTGGAAAGAATAAGTTTCCTCGCGGGGGAGCTTGACTGAATCTATTATTTCTTTGCGGGATTGGAGGTTGTTGAGTTTGGTATGTTTTATGCACGTTATTTGCATAACTTGAACGGAATTTTTGATTCTCTAGCTTTAGACAAAGGTT
Source organism: Eristalinus sepulchralis (assembly GCA_944738645.1). Classification (NCBI taxonomy): domain Eukaryota; kingdom Metazoa; phylum Arthropoda; class Insecta; order Diptera; family Syrphidae; genus Eristalinus; species Eristalinus sepulchralis. Next base: position 47,678,833 of record OX122884.1, read on the forward strand.
TAGTGCTTCCGGAAGTTCTCTTGGTTCACGAACACCTAAGAGTTTCGGAAGGTCTCCGTTTAAACCGCGAATAAACGTATCGAGGGCTTTGCTACGATAACAGCTAGTAAGTGTAGTCATTGCTTCGGGGCCAATGTCCATGCATTGAATTTTATTTAGTATTAAGGATAAATGCGTATAGACTTTTTGGTAGAAGTCTTGGACTGGCAAATGTCCTTGAATCAGAGATGTCATTTGGTACTCTAAAGTACCAAGGTCTCTCTGGTCTGCGTAATGCAGCGACAAACACCTGGAAATTGCTTTCCAGTTTAGGGGCGTATTGTATGATTCGAGAACTGCATCGGCGTTTCCCGTTATCTTGTTCCGAATAGTATTCAAGATACCATAATACTTCGGGGTACCTTCTAGTGACTGGTACAGCTGGAGGATACGCTCTACGCTTTTTCTCCACGAGCTGTATTCGCCTGGTCTTCCCGAAAAATCACGGAGGCATTTGACTGAATCTGGAATTTTGTCTAAATCTTCAAGGTTGTTTCTATATTCGGGGTTTATACCTTGCTCTCTTGAAAATGATGTATCAAGGTTCGGATTTAACATAGAGTGAACTATGTTCGCCACTATTTCTTGTAATTGGGAAGTTGGTATTACAGGAGCCGGTGTTTGTGTCTGGGCTGGGGAGGGTCTTGGGTTTTCTGGGGTATTTTCTGGGGGTAACTGGGCTAGGACCGACGGGCGGACTAGGTTATTTGGATTTGATATGGTTAAAGGGATGGATTACAAAATACACACGTAATTTACTTAATTGTATGCTTCGAGTTACAAAATATGGATTAATTTAAAATTATATTTTCTGTTCGTGTTTTGAATATTTTGCAATTAAAATTTGTACTTAATCACTAGGCTTACATTAATATCATGACACTGGAGCGGCTGCTAGGATACACTAGCTCCTTTTCCTCTGCTGGTGCAGCTACTAAGGGGCCTCTTTTCTCCAGGGGAGTTGGTTCTTCTTGTTGTTTCTTCTGCTTCACCGCGATGACCACGTTTCAACACTATCCACTATGTGGATTTTTATTTGTTTTAACTTATTTAAAAGTCACGCACTTTCTCCGCTTTTAGTTCTATGAACTATTTTAGTATGCGCGTTTTCAGTTCTATGAACTTATTTTTCTTTCGTTTTTTGATAACTTGCTTGGGCTTACACTAACTTGCTCGGATTTACACTTAATTTGCTCGGGCTTTACTTAACACTAACTTGCTCGGCTTTATACTTAACTTGCTCGGGTTTTACACTTAACTTGCTCGGGTTTTAATTAACTCTAACTTGCTTGGGCTTTACTTAACTCTAACTTGCTCGGGCGCCAGTTATGGTTTTTTACGCGGTGAAGACTAAAAAAAACACAATTTAAATTTTCGCGGGGCAACTGCCCAGTTTATTACACGACAAGAAGAAGACTCAATATTACAATATTCGTTTCGGCTACTTATAGGCTAATTGTTGCTGACACAACAGCAATATTCCGGCGGTGACTTCTCGGCGTTCTGCTGACACTATGTCTGGAGCTTGCAGCAGGTGGAAGCTATTCCTCGAATTTGGGCGAAGTGTGGGAAAGGTTCACCGCTGGTGTTGATGGGATGAATGCACTCAGGTTGCGTTGACGTTGCACCTGGTGGCTGGGCTCAGCGTATTTCGTGTTAACATATACATATGTATCTTTCTCATTATTTGATGTTTTCTATTATTTCTTCGTTTTTCTCGTCACCCTCTCCCATTTTGTTTTTTCTTCGGCGTGTGAGAAACACAATGAATAAATCATAAATGCTCAATTAAAATTCGACAACGGTAAATAAAGCAAAAATTAAACAATTTTCTCTCCACCAACTCAGCACTGCTACATTCAGCTTGAAGTCAGTTGTTTTATCCCAGTGCAAGGTTAATTACTGACAAGTAATCGTGATGAATGTGCTAAATCGTCGGGCAGTAAGAAAGAGCGAAGGAAACCAGAGAGGAAAGAAATGACAATGCTCATGCGTAACTTGACAGCGACACCGTCCACTTCAACAACACAAACCAGTTGCCCTTTTCAATGACATCATCAGGTGCCTGGCTAATGTCACCAGTCGCGACCGTTGTTCAGTGGACCGCTATGATGACAGAGGAAAATGTATGCGACTGTTACATTTCATTTGACAGCTTTCTACGACTGACCTGCATAAATATGAGTTATGTCAACTGAGAGACAGAAGTGTGCGCTCGCGCGTACTCACGGCCCGTATGCTCCAGATGATGATGGGTAATGATCAATGTTCGACTGTGGCATTGAGTAGGGCAAGCTTGCGCTTGCGCGAACTGTGGATACTTTCACTGTGTGAATCACGTAACCGCGCCGCGGCAAGATGCATTAGTGCGCGACAGCGGCAGCGCGTCGGTGAGTGATTGGATAACGGTTGTTGTGAAGCGCATTAATTAGAATCCAAAGGCCTATACTTGCGGTTGCATAAGGAAAAAAAACGAACAGTTTGGGCTTGTATTCAGTCAAACGGAACCCGGTCGGGGGTAAGCGCAAATGTACATCGACTAGATGGCGACTTTGGCGCTATTAACAAGCCCATTTTGTTGCTGAATGGATGCGATGATGTGCAGGCAGGTTAATTCTAGCTTTCACTGCAGCATTCAGACCCCCGTCGTTACGAATGCGTGATGCGAACTTTATGCGCTCCGTTGCGCATACGCAGAGCACTTTGTTGCACAGAAGCCATTACTGTGGCGAATTGTATGGCAATACACGACGGGCAAGCGTGAAAGATCTTAGTTGTGATTGATAAAGTTGAAAATTATTCACTCGTCGGGGGAGTGATGGACTCCCGCTGTTGATGGCCTTCGTTAAGGGTAATTTACTTTTTGACTGAGGAAGTTACATGAAGGTGTTGCTCTTTGTGAAGAAAATGGAGTGTCGAATAGAGTTCCTGGCTAACGGGAATATATGACTTTCGTTGTCGTTGTTTTCAATTCGCTTGACCTAAATGGCTTTTGGAGCATGCCGTCAAACCGCATCTTGCGCAATTTTTAAATACGTTTTCTTTGAATTCCTTTTTTTTTAAAGGAACCTACATTTTTTTGATATTACAATGTTACTATAGTCTTGCATTAAATAAAGTCCCGTTATTCCGTTGATCTGTTGGTGATCATAAATGCCGGCCGCAGCATTTTTTGAAACTGTTTGCATTTTGGCTTTTTAGAAAAACTACCTCACAAATGTGATTTATGCTGATCCTTGTGAATAAGCACAGAGTCCAAAATTTGGCCAAATTTTCTTCTAATCACATTTATTTGTAATTATGTACGTACGAGTGTTGTAAGCAATTTTAACTTTTAATCAAAATCACATCTTTCTGGTCTTTTCCCCAGAAAATTTTAGATAAACTATTAAATTTCTGAGTAATAGATTACCGATGTAGATAACTTAGTTAGACTTTCCTTATTTTGTTTAAAGTCGAATTTCGGTTACTATGCACTAATTGGGTTTTTCGGAAAGGCAACTTTATAAAAGTGATTCTTTTGTCAAATTAAAACTCAAATTATTCGTAACATTTCCTTTCTGTTTTAGGAAAATGAAAAACCGAAACATTTCACATCCACATTGACAAGCTGGTCAATGTCGTGAAAAACCACAAATGGAAAACTTTTTAAGCACTCGCTACACAATTTCTTGCAAACTTCCGCCTCAACTGGTTTTGTACTTCCGACACAAATGATGAAACTTTTAGTTTTGTGCACACTTTTCGTCTAAGTGGGTTCCTTCTTTAGTGAGATATCCGTAATACTACCTTACCACTTGCATCCACCCGAAAATGCGACATTGTATGGCTTTTCAGTGACAGGTACTTGCATGATACGAGATAACAACGATTGAAACTTGTTAATTTCCTTTCCGGAAATTGCATTTCAAATCTTTCAGACTACGGAAAGTGCAGTAACCTCTTACATTTTACTTTTCTCATAATTGTTGTTTATTTATACATGTAACATAATGTCAACTTGTTCACATGAATACTCTGGTGCTGTTTGTTTGTTTGATACGCTTTGTCGCAATCAACCTTTTTTTTCTATAAATTTTCAAACGTCAATTTAGACATTTTTAGTCGGTTCTTTTTCTAATCTCTTAAGTTGGTGCTGACAAAAGCCCTCGATAAACCAGGGAACTGACTAAATGTACATTAATTGTTCTGAATGTTAAGTTATACCTAAGTAAGATTACGCAGTGAATTGTAACATACTGAGCCACTTTACAATAAATGTTTAAAGAAGATGTGAGTTGGCAGCATTGTAGAACTGCATTACCACTTTGAGTTTTGAAAAAGATCGATCGTTCATGCAAATATTTTTGAGTGCACCGTTTTCAGTTCGATTGATCGGTTGATTTTGGACAATCACTGTCAACAAACTGAATGGTCCTTTAGCGGTGCTACCTGGTTTGAAAATAGACTTTCAAAATGTACTTAAAAATTTACACTCGCGACATACTTATATAAGAAAATTTTAAACAAATGTCATCCCATCACTTCACAGACTTGTAAAATTCGTTAAACTACAATTTGGCACATTGAGTACATTTTTTCTCATCACGTTACCAACATTTTTCGAACATTGACTCACCGTTATATCAAGTACCTCCGAGCTGACACGCGTTGACATCATAATTGGATTCAAACTCTAATGTCACAACCATGATAGAATCCCTTATCACACTTAGTGTTCGTGTTGAAAAAAGTTCTCATCACGAATACACGATTCGAGAATCACATGACTGACCACAACCGATCTGCCTATTCAACGCGAGTTGCGAGCGATGTAAACAAATTTAAAGTCTAACAAAAGCAACATGTTTGTCGTCGTGCAATGGCGATTCCGAGATAAATGATTCATCGAGGTCAGCCGCCGTATCACTCAGATTGTGTTTGCCATCCATTTTAAATTCGGTTTTCCTTCTTAGAAGTCCGTATGCATGCGGGGGGCTCTGCGTGTGTGTGTATAAGTGCCGCTCGCGCGTTTGGTTTTCGATTTCAGTTCAAGGAAATGCACGCAAATCATTCGCCGGCAATTTCGCACCGCCCACTACCGCCCTCATCGTCGTCTTCATCGTCACGGGTGTCGACACGGAGTTGAGTGCTGTTCGTTCGCCAGCTGGGGTTGGGGAGGGCACCGTTTGATTGGCAGCCAGAGCGGAGTGCCTGCCTGCATGGCTGAACGGAGCCAGCAAAGGCAAACAACCTACGTTTCGACGAATTGTCTATGACCCAAACCAGGCGGCAGCCGGTGTGTTTGGACACTATGCCTTCGGGAGCACACACACACGCGGTTCTTGAATTGAATAAAAGTCTCCCTTAATTACCCTAATGGTTTATTCATGACGGCGGCTCGCTGATAAAAATGACAGAACAAGAAGAAAAAAGCAGAAGACGCGTTGAAACTAAATTTGAACACAAGCCGCATCGTCGACCAAGCAGCACAGCCGAACGCAAGCACACACACTGGTACTGATGGATGGGGGGGAGGAGTGAGGATCGGCGACACGCTGAGGTACGGAGGTGGTTTAGAAGTTTCTCTATTTCATGGGATGTGTTCGGTGAGTGATGTGGGCATGTGAACAGTGAAGGAGATGATTGGGGTGATGACATGGCACGGCGGGTCTGGGGTGCATATTTGCTTGTTGCGAATAGCGCGCGTGTGAGTGTGCGTGCTGGCACTTATTGCCTTGCCACTCGAGTCGGCACGGGCGGGGGGCGGCTGAAAATTTAAAATACGTGTATGCAAAGTGCTTTCTCTCGGAATAAAACCCTGCTCCGCGCTACCGTAGACTGATTCAGTGGGCAATAAACCTTGGCCATCATCAATGTGACAATTTTTTGTCTCTAGCTTATGTTTTTATTCGCATTTAATAAATTCGACGCGTGATATGCTTTGGCAGACAATTAATAACTGTTTGCAGATAAAGGTGGGCTACAGAGCGATTGAATTTGAATTGATTTTCGCAAAAGGCGTGATCTGACAACTGGTTCGTCTTGTTTGGCGGATTGCCCATTTTGACATAGTTTAACTTCGGTGAATAACCTTAGTTTGCATTTTTTCTGACAGCCGAACTTGATCTTTGTGACTTCAAGGTGACGGCTTGGTGGATGTGGCGAAATACAAGGTTGCCATTTTGATTAATTTTATAGCGATGGGGTGAATTTTGATGTTTCTGGAAAGGACCATTAATTATCTACTTTAACTGATGATCGCAAGTGGCTCGTGGGCGAAAGTTTAGCTTACACCGGTGTCATGCAGACAATCAATTGAACTGGTGAGAACATTTTAGTCCAAAGAAGCAAAAATCCCCTGGATTGTGTAAACAGACAAAGTTTTGGTCTCCAAAAATGAAATTTGCCCCAATAAGATTTTAATTCATGACTTCCCGTGATAAGAGACGTCTCCACGAGCACCACAATTTCCCTGCATAAGTTTCGTGTATTTAATTCTCACGATTGACTTGGTCAGTAAGAGAATTTTCTTTCCACGAATACAATGGATTAGCTTCGGAGTTTTGAAATTCAAACGGTGTATCGAACAATTAAGCGATTGTGCTCAATTCACTCTCACTTTCCCCTTTGTATTCTATTGTAGCCTTGGTCTTCAGACAAGTTGACGGCGGAAAGTGTGGAAAATTCATTGCCGTTAAGTAGGCTCTTTTCTCTCAAGAACTTCACAATTTATAGGGGCGCTGTAGAATATTTTAAAAGAAATCACTAGAGAAACCGAAAACTTTTTACAACAGACGATCGTGTATTTAACAAGTCGGTTGCAAGCAATGCCTGAAGAAGGATCGATCGTTATACAATATGTGCTTAATAACATTAAAGACTTTCAGTTTTAACAATTTTGGAAAATTAGTTTTTGTAAGCCGTTATTTGTAGGTTCTTATCTCCGCTTACCTCTAAAAATATGTAGAATGATTCATCGTTAGGCTTGATTTTCAATGGACCTTTTTTGACAAATCCCGCCTGACTTCTATTAAACTTCTTTGCCATTTTTGTTAAGTATCATTTGGCAAGTGATTATAGAAAGACGCATACCACAACAGCGTCTCCAATTTGATAATCTGTTTCACGAAAGTCAGCGTTCTATGAGAAGTGTTTTGCGACTCGAGCAACTTACAGTCTGAATATTCGACCTACTAAAACCACTATTGCCAATAGTATTCGCGAATTTGGGCCCCTGTTTACATAAGTGGGTGATAGTGGACCGGTTAGACCACATTAAGCAGGTAGTGAAGAGGTTATAGCATCTGTAGCTGAGAGTGTACGCGAGGACAGTGACGAATCGATTCGCGTTGTTCTTAGCAGCGTGGCGTGGTGTATTCGGCAACTTGGTCTAAGTCTTTGCCTCAAAGCATACAAAATTCACCTTGAATTAAAGCAAGGCTAATTAGATGTACGTCCTATTTTCGGTAAATGGGATCTAGAAAAACTAAGTGAAAATAAGGTGTTTTATAGCGAAATATTGTTTAGTGACGAAGTCCACTTCTGGCTTAATTGAGCAAAATTGTTATAAAATATATGGGCTTTAAGAATCATTGGTCCAATTTTTTTAATTTGAGGTAAATCAGAATGCTTCTGCCAATGGTAAACTATACGAACTATACAATTCCTGAAATTCAAGCAGATTGTCTCGGTGAGCTTTGGTTTCAATAAGACGGCGCTATACCTATACAGCACGTGAAATAATTAACTTGTTGAGAAATAATTTTGATGAGCAGTTCATTTCACGTTTTCCTACGGAAAATTGGTCGTGTAAATGATTTCACACTTCTCTGGGGAAATGTAAAGTCCAAGTCTTCAGGATTAGGCCAGATACGATTCACGATTTAGAAGCCAACGTGTTATCCGCGAGATACAAATCGCGTTGCTCGAACGGGATGGATTAAACTGGACCCTCCGAAAGAGCACCTCAGACGTAGTGATGACAAAACCAAATTTGAGAGCCTTCAGAAAGAAGAGGAGGAGAAAAAAATGCAACTGCCACTCTATCAAGACGAGGATACAGTCCAGAGAGCAAAAACCCGTTAACTTCATTATCTAAGTCACATCGCCAGCATGGAAAGCGATGTTCTAGCTAAGAGAAAAACCTTCGAATTTATATCTTCAATTTTAAGAAGAAGAGAAAGACTGGACCTACGATCGCAGGTGCTAGAAAACTTGAATGTGAAGTCAGCAAACAACTTGGAGACGTCAAAATTTCAGTATTACTTCAAGATACAACTCTTTATAAAGAACCAGAGTCTTGCTTCCGCGAGAACTTTTCGTCTTGTTTGTGCTCACGAGTAGAGAGGACCTTCAGTCTTTTTTCCGCCTCCGAACGCCGAGATTCGAGAACCCTTTCATCGACAATGAGTATTTTTTGCGCGCAACTCGATAGATGTGGTGTTCAGTCCGGGAATCGAATCTGGGACATTCAACATGCGAGTTGAGGCACTTACCCACTAAGCCACGACATCGCAAATTTGTTGTCAATTAAGTTTGGCACTGTAAAAATGTTCGAGACCGTTCTATCGTGCCATTGACTCTGAATGAATAACCCCTTTGCCAAATTTACCTATCTTCTATTCTGCTGTAAGAAAATTCTGAAAAATTTGTTCTGTATGATTTTCGAAAACTCCAATAGAAGGAAAGAGCGAAGAAGGTCTTTTTAATAGACTGCGCTTATCTATGTATGTATATCGGGGCAGGCATGAATCTAAAAAAGAAAGGTTTTGGTGGGAACATTTCGGTTAACGCTGACCTTTATTCTGGTGGACAGTGAAGATGATACATGTATAAACTCCGCCAACTTTACAAGTCTGTGGAAGTAGACCGCGCTTTCTCAACAACATCGAGTTCATAAACAGCAGACGAGAAGGATCTTGTATCTCATTTTACCATGTTTGAAGAGAAACATGCCAAACTACAACTCTAATCATGGATGCAAAAGATCTGTTAGACCATGCATAGAAGAACCCAAATAATCCTCAAGGATCAAATTTCGAATTCATTTATCCAAAACGTTCTCTTCCTTTTTTACCCTTTTTCAATTTCACTTCCGCGGGACATAAATAGCCTCGATTCTAATCAGTCTTTATCCATAACACCTTCATTACTGCCTACAGTGTCCTTCATTCACTCTTTTCGACCGCAAACATCCCAACAGATAAAAAACAAACCTTGAGTTGACAGTCATCCCAAATGAAAGAAGGAAAAAAAAACAACTCATCATTAAGCGAAATCACTTCAAAAGAGACTCATATAAAGAAACAGACAACAAGCTAGTTATTTTTGGCCTTCAACATTGGTGAATGCGCCGTCACACAAAACAGCACACAAAGGACTGTTTTCACTTCCATTCAGCGCAGATGATGAGTTTGCATAGAAGCTTAGGTTACAATAAGCCCAAAGATAAACGGCAGCAACAAAGAGCGCCATCCTCTCTGTGTCCACAACATGCAGACATTTTCCTTTCACTTCCACCCCATTTACGAGTGCCAGCCTGAAAGGCAGTTATTTCGCAACAACCTGCCACAGCAGCACCACCACCACAATCCACCCGCCGCCAAGTATGATCATCCCGTGTCAAGGTGCACACAAAAGAGAAATCAAATTAAATTAAATTAAACTTCCTGACTGCCGAGAAAGGAGAAGATATTCATATGAGCCGCTGGCCCAAAGGCCTGCCAGCCAGAGGGTGGCCCAACTAATCACTCAAGTGAATTCGCCGAAAGGGGATTTTCCGTGTGCAGTTTCGCTGCAACGGCAAAAAACAAGAAAAGAAAGCCTCCGATGAAAGCAAAAGGCAAAGCCAGTCAAAGACTGCCAAGCGAGGTGCTGTCCAATCCCTCCTTCTCGGCGCTCCAACGACGACGGGTCAGGGTGAGGCGTTATTGTCATGTTTACTCTCCTCTTCTTTTGCCGTGACTTATCCTCCCGTTCCTCCCCATGGCCCACTTCAGCGTAGCGCCCCGTATAGTTTATGTTTCTTGTTGCTCGTGTCGATTCTCCCGTCCGTTTTGTGCAAGTAAATATTTGTTAAATATTTTCCATACACCGCACGAGAGGCGCAGGGATCGTTGGCCGACGCGAAAGGTGTGAGGCGAGAGGCAGAGTGATAAAAAATTCATTTGCTGAATGAATCAGGGCCGGTTTAGCTACCTTCAAAGCCCCCACCCTCATTCACACTCATTCGTCTTCCCTCTGCTTCCATGAAGTAACCAGTAAAAACAGGGTGCTTCGCATTCGTATTCACAACAACCACGTACACCGGCAACGATCTCAGGAGGGCCGCCTGACTGACGGGGAGGGTATTAGCAACGTGTTAAAAGTTTTGCGCAGAAAACAACAGCAAAGAAGATAACGCGAAAAAAGCATCGAAACGGAGGATAGAAAAATAAAGTGTGAATCACGATTGTAGTGCTGCCTGCCCGAGGGGGGTCTTGCACGAGAGCTGCATCGCTTGCACATTTGATTTGCGCTTCAGAAATTTTTAAATTAACCTTTTTTGTGTGTGCTTTCGTTGCTACTCATGGGGAAGTTGCTGGTAGATTGTTTTTCTACTTCTGCATTCGGGTGTGTACGGTCTGTACTGTTTGTGAGACTAACGCATGCATGCACGTAAGTCAGAGAACGCACCTTCATCGGCAATTCGTTGAGATTTGCACACACACGAGTTGCTTGGGCACCCGTTGTTTTCGCCCATACTCAAAAAGTTTCGCAATGTTGCAGGCAATTAAGTTGTAGCAAGTTTCTGTTCAATTTGAGGTCACACTGAGGCACGGTTAGAATTAAGTTTGATGAAATCTGATACATAGGGAGGAAGTTTGTAGTAGATTTACGTAATTTTATATTTTTCATAAATGATTTTGCAGACTCAACACCACCTGTGTGCACAAATCCAGCGAAAAAATTGACAATCTACGATTTACGACGAGGAAATAATAATTTAGGGATTGACGATATATTCTACTACAATTCGCATAAGTGGAGACTTCGAGATTAAACTGATAGATCGTCGAGAGAGATGTCAAAATAATCGGTGTGTTGTTCTGAAGAATGCATTTACAAACACTGGACAGCACAAAATAAAAACAAATTCAGTGAGATGCATAACTTTGAAGTCGTTCAACGGAAGTCATTATCTCGAGTAAATGAAGCGTTTACCAATAAGGGCGACAAACCTTTGAAATGCCGCAGCGGCAAAACTGATTAGAAGATCAAAGTCAAATTTTTCGAGCCGCATTTAGCACAATGTTGTAGGTTATCACTCATGAAACACTACCCTCAAAAAAACTTCTCAAATTCACTATCAAAATGCACTTTTGGGTTCACGGAAAAATCTAGTTCAGTGACAGGAAAATGATTTTTCAACATGGACCCCAAAGCCTGTTCCTGGCCCCCGTCGGCAAACAGATATCATTTGAAGTGTTGAAGACACTTTTTGTGGCGCTGCACACTTGTGTATTCTAGTCTAGACATCTTCCCTCCCACTCAGCGTTCCCATAAATAAATGAGCATTGTCTCACGCAAAGCTGCGTTGCAGTGAATGTCGCACCGGATAAGTTGAATTAATCACGTAAGGTCAAGTCCGGAAAACAATGTTATTGCAGCTTTTTATAGCGAGCGATGTGACTTCGATAATATCGCGCGTTTCGTGAGTTTAATGCAAAACTTTTCAGAGCACACACAGACGACTGGAAGACTTACTTATTCACGTAGTTGAAAATCCTACGAAGAATGATACTTCCTCTGACCTCCAGGAGATCCACAGACAAATTGGAGTAGCACGAGTATTTCGCGAAGACATTTATTATTATGAAGAAGTGTTTACGAAATCATTTGTGAATGTCTCAACAAATGCAGAGATAATACACAGACCAAAGCCAGACAGTCTCTTGCCCCTTCCAAAAGGAGTAATGAACTGTAAGAGTTATCTTCTGGTAGTCCTGATTCAGAGAATAGCGTGGAAATCGCACGTACGAAGCCAGCCAATTTTATGAAAAACAGTTCGCGATACGTGCCACCATGAGTGCGAGCACATATGCAACAATGTATCATCAGATGTACTTCTTCATTTCGATTTATACAACCTCTTCCAAGACAGATCAATTATGGCGTGTCATTCTACTTCGTAGCCAAGACGTGTGCGAAATCGAAACTGCACCTTAGACGTTGGCCAGCATTTGGTTTTCTTTGGTATTGTAATAATTTAACAAAATCGACGTGAACACGGATGTATTGAAAATTTATGAAGTCAACAGAAATGAAGGTGTCGGCAAGTGCGTTGGCAGACTACCAACTGGCGAAGAGTGGAAATTTATTATCTTTACTTTATTGCAATTTCATTAATGCTGCAAACACATAGTCGCTTAACTTTCAAAACAAACGTTTTCTTCAACTTGACAATACAGTTGCTTGTTTTAAGTGCTGCCAAAGCTTATGTGGCCATGAATTCTTCTAATTAACAATATAACAGACTTAAAATGTAGACCTCACACTTTAGTTTGAAAATTGGGCATTGTTAAGTGGGCAATTAAGTACTTTAGGGCCTTAATTCCATTCGAAGGTAGCAGAGCATAGCCAAGTCAACAATAAATGGGGAATGCTTCATCAATCAAGTAATCATAGTATTTATCAAAAGGCAGTGTATTTTATCTTATTTGTTTTTTTTTTTTGATTCAACATCTGACAAGTTTAATTGCTGCCATTTTAAATTTTTACGGCAAATGCAGTGTTCAAGTCACTGATTTGACATTGTGAATGATTTCATGACTTGCAGAATGTACATAAAGGGAGAAACTGGACTAAGTTCGAAACCGATACTAAGAGATGTTGTTTTATATATTATTCTGTTAAGAAAGGTGTGTACAGAGCATCAAAATCATGAGGGCAGCGTCGACACACAACAAATTGATAGCTGTTAGACCTAAGCCTCAAGAGGGAAACTTGACTCAATCAAAGTGAAATGTTTTGACAATATTTTCTTCAAAGAAGATCTAGAAGATCTGTTTGATATTGAGCCGAGGTTACATCCAGCATATTTTAAAGAAATTCAATTTGTAAATAATAAGGTCGCCGTGGCGTAGTGGGTAAGTGCGCCGACTCACACGCCAAGGGTCCAGGTTCGATTTCCGGACGAAACACCTAGTATTTTTTACGGCATCAAGAGTGCTATGTCTGTGAAGAGCTTTTCAAATCTCTCGAGTCGGCAAAAAACTTTAGGTCCTTTCTACTCGTGAGAGAAAACGAGTAGTTGTTGTAGAAGCTAGACTCTAATCCCTTGTGGGTTGTAGTGCCATTCAATTATTATTATTTTTATTAAATAATAATGATCCCTCTTAAAAATTTCAGCTGCGCAAACAACTTTTCACTAGAACAAGATCAGTTCAATTTTTGATTATCTAATAAATTCACTGCGTTGAGCGAAGAGCCACCCTGTCTACTTTGCTGTTACTAAATCTATCACGCACTTTTACTTCAGCTTCAGTTCGGAAATTATATTCCTTTCATTTGACTGGCCCATGCGTCCATTGTGAAAGTAGGAAATTTACGAGCTATACCACGATGTAAATATAGCACAGAACGCTAAGAACCGTCGGCTATAAAGGCTTTTCAGCAGAGGTTATTCAAATCGAACACTTCGAAATCAGTAACCGTTACTATCCGTCAGGTATAGAAACCAACTCAAGGCAAGTTTAATCCTTACCATTGCTTGGAGCGTTCGTAGATCCGTCAATGATCAAAACGTATTCTCAACTTTGGCTTAGGGCCTTCGTAGCCATTGAGCTTTATGTAAATAATATGGAATAGGGATCGGCTCAAATGCACAAAGACGAAAAATGTCAAATTCATAAAAAATTTAATCCTGGCGGAATTTAATCCTGCTCAACGGAATTTAATCCTGCAAACGCAAGACACTTCAAAATTTTCAAGTTTTTTGCGAATTTCGATCAGAAGTTGCTTGGTTTACAACGAGGTTGGTGCAGGAACATCTTTCAGCATTTTCACGTAAACACCTTACTTCCTTCGATGAGGGCTTTTCGGGAGTACGGTGTCAGCTGGAAAATATTGGCTTCGCTCCCATGCACACGCACAGGCCGTAGGGCCTGTAGACTTTGTGAAAATTTGGGATTCTTTCTGCCTCCGTTTTACATGTGAACTTCCGACACAGATCCAAAATGTTAATTTTACAGTATTTTTGTCTTAAAGTCGGATCACTAGCGCTCAGCTACGACTTCAGGTTGTTTTAAGTCACCTATTGTGAACTGTATCTATTTGTTTCACCACCAAATGTTGTAATCGGCGTTCAATTTGATCCGAAAGGCATGGTTTCCATCGGCTTGTGCCACTACAGGGGCTTCGCCTATGACCTACACAAGAAAACAACTTTAATGACGCACCATAAGAGTCTCGAGTACGTTGACGTCGTCAATTTATCAAAATAGCGGATAAAGACGAGCTTTGGGCAAATCTGAAGCAATGTTCTAAACATCCATTCGACACAAAACATTCAAATGAAGTAAACATCTGTGGTACAATCTATCGAAATATCACATCACTCATAATGTGTTCCAAGAGTTTGATGACTTACAGAAGCACATAGAGAAGAGCAGGACCCGATTACAGAGCAGTTGTTTAATGTCTAGAATGAGACTGAAAGTTTCAGTGATTTGCATTAATCGTTTCCAAGAAATTAACTTCACACTCACCGCGATAAAAAAAAGTGAAAAAAGAGACGAAGAAATCTGAGCCGTGATGACGAACTAAGCCTGCGACGTTTCAACTTCAACCAGTCGAAATGATTCAAAGATTCCACAAAGCACGAAACACTCACTCAGGTCGGTGAGGCAATGTATCAACTCGCCTTATCTGCCCCTGAAACCCGAGCACATGCCACTCAGCGAGATAAACGGGTGACGCAAAACCCACCTCATTATTATCCAGACAAAAAAATCTCCCAAGTCCTTGGCTCAACTCGTAGGGTTTCTTCAGCACATGCCTGTCTTTCTCGGGTATTGTGTCCTACAAGAAAAGCCATCTCGACTAGGGCACAGCAAGTTGACGGGCATTTTCCAGTTCCATTCCTGGTCAATTAGTCTTTTCTCCCTGACCTGTAGTCAGACATGTGTCTTCGGCACGGTAATCCGTCATCCGTTTGTTTATTTTTCAATTTCCCCCAAGAGTCACAGAGCTTATGGCAAGTGCTAGGTGCACTACCTGCGACACCGTAGTAGTATTAGACCCAAGGCCAAGGTGTCAAGTTCCCATTGTTGCGGTGGATATGTGGCCGCACTCGCACATCGCTACACCAGCCATTAGAGCCATGCGAAGATGTCATCAGCTCTTGAAAGATGACACGCTCCACTCGCACACCGACACACATTCTTTCCTTTGCGAATTAGGAGCACCTGCTAATCCCTCACAGAATCGTTCATCCGATTAAGAAGGTACCTGGGTCAGCGAGCACACGGAAAGTCATTAAATTGGCGAATCAATAGCTCCGGTGTTCGTGCGCTCAGCGGCGACCCTAATGCCGGATGTCCTTCGAGCAAGTTGAAGTGGGCTCTCATCTCGGAATACATTGACATGCGCTGGATTCGTTTTTTCTCTCCGCCCACTCCGCCGTTCGCCGTTCCTCCAATTAAAATAATAGGCCTTCGAGGGAGAACAGGGGCGAGGGCGCAAACATGCACCTAGTCTGTACTTAGCCGTGCACACGTCCCATTGTTGTTTACAGCGGAAGTCCCTCCACAGGAGGATACACTCACAAGCACAAGTCCCGCTCTGCTATTCAAATATTCAGTGGAGGAGAGGCAGCCATCCAAAGGAATCTAGGTCGAGTGATGCTCGAAGGATATTTCAATGCAGAGGCGAACGTGAGATACAATCGTTGAGCTACAGAGTTTGTATCTTTTATTTGTGTTTCCCCTCCCTGCGCGTCATTCGGCCGCGGGCAACGACAAATGAAGCAAGTAAATGCAGTGAAAGCAAGAAGGAGGCGCAAAGACCGCCAGCAAGGACCCCATCGGAGGAGGAAAGTGGCAGCAGTCGTCGTCGTCGTCACCAGCAGTTGGGTGTGTCCCTGCCGGCCGCAGTGCATTCGTATCTGTGTTCATCTGGTGACATCATAACGAAAACATAAGCTCATAATGCAGACATTTTCATTTTAGCTTTCAGCGATAAAAAGTTTGTTGGGTTCCTCTGGCGCGGCGCTGTTGTTTGTGCAAATGCACGAAAACAAGTTCTGCCGTCGTCGGCGGCAGAAGAGGTGCATGATGTTGCAGCAATATCTTGGATTCCTTACGTGTGCGAGGAGATTTGGGTGTTCCGTATTCCATTGTTCACGGAACTCTGAGTAATGAGTGAGTTCCTCTCCTCAGTCTAAAAATCGATTTCATCTCGAGATGACAGAAGTGCGGGACGAACTACCACAAGTGCTACTTAGCGCTGTGAATGCGCTTTTTCGAAAACAATCACCGACTCGCTGGAGCGGAGATGAGTTGGGCACCTTTTTTGTCTGCGGCGAAATGAGCTCCACGCGGTTGCCGAAGAAATTGACTGCGTTTTGAGAGGGGTTCATCGGATGTGGTTGTCTGTCGATCCTTCGACAAGTAGTGACATTTGCTCAGAGCCGAAGAGTACATAGCTGCCACTCATGCATGAATGTGGCTGCGCACTCGTCCATGGCAGAGACTTTGTATCGTGAGACAATGGATTGTGGGCAGCAGTCGCCTCTTCGGTGGTCTGATGTGTTCTGGCAATTTGCCAATGGTGATGGAGACACATTCTGTTAAATCTCAACAAGGTGCTTCATAGTTTCCTGACTCATTAATTTAACGCATGTGGGAGGCTTAATGTAGTTGACGTAAACAACTTGGTGATAAGTTCTCATTCATGCGGAGAAAATGGACTTAATTTTTCCAAGGATTATTACATCCTTAACTGAAGTGCAGTCGCTTAAAGAGAGACATTCTGGAAATGGAACGGAAGTATTACCAGCATCAATACATCCGAAACCACGTTCGGTTGACCAGTAGCGCTTATATTTTGCCTTGATTGTAAAAATCGAGCGAATTCTTTTTCATCAAGAAACAAGTTCACTTCCATCGATTGATTTCTGTAGGCGATCTTGTTGCTAACTAGGTAATTGAAGGTTCTGTGTGCAATAACTGGTCAAGAATGCTCAATGAGTTGTAGGCAGCTAGGGGAAGTTGTGGTTGGTATCGTGTCTACGACAGTGTTTTGCTGCCAAGTTATGTTAGCATTTGAGAAGCTAGTTATTGTGCATGAATGAATTAAAGAAAGTAAATAACGTGACTCATTTATTTGGCAACAGCATATGTTTGAAACTCACAAAGAAATCCTTGAAGCTCTGTCATTTCGATACAGTGTCATGTTGACACATGCAAAGTGTTTTGCAAGAGGGACTTTGTCAACTAATCATCAAACTATCACTGTCAATTTATTTAGAAAACTTAACAAAGTACAAACATTTTCAATAGAAATTCGGATTCGGTGACCTTTAAAAGCGTTAACTTCAATTTTCGGTCATAATTCTTATCCCAGTCCACAGGCAACATCAAGTTTAGTGCAAGAATTTTGGGTCTATTCGTTGTGTGATATTGACCTTCAATGTCAAAAAAGGTTTTAGACAAGGCGACGCGCTGTCATGTGACCTCTTCAACATCATTCTTGAGAAGATTGTGCGTAACTCACAAGTCAACACCAGAGGCACGATCCTCAAAAAGTTCGTTCAACTGCTGGCTTACGCCGACGACATTGACGTGATTGGACGAACGCAGCGGCCGTTAATGAGGCGTTTGTCGGCACTGAAACGGAAGCAGCTAAAATAGTTTTGGAGCAAAATGAAGGCAAAACCAAGTACATGCGTACCACTAGCCAGCAGAAACTTCGAGGTTGTTTAGGACTACGTCTACCTCGCCCCCGCTGTAAATTCTACAATATTATTAGTACCGAAATCTAATGCAGAATCACCCTTACCAATCGTTGCTTTTTTGGGCTCAAGAGGCAATTGCGTAATAGAGCCCTCTTCCGAAGGACTGAACTGGATTTGTACAACAGCTTGATCATCGCAGTCATCCTTTACGGATGCCGCACACTGGTGCAGAAGGAACTGAAGCAACTTGGAGTGCGCAACTGGAGGCAGCTGGCGAGAGATCGTGCTAACTGGGGAGGCATGTTGGTTGTGGCCCAAAAGAAGAAAAAGATATGTTGTCAGTGAGACAACCGGTTGGTCGAAGTGTCAAAAATATCGCTGCCGTTCAGGTGACCATATTACGAATATATGATCGAAATCAGTCAATTCCATCGCTTTCTCAAGAATTGACCACATTACAGCGTATTTTGCCTTATGAGCTTAGTATACACCCATAAAAGATCAAGCTGACTCGAGAATTGAAGGCGATGAACCATTTGAAACGACATATGCACGTTCTCAGATTGTATTCTGGAGATGATGAATTTCATCGCAAAGTCATCTTCAGTGACGAAGCTTATTTTTGTTTGGTGCGGTTTTCATGCCGGCGGAGTTATTGGAACATATTTTTTCGTTAACGATAACGATCGTCACGTTATGGCGCCATAAGTATTTTGGCCTAAATTGGAAGATATAAACTGGGCGGCATGTGGTTTCAAGAGGATGGTGCCACAAAAGCCACACAGCATACGTTGCAATCGATTTGTTGAAGAGTTAGTATGATGAGCGTGTTATCTCAAGAAATGGGCCAGTCGATTGGCCGCCTCGTTCATGCGTGGGACTACATAAAGTCACTGGTTTATGCCAACAAGCTGCCAATGTTGAGAGAGCTCAGAACCTTCATTGAAGGCGAAATAGCGGTCTATGCCAACAAGCCGACAATGTTGGAAGAGCTCAGAGACAACATTTAACGCGGAAGAGCGGCCTCTTCGTGACAAAATAGTTGAAAATTGGTTCCAACGAATGGACCGCTGCAAACAAGCCTGAAGTGGCATATTTTCCATTCGTAAAGGTTTTGCTTGTTCTTCAAGCCAATAATAGACCTTTTTAAAATATTTCAAATGTTTTTTTTTTTTAGGTTTCAAGTCCTTGTTGGAAACTCTTTTATTATGAGTTCCACTAAAGGCGGTTCTATGGCAATGTAGTGCCTGCTATGTGACACGTTAAATTTTGCATTATTAGTCTACCTTCCCAAAAAGAAATAGCTAAAACAACACAAGCTATAAAATTCGACATACTGTCATTTAAAACGACAAAGTTTAAAGCCCAATCTCAAAATCAAGGTCACGTGCTCATCAGTCTCCTCTGAATCCTCTTAAATTGAAAACGAAAATTGCTCCATCTTTTCAGCAAACAAAAGCGATAAAACTGACTCGTGAGTGGCACACTTCTCTGTCTCGAGACTCGCCCACTTCATCAAGCAATTTTCGACTTAACCATTCCCCCGCATAATTAAATACATTCCCAAGAAACAGAACGCATCCGTCTGGAAAGAAACTTCCTTCCCGCTTAATGCGATCAGGCTCACATTTGATTAATCAAAATCAAGTCCCTTTCACTCTCTGCGTTCACATAAAATCCCTTCGCAGCCTGTGCTTAACTTTAACTATCTGTTTATGCAGCAACAACCGGGCATGCCATTAAAATTCCATAAATATGCGTCCCTCGCCCAACCCTGCGTCATGTCACTCTGTCTGCAATTCAGGACCGAACACAATTCCGATGTTCTAACATAACTTTTCCAATCGAATCAGAGTGCTTGTTGTATCCGTCTTCCCCCTTGACGGCCTGCACGAATTCGTCCAGTTTTATTATCTCGTTTTATTTTTTTCCTCACCCAAACACCAGGCAGCCGGCTCTGCGTCATGTCGACGACTGCAGACGACCAGACACCCTCTAGGCGCGGAGATGCGGCGCTGGGGGATACTCGTATTTATTACACGGACCAAGCTGGATTCATACATTTTGTGGAATCTCCCGAAAAGCCCTTTTATTGCGTTCTCCATCCCAAGGTTGCTTTTTTATCATCTGCTCCAGCCCCTGTCGTCAGCAACGGGTCCGGAAGCAGCAAGGACTTCGGATGGGGCTGATGTGGCAGCCGTTTTAACGCTGCCGCGTTGCCTTAACAAGTCTACAATGGTGGCAGCGAACGACATTGAAAAGAGAGAATTTATTCGCTCGACATTTTTTTTTCGACTTTTTGTCGTTTGCGTGACAAAGGGATATAAAGGTTGAATGTAAACATGCCCTTAATGACATTCGTTCTAATTAAATTACTAAGAAGCGCGCACGTATCACCCTCCGCGCACAATAAACGCCAGAGGATGGAAGACGGAGAGCGTGCGAGAGTGGGTGACGGACGTGTCATTTGCTGGAAGTAGAATTCGCGCGAGACTTCGTGAAGTGTTGAAGCAATTAAGGATAGGAGGACTTATCTGCAGCTATTAGCACCTGTCGCCCAAGTGGTGGTCTACGAGAGCGCCATTCATTCGAGTCGACACCGCCTCTCCTCCAGAGAGTGATCTTGATCCAATTCCAATT
This sequence comes from Eristalinus sepulchralis, assembly GCA_944738645.1. Lineage (NCBI taxonomy): Eukaryota > Metazoa > Arthropoda > Insecta > Diptera > Syrphidae > Eristalinus > Eristalinus sepulchralis. Next base: position 47,699,429 of record OX122884.1, read on the forward strand.
AATTTCTTCGTGCTTTTCACTTTTTTTTTCGCTTTTCCTCTCCGCCCCAACTCCAATGGCTGCCATGGTGTTACGCAGTGAGGAGGAGGCGGCTGTGTTCAGCGGTTAAAAAAGAAAAACACTGCAACCGCCCGACCACTGAGCAGGCCGGCGAATTTCAATTGCCCGCGAGTAATCGGATTAAAAGTCATTGCATTGGGAAAAGTTAATTTTCGCTTTAAGTCAATTACGACTGCCAGCCAAGAGGGGTCCGTGGCGGTCGCCAGCCGGAGCAGTCAGAGCAGGAGAAGATTGACGAAGTGTGGCTGCTCTAGCGCTGGGCGTATCTCTCGACGTTTTTGTTTTGCTTTCGCTTGCCCGAGACTAATTGTCAAGAATGGGATTTTCCATTAATTAGTGAGCCAGATTTGGAACTGGAATGGACGGGGATGCAGGAGACATTAGTCATGATGGAAAGGGAGAGTGAGTAGTATTATTTCCTTTCTGCGTTGGGGGAGTTGAAAGGAATTGGTGGTATGCCTCACTAGATGAGTCATGAAAGAAGGAATGAGGGAATTGACGGGGTTGCAATGGACACCTTGTCTGAATAAAGACTATGATTCATGGGCAAAAGTGACAGATAAATTTGAAAAATAAGGCCACTCTTGCTATGGAAACAGAATATTTTTGTTTCAGTGGAAGTATATATGAATATTTGAAGTATTTGTTTCACTTCACTGCGTTGGTGGTCCACTTCGTAAAGAGTTTTTTTTGAACAATCGTCTAGCATAGTCACACACCGACGTTTTTGTACCGTACTTTCTTAAACATCAATGCAATGAAGCAGTGTTATTAATTCATTTGCAACACATCCCGAAAAATGTCACTTCTTACTCGCAAGCAGAGAAATATCTCTTAATTTAGAAACGTTAAGACGCAGGTATGTTCCAATGTTCCAAAACAGTCTTAAACATTTTTCACACATTTTACTTACAAATGCGGCGAGTCATGGAGGGTTCGAGTCCGAACAGTACTTACTTTCCATCACTGACGCTCCCGGACACACTGCTTCCAGACAAAGCTGTCCAAAGCACCCAAATTACTTGATGTCTGTCTAGCAGATTTAGTGTTCCCTTTCTTTTCGAACTAGTGGCCTTAGATTCAGAAACCGAAATTGCCGTGAAAATTGTCAAAAACTTACAATATAAAAGTTTACCATGACACCTTTCACAAAGTCTTTTGAAGAACGCACCAACGCAATAATGTGAAACAGGATTTCATTTTTTTTTCTTCTTGTGTTAATTTGTGTGATTCCTGTGTGATTTACATCCAATTTGGAACAAAATTGTTGTGCATATTGCTTCTCACATGTTGAAGAACAAATAGTGTGACACGCCAACGTGTTCTTTAAACTAATAAAGGTTTCGTTTACTATAACCGAAACTTTAAACTTGCATAATAATTCTGAACAATGTTCCGAATTCAGCGTGTTGCCAATACGATGCGGTTACAGATTTTGTCCTAGAGTCAGAGTTTTTTATCTGGGGAAAGTATTTGGCACTGCTTTAATAAAATAAACTTAAATTTATTAGTTTCCGCGTTTTTTTTTTTTTGGGTCTGATTGTGTCAAACTAAGAGGTGTTTGAAATGTGAAATGTCAGTGTTTTGTTCGACACCTTCCGGAAATGTTAGAGACGCACCTCGCACTGATCAGTCAAGGAAGACCAGCACAGAAACTGTAAGAATATAACGAAGGCGCTTAACGTCCACTATATGGCGGATTGAAATTATCTAAGATGAGCAGATCTACGCAGAGACGATTTCGACATGAATTAATGCCAAACATTTAAATTAACGGTTAACCATCAGTGAAGGGCTGTTGAAGCGTAACGCTTTTTAGAGTCATTCATTATCTGCAATTAAATACGAGAATATCTAAGACAAGCATCCATGATCAAGGGTCCGTAAAGGATCACTTACGACTTCATAAGCAGGATTAAGGGTAAAAAAGCTTATGCTTGGATTACTAGAACGTGGCGAAACAGTCAATCAAAGAACTTCTCTGTTTTAATGAAACACACAAGTAAAAGCGACCAGCAGTTGGTATAAATCACCGTCGATTTTGGAAATTGTGTTTTTTTTAACAACAAATCTACTCAGACGCATAACCTCTAAAATGCATGTTTAAACAAATTTTATATTTTTTTCCTAGAAACAACAGCTTTCCTCTTAAATATTCCCAAGAATGAGTGCCATAGTTTTATTTTTAAACGAACAACCACAAGGTCCAAGCAATTTCCGTTGTTCTATGGAAATTAAAAATACGAGCCTGTCACTTCATCATTGTTCACTTATCCCATCTCTATAAATATACAAGCTAATTGGGATGAGTTTTTCCACTGAAATTCAATATCAGGCCAGCGCAGCAGAGCACGCTCCACACTCTACACTTCACATGCCACACGCCACGCCGGGATGAGACAATGCTGCCAGCTCACGATCCCCGTCCCTGTTTATTTAATGAAAATCTGCATCTGATTGATGATGCCCGAATGCTTCACTCTCCCAACTGTTTGATAAATTATTTTAATAAAACTACCAACAAGGAGCAGGGGATAGTGGGGAACCTATTGCAGGCCCCCTCGTTGAAATGCCAACAAGACCAGATGACATTTTGTTCAATCCCAGTCGAGTTCAACAAACAACGCGCGGCAGCTGGTATCGGTGGCATACTCACGACAACTGGATTATACCGCTAAATCTACTCTAAATGTGAAAGTTGCCTTTTCAAGAGTGTGCCAGAGAGCTGCTCACAAACGCAGTATATTGGGAAATTGAAGAAAAATCGAACCAACAATAATCGTTACCAATAAGCGCACTCACGGTCCACCTACAGCGCTTGGCTTATACGAAAAGGTACTTATGGAGGCGAAAAAAAAAACGAGTAGGGATTAATTGGTGTGATAGAGACTTGGGTGCGTGCCATTGATGAAATCACCACTCCTAGTGATGACAATTGGTCTGTCAAGGGGAAGGAGCCTCGCGTCGTCTTTCACGAACTGTGGCGGAAATTCAATTCGCGCCCAGTTTGACGAGATTGCAAATATCGACTGATATTTGTAATCAGTAAATCATCGATTGCGCGATTAAATTGCTACACGACATCAAAAGGCGAGGAAAGGAAAAGAAAAACAAAACATGGAAAGATGCAGTTAGATTTTTTTTTTTCTCTCTCTCCCTCTCTCATTTCAATCAACGAGTACTTCAAGCACAATTTGTTAAGCTCTGGCCATTAATCACCAAGGCACCATATAATGGCGGACGGTGGGGAGTTTCTTATATTTCCCCGCGACTGGTGGCTGAAACCAGAAAACCGGTCTGGAGAGCACACACCAAATGCGACCAAATGTTGATGGCGAGGCAACGTTTAATCTAAAACTGTAAATGTTCAAGAAATGAGAGGGAACCGACCAAGTGAGCGAGAGGGATAGAAGGAAAGAAAAAAAAAGTGGTACAACTGTTTATAGTTAACGGCTGCTGTGTGTAGTGTAGTGCTGCCGTTTGCGACTTCCCTGATGCTGCCGCTCTGCTGTGTGGCATTTTGGTTAAACTCCAATGACCAACGATGAAGTTGATGACAGAACGGCGACAACCGCTCATTAACCAAGCAGCAGCACCATGCCGACTTCAAATCAAGGTGAATTCAGTCTGGTGGTAGTGGCCGGCAGAGAGATGCATAAGTGTCCAAACGCAATTAAGGTCAAATTAATTTAGTCACACGACCGACCAAGGTATATGCACACGTCAACTGCGGATCATTTATTTATACAGTTTGTTCGTATTTCTGGAATGTCCCCGACCACCACCACGTGATGGATATCAATTGAATATTTTATAACGGCCTCTTTAGGCATTTAATGACATCTAGATATGTACATTTTTATTCAGACTGTCATTAGGTGAATGCCAGTTTGACGTAACAACGTCTTACGTAAATTCCTTACGTGCTGCGGCTGTGTTCACTTAGTGTGCCACATGAAAAATGGGTTTTAGGCGAATTTATGCAAAAACGAAAGAAAAGAAGACGACAAGTGACAGGTCTCGAGGGGATGTTGTCGCAAAGTGTGGAAGGGCTTAACATTTCTTAGAATGAGGTTTGACATCGGCATACAATACGACATTTGTGGTCGTTGACAGTCTTAACACGAAGTGGAGAGCTCGGTATGCGGGGTGTGTTATTTGGGGTAATTCAGATTGCATTCTCAAACGCTAATTGTTTTAAAAATTCTGCAAAATGTCAAAACTTTGGAAAATGTTATCATAAATTTGACAAAATTGTATTAAAAACTTGACGCTCCTCGACACGCGTATTGCACGATGTTTCATCAATTTCTGTTTTCCGTTAAAATAACTGCCAAACATTGGTAAAATTTTTGACAAAAAAATGAAAAAATTACGCCTAAGACAATAAGAAAGAAGGACTGCCTTCGATACGCACCACTAATCAGTTAAAAGTGTTTTAAACTCGTCAACTGATCGTCAAAATTGTTTTAAAACCTCTATTGTCTAAGGGCAAAAGCCTAACTCCGTTAAAATTTATTTTCCAAACGCTTCAAAAGTTTCCCGAAATAGAAATTGTCAAAACAAACTTACCTTGGGGGCACTTTTTTCTTCGCGTCAATATTCGCCATAAATGATGACGACGAAGTCATTAAAGTAGACGACGGTGACGTCGAAGCAGATGACATTGCAGCGGCTGATGTTGATGAAGTCATTGCCGGTGACATAGGTGGCGCTGATGGTTCAACTCTCGAAGTCTTTCGCTCAAAACTACTGAAAGTGTGCTCGCCACTATCGCTGGCATGTCGTTCACGTTCACTGGCAACAGTGGTTTCTGGCAATGCCGGTGCACAACTCACTGGAACAACCTCAGCTGCAACGGCCGCAACAGACTGCGTGGGCTGATGCTCATTGCTGCAGCCACCACTCCCAGATATGGCATTCGAATCCGATGCAGTTGGCTCATTTACCTCGATCACAGTGACAAAGTGCGATGGCTTATCCGATGAGCGGTTCGGTTTCTCTAGGCTATTGCTATTACTGCCACCACCACCACTACCACTGTATTCGGTGCCATTTTTCATTTCGGCCTTAAACTGTTGCTGTGGCGGCTGTTGCTGCTGAGACTGTTGCTGTTGTTCCGCATTCAGCTCGGCCGCCTTGAAACCAGATGCCAGCTCCGTGATGCATTGATTAAGTGCACCATTCTTTTGTATCTGAATATTCTTGATGTCTTTTTCTGTTCGAGAACTTTTATCTTCCGCTGTGGAAGACAGATCTAATTGTTTACTGTTGGCTGCAGTCGTATCCGATGTGCCGCTGCTGCTACCATTGTTGGTTGAGGTCTCTGTGTAGCTGGCACGTTTGCTGCTGTCGCGATTGATGGAACTTTTGTTTGTGTCACGATTTTCACGGTAACTTATGCTCTGAAATTGAAAAATAAACAAGATCAGTTTTTTGGTTGCAGAGAAGAGGAAGAATAATTTTGTGTGAGAAAAATTGATGGGAAGTGGGTGTTGGGCACATCAATTCACTTCAACAAGTCGCATCTATTTTAGATGTGAAGAAAAGAAACAGATAAATAACTCTTGAAGATAGCTGAATACTGTTTTCAGGGAGAGTGTATTAAGTTCGCAAACCTTCGAGAAAACGGGCAATTTGAGATTTTCCAAAGAATTTTACAAATTCTAGGAGATTTCGATTAAGATTTGTCACAACAAAATGCACATGTAACTGAATACAATCAACTGTCTGAATAGCTGAATCAACTGTCATTCCCAGAAATTCCGTTCAAACAGAACCCAGCATCAACCGTCATTTTCTCTATTCTCAATCTCAATCAGCTGTCTCATAGAATTCCCCTCGAGTCAGACTCAGCGAAAACGTTTAAGGCATATTGAAAGACTTTGGTCTTCAGGCCCCCCCAACCGAGAGGGTGAAACAAAAGGAGGAGCACATAACAAACGAAAAAAACACAAAAAACGTCCATTGTCAGCAGAGTAGTGGCACCTACAAGAGCTGCGCACATCAGGTGTTATTATGTCTGACACGTTTGGCAAATGTTTCTACACGAAGAGCTTGCCGATGGTGCTGTAGCGCGGTGGCCCCATCAAAGTGAGACGCTTTTCCATTGTCAAACCAGCTGCAGTACCAGCCAGGCAAAAAAAAAAATGGAAACCAATTCGCCCGTGTTCGTGATACATACCGCAGCGCAGCAGTATTGGTATAATTATTATCGATTGAGTTCATTTGTATGCCGGCCGGTAGTTGTGCCTCCTCGGAAAGGAATGTGGGTTGCCCACATACCGAGCCCGTCTCTAACAAGGGTGCAATGGCCGAAATGATTCGCCCCTCCACCCAAACAATGTTTGGACGGGCAGAACGATGTCGGCGACGACGAAGGCGGAGGTAGCAGCTGAAATGTCTTTCCACCCCAATAAAACTGAAAGACCAACATTCTCTCTTAACCCCACCCTCATCCCATCCACCCCCTCACACAGGCCCTCTCTCTCTATCTCGATCGCTCTCTTTAGCACACAAATCGATTTCTGACTTGAGTTTTATGAATTCGTCCAGCTTATGGGTTGTGTTCAAGTGGTCGGCGTTTGCCGAAGCCAGTGAACGGCTGCGACAACTGTGCCTTATCGGGCATCTTCTTATCGCCACACCGTTCCCGAGCAGAAACGAGTGTCTTGCGGTTGATTTGCATGTAAAACTCGTCCCCAGGGCAGACTCCGTTTGGGTGGGCTAAGTCCGTCATGCGAATGAATGCGGAAAGTTTGCCGCAGTCCGCTTGGGGCACATCTGATTCCACTTAAGGGTTTGTGTGAGTTATCACATCGTGTAGGCTTACGTAGTGCTTGCGGACGACCTATATTCGCCTCAACTACTTTTGCTGGACGCTGTATGACCTCACTGTGAACTATGCAGTGGCAGTGTTCATCGTTGGCGCGCTTATCAGCAGGAGCTGCGATAACACACTTTCAATGGTAAAATGTAAGCGATTCATTTTTAATTACTTCCTTGAAACTGCTGGCTGAACTGCATGCGAGCGTGTGTGGCGGTACGCTGCGGAGTGTGCGTGCGGATATCATTTGAAAAGGAGGCGTGTATAGTGCTGTTGATGGCAGGCCCGCCACATGGTTACAATGTGCGGCGAGGCACACTTAAATCAGTATCACGCTGTGCCATCTGTCAGTTGATACGCCTCTTGTTTGGATGAAAAGTACATCGTGTGTGTGCGAGGAGGTGGTGTGGGTTATAAAAGGGAAGTCCTTCCAAAAAAATCGACATGAAAATATGGACGTCATATGTCAAGGCTGTGGGTGACATTATCCTTGTGTCCTTAACAAGGATTTCGAAGCAAAAAAAAACAGGAAACTGGTACAATTATGACGGCTATTAATGTTGCATAAGCAACTTGCGGCATACGCTGCTGTCAAATTTGATGGAATATGTTTGGAAACAGTTTGTTGATGAGGTCGAATAAAGAATTGTCTTCTAGGTCATTGGTTATTAAATATCAAACGAAGCGGCTTTTGTTTGCTGTGCGTATTGATAGGCGATATCTATGTATACACATGAACTTTTTTCGTTCTTAATGGAGCTAAATAGGATTGAAATATTCCTAAACACAATTCTTTAAATTTGTTGGTGCTGTCCTTATCTTTATTTCTTATTATTAATTTTATACGAAAGGACTAACAAAAAAAAGCTATTAAAAAAGGTCCACTCGATTTTATCAAATTGGACCGAATGTGAGCACCATTGGCTCACTCAAAAATACATAATTTTCACTAAACTCTGACAAATCCCACATGACAAAGAAATTCCAGAGTTCCTCCGGGAATCACACGACTGTATTTAATTTGACGTAAAGCTTAATGATTCCCTTGCGATCACGATCGTCAAGTTATTTAACATCAACGAAGCCAATAAAGAAGGCAAGTCCACAGAAATGTCAAAGATATGTATTCTGTAACTGCAATGACCTAGTCTACGACCACATTAGGCAGGAAGGAGTGTTCTAAATGCGACTCATGTTGCTTTTCAAACGTTCCAGGGGTATGCAGTAGTTGCTCCAATTTACTTTAAATATTCAAAAGTGTGTAGAGATTTATGAGCAAACACAGCAAACCCAATTGGCAAGACGATGAGTGTATTTTGACGAAAAATAGGTTGGAAATTTATCAGATTTCTTAAAGTTGCCATATGTTGCGTTTGCGGAATTAAAATGAAAACTTGGAAGGCATATAAAGTTTCGTCGACCCATGCTGCTGCCATTGCCGGAATTCAACAAAACTTGTAAGCATTTGGTGTGGCGCTGTGAGTAAAGTCGAGGTTTAGAAGACGAATTGAACTTTCTCTCTCCATCTTCATTCATGACATTTTTATCACAAAAAGTGTCGAAGGAGAATACTGTCTCCTCAACATTTCTGTCGGTATGTGTAACCAACTGAAACCGTTAGTAAATAATTTGGCAGGCCCTTATCAGTTTCGTTTAGAAGGCAAGGAAGTCCACGATCAACATTTAACACTGCGGCAGATTCGGAAGAAGAACAAAAAAGTGCAGACCGACACTCCACGTTTTTGTCGATCTCTAGGGTGCATCTGAAAGCATTTCTAGGGATGACCTATATAGTCACATGTCTAGTTTCGGAAAATCTATCAAATTTTTCAGGTTACGTAGTATTATGACGAAGAACTCTCGCTCCTCCGCCATCGTTTGTATTGAACTGACCGGGACCTTCAAAGTAAAAAATGTGTTTTAGAAAAGACGACGCATACGCTCTAGATGAATTTTTTAAACTCATTCTAGGGAAGACCGTGCAAAACTCGAAAGTCAGTATTAAAAGGGATACATTAAAAAGGAGGGAACAACAAAATAGTCGCTGTCATCAGGGAGTACCAAAGCATTAACTTTTTGAACAGAGCATCACAATGCGCAGCAAGAATCTTGAGGTAGTCAAGAACTTCGTCTAGCTCAGAGACAAATTCAGTAAAGAAATCAATCGTAATATAGGCCTCTCTCGAAAGACTAAGAAGAATTTGTACAACTTGTACAACAGCTTGGTCACCCTACTCTATGCCGCAGAAATCTGAATTTTATTAAAGGGGAAAAAATACCTTTTCTATAACCAAATTGTAACCTTCGGCACAGCTTCTGCGAAATGGTAATAAACACCATTCAAACTCCCGAAAGCAATATCTACGTCCTTCCCCTTATTAAATGTGAAATTGACAAAACCAAACAAAACCACAAAGAAAAGCACATGCAGAGCCAACAAACAGCCTGATGACGAAAATACAAAGATAAATTCAAATTTCAACGCAAAAAGAGAACTTAAATGACAATAATGTGGTTTAGCCCCTCGAAAAGAACCAACTGAACGGTGTTCTGTTAATTAGAAACCATGTTCCCACACCATGTTCACTAACAATCGACTTTTGTAGACCAGCATTGTGGTTTCGAATTTCAAAGCACCAACTTGCTGCCACTCACCCGTCATTTTTTTGTAGTGTCACACAAACAAACAATAACCACGAAGTTCCTTTCTTTTATTCGTAGATCTATGTCACTCCAAACCGTTCACCGGAAGCCATCATTATGAACCCGAGGAACTCCTGAGGTGCATAGGCGATAATTGGAATGATCGAAAGATGATGTGCTAAAAGCAATTACAAGCTGACCATCAATTTACACTTGTAACCCTCATGAAGTTTTCAACATTGTGAACACACACTTAACATGTAAACCCATCAATTAGATGTTTGCAGGGCAGTACTGCCACTGCTTACCTTAATTTTTATTTGGGACTTAATTGAAACGACACAGTTTACGTCTTCAAATACTTTTAAGACTAAGTGAATGTGACAATGAAAAACAGATCACTAGAGTTTGCAGAGGATTCTATACTCGTATATCGAATCCTTCATTTGTGCAGGATTTCCTCCGAAAAGTGTCTGCATGTTAAAAGTTTTGCGTAAACAGTGCCACTGACACTTTCAATCGACAAAAATATAAATACCCAGAGAACGATGACATGAAACCGGCTGATTCAATTGTGCTGAAAGCTCTTCTATTGTGAGTCTTAAAAGTTTTTCAATTGCAAACTGAAACCCCAGTTCATCATCATCAAATTTATGTATTAATCGCGCAAAATTCCATCGTGGATAACCTCACAATTCTTCAACGAATGATTCGCCAATTATCGAACTCTAAGTGGAATTAAGAATTTCATTATCTGTATCGTTCTTGAAATCAATTTCAGTGTCGAGTGTTGTTGCTGTTGCCTACGTCGTTGTGGTCGTCGCCGCCGCGGTTTATGGCTGCTAAGTGTGAGGCGTGAATAGCCTCCTCTTTCAAGTGAGATAAGATTTAATAAGAAAAATAAATTTCATTAGTCGAGGAGTCAAGGGGAATTTTCCAATTCAGCGCGCGGTACACACGCTCTAGAGCGGATTTTCTATCTCGACGGTATTCCCATGCAGCGGATGAGTCTATCTGTGTTTCCACAACGCACAATCAAATTGCAATTGTTTACGTTTGAGGGAAAGTTTATTTGTTTATCTTTACAATTGAAATTGCAAAATATTAGGCAAGTCATAGAAGGGGAAAATCTTATCGGAGTTGTTGTGCCAATTTGACAGCAAAATGGCGTTAAGTGATAACAAGTGTTTCTTAAGTGGTTTAGGTGTGACGTTTCGTTTACAACATCTTAATTTAGTAATTGATTGGGAAAATGTATTTGTTCTGCTGAAGAATTTTTGCATTTATTACCAACGTCTGGGTGGATGTTTTGGACATTTCTTGCGAAAGTTACAACTGATTAAGTAAAAGATATGAAATAAGACTCTGTGTTCCATAAAGTTGTGGACCTTCAAAATAGTCAAATCCGGTTTGATTTTGGTCATTAAATTCCTTGCGGAATAAACCAAGTGAGTGTGACCTTAAGGCTGACCGAAGGTAAACCACGTTAAATGGAAGTTCATACAAATTGCTGACTGACTGAGCTTGTTCGAGTATGAAAAAATTTGACTTAAAGGTTGACGGATGTGTTGCATTAAGTGAAATCTGTTGATGTGGCTGAAGTTCTGTGGACGACAATATTTGAAAACTCTAGTGAACTACCTTGAGAATGGAGTCGCGATGAAAACAGTTCCCCCTCTCGAATCAGATAAACATAATATTTTTTCAAATAAACTCTTTGTGACCGCTGTGGCATGTTGGGAAACTGCCTTATCTGGACTTTTATCGTTCACAGATTTATGGATAAGGCTAAGAGCGTTTTGCTGGGTGAGATTGGATCGCAATTGTCTATTAAGAGCTTCTGGAACGTAGTCAAGGGGTCAAAACGATCGTCTATTATGTACAACATGACCGTTTGAATTAAGCAATCAAGAAAGAGTGATCATATTTGGCCAATGGAGAGAGAATTGTCTCAAATCATAACAATGCTAGGCCAAAGAAACATACAAAAAATGCAATCAAGCATTGATGTACTTTGTTCAATATGGTACGGGAGTGTGCACACAGTCTGGTGCGTCCAAATCTCAAATTTATTTATTTTTATTTTCTTATGTATGAAGGATTACTTCAGTGACTTGGTTCCATGACTAAAAGGTGAATAACCTCAAGCGCTTCAAGCAATTTGACAAACGTTATAGACAATGATTTAAAAATGTTTACGTTAAACACGTCTAAGCTGGTTGATGGTAATGGAAGCAAATTTAAATTTAATATTGACACCATATTCCACTTTGTCCGTGACTTTGCTGTAATTGATTTGATTAGATTTCAGAGCCATTTGTGTGAGCTTTGGTACATGTTCTTATTTAACCTATCGATTCTTGTTGTGGTCGCCGTAGAGTAGTGTGTCAGTGCGTCGATTCAAACGACAAGTTCCCAGGTTCGATTCCCGAACGGAACACCTCGCATTTTTTCACCGTACCACTTTGCTGACAACATTCAAAAAGTAATAATTGTCTATGAAACGCTTCTCAAATCTCGCCGTTCGGAGTAGGCAAGAAACTGTAGGTCCCTTCTACTCGTGAAAGAACAGTAGGACGCACAATACGACTAGTTGTTGAAGGAGCTAGGCCTTGGTCCCTTGTGGGCTGTAGATTTTTATTTTTATCGGTTCTTGTTGGGGCAAAAGAGGCATTCATAGGGCCCGAACCCACTTTGGGACTGACCGCGTCCATGGTTACGGCTTCCATTGACGATTGTGTCTTCCGACAACACAACTAGAGATGGCATGACTCTCCAGGACGCAGGCTGACTAAGTGCGTCAGTAAGAAAACAGCGGCTTTTCTGTTATTTCTAGATAGGAAAGTGTGCAAACGACTTATTGACGTACAAACGGGACACTTCACCTTCCCTAAGCACTTAACAGTGCTTGGGCTTAGTTATGGTACCCTATGCAACGTCTGCAGAGAAGGTGAAGACACTGCAAAGCACTTCCTCAGTCAATTCAAATTCAAAAAGTCGGGATCTTTGTTTGCATCAACTGGCGGCTGTTTGGCGTTGATGTGCTGAGAGCTGAAGACCTACGCTCTTGATCACAGAAGCTCCTGCTTGCTTTCCTCCGGAAGACCCTGAAATTACATTAAATGTAATACAAAGAACCAGTTTTAGAGTCTGAGGGCTCCTATGCAGTGTATCCCAATCCTCAACAAAAAAAAAAATCTGTCCTTATACTTGCTCATTCATCCTTCCCCAATTTTCTTCTGTTGTTTAGCAACCATTTTGAACAGAAAAATATTGAAAGAACATTCTAGCTTGGTTTGGATTTGTCGCATATTTATAAAAATGATAGAAATGCATTGTACATATGAATATCGAACACGAATGCGGAATGAATCAAATTGTAACTTATTTAGTCGTTACATGAAAACTGTCACTTTTTGTGATTTCCAAACTACACAATCGCAAAACGAAAGTGTCAAAAATCAACTATCAAAACTCTGCTTAAGCAATTCCACCCATGATCCAAAGTAAAAAGACCCTAACATACTGGCATCACTTACGCACTGTAAGGTTAGGCACAAAAATCCCTTACAAGTCGCCGTAAGCCCCTACAAATTGATTCCCCGACGTACGAAATAAAATATCCATCTAAGCAATGACTGCTTTGAAAGAAGTGGATGATGACGAATTCTGCTTAGAATAGACTGTTACAATAACTGTCAATAAGTCAATTCTATACTAGGCTCTATCTTGAATCGAAATGTTCAGAAGTAGTCACGCTGGTCATGAAGGGGGGATTGTGAATTGCGCGAGTAGAAATATAAAATTGTTTTCTTAATTTCTTGATAAATTCATTACTCAATGAATTCATACATTTAGGTGCTTTTGTTCTGTAGCATGCGATATGTTCTCCATTAACTGAATTTAACACGAAATCAATGAATGACCAAAAATACACTTCAAATGTATCCAAGTCATTCGTACTTTCCGAGCACTTTCACCCTCCTCAAGAACACCGAAATTTGCACAGACAAGCCCCATCAATCATCCCATTTCTTCTCTCTGTGCAATTCACGGACTTTGGATGTCATAAATAATGGCTGATTTCGTCACAACTATTGTGCCTATTGTTGTTCGACATTTCCGTCTGATAGCGCTTGTCATCTCGATTGATTCCTGATAACAGAGTGGGTTATTATGTAAAGCACACACTAACGTTCCTAGGCCACCCCCTAGACCACCACCTCGCTTTGAATCATCAATAATTAGAATGCCATGCAACGATCGTGTATATTCGCGAAAAATCGAGAAAAAGTTTACAATTTGTCAATGCAAAAGAAATTCGAACGAAATACTGCACTTGACACAGCCGAGTGCTCTTGAAACGACTACAGCCGCAGTCCCACACAAATACACTTCTCGGTTCAGATTAGGCTTAATCTCTCAACAGTTGTTGTTGTTTTTGCTTTTTTTTATAAATACCCCAGATAATATCTAGAGAATCTATTCGGTTCGACGATAACAAATAAGAACCACAAATCAAATTCCAAGAAAAAGCTGCAGAAAGCTATTCGAATGAGGGAAGAGATCAGTATTTTTTTTTTTTGTTACCCCTTTTGTCCAGAATTTAAATTTATCCTTAAACGATGACATTATCCTCTCAGATGATCGTAATTTTCACAGGACAACACTTCAGTTTCACTCGAAAAGCACTCACAGCGCACACACAATGCGAAAACGGATTGAATCAGAATTTCGATGTGCGCACAACTTTCATGTTTCGCACTTGTTTACTTCGAAAATTCGAACAAGGACACGCTCAAAATGCACAACGCCTTTGTGTGTATTTTTGTAAATTCTTTTTCCACACAAAATCGAAAGAAAACGAACCGCACGACGTAGTTTGAAATCGTTATCTGACCGAGAGAAGAGCCGCGGAAAGTTTCCCAGTCCAAAATTTAGTCTCGTACTTTTTCGGTGTTTGACGAAGAAAATTATTTTAATGTGTGCACGGAGAGAGAACACGCGATAAAAGTCAGAAACGATAGCGAATGGAATGAGATAAGATAGGGGGTCGGCTGAAACCCTTTTCCGATAAGGTAAGACATACGGCAGCCGCTGTGCACTGTGGTTATGGTTTCGGTGCTGCAGACGCGAAACAAAGTTAACTTGAGTGTACCGCGATCGGTCTGGTGAGCAACGACCAACCGCCGGGTCGACGACGCCTCCCCCACTGGCTGCCGGGGCCGACAAGCGATCACAATCACACCTGCAAGGAATGGACAATGAGTTTAATTGTGACGCATGAACAATTGGCTGATTCACTTTCACCCAGTGCACACTTAAGGCCCGCGAAAGAGAAGAAGGCATGGGACTGCTCTCAGTCGCGCGGCGGAAATGTGCCATATTGTCTGGCTAATAGATTTGTCTACAACGTCGGCGGTGGGAGGAATTTGCATTTTCTTTTGGACGGGCCTAAGTTGCTACGCGCTCTGGCGACAATACGTTTCGCTGGACATTCAAGGCGGATGCTGCCGCCCGACACGTAAGCAATTCCGCGGCGTGCAGCAAGTGTTTACACACGCCGCACGGGTGGTGGGCGCTTGTGTGTCGTCGAGAGAAGATGAAAGTGCACCATACAGCACTCGCTCGCTTTGGCTTTGGAAGCGTGCAGTCCCTAACATGTTGTTGGAAAATTTATCACTTTAGACCATTTAAAGAGTTAATTGTTTCTCCATGTATGCCGTGGCGCGCACGGACGCAGTTGTGTGTAACTGAAGCTAATGAAATGCAGTACGTTTCTTTTATTTTGTGTTTCTGTTGATTTTTTGGTTTCTTTGTCTTAATTGGTTACAGTTGTAAAGTTCGAAAACGAAATGGAGCGCTGGAGCGTTTGGGCAACCGCATCACGCACACGGGGGCTTTGATTTCTTTTGGGATGAGTTACAAGCGTGTGGCGTGCATTTTAAGATAAGAGGTGTCTAGCGGCCGATAGCAGGCATGAACGAAATGTGTTCCTCGAACTGGCAGGGGATAAACAAGTTAACGACGTATTCGAATGGTTTTTACGTTTTTTTCTTGTTCTCCGTTGTTCTTCTGTGATCAACATCACGAAGTGAGCTGTTGAATGCGTTTTTTTCGAGCGTGCACGGATTTAGTGAACCATCTACCGGATTAAGTGAACAGCGCACACAGACAAAATATGCACTCAATTGTTAATGCCCCACGAGCACCTCTATCCTAGAACAGTAGCCCAAGGACATTCCATTTCGCAAAGAGACCAGAGAATGAACACTTAATTTCGTAGAATGTTTTTGTGGCCTCCACTGTGCTGCCACGAGAACATAAATTTCCACCTGCTCACTGGCTGCGCAACCGAACGAACCTGTTGTAAAGGAAGCCCGTCTTGCGGGTCTTTGTTTTGTTTGTGCTCTGCCTCTTCGTCGTTTTTGCTCGCAGCCGCAGAATCCCGTTTTGTCCTGTTTTTCGCCTGCGCATACATATTCATTTAAGCATGCATTTCACTTTGAACCCAACTGACCGTACTGTTCCACTGCTGGTTTCCTTCCTTTTGTGGCGTGTCCTTCATTGTTCCTTTTCTTCTCGCCATCGCCTCGTCGCCGTCACACTTGTTTGTGGTTGAGCTCGTTGAAATTTGTTTTTCATCGTTTCCTGTTTGGTGATTTGTTTGTGTTTGTTTTGTTTTGCATTTTCCCATCGATAGGGCGCGGAGCAAGGCGAGTGAATGGATAATGCACATCCACCAGCAGCGACGCGATGACGATGAAAGATGGATGGACGTTGTGCTTTAAAAACACAATTATGGGGTAGTGCTTTTCTGTTTGGGGCGAAAATAACATCTGCTCTCGCCCAAGCGATAGAAGTGGCGTAGCGCCCTTGGCAATGTACATATCCCAAGTAAGTTCATGCGGACGTGTGCTCTTAAATGAAAGATGTGTGTTCCTGGGGGAGGAGGATTGTCTTCAAAGTGAATTTAGGTTTATTTTAAGGTTACATAACGAACGTTTCGAAATAAAATTAAAAGCATTCCGCTGCATCAATTTGGTGCGGAGAGGAACTGGCAGCAATGCGCAGAAGGCTGCACGAAGAATGTCATCAGCATTAAATGCGTCTACGACTGATTACGTCAAGTTTTACTGCAGAGGATCGTGTGTGTGACGCCTTCTATGAACAAGTGTAAGAAACGTAAAACATCTTTAAATAGACATCAATAATTGCCTTGAACGTAATAAAAGAAATGCCTTCGAAATTTTATGAAATTACAGGAGAAACATAACTTAACGAAAACTTTAAGAGTTTAACGTTGGCTCAGGAAGCATTCTTTGTTTGCTCCTAGAATGATCCTAGATACAGCACACACAGGCCTACTTTGGCTATTTTATCGGACTTGCTCCATATTTTGATGGAACCATGTCATAAGTAAGAATAAATGCGTCGACCCCCCCACGCCAAAGATCTAGATTCGATTCCCGGAAGGAGCATATTTTGAAGCACCATCTCTTTCGAGTTGCTAACAACACCCAAAGAGTACTAATTGTCTATGCAAAGCTTCTCAAATCTCGGAGCCGGCAAAAAACTGAAGGTTGCTTCTCCTCGTCAGAGAACACTGGCATGCCTTCGTACAAAATTACTAGTGGAACAATTGCCTTTTAGAGCATTATCCTGGTCATTCGACTAAATTTGGAATTTTGATCGAAATATGAAAACTTTAATTGTCAAGAGCGACTCTGTATCCTCATCCTCACTAAGATCTCTTTCGTAAAGGTAACTTCTTCTCCGAGGTGAACTAAGTATGTCAAAGTTAGAGCTGTTTGAGGTCTTATTCGATGGATCGTCTCCTCGATTAGTTCCAGATAAGTTCGTTTTGCCTTCTCATCCATTGTCGTCAAAGCTTCCACAAAGGCTCACTGGGGATACGGTGATGATGTCGTCTGCATAAAACAGCAATTGTACAAACTTTTAAGAGACAGTGCCTTCCGTGATCACATCTGCCCTCCGCGATATTCTTTCCAGTGAAAGATTGAAAAAATCACATGACAGCACATTTTCTTGCCGAAATCCAGTAAAGGCGTCGAAAAATTCTGAGGTTTTTGAACAAACCTGCACGGTGCATTGCGCTTATGGAAGATTGGTGTAATACAGCCGGAAACATTTTCCGGGACACGAAATCACATCAACAGGAGCAATGAACTTTAAGGAATGCTGTCGTATGCAGCTTTAAAATCGACGGCAGAACTTCTGAACTACATGGGTTTTGCCCCATGAACACTCTATGTGTATATAAAGCGTTTGCACGATTTTTTATCACTTAGTTCGAATTTCACATTCCATGTGATTGACGGCCTTTTTCATTTATAACATCTGTAACATGTGTAACATCTCTGGCGTATATTCAGCCTGAGCTTTAGTACAATGTTCTATCTAATTGGGAACTGGCATCTTGGTGTAAGCCGAAGCTCCAACTTTTGATTTCTTAGCGTACCTTTATTAAATAAGAGGTCATTTCTTAATTTCAGAAAAATGCTCAAAACAATGATTCTTAAATCTGACTAAAGTAACGCACTTACCCACTACGTCACGGTAGCCATAGTGATTGTTGTTGTTATTGTTTGAAGCACTTGTGTACTTTCATACATGTAAGCAAGTGTTGTGTAAACAAAGAATTTATTTATTTTTCTTTAAAGTAAACTACTGTCCTCATAATAAGGAGCTTTGATTGAACATAATACTTTACTTCAATGATTTCTAAAACCTCTATTATTCATCCATTCCATGGTGACGTCTGCTGTGCATCAATAGCTGATCACTCTACTTACTGATTAATAACTTTTCAAGTGATCGCATTAACCTCATCAACTTAACCTTCTCTAATCTTCATAAATATGTCATAAATTATTCTTCGTTGTTATCTCGAAACATTTTCGCAGAAATAGACTGTTTGTCTGTTGAATGCAATTATCATATGATCGGAGGAGTGTAATTTAAATGAACTTCGAAACATCTACAGTTAGAAGATGACGTTCGATTGCAGTCGCAAAAATTGAGAATTGGTTGAGTTGTTTCAGTTGTGGTTTTGTGGAATTCATTTAATCTCAAAATGAATCTATTCCGAGGCTAATGTGAAAGTGGCTTTTTATAACAAGAGATCTACAGGCTGTACGTCTTGTTAAGCATACACGGGTTCAACCTCTAAGATGGCATGGTCATGTTTAGTGAAGGGGTAACATTACTTTCCCCTAAAAGTCATTGAATCCGTGTCATTCGGACAACGCAACAGAGGATAACATCGGCTGAGATGGCGCACACAAGTGGAGAATAGCCGCAACCAACTTGGGATGCGAAATTGAAGGCAGTTGGCGAGAGATTGTGCTAGCTAGAAAAGCATGGGGTTTGTTGACTCAAGTCCACCCTGCGAAAAAGAATAACCTTAGGTATAACTTTTTATAGAGTTAACCTTCCTCAATTGTGAGTGTTATTCACAGATCTACTTTGTATAGATCACCACAGAGTCTAGTATGATTTGATTCTAAGTAGAGAAGATGCTTAGTATCTCAATAACGTGTTTATTAGAAGACAGTGAATTTGGAACAGTGATGTCTGTTGATATTATTTCGCCGAATCTTTTGGGATTTTAACTAAATATCGGATTCCCTATCAGTTTGTGAGTTCAACAGTGTGAAATTGGGTTGGACTTGAAAAGTCTTAAATATGTTTGTAACGAAGAGTAAAATTTGCCTGGTTTCACACATACAAGGTTATGGACAAAATTCTCAAAATCAAAATACTAAAATGATCCAAAAAAAACTTTATTAAAATATTTTCTCAGAGGAATGTGTATGGGGAGCCATGATGCTCCTTTAAGACTAATTGGGGGTTGGGGTCACTGTAAGTCGACACGGAATTCCAATAACACAAACTTTAAAAGCTTCGCGCATTCACAGATTTTTTTTAAATTTTAAATTTCGCGGATTCGGATTCCGTTAGTTTTTTAGTTTAAAAGGCATTTTTTTTTTATTATTTATCCAATGGTATTTTAAAACTAGGTATAAAAACGCTTAACCTAGGTACGACAGAAATGAAATCTTATAACTACTTACTGGCTCTATGCGGGCGCTCTAAGCTAAACTATTGATATTTGTTATGTTTTTGCCTTTCGGCGACATTGCTATTTATGTTTTTTTAATAAAACCTATTATTTATTTTGTAAAACTAAGAAAACGTTATTCGGATTCCGTCTATTCAGGATTATGTCCGGTTGAATTGCATGCAGTACGAGTTGCAAATTAGAAAAAGTTGCACGTATCTGACAGTCTGTAGCGTATTTTGTTTTTATATACGAGTATGTACGCGTCCTTTCCCACAATCTCCTCCTTCGGTTTCTATCTGCGCTAGTTAAATTCGTTTAATCCGCATTGTACCCTATTAACTCAATAGTAAAATTGTCTAACCTGTTTTATTTCAAAAATACGCTAATAAAAAGTGAGCTGAGTAGTGTTAAGTCCTTTAAACCATCAACATAAATGATAATTGTTCTTTCCGTGCCTAGAAATGTTGTTATGTCCTCTAAAGTCCTACATTTCTCTCACCGAAGATGGCATTCGGTTCAATAAAGTTATTGCAAATTGTTTCCTTATCCTTGTCTGTGTTTTTTATACTTTTCGATTTGCGCTTTGCTGTTTAGTAGGTACGTGCTGATTCTAGCACAGCAGTTTCACAAACCAAAAGCCGGGAGAAACATCTCTAAAATTTGACATGAGCCAAACTAGTCGCTTAAAGATTTAACATAAAAACAAACATGTCCGACGGTTTAGTTATTTTCATAATGTTGTTAAATGCGCTGTACATGCTGCTGGAGTCCCATGGAAACTCAACTGGAAATGTAACATACAAGTATTGAAAGTTATTTTTCATAAGTAATGGGAGGAGAACTGCTAAGCTCTACTTTTTTTTAGTCTAAGCTAGATGAATTTTGAGACACGGGCTCACTATTTCTTCCAACACCGTTGTTCATAAAGTTCGGATTACAACAAAAGAATAAGATCCGAGGGTGGGATGAGATTTCCGCTCATTACTCGCCCAAATGAGGTCCACGAGGAACTTAATGTTCAATGTTGAGCAGTTGCCCCTTCTTCGAACGGAAATAGCCGTGGTTTGATGGTTTGGGTACCTGACGCGTTCATATATTCCCATTATCAAGTCTGTCGCATCGTGCCTTGAATGTGATCCCAGACAGGTCTAGAACTCAGTGGTTAAGCGAATGACAAAAACTTGTCATAGCTCATGCCCTGAATATAATTTAGTCGATGGTGAGGGAACGAGTGCCCGGGAGATCTCTTGTGCCCGGATAGCTCTTGCCAATACAGAAGTGGAGTGCGGGAGTGTCTCTGTTGGATAGAAAACATAGACATACGCGGACTCCTTTGATGGACAAGCGAAAAGTATAAGACCGATCCACTTACGGTTGCAACAACTAAACCATTTACAACTTACCGCCTATTTGAAGATTACGCCCAAAAATTGTGCATCGGATGTCATAACTTAATCTTCCGTCGGAAGTAATCAAGTCCAAGAATTTGTTTGATCCTCTTCCCATAAAGGATCCGCTTCCATTTGTGAAATTAGTGACGACAATTAAAATAAATTAATCTGGAGGCACAGCAGACATTTAGCCCTCATTGTTAGTCATCAAAAAAAATATACTCCAAAGTCGGAGTAATAGCCTATAAAACAGTCTTCCCAAAACGATTTTCTTTAGAGTGACCGTATTAGCAGCATTGTGTCTCGACTTGCCGGTATTAGCGGCAGCCACAAACGCTTCCCTTTCCAGAGACAACACATTCAGAGCTCATCAACGAATAAATCAAATTTTGAACTATTATCTGCCTCTTTACCATTTGCATTCGAACTCTTACGTTCAGAAGCATTTCGAAATCTCCAGAAATTGAGGTTAAGAAGCCATTTTAGTTTGGAATAATAAAACCCCCACGTGTTGTGATTACTAAAAAAAGCAGAGAATGAGAGGAACACGCCACAGAAGACCGTCATAAAGTTTCCATGGATATTCAAATGATTTTAATTAACACTTCACTCGCCGCCCGAGAACTGGAGAGTATGAGAGAGCGAGAGAAGGGAAGGTGAAGAAAAAAGGTAAGACGATACAGCAGAGACATCAAAACGAAAAAGAAAAACCTCAAGAAAAACTCGTTCACCCATCAAAGCGATGACTAGGTAGGAATACTAACTGCTGGTCACAAGAAATGCGCCATTATGCGTTCATTACTGTGACTAGTGACTACTGACTGCTGCGCCGTTCCCTAGGCAACACCAGCCCCACCCCCCGCATCAGCTGGGCGGGGAAGAAATAACAAAGAAAAAATTGAGAAATAATGCGCAGCGCAAAGTGCTTCCGGCGATAGTCCCGATTGAAGAGTTTGATTTAAAATAAACTCATTTTTGGTTTTCGGACGTGTTCGTTGGGGCTGCGCTTGCATATTAATTTCGATGTCGAATGATTAGGAGCGACGACGGTGGCTTGAGAAATCCATTGCCACACGAGAACTAATCGGATTTTGGATGAACAACTGTGAGACAGAGACAGAGAGAAGTAAATTCGGTGAAAAATCAATAAAGTTGCTTGGGTGTTGATGATGGCACTTTGCTACGTTCGTCGTCGTCTTCGTTAACATCTGGGGAGAGGGAGAAGGAATTAGGACCAACACCGAAAATTACACTCATTAAATTTCGTTGCGGAATAATAGAACATAAGAAATGCCACCATTATTGCGAGACGATGAAGATGTGTCTCCAACACAGACGCAGAGACACTCTGAGAACATCTTCTCCTTCATCAGCGTCAGTTCAACGACGGAATGCCACCCACTTTTGTATAAACGGGGCACAATAAAACAAGGCAACCGAGGCTCTGTGTCTGAAGGGCACTCTGCGCAACAAAAGGAAGTTACTTTGCTGCTGTGTGCGAAGAGGAGTTTACTTCAAATTGTTTGTGTTAACGAAGGTTGGACTGTTTAAGCATGAACTTGTCTTCTGAGTGAAGATTGGGTGTGATTTTATGTGATACCGTTGAGTTTTTGGGGTGAGAAGAAGTTTTGTTGATTCGTTGGTACTTCTAAGTGATGCCAGATAGCAGTGAATTTCTATTGTTCATTTTGTTCCATAGGTCTGTATTTTCAGAGTATCGTTGAAACATTTTCGAGAAATTCGTAAAAATTTGTTAAATTCTGGGCAATTATCATCAAAATGGCCACTCCTGCAAGGTGAATAAAAAAATGAGATAGTCACCCTGTTTTCGGTATTCCCGTAGGTCCGTCAGTTAAAGCCTTTGTTCCAATTCTTTGTCATAGTCAAGCCAAAATCAACTGATTCGTTCGTTGCAGTTGCCACGTTCAACTAGTTCGTTCGTTGCAGAATAATGTAAAAAATATATGATCCGACCTAATTGGGGATATTGAATTTTTTTTAATAAATCCATCATTTGGGGACGCTTAGGCGTGGGGTGAGTCGACTCCGAAGTCTAGGGATGTACAAAAGCTTTCGGTCCATCTAAAGTTTTTCACGCTACCACTTCTCCCGAGTTGTCAACTGTCTAATAAACAAAAATGTCTCCAGCTGTAGGTCCCCTTGACTTGTGAGGAAACAGCAGTTTACACAACCAGTGTGGTTTCAGGATAAAACTAGACCCCCATCCTTTTTATATTTTGAAACCCATTACATTCTTCGTACACACGTCGACTTGTTTCAACAGGAACGAAATGATCTACCGAAAGAGAATTTAATGAGAAGAGGAGGTATGAACTTGAAAACAAAACATTAGTTCATCCGCTCACAAATTTACAAAGACACCCTGGTAACTCTTTATTGCGAAATAATTGTCATTATCCTTAACAAAATGCAGAAAAACTCCAAAAAGAAAAGAAGGAAGCAATTTTTCAATGGTTGTCAGCAAATTTGTAGGACAGTTTAAAATGGATGCCATTGTGAAGATTACTACAATGTGACAGGGATGCCGCAAAGAAAGGAACAGTGTGAAGAACATTTTACAGACAAAGCACACCAAAGGACGCCAGCTCAACCGTACCAACTCAGAGAGGTCACAATGAAGGGATAAACGGACAGAATCGATTTTCGGGGTCAACTGAAAACAGCAATTATAGCCTATAAATTTGTGTGGATTAGGGATGATTGATGGTAATTCTTTTCAGGGGCTTATGAACTTTCGGAGCAAATATTTTGGAACTGGCGATTCACTGAAATAGAGAAAAGGAATGAATGGAAACATTTTTCCTGGGGCTTTTGGAATTATTGGCATATACCCCCAAAAATTATTTCTATTTTTTTTTCCAAAGGATTTGACATAATCTTCGAAATTAACGTTGACTGTCACATGGTATTGGTTTTCAACCCACAGATGTTCCCTAGAATTATTTTAGGATAATTGAAAAAAAAAATGGGTGAAAGCTTACGACTAATGTAAGCGACCATAGGAACCTCTCCCACGAACAGTGGATACATATTATTCGTATAAAGTTTCAGTTACACACAGACAAATCATCAAAGCGATATTTACACTTCTGAAGCGTTCATTATACATTTCTTTCTCCAATGGAGTATTTTTGTTTGTCTTCACCCACGAAAATCGACGGAAAGTAATAAAAAAAGTCTTTGTCTCACTTACTAATGAACAATGACGTACAATGCGCTGGAATACAAAATATAATATTAACTCGAGATTGTGTCACAAACAAAGTGCGTTGTGAGTTTTTCCCCTCAAGAAAGTAACAAAGATCATAAATGTTTAAAGTGGTAACAATGTTGCATTCTAGCAACAACAGAATCTGGGGCCATGAGTGTCATTTCGACACCTCACATAAACAAACTATAGCAAGAAACCGGCTATTAGTGTGATTATGCAAATGGGAAGTTTTACTGTCAACAAAACCATTAAATGCATATAAACCCCCGGGACACCAGAGCCGAATGATTGGAAATAGATTAAGCGCAGCAGGTTTAACAAATGGAATCCAAATTTCGACAAGTAATTTATGTAACAACTTAATTGTGGACGACAAATATGTATTTCCACAAGCCAAATGAAATAATAGGTTACGTGGAATAAAATCACAGAGTATTGCAGAAAAGATGCAATGCACGTCTAAGTCAATGCAATATGAGTGGGTGGTGCGTTACCGCATTTAGGCGCAGGAATTATAAAACGCGACGCAATCAGATTGTATGTTGCATAACGGTCCACAGCAAAGCAAAAATATGGTCGCTCCATACACAAATTTGAAGTCAATCATAATACCATCGTTATAGTCAATTTCGTTGACACGCGCGATCTACAAAATGTGTCACGGGGACATTACACGCACGAGAGACCTCCGTGCTGCTCAATCCTCCGTCATCGACTGTAACTCATCAAGAGCTATATATTTCCAAGCGC
This sequence comes from Eristalinus sepulchralis, assembly GCA_944738645.1. NCBI lineage: Eukaryota > Metazoa > Arthropoda > Insecta > Diptera > Syrphidae > Eristalinus > Eristalinus sepulchralis. Next base: position 47,724,418 of record OX122884.1, read on the forward strand.
AACCAGTCTAGCCTATGGACTTGATCGAACTATCTCGCCTTGGGTCTGCCGAGCGGTCACCTACCTGATGAAATCGTATCTCAGGCACGCCTCGGAAGTCGAAATAAAGAGACATCCGTGCCATGTGGCCAAGCCATAGAAGTATAGCCCTTTTCATTCGAAGAAGTAGTTGCTCAGCATTGAATTTTACCCCCACTGCCGCGTTCCTCAATATATTGCGGCGAAAAGCTCTTTATTCTTTTTTATGAAATTGTATTTGACCAAAATTTGACCAACTTTCTTCCACCTTCTTCAACCATCATTCAAGGTCCTTTTCTCCTTTTTATAAAAAGCTTTTTTTTTGTGCGAAAAAGTTTTCAAAGGCTTCTATGACCTCTGCTTGTTTGCGGAACACCTTATGCCAACACCAGACTGCGGGAGAAGTGTCAATCCGTTAAGGAAATATTAGTAGAGTATAGTGAATACGAAAGATTTTCGATTCATTAATATAGCAGCTTTTGTTGTAGGCGTATGAGGTATGGGATGTAGGGCTAGGTCTGGATCTTGTTTAATTCAAAGGGTTCCCAATTGTCGAGTTTTTAAAATTCTTTTTTTTTTTGCGATAGCTGTACAGATGAAGAAGGGAAGGAAGAGGAACATACAGTCTTTATAAAGACTACAAACGGGGAATTTAGAAGATCTTCGAGGACAATTTATAATATCTTTGCATTGTGAGTAGCTCTAGATAAACGTAGTTACCTATGAAGTTCCCCAACACTAGACTCCCTATGCGAGATAAGTGGCAGTGTTGCTTCGATTTATTGGACTATGGAGCGAAAATGCCGCTCCAGTATTTTTAGAAAGTTCAAATTTGTCTTACGAAACAACAATCTCACACTCATCTTGGAGAAACAATTCTCAACCAGGCCCGACTCGAACTCTGTACCCACGTCGCTGGAAGACCCAATCTGTACATATACGGAAGGGGTCAAAGATGGATGATGGGATAGGAGCTGGTGTTCAACTTCATCGACTTTAAACTTCGTCTCTTCATTAATTTATGCTCATCACGTAGCGTGTTCTACGTGTAGATTATGGCAATTAATGACGCAAGGCAGAGGCTCTCTGCTATATTCAAAAAGGGTATAATAGTCTTTTCTGACAGCCAGACTCCGTAAAATCTCCGCTAGGCTCCAATTCTAAGTCTAATGCTTTCGTCAAGTGCCACCTTAACGAGATGGCCAAGTGCTTCTTACTTCGTAAGAGCGACTTGTGAATTTGCCAGGCGCAATAACAAATCGGCATGCCTTCCGCACCCTTTGCATCTCACACACATTAAGCGAAACAACAAAAGATAGTCGAAGTCTTGCAACCGAAGAAAGGTGGCCACAGCTTAACTGCTGGACTATAATAAGTGTCACACTGACATAAGAAAACATGCCTGCAAGGACGGTTTGTCTCGCAGCAAGAAATAAATTTGCAACATTTCCCACCACCAAGTCCATGCAAAAATCAAGAAGAAACATCTAGGGAAGAAACTTTTTAAGAATCTAGTACCACTCAACGGTACTTGAGTGGGCCACATCCATTGCTAACCAGCCAGCGCGCATACTAAGCAAATATACGCACGCTATAACAATGGGCCTAATTGTATCCTTGGCTTTGCTGCCAGTTGAAAACCAGGCTCTCTCGCAACCACAGTCATTACGCACAAGGCCGCATAAATAAATGTACAAATGAAAGGACCACAACTCTACAGAATAGGACAATTAAATTAGAATATTGACGTTAGCCTACATACATATAACCATTTACGAAAGTTATTTTTGATAGATTTTTATGCTGTGCGTGATGTGATTCCCACGCGCATGAATTGGGATTTTAGTGACACTGAAAGAAGCACGTTTACTTATTTATGATTCAGGTTACAACGTAAAAGGACGTGTGTCTGTCTTCGCAGCACTATAGGGACTCTTCGCATTTACCAAGACGACACACCTAGGAAAACCCACTTCGCAGGAGAAATGGAATTGGATTAAACATGCTTAGGAGAGAGTGTGGAGAAATTGACTCAAGGGTGTACTGTTGTTCATCGTTAACAACTATTGCGATCGACAGAATACCCATAAATATTTATATTAAGAACTGAACTTTATGCGCAGAGGTCAGACATTGATTTTGAACAAGAAACAAAAATCGATATGATGCAAATCTGACTTCAATGTCTACTCCTCAAAATATTCTCCTGTTTCTCCAGGATAAATGCTAACTCCTCCATCATAGGATTGAAAATTCATTCTGACTTTTAGCTTCTGCCTGTTCACGACTTGTAAATACTGCCTGCACACTGTGGCCACGCGCAGCTTCGTTATAAAATAATCCAAATGTTCCAAAGCTTAAATCTGTCACTCAGATGACAAACCAAAACTTCACCAATTAAATGGCAAAACATCTCGGATATCGCATTCATATCTTCAGCTTATCTCCATATTATCTCCACTACTTCAAGTCTCGAAGTGCCTGCAGGGACATTAAGTTACACAAGAGCCCGGGATTACACCACTTTTCCGAGTGAATATTTACTCCTTTCAGTTTCGTAAGCACCAAGGCTACACTTCGCAAGATTATCTGCTCCCCAAAGTAACATCTGGGAAATCACACGTACGTACTGCCACCCACACACACAAGCAAATCATTGCCTCTGACCCAGCAGAGCACTAAAGTGGAATCACTTGAACGTAGTGCTTTATCGAACTCATTATTACGTATATCATGTCGAAGACGACTGGAGGAGTTTAATCTGCAAACAACCACGACACTTGATTTTTTATTCTTATTCTTCTCTTCTTGTTCTTCTTCATTTCTGCATTCCCCAAACGACTCGACGCAAGTGTGCTCAAATCAATCTGCGTCAGCAGAAAAGAGAGAAGGGAACGATGAAAAATTAGAATAAATTCTAAAATTCTCCCCACCGCCTGTCGCACCGCACCCACTTGGAAAAAATTTGCTGGTAACGGCAATGACTCAATGTCATCGCCATGTATCTCCTCAACAGATGCTGTGCTGCACCCATTACCGACATCGTCACCACTGTTACGTGGTCCGTGCGTAAACGGTGTAGCATAAATTATACACAAGAGCAGTACGTGGATACATTGCTACGGGCGCAGCACAACCACAAAGAAAAACAGAGAGCAAAAAAAAAAGAAACAGTCAACTCACCTCCTCAACCTGTTTATTGTCATCCATGTTACTGTGACTGGTACTGAGTCCATTAAGGCTATCGCGAAGGCCAACCGTAGTCAACGTTTCCACCACCGACGACGTTGTCGACGATTCCTCAATGGAGGACGACGCAGCCATCGTTGTGGTCGCAGCTGTTTGCTGCTGCTGCTGCGAACTGGTAGTGGTTGCTGCCTCAAACAGTATGGTCGGATCACCACCAGTCTTTTTGAAGTCCTCAACATCGGACAGCAGACGCTCTAGATATTCCACATACAATGTCTCCTGTTCGAGTTCCTTGCTTAATTCGTGAATCTTTTGTCTATGTCGTTCGAGACTTGCACGCACATCCTGCTCCCAGGCGTCGGACAGCGAGCTCTGCGGAAAACGCTGCATCCACAGTCGTTGGAAGTCACTAAAGACACTCATTTTTTACTTTTTTTTTCTTTCCTTTACTTGACTATTTTTAGACAAAAACAAAATGCCCAGCACTGAAACCGAACTCGGATTCTACTCGTACTTGCTGCTGTGTGTTGTGTATTTTCGGAATCACTTTGGCCCCGTGTACTTCTGCGGAATGGAGTCGGATTTAGATTTGAACTTTGATTTAAAACTGATCACTATGCCAACAACAGAAAAAATATTTATTTCCTTCTTTTTCGCCTCACACTCCCTGATATTCAATAAATTTCACTATTTCGCGATTCTAGCTTGAGCTTTATTTTCTTTTAATTTCAATTTTTTGGAGGCTGTAGGGGCCACAGCCTGCTTGCATCTCACATTGCGTCGTGGATGTTGTGACTTTCAACACACATTTCTCTCTCGGTTTTGCACGGAATTGATGGTGCACTTTATTGATTTTACGATTCACGAGAACGGGATGGATTTCATGAATTTTCTCTTGTGTTGTTACGCACTCTTTTTCTTTTTGGATAGTGGATTAAGGGGAATTGAACAAAAAGAAAAACACACACCCGTCGTCGAAGTCGTCGTCTTCGTCGTTGTCGCCGCCTTCGATTTACACGTCGGTTAGTGACATTCGTGAATGCAATCGACCATTTAACACGGAGAAATCATTTGAACTGAAGTTGGATAAAATTGAGTACAGTGAATCGAAATCTCTACAACAACTATGATCTCTCCACTAATTGCATTCGGCTAATCGCTGGTGGCTGATTCGTTCGACGACATTTTGTTTTCTACGGACAGTAGAGGTAAGAAAAGTTGAACTGATTTTGGGGCTACTTGATATGCTCGGCATGGAAAGGAAATACATTTCCTTTCTTTCTTTAGAATCGCGTAAGAGAAGAGGATTTACGAACATCGCTTATAATTTACTTGCCTTGATGCATCCAGCTGAATCAACAAATTCCGTTGACATTTTTGTAGATATTGTCACAGTATATGGCGTAAAAATTAGACATGAAGTAGATATGATGAAAAAGACAAAGATTGTGGTACATTAGGCAACAGGAACAAAAAGTTGCAAGGAAGGCAGGGATATATTACGAATATGTAGCAGATTCTTCCAAATATTTTCAGTACAAGCACAATGTGATTACGTGCGAAGCCTCTTTTTGGTCAGAATATTTCTACAACCTCTTTAGATCACGTCCCACAATATATCCTCACAAGAAACTATTTTGGAGTCGAATCGGAATACGCTGCAAAATTCGCGATGCAGAGCTTGATTTTAGAACCGTTAAGCAAATAAGCCCAAGGAACATTCATGCGTCGAACTTCAGCCAATTCCTACTTTGGTTGTTCTCTTTTCTTGCCAACAGAAATTCCTCTAGAAAGCACAAGTTTTGTAGCATGATGAAAAGTAAACACTGAGAATATCATTCGTCCAGAGAGTCGATTCTGAAGCAGGAATAGACAAGTGTCTACAAAAATGACGCACTAGCGCATGGATGTGCAGTGGGCATTAAGAGCTGCACCGGATTTCAGCAATGAGATGCGTTGTCGTACTCGTACTCGCGCATTAAGGCTTTGATATCGAAAGTGGCTTAGATTAATCTTATACTGAACTTCTTTCCATGACGCTACAATCCGGGGTGGACAACGCGCCTCTCCATCTAGCATGATCTGTCAAAGGCTGTCTCCAATTGAGGACTCAAAATTGGTTGACGTCCTTCTCCACTTGTGTGCGCCATCTCATCCCAGGCCGTCCTCTGTTGCGTTGTCCCACTGGCTCGGATTCAAAGACTTTTCGGGCCGGAGCTGTTGGGCCCGTACGCTCTACATGACCTAGCCATCTTGAACGTTGTATCCGCAGACGCTTGGCCAGGTGCATGCCGCTGTACAGCCCATAAAGTTAGTCGTAAAATCTTCAACGCAAACAGGACCAAAAAGCGCCCGCAGAACTTTTCGCTTGAAAAGATTAAGGGCTTCTTCATCCGCTTTTAATAGTGGATGGCAAGTGCTGGCTTCAAATCGGACAGATAATCCCACTGCATTCAAATTGTCGCTTCTTTCCAGGGTTTATAGAAACTTATTGCTTGTGAAAAGAGTGGATATAGTTGGACTGTATCAGAGATGCACGATTGAGAAAGTTTGGGAATTTCCTTTCTTTTCGGCCAATGTAAGCTCCCAAGATTACATCTAAGGCAATGCTCCACGCTGAATAAGCCGAGGTCATGTATGCTTTGGTTTTCATAAATAGTAAGTAGTTTACTAAGAAATTTTGTTTGAAGCCAATAGCTGATGTTTTTGAATTTTTTCGCAGCCAACTTCGCACTTATCCGCTTTACCGTTATAAATTTGAACAGCTGAAAGAGTAAGACTTTTTTGAAAAAAATGTAAATTTTGTGAAATCGTGTTTTGGTTTGTGCCCTTTCGAAAATTAAAGATCGAAAACAGGATTTTCGGCATATTTTACTATTTTACTACCAAAAGTTCAAGCAAGGCGAAAATTATGTGACGTGTACGGTGAAAATGTTTTGTCCGAACGCCAAAGCCAAAATTGGTTTACAAAATTTCATTCCGGAAATTTTGTTTTGGAGAATGCACAACGTCCTGAAAAGGCGCTTAAAGCCGATGTGGATAAAATAAAGTCCTTGGACATTGCTAAGAGATTAAATTTGTCTGGTAGGAATAATTACGAAGCTTGACACATGATTTCTATACGCTCTTAAGGAATGAAATTTGCCAGAAAACTTCTGCGAATGAATTGTGCTCTCGTTTAACATGAGAGTGCTAAAGAACCAGCGATTACACTGGCATCGTCACATCGACTTTATTTACACGCATAGGAATGTTCGATAATAATAATAATAATTGAGTGGCACTACAGCCCATAACGGACCAGGGCCTAGCTTCTACAACAACTACTCGTGTTGTGCATGCTATTGTTCTTCACGAAAGGGACCTACAGTTTTTTTTGCCGATTCCGAACGGCGTGATTTGAGAAGTTTTCCCATAGACAATTAATACTCTTTGAGTGTTGTCAGCAACTCAAAAGAGGTGGTGCCGTGGAAAAAATGCTAGGTGTCCCGTCCGGTAATCGAACCCAGACTCCTTCGATATTCAGATTTAAAGAAAAAGCGGATCGGCCGACCTCTAGGTTCATAAAGATCAAATCTCTGGTATGAGTACAAAATTTTCGCGGGCACTGGAAAAATTGATCTTGGTTTGAAATGGGCGTCATGGATGGAACAGCTTTAGCGCAGACACCTTGACTTCGAAGACAACAGTTTTGCTGACTTCTTGATCAAATGAATAGACAAATCTTCCGCAATGTGCTTGAACAACAGCACTAACTCGAACGAAATTAAGATCATTCTGACTCGAAGCTAGCGCACTTGGAATTCCATGTTCTTCTCTGTATAGCTGCAATGGTGAAGACTAAGAGATACAATGAGTGTGTCGCTTTTGGTCTACATTGGCGTATAGAAGACTCTCACCAAGACTCATGGATGAAAGCTGACTCTTGCCAAGACCTTCATGGATGAAAGAAAGCAATCCAGAAAAACTTTACTACACACAATTGTCCCTGCAGGAAGTCTGCAGGTTGAGGTTGTCAATAGTATCCTGTATCCTATTTCGTTGCACCCGAAGTTTTACCACCGTTCCGCCCAATTTCTAAAGTCGTGTATACATTTCGTAAGCATCGCAAACTCCTAACCTGAAAATTCGATCTTCAGCACCAGTGCCAGTTTCCCACACCTCACACCACACAAAAGCACGTTTAATTCATTTTGTAAAAAAAAGGTGTGTACTTCATCCAATAGGAAAACATTTCACTTTGTAAATTTGTTTACAAACTATTTTATTATCTCAGGCATATCAGAACACTTAGAAATCGCGTTCGCTTATCCTTGCTTCTGCGCGAGTTCCCTCGCCTTTGCGCGCTCCAGCTTGGCGATGCGGGCCAAACTCTTCGATCCCAAGATACCACCTCCCCAGTGTTTCCTAATTTCGTCCTGGCGGTCATTGTAGTTGGTCTTGACGGCTTCCAAGATCTTGCCAAGGTTGGCTTTGTCATTGGCCTCGACACCGGTGAGGGCGAGTGCAGTGCAGGTCTTGCGACGTACGAGGAGTCCTAAACGGGCCTTGCCCTTAACAATACAGTATGGGACACCCATCTTGCGGCACAAAGCTGGAAGGAACAGCACCAACTGAAAAGAAAACAGAACAGTCAGTCACCCCAGGTAATGTGGGAACCTAAGGGAACGAGACAAACTGATTTCAGATTGTCAAGTTGCCACATTTTGGTTGGGAATAAATTCCACCTTCGGGTGAAGAAATTCATGTTCACATCATTGTTGACATGAAAGTGAGATGCACTTCACAGGAGAACTCACCTCCAAGGGATCAACATCGTGAGCGATGACGACCAGTTGAGCCTTCTTCTGCTCAACCAACTTGGTGACGGTGTTGGTTCCGGACCTCACAAAGGTTGGCTTCTTCTTGGGCTGGACCTCCTTGCCCTTAACCTTGGCTTCGGCAAGCTTCTTCAAGCGCTGCTTCTTGGCCAGTGCGGATTCAGGCCTGTACTTCTCCAACAGCTTGAACATTTTGACGGCGGTGCTCTTGTCCAAGGTCTGGGTGAACTGGTGAATTGGTGGGGGTACCTTCAGACGCTTCTGGAGGACAGCCTTTTGACGCTGTACACGAATGTACTTGGGCCATCGCACAAAACGCGACAAGTCACGCTTGGGTTGAACGTTTTGACCTGAAACAAAAGTGTACACATTAGCAACTGTGCCTTGATCTCTCCTTGGATGCGTCTTACCAATGCCAAAGTTCTTTGGCCTCTTCTCGAAGAGCTGGTTCACAGCCTTCTTGACGACTGGCTTCTTGACAGCGAGTGGAGCTGGAGCCACTTTCTTGGTCACTGGCTTCTTCTTCGGTCTTGGCTAAAAGACAAATAAGTAAAACAAATTAAAACTAGTTCATCACATCTGAGGCACACAAACAGTTGGTAAACATTTGAAATTCTCACAAAATTCCGGAGTTTTGAGAAAAATTCACTTTGCACTGGAGTAGTTTTGTTATTACCTTCTTAACAACCATGTTGGATAGTTATTTTAAACAACGATGTTTAAGTAAAATGCAGATTATCGGCGGCTCTGTAAAAAGAGCAGCTAGTTGGTCTGCCTGTCAAAAAGGGAAAGGAAAGGAGTTGAGCAGACGGAAATGGCGTTCTTGTTTTTTTCCTCAAATGTCAATTTGTTGTCATAGTGCGACATCTAGTGAGTGTTGGTTGGGAAAACTAAGGGTGAGTGTGAGCACTGAACTCAAGTTTTCTTTTTAAAAATGAAAGGGATTCAAATATACGTCAGAGACCAATAAGGAGACAGTCGACTCCCTCGTCTCCCACCCGTGGGGAAAATTTGACAGCGTTTTTTATAACATTTCCCCTCCTTGAACAGCTGATTCGAGGCAGTTTCACAGACAGGGTTTTTTTTCTCTTGACTGAGAATACGTGTGAGTTGCGTAATCGGCTGATTAGTTTCCCGCGCAAACTGCTAATGTGAGTGAGGGAGATGGGGACGTTGACTGTCTCCCTTACTCAGAGATTTTTGCTAAAAATTCCACCACGAAATAATGGCCGACATTGGAGGCGTTCATAAATAGTATCATTAAGGCAGTATTTTCATCAGTTAGGCTATAACGTTAAAACTTTATAATACATTTTGAAACAAATATACAACACGAATTTATATTGAACACAATAAGTAGACAATAGTATTTTGTAATTCCCAACTAATTACTAAACTCCCATCACTATCTTCCACTATTCTAAGACTCGCATTCTAAAAACTATTATCTTTCACTTATTGTTGTAAACAACAATGTTTGGTATAGCAATCTCCATATTTTGATACTATTTTTAAGAATACTAAGAAAGTAAATAAAATTGTAACTATGCGCTTTTTCCGAAACAGTTCAGTCTTTTTATTGAGTTGTTATATATTATTTATATTACAAAATTATATATTATAATTGTCACTCATAGGCGTTTTTAGTTAGGTTAACCACGTGAAGTTTTAGTGAAATATACTGGAGCGACTAATTTATTAATTCGTGCTATTATTTTATATTGAGATTCCATATTCATAATCGAATCATATGTTTTTCAAGGTGAAGGCTTGTATTTAGCTGGATGAAAATTTTGTTTCAAATTATCTTCATTTAATTTTTATTCTTTAAAACGATTGCCTGAACTATCACCGACGTATTAAGTTAGGTTTCCTTATGTTTTTCAGTATTACATTTTTCATAATGAGTGATCGAAATTATAACTACAAATTTTATTTTCCCTCCGTACTGCTCGATTTTCAAACATGCATTGCTGTTTTAATTTTTACATATTTCTAAAGGCATCAGGAATATAAGTTCTAGCACAATAACTAATTTTTAAGTAACATACTATTTAAAGTGTCGGCGACACTATAATCATAAACAATTTCCTGTAGTTATTTACGAACGCAATCTGTTGAATATATAACAAAATGGCTGACGAATTCACGAATTGTGGGCAATTTACGATTGTTTGACATTATTGAGGGCAAACATTCACGAATTAGCGGCCATGTTGCTTTTTTGGAGGGGAAACGTAAACAAGTGTGAGTAAAATGAGAAAGTGTTCGATGCTCCTTAAATGAGTTCCGGAAAATAACACTCAAACGGTAGATGGACGAAGGGGAAATCAGCTGTTTAATCAGCTGTTCAGTCGACCATCTCCTTCCTTATTGGTTTCTGATATACGTTTTCTATTGTGGTGATATGTCCAATGCGCACATCTTAAATAACGCGTCGAATGGTGCCCTTCAAATGGTCAATCGTTTCGGACTTATCTGCGTAGATTTAGGTAACTCCGTAGAAAATAGTCCACCGGCGTTAAGTCTTTGGGGCCAATTCACGTGAAACTACTCGGTTTCAAAACTTTTTCTTAAATAAAACAGCTGTGGCAGGAACTGTATGACATTTGGGCCATCTTTTTATAACGACAGCATCATGCGTGCTTTATTCGTAAACGAAAAAGTCAGTGATCGTGGCTCTGTAGCGCTCACCATTGACTTAACCTTCTGACCAGTATGGCTAACTTTAAGTTCTGAAAGTGTAAAAATATTAATACCCGTTATGTAGCTATACAGGCCTTCGTTTCGGCTCTATTACTTTCGTGCACATTGTAGACAATGATAACTCGGACCTGATGCAATAAAGGACAGACTTTTACACCGTCGAAGGTAAGGCACTAACGCATAAATGTGCATCGGGCAAGAAAGATTTCACAATGCCTCTATTGTGCGCTTAGAAAAGTTACACCGTGAAGAGCATAATGTCAGTCATATACATTAAATGCTCTGTTTTCACAAGAGACCAACATTCGTTCTATTCTATTCTATTCCTTATTGGTCTCTGGTTTCAACTCTTTTATCATAAAAATTATAATTTCATTAGCTGAATGCACTCATCATCATCTTCCGCTCTGACATCAACAATTCCGTAATGCTGTGAAGGCGACCGTTTAAATTTGACATTTATCAGCCGGGTATTACGTTAAATCTCGTAAATCTCCTCAAATAAGAATTTGTACAAGTTTAAAAAATTCTTAAACTCACGCAAAATGTTTACATTTGAGATAGCCTCGAAGAAGACACACTTAAACATAAAGTACGGCTACGCAGAGAGTCCCTTTGGAATGTGCTTTGTGGGCTTTGCAAACGATGCTATTTGTCATTTACATTTTGTCGACAGTCCGAGCACATCCCATGTTCAAGCGCTGCAGAAACGTTATCCAGAGGCAAAACTCGAGGAGGACACAACGAATGAATCCGCCGAAGTGGTGGGGAACATCTTCACACCACCCGCTGGCAGGAATTTTCGACTTATACTTCAGGGAACGGATTTTCAAACACAAGTGTGGAAGCAGCTCTGTGATATACCCGCCGGTGCAACCTGGAGTTACGAGGATGTGGCGATTGCTCTCGATAAACCAACTGCAATAAGACCAGTGGCAAATGCTGTAGCAGGCAATGAGATTGCTTACTTGATTCCATGCCATCGGGTCATATCGAAGTCTGGGAAAAGCAAGTACCGCTGGGGAGCCGATAGGAAGATGCGGATCCTGAAAGAGGAGGGTGTTGTGTTGAATTAATTTATATTTTAATTTTTTTCTTTTGTTTGTTTTGTTAAGGTATTAAAATGTAATTGTCATAAAAAATTGTTTTGATTTCTGGTGTGTAGAGGGAGGGTTCAGCGCCATCTGGCAGGGGGTAGATTTGATTTCGGTTTTTGAAGAAATTTATGATGATCATTTAGCAATCAGAAGAACTTTAATTCTTCGCATTTAAGTTTAGAAAATTTATAGTTCTGTGATCTCCCAATCAGAAATCAATAAGAAAATGGGTCTGCTATGTATGACCGTGGAACGGAACACAAAGATCACAGATTTAATTTTCAATCTGACAACACCGTCGGCCACCCACCCTCGCCATTTTAAATTTTTTTTCTATTTGGAAATGTCAAAGTGGGGAACTGACGATCGTCCATCCACCCATCAAACTAGTAATGGCAGTGATTTGTTTGGTAGAAGTGATATAATAAATTTATAAAAATCCCCCAAGAAAGTTGATAAAATCCAATCGAAAAGGTGTTCATTCAGGAGTGCGCGATAAAATAAAATCGAAGTGCAACAATGAAACCACTGAAAAATCTTAGAGACCTGCACAAATTTGTGCTCAATCCACAAGTGTCCAACAACTGACAAGATCTCCACCATTTTTGAAGTTGTTTATTTTTTCTTGTTTTTTTTTTGTTTTCCTTCTTTTGAATTTTTGCTGCACTCAGTTGACGATCGTCTGATTGGATTTGATTGAATTTAATTGAGAAATACTTTTATTTGATTGTGGTTTTGTGTTGTGCGTGGTGGTCGATGGTGGCCTCCCTCTGGCTGGAACTTGAGGAGGCTGATCATCTGAGTGGAGACCAATTTGAATGAAATACACTTTCGGGCGAATAAGAAAGCCAGTCAACGACGAGAGGGACAGAGATAGAGCCTTTTGAGATGCAATCGGTAGCAAGTACAAGTGCTGGCCATAGCTCTGCTACCCTTAGCAATGGTAATAGTAGCAATTCGACAGTCAATAGCCATGCAGTTGTCGTGTGGGAGTTCGAGTCAAGAGGTGGCAAATGGCTGCCGTACAGTCCGGCTGTGTCGCAACATTTGGAGAGGGCGCACGCCAAGAAGCTTACACGGGTCTTGTTGAGCGATGCTGATCCCAATCTGGAGCAGTTCTATGTGAATGTTAGGACAATGATGCAGAGCTCCGAGGATGTTCAGGTGCCGATGATTGGAGTGCGACGAATGTACTACAAGCCCACGTCTCCGGCTGGCAAGGGGACCAAGTGGGAATGGGCGGGGGCCAGTGGCAATGATTGGCATCCGTACAATATGCATGTTCAGTGCATTATCGAAGAATCGTGGGCTAAGGTTAGTTGAACAAATTGATAGCCGCTTTCTCCCTTCGTTTCTTATCACTGACCGTGGTCTCACTTGCAGGGCGAACAAACACTCGATCTGTGCAACACAAACATCGGACTTCCGTACACAATAAATTTCTGTAATCTCACCCAAGTGCGACAGCCCAACGGCCCAGTTCGGAGTATAAGGCGGACACAACAAGCGCCATATCCCCTGGTCAAGTTAACGCCACAGCAAGCTCAGCAGTGGAACAGTGAGTATGAGATTGTAATCCCGCGGAACAGGCTAGATAATGGGTGACGTCAAGAGCAAACTCGTTCCACTTAGTATAATTGATGAAAAGTCTTTCAGCGGGACTTTAATTGATGACCTTGAGTTTGGTTCGATCAGAAAGTGCCCACATGTCCGCATTTTGCTGAAAATTTCAGCACACACTGAATACGTGTTTGATGGCTTTTGTGTATGGATTGTGTGCTTGAGTGCGACTCGTTTGCATTTGGAAATATTTGAATTTCACACAATGTACGAACGAGGAGGAACGTCTGTTCGATGAACTGTTATGGGACGTGGAATGATTTAGTGCTCACATAGCACGCAATAAATTGATTGCTCTCATCCGCTGTGTTCTGATTGTTTTTCAGACAGACGGAAGTAACAGGGGGAATAGCAATTCAGCAGGAATTTGTTTACTCTGGTCAGACATGCATAGCATGCACAGAGAATTCTTTGTTCACAAAGTCGTACGTCGTAGATTTGAAACTCTCTAGGTTTTCCTTGATTCAGTCCTTCGGCCCATAATGCTCCTGGTGCCGTGCTCTAGTGACATTTCTTCTTGGTGAAGGTTTGGGGCAACTTTGAAGACGAATGTTGTTAAAACAATCCAAACTCACCATAGCTATGCATTCACCAAAGGTACACAAAAATATAAGTGTTCCTTAAGCCACGTTTAAGCTCAAACATTATCTACTCCTTGAACAACAGAAGGATAGTACGCAATTTTTATTACCCCACCTTTTGTTCGCGTACACCACAAGCGTTCGTTTTTGCGTCTATTTCATACGTTTTAGAAATAATACTGGTCATTATTCCGTTTAAGCCTATTACAACAATTTCTGCCGATGTTGTATGAATGAGCAGAATCCACCATTGATCTGCTCAACTCTACGTTGCCTAATGTTGAACATTGTGTCTAGTCTATCTACTTTCTCTTTCTCTTTCACTGCTAACGGACATCATATTCCTCTTCTAGGTAACTCAGAGAAGTCAAACCCACCGCAACAGCAGAGCTCAACTCTCCCAAAAATCCCACCGAAACCCCATCCAAAACCTAAGCACCTCCAAGCGCCTAGTCTCCAGCCGACACAGACCGTAGGTATTCCTCAATCGGCACCGCAACCAATGGTCAATCAGAAGCAGCGCTCCGTAAAGCATCCCAAGAAGACAAGCAGCGAAATGTCAACGACAAATCTGCGTCAGATTCTCAACAATTTAAATATATTCAGCACAAAGCACGCGTCGTCATCGAACGCCGTCTCATCCAGTTCGCACAACGGACAGCTCTCTAACAATCCGCACTTTTCGCATTCGAATAAGTTGACCGCATCCATACATAGCCATCATAGTCGCAGCTCAGAGGGATCTCATCATTCTCGTCTTGGATCACACCGTTCACGGTCAAGGACTCGGGTATCCGAGACAGATTCCAGCAGTTTGAAGTCGAATCGTCGGCCCAGTGTGGACACGGTGTCCACTTACCTGAGCCATGAAAGCAAAGAGAGTCTACGCAGTCGGAATTTTGCGATTTCCGTCAATGATCTTCTGGATTGTTCAATCGGCAGTGATGAGGTGTTCACCACTGTGCACGATCGTAACATTCCACCACCACCACCTCCGCTTCCACAACAGCAGCACCATCTACACCATCAGCAGCAGCAGTTACAGCACCAACAGCAGCTGACCGGGTCCATTGTTGGTGTTGATCCTGCAAGCGACATGATCAGTCGTTTCGTCAAGGTCGTGGATCCGCCACAATGGCCTAATGCGCAGCCATGTCCTATGTGCATGGAGGAGCTGGTTCACAACTCGCAGAATCCAACCATCTCGCTGAGTCGTTGTCAGCATCTCATTCACTTGCAGTGCCTCAACGAGATGATCATCGAGCAGCAAAAGGATGTCACGAAGGTGAGTAAAGTATGCCAGCCAGCCGGGAGGGTCTGTAGCTTGAACTTCTTGCAGAACCTCTTCATCGAGTGTCCGGTTTGTGGGATTGTGTACGGCGAGAAGGTTGGCAATCAACCAGCTGGCACGATGTCCTGGAACATCATTGCCAAGAGTCTTCCCGGGCACGAGGGACAGAATACAATTCAGATTGTATACGAGTAAGCACCACCACTTGCCATGTGATTTCATATTCTAAACTTGTGCATTTCTGCAGCATTGCATCGGGTATACAGACAGACGAACATCCTCATCCCGGACGTGCTTTCTTTGCTGTGGGCTTCCCTCGCATTTGCTACCTACCAGACTGTCCGCTGGGACGAAAGGTGCTGCGATTCCTGAAGATCGCCTTCGATCGTCGCCTGCTCTTCTCAATTGGACGCTCAGTGACGACCGGTCGAGAGGATGTCATCATTTGGAACAGCGTAGATCACAAAACTCAGTTCAACATGTTCCCCGATCCTACATACCTGCAACGATGCATGCAGCAACTGGTTCACTTAGGGGTCACTGACTGATTTAAGGGATTATTCAGAGGTTAAGTATACAACTCGCTGGTGTGCAATTTCGTTTTGAAAATATTTGTTTGGGTCAGCCGAACGTTAAAAATTGAAAAAAAAAGAAGAATATGAAGATAACTCATGACACAAAAGGCGCGCGTTACATCAAGGAGACGGAGAGAATCTCTTGCCACTCTTTTGAAATGATGGTTTACTTTTAGTTTTTTTTTTCTTGTTTTTAAGACATCCATGCACTGTATATATGAAGCTTTAAAAGTGTGTCAGTAACTAAGTGTTCCCTATTAAGTTCTTCCATGAAGTTTTAATTTTTTTTTTAATTATTATTTTTCCATTTGTTCTATTGTAAGGAATTTAGCAAACATGAAGTGTTTTTGATCAAGAGGGAAAAGGGGATCGTTTAAGAGATGTTCCACACAGCATTGGTTCTCTCAGCGACGGGGAAGACCTTGTTTCTAGAGCAGTTGCCATTCTTTCTGTGAAACCAGCGCGCTTCTACGTGTGCATTTCCGCTCATCAGTCGTCATAGATTGATGCACGCAACTTTGTTGTTGTTGATTAAGGGTTCTACAGGGAGACTAAAAACATTGCATATCCATGCTTCCACGGCGTCGCCTTCCCACCTTGTCACGAAGTACTAGTGAAAATCTTCCATAATTCCTTCAATCCATAGGATGTAGATGTATTTAAGCACAATTTTTTACACATTTCCGAACTCAAGAAGGCAAGCTATAGGGCGACAAAAACTCGCTAAACAATTTCAGAAATCTCAGCCTCTATTTTATACAAACGAATACATATATCAAGCAGTTATCAATTAAGCTATAAGTTTATTTATTTAAATTTCGAATGTATGTGCCAAAATGCAATTTGTTGAGTGCACATAAGTATGACAATTGTATCTTCCATTTTAATATACACTATATACATACAACTAGCAATAAAAGATGAATTTGTTGAGTTTAAGTGAGATCTTCTGGCACCAGCTCTCGGGGCAGTGCCGTAACTTGTGATTAGAAAATCGAAGAAAAGAAGAACGAAATGAATGTTGTTCGTTGATACACTGCGCAGCTAAGGAAAAGTATTTTTTATCGTTTTTTTTTTTATTTTAAATTGTTTCTAGAACATGTGGTAGAAGACAACTATTTTATATTTTATATATATACACGTAATAAAGAGCGAAAAAGACAAAATATTTTATGTAGAGAACTGATTAGCTTATTAGACACAAGTAATCTTTTAAATTGTATGCATTTACTACATTTTATATATGCCTTCGACAAAATAAATATCGATTTTAATATAAACAGACGTTTTGTTTTTATTCTTCTACGGGAAGTTTTCAGGAATTCTTGCGCTTACGTCCTAATGTTTGTAGTTGCTAGACGAAGAAAACATTGGCCACGGTATTCTAGGTAACGTGATCTTCCACATTTGTTGCAAAGCTATATTCTGTGACAGCTGTCATAGTTCAATGATAATATATCATCTTCCTTTTTTTTGGAGTGGTGGGTAGAAAGCAGTAAGTTGCTCTGCTAACCAACAACCGTCTTCATCTGTCACAGTTCCTCGCCGTTGTTTTCAGACGATCTTACTACTACGTATATGTTGGGTGTGCTATCTCGTCGATGATACTTTCGTTGCTTCCCAGTTTGCTACGTTCATTGACTCTTTAAACGAAAGCCTTAGTTGTCCATATGCCCATTCATATGTCCATCCAGGCCATGTAATGACCCCTTCAACGTTAAATCTAAAGACACTTGATGGCTGTCATCGTACAGTTCCTTTTTAATTTTCAGTATTCAGTATTCAGTTTTTGATTTCTATTTGAGTGAGACCGATGAAGGTGCTAAATTCTAAAATTCTTAATTTATTTGTAAAACATTGTTCACTATCGTTAACAGAATTTTCTCCTCCCACAGATATTTCCTTTCTATGGCACTCCTTTACAGTAAACAGTTTTGAAAAAAAACGGGAAAAAATAATATAACATTTGAGGTCTGTTGATTTTGAAATTTTCATTTTTTTTTTCAATAATATTTATTTATTCATCAATTTCTATTTTGTCCTCCTCAAAGTAATCCACCCCCAGACATTATCCACTTGTGCGCCAGCATTTTTTCCAGCCCTCTAAGTTCTGATATTCACTTTTTTGTACGCCCTTGAGCTCCCTCAGCGATTCTGTTTGTATCTCCTCAATCGTTGTAAAACACCGTCCTTTCATGGGTCTCTTCAATATTCGAAACAGGATTAAGTCGCAGGGGGCCAAATCTGGTGAATACGATGGCTGAGTCATGTTTACGGTGTTGGTTTTAGATACAAATTTACGAACAAGCAAAATGAAATTCAGCAATTTCAGAACTAACTTCGCTGCCACACGCTTCATGCAAAAAATTTCCGAAAAAAATTGCATGACATGAGCCAACCAATATTCCGACATCTTCAGCACATCCTTTAATAGCAATTCAACCATTCTCCATACAATTTTTTTTCACTTCCCAACATTTTCATCGGTAGCTGAAGTGCTGGAGTGTCCTGAGGTTACGTCGTCATTCATATCTTCTCGACCTTCTTTGAAAAGCTTGTACCACTTGCAAGCACTTCTTGGGCTCAGAGTACACACACATAACACTGTCTGCATGTCAAGTATTTTTGAGCATTTTATTCCATTTTTACACAAAATTTAATGCAAAATCGTTGATCAATTTTTTCGACAGCAGGAAATCACCGAAAAACAGTCTAGCTTTTATAATAATATGCTATATAAAGCTGAAACTGTAAACATATGTACCAACATAACTAAATAAAAAAAAATCAATAATCGAATGTAGGTTACCCGCTAAATTTAAAAATTCACCTTGGTTTTCGAAGAGACCTCGTATAGAAGAAGAAGCTCTATTTTTATTATATTTGATCTTCTGAAAGTCAGCTTTTGTAAAACATAGCAAGTGATGGTATCGAAAACTTGAATGCTGGTGTGTATAGGAGAATTTCAAATTTACTTGTAATGATTTCGCCAATTTTTTTCAAAACTTTTACTAGTAAACCCTAAGCCACTGGTGCCATTTTGGAAGTCATTCCCTCCAAAATAATTCAAAATTAGGATATTGCCTATATAAGAAATCGATTCCAAGGAAAAAATAAAATTCTATAAGGCTGAATAACTGAACAATTTTCAAGCAACGACAGTTTTTATTTTGAAAGGGAAACATGTTTTACCTTATTTCAAACATTTAGTGAAGTTATTACAATATTCCTTAATAGAAGATCTTTTAAATAGTAGAGTGCCATTACAGCCCACATGGGACTAGGGCTTATGTATATTCTACAACAACTACTCGTGTTGTGCGTGCTACTACTACTACTCTCACAAGTAGAAGCGACCTAAAGTTTTTGCCTATTTCGAACGGTGAACGGTATGAAAGAAGCTTATCATAGACAACAAGAGGTGGTGTCGTGAAAAAAATGTGAGGTGTCCCGTCGAACCTAGACCATCTGCGTGTGGGTTAACGCACTGACCCACTACTCCACGGCGACCACCAAAAGATTTCTTGCAACATATTAAAAAAAGTTTAAAAAAAAGCACATACAATTTAGAAAAATACATGAAATCGTTATTTGAATCGATAGTACGGTCCATATAATTTAATGTTTGAAGATTATTTCATGCAAATGTTAACCTTAACTGCGCCTCAAATGGTCCATCCGCTTAGGCCAATTTTGGCATTCTCTTTCCAACATTTCGGCCGGTATCTCACGAATAAATGCTTCAATGTTGTCTTCCAATGCGTCAAGCGAGCTTGTCTGTATAGACATAGCCCCACAAAAAATAGTCTAAAGGCGTTAAATCGCACGATCTAGACGGCCAATTGACTGGTCCCGAACGTAAAATTAAATGTTCACCGAACTCGCCTCTCAATAAGTCCATTGATGCGTGTGCTGTGTGGCATGTGGCACAGTCTTTTTGAAACCACATGTTATGAAAGTCAAGTTCTTGCATTTTGGGCAAAAAAGTTGGATATCCTCTCACGGTAGCGCTCACCATTCACAGTTACGTTACGAAGAAGCGCGCGATGAACTTTCTTAACAGAGCACACATTTTGACAATAAAATTCAATAATTTGCAAGCGTTGTTCGTTTGTAAGACGATTCATAGTTAAATTATAGACCAAGCTGAAGATGTTTGACAGTGAAACAAAACACGAAACGTGCGTCAACTGTATAACGCAGTGTTGCCAAAAGATAATAGCTAAAAATTCAGTCTTTACATTCTAGTTGAAGATCATGCGTGCGCCTGGGGTGAAACAGATAAACATTTAAATTAATTTCCTTTAAATGTCGAGACAAAGTCCCAAAATATTAATTAAATATATCCACCCGTGTCCTTGAATACGTTTCTCTTCATACTACCGCTAATGTGACCAAAATCCATGAATTTTGAAAAAGTTTAGGTGGATGTAGATGAGATCACACACATCATACATCATTCATACTGTTTGTAAATCCTTTGCTGCACATTTTAAATTCGCGATTCCTTTCTAAAACTATTATATCATTTTTGAATATTCGAAACAAATTTTTATTTTTTTATTCTTTCCTGAGAAGCTATATAAATTTTAAACTGAGTGACAATTCGGACGACAATCGTTCTACTTTACTCTACCATTGTAGAAAAGTTAATAAAGCGCTTCAAGTGAAGTTTAGTGATCGACTTATCATCGCCCACAATCATTCACTTCAGAAATTGTTTGATTTCATTCCGTTTCAGCAGTTAAATTCTGTCCATTGAATTTTTCAATGTCACATCTCTTTGTGTGTTCAAATTTTTCATAAATGTTTGTTGATAAATGACTAGCTCCCAAACACCGTTACTTAGGTTCCGGCCCTGCTAAATTATTGCCATGATTTCATCGGCAAGCAGAGGGGCGTGCATTTTTAACATCAAAATTTTCAGATCGCAACCGAACAAACCACTCCTCTAATTTCCTTCAGCGGCTGGCCGTGCCATGCTGTTTTGAAATTTTCATTGCTTACCAGTCACTCCAAAATCGTTCGTCGAGTCCTTATCTGAGCGCAATGCGGTGATGTCATATATTATTCATTTACTTCAAATTAATCTTATTTAAACAAAATAATTTTAAAGTCACGCTGCCGCCGATAGACGAAAGCGTAGAACGTGACCAAAACCGTATACGTTGACATTCTTTGTCACCTCCAATCCAGTAGTCTGACAAAACGCTTTTCACCGCAAACTCCACTAGGAAACCAATAACGCGTTGCTCCCAAAACACTCACAGTCCTAGCGTGATCCCTGCAACTCCTCAGTGAGCTCATCACTAAAAATACCCACCCAAGCTGGTGACTACGTGTGTTTTCCTGGAACCGAGCTGCATCTCTAAATCAGAAACAAAGTAGTCCAAGGTGTTCTAGTTTCCCGTCACAGAATAGCTGATTGACTCATACACGCACGCAGGCCGCGTTTGGTGGACACCGCTCTTTTTGGCATCCTTTGCGCAAAGTGACTTAAAATTCCGTCTCACTTGGCACTGTCATCGTCGCTGTCAGCTGCGGCGGTGGCTTGTCCTTCTTACTACTCCCATAATTCATATTACCTGCATCTATTGGTAGTGGCAATCTCATGCCGTCCGTGCTGCCAATGCGTTGGCCAAGTCGAATTTGTTGTCAAACAGACGGTCTGAGACGGGGCACACGCATGAATGAAACTCCGTGTCAGTAACGCACGTAGCATAACCAAATTTGGGAGAACCACATTTCGACTGCGCCACCATGTAGCCGTGCACACGAAGCGCAGCGGAGGTCGGTGCCAAAGGTGGCTTCTTAGTGGCGACGGAAAGCGATGATTTTCTCGTTTTCTGATTTCAGCATTTTCTCAGACAGTCAGGTTACAGCCACTCAGGGCAAACAGTTGGCATGTATGTGGCGTACATTTGATACAAGGTGATCGGAGACTTCGCCGAGAGTGTGATCGAATCGGTTTACTTTCGACTTTATGGTCGCGAGATGCATTGGGCCACAGCGGGCACGCACGCACTGCTGATGGCTGGTTGGTTTTTGTGACTCGACGACAAAGCGGATTTTCCTTTCCGGGAAAGAGAGAAAGTAATTGAAACGAGGCCAAGCTGTGGGAGTTTTCATCGCGTACAATGTAATGCGTCCTTTTGTGCATCATTTTATTGCACTGTGGGTGCTGTGTACACGGTAAGTTAATTTTCAGCATCTTAATCTTGTCAAATTTGGTCACAAGGACTGGTGACTAAACTGTGTGCTCGTATGATGGTAGGATGACGCAATCGGCGACCACGAAATGCACTTTGTTTGAGCGGAGTTTCACAGTCAGTGGAGTGCATGCTACTTTTCAACAAGATCTGCATACTAAGTGATTCAAAATTGACACTTTTTAACCAATAATTTTTGTTTCAATGGAAAACTTTATGGAAATTTTATGGAATTGTCGTAAAGATGTAGAAGGACAACAAGTTGAAGCCCAGTAATAAAAAGAAGAAAAATACTCGTATGTATCTTGGAGTCTCAGCGTTGTCTGTCTGGTCCACAAGAAAGGAGACCCCTTCGACTGAGCCAACTATCGATCGATTAGTCCCTTAAACATCGCGTACAAGATCCTCTCTAGACTATTGTGTGAACGTTTGAAACTGTTTGTCAACAACCTGATAGGTCCTTATCAGTGTGGTTTCAGGCCGGGAAAGTCCACCATCGACCAAATATTCACACTATGGCAGATCCTGGAAAAGACCAAAGAAGTGAACATCGACATTGACCACCTATTCGTCGAATTAAAGGCCGCATATGACAGTGTGCATAGGGACGAGCAGTACAGTGCCATGTCAAGTTTTGGCATTCCTACTAAACTCGTCAGATTGTGACGATGGAGAACTCTCGCTGCTCCGTCAAGGTCGGCAACGAACTCACCGAGACCTTCAATGTCGAGAAAGGTTTTAGACAAGGCGACGCACTGTGATGTGACTTCTTTAACATAATCTTCGAGGAGATCGTGCGTAACTTACAAGTCAACACCAGAGGCACGATCTTCCAAAAGTCAGTTCAATTGCTAGCTTACGCCGACGACATTGACGTGATTGGACGAACACAGCGAGCCATTAATGAGGCGTTAGCTGGCATTGAAGCAGAAGCGGCTAAAATGGGTCTGGTGGTTAATGAGGGCAAAACGAAGTACGAAGTACAGCAGAAACTTCGAGATAGTCAAGGATTTCGTCTACCTCGGCTTCGCGGTAAATAGGGAAATTTTTGCATGCGACCACGCTTAAGATGGCTAGGCCATGTAGAGCGTATTGACACCACAGCTCCGGCCCGAAAAGTCTTCGAATCTGTGCCATTGCGACAACAGAGGACGGCCTGGTTAAGGTGGCACACACAAGTGGAGAAGGACCTTAACCAACTTGGAGTGTAAAACTGGCGGCGGCTGGCGAAAGATCGTGTTCATTGGAGAGGCATGTTGGTTGAGGCCCAGGTCCGCCATCCGAAGAAGAAGAAGAAGGCGGTATCTTCTTTTTCTTGTGGCGCTACAGTCCGGGGTGGAGCTGGGCCTCAACCAACATGCCTCTCCAGCTAGCACGATCTCTTGCCGACGTCAAACCGTTTTGGCCTGTCTCGACTCCGTTGCTCTCTCGATATCCGGGTCCTTATCTTGGCTACAACAAGGAAAAAATCCGAATCGAAATGATCCAAGTCGATGTTTGCACCTCGGAAGGTTCGGACATCGAGAATACTGGAGGGGTGTCTGACGTCGATCGCAACATGATCAATCTGGTTGACGGTTGATTGATCAGGTGATCGCTAGGTCCCTTTTGGAATGTTGAGGTGCGGGAACCGAGTGCTGGCCACAGAGAGATTTCGTCCCGAGGCAAAGTCAACTAGTCTGAGTCCCTTTCCGGAGGTGTTAGCGTGCAGGCTGTGTCTTCCGATGACTTTAGCAAAGAGTTCCTCTCTTCCCAGCTGAGCGTTGAAATCTCCTGGAACGATCTTGGGGTCGTAGCTGGGGCATCGATCGTATGTCCTTCCTAGGAGGTGATAGAAGTCTTCTTTACTGCTGTCATCTTTTTTCTCTGTCGGGGCGGGGCCGGGCAGTTACCCCGACGTACACCCCCAACCTGGAGGACCAGTCCCTTTTTTATACGTCTTGGGCGGAGGTCGCACTATAGGTTTAGCAATTTGAGTTCGGATGAACAAAAACCAGTACCCGGTGGCTACCAACGTGGAGGTACAGTTGATGTGTGGGAAACAGTTACAACAGCTGGTCATCGCCAGGTTGATACCAATCAGTGTCTACCCTGTTCCCACATCACCCAGCCACCAGAGAAGATACTGCCAAAAGGTGTAAATATAGCAAAAAAGTAGAATAATCAGACAAGAGACAGCAATAAGTATTTTGTAGTAATAAGAAGCAAGCCTTTTCTCACAACAAATATGTTCAAATTCTATTCGTGTACACTAAACTATTGTAGTTTCTCAGAAAATCGAGAGAGTATACATTTTTTCCCAGCAGTCAGGTTGTATCACAAATATCGATAGCTGTCTGAAGTTGTTGTCCCGTTCTCATACTTTCACATTTACTTACTTCAGTAACTTCATTAACATCCCTTATAGGGATACCAACTCTTCACGCAGCTTTGTCCACAAATATTAAAAAAAAAATGCCCTATTCGCCCACGATGAAAAAACGCACGATATTGCCAACGAAAAGACAGCATTTCATTTTTCATACCATGCAGCGGCCTCCAGGCAGAAACCAAGAGAGACTATTCGCTTTCTACCAATCGAGCCGATAGTTTGCTGTAAAAAAACAGCCAAGCGGCCATACAAGCTCTGAAAATGTCATCGAAAAACTTAGCCGTCTAGATGCAATCATACTTAATGCTTTATTCCTGGGCATTAAGGTATCCTGAGTAATGAAAAAACCGAAGAATATGTTAGAGTAGGGTCCGGTCTGACTCTTCCACCTAATTAAGAATGACCCTTCCCTCCTATTCAAGAAATCTGCTAATCTCTTGCAGCAGTTAAAGTTATTTCAATCGAAAATTATCTACATAGCCGTTGTCAACGTAGGAAAGATCCAATTTCCCTTTTCTTCCTGCGATCTTGAAACACACACACAGCCCAAGCGCACCCTTAAAACTGAATTTCACATGCAAACATCTATAATCTGTTTTTGCTTAACCACTCCCCACTTTCAGCGGAATGAATGCAAAACTTCTGATGTCATTCAATAACAAGGCGATTCGTGAAACAGTACACAGCTTAAATACCGATTCGCTTGCAAAACATAAAAAGAAGTAAGCATGAAGGATTGATCGTAAATATGATGATTTCATACGTGTGGGTAATGCGATAACTTATTGACAAATGATGAGAACCCCATCCATAATCAAGTAGAATCCTTGCAACATAGCTTAGCTTACGGTAGCAACTGACACTGCAATCGACAAAAGCCCGACCTAAGTCCGCGCAACAACCGCTCAGATGACATCATTCGCTAGAAATATCGAAATCAGATTTCCTGCTCATGACCTTGTCACTCGAAGGACCACTGCTCTTAACCCGTCTCCGACAAAAGGGCTGCCTGGTCGCGCATCCAACCCATGTTAACTTCCAAAATCGGATCAGAGGCCACTGTATTTTCCTGCCCAGAAGTTGTTCCTAGATCGCAACCAACACACATACAGCGAGACATCGCGAATGTCAAATCGATCGGTGTTCACTGATTCGGTGCACAATGCGTTGCACTTGCAATGACGATAACGACAATCGCGTATCTATAAGTGATGAATCTGTTGGTGGCGCTCCGCTGGTGGTTGCAGCCGTAGTGGTAGTGTCGCCGGCGGTAGTGGTGGTGGGGTTGTGGAGCGTGTAATGGTGGTGGAAATGGTGTTGCACTTGATACTGCAACAAAAACATAATAAATACACAAAATACATATTTTATTGCAAATCAAGTGGCAATTGTTGCCTATATGGTCCCCAAAGTGCACCAGCTTCAGTCAGTTCGAGTTATCTGCCTATCGTCGTCGGTTGGTTCCCAACAAATATCTCCGATACTTCGCCACACACTACCCAATTGAAAGAAAGAATTTCAGCACAGTTCTAAGGGAAAGGCTAAAGTGAAGTGACAAGCATTGTGAATACATCTGCGGAAGAGAGATTCTTGCGTCCCAAGGACTCCGTTTGTGTTGTGCGTCGTTTGATCGTGATTTGAGCGACGCATTTGTTTGCAAGTGAATTGAGCGGTTGAAAATTCGTGGTTGCGAGTGGAATCCGATCCGGAATCTCAAACCTTTCAATCAATCATCTGTGCTCCGAACAGTACGAATTACACAGAAACCAAACAAATTTCTGCGGTTTTCGTTTCCCATCTCGGAGCCGAGATTCAAGTTCGGGATTGACATAGTTAATTCTAGGTAAGTTCTCATGGCCATCACTGAGCATGGAATCATGAAGAGATGTTTTAGATTCATGGAGGAACTGCATGCTTAATTTCATTTAAAATTTAAACCGAATGAACGTCCTCCTAAAACAGTGCACATCGCAGATGAGTCAATCAAGCAGAGTTCTTGCCCCAAATCTGGAATGAATTGCATCTCAACCTTCAATTCAATGTTAATTTAGTGCTAGAAAAGTGTGTTGTTGTACAGTCAACAAAAAATGACTAAGTGCTTGCCTTAAATTCAATTTGATTAAGGTCAATTTAATTGGAACCATGACGACGAACACCAAAATTAAATGTTCAAGTTCAAGAGCAGGGCATGCTGAATTCGATTTATGTATATCAAGCTTGCTAAGAAGTTTCAGATTTTAGTTCCTTATGCATTAAGTGTCCTCACATTTTATTTAGTAGCAAATTGTACAGGAATGCCAATACTGAAAGTGAATTATCAGAATTTAATTATTTGGTTGCCTGTCAACTTTTGGAATGGTATGAAAGATGAAAGCTTCTTAGGTTAGGTATACAGTAGAATTGTCGTTTTCCAATTCTTCTGCAGTGCAGCCTTGCCTCAACTAACAAACCTCCCTAGCCGGTATGCTGCTGTCTTCATTTGTGCACACCAAGACATCTTTCTTCACTTGTCTCAGTGGTTTATGCTCTCTTTTGCGTTGTTCCATTAGATCAGATTTGAAAATTCTTCTTCTGAATTTTAAATATTTAAATTAGAAATATATTTCTCGTGCACTTATTTTTGATTTGTACAACTTTTAAGGAATTGGAATTTAAGGCAATGGAAGTTTTTCTTAACTCAAAATTCGAGTTATTTGTACAATGATGTCTTGCTTATAATTTCATTTTCACGCATTTTTGTTTGTTTTAAGATTTTAACAATGAAGACATTTCAAAATGCATTGTTCAGTTCCGGACACCATTACATTCTATTTTGGATAAATATTTCAGTCTTAGAGCTGTTCAAAACATGTAAAAAAACATTTTTATAATAAATTGTAATTTGGAAGTACAAAATGTATATCCTTAAAGATATACTCGTATAGTGATGAACAACTTCATCGCCAACAATTTCTAAAGATTCCATTTAATTCAGTGAGTAAATTTTATGGTATTAGAAAATATTCGGTGGTTTTGGTCAACATTTGTCGATATTTTTGTGAAAAAAACTTTTCGAGTCGAATGATTTGGAAACATTTAAAATCAATAACTTTTTGGTGTGGCCATGACAGTAAGAAGAATGAATATTATATTTAATATGACGCTTTTCAAAGGAAAGTGTTTACAAATGCAATAGGACAAAAAATCAAAACTGTTTTTTTAAACCAAAACTGTATTTTAAAATCAAGTTTCTGCGAAATATTGCATCACATATTTAGTGGTCGCATATTACAAAAAAAAATTCTGTTATCCTTTAAAAACCACAAGAAAATGCCAAGAAAGTGAAATTTTATACTGATTTTCCTGCCAAAAAATGTTTTGCAGTTCGTTTGGGACCCACCGTTTTTTTTTTGCCGACGTCGAACGGCGAGATTTTTGAAGCTTTTCGTGGACAATTGATACTCTTTGAGTGTTGTCAGCAATTTGAAAAAGGTGGTGCCGTGAAAAAAACGGTGGTGTCCCTCCGGGAATCTAACCTTTACCTTCTGCGTGTGGGTCGATGCACTAATCAACAACGCCACGGCGAACATAAAAAAAAAATTTGAATGAGGACTTTGAAAAAGAAGGTATCCTAACAATATAACTTTTCAGTTTGGTTTTACAAAATTTCGGCACAGAAGAGAGAAAGAGGTCGTCGTGGAATAGTGACCAACACACTTTCTCACTCACACTCTGAATGTATCAGACTCCATTCTGGATTGAAAATTATTTCTTTACGACACTTGCTTTTTCGACTTAACAACAACAACATTCAGAGTAATGAATTATCAATAAAAATCTTTTAAAATTTCGTCGTTTGAAGTCATTTCCTCCAGTTGTAACAAACAGGATGGTGGTGCATTCGGAAGATAGAATTTTGGGTGACTCGTTCAAGGCTGGTGTCTCGTGGATAGCACGAGCAATGATGGCTTTCAAGGCGTCAATGTTATCTGTCTTATTTTTGAAGACGTTTATTTTCTTAATACAGTTGAACAATTTGGGGACACTGTTGTGGAGTGAGTCTTCACATGATAATTTGTATAATGCTGTTAAATAAATTTAAGAGTTCCATGTTTTACCGTTACCCACCTTATAAATACATTCTAATGAAAAACGAACGCAGTTGAAATTTGAAATTTGAAGACAATTGGTGGGTTTTGGAGAATTAGGAAAAATTATGATTAGGTTTTGTAACAAGTCAAGAGACAAGTGGAAATATATGATGACAATCTTTATTACCTTTAGGAGTGTATGCATGAAAACATGGCTTGTCGTATTCTACGAGAAGGGAAAAGGGAGAGAATTTACGCGGCTTACAACGCTGCCGACTTGGTCACAACGCAAGAGAGACTACAGAACTTTCGTACAAAACTTCCGTATTTTTTGTTCCCTTTTATGCGACGCTGGAAAAAAATTCTCTCAAAAGCATTGGGTCTATACCAGAAACCAATTAGGTCTATAATTCGTGTCTCTGGTCTATACCATAATTCGTGCGGTTTGCTAAGAGATGGCGTAACTTGTATTATTCCATTGGAACATGCGTTGGAAAGCTACTATCATTGTACGTCATTTCAGTATATCATATGTCAATTATTTAAAGCGTAAACAACAATAATTTTTTCACTCAAATACATATGTCGAACTTTGTGCCTGTAAATGCGTTTTTGGGGAAGTTCTGCATTATTAGCATTAAAATGAAGCGAAGAGAACTGGAAACATTACTTAATGAAGATTGTTGCCAAACACAAGAAGAGCTTGCGGAATCTTTTGGTGTCACTCAAGCAGCCATTTCAAAACCTTCAAAAGCAGCTGGAATAATAGCAAGCCGCACGAATTTACTTATAAACCATATATATATGTATCTATGGCAACAAACCTTCGATACTTTTCTCGAAGTTTTAAGCATCAGTTGATTGAATCATACTTATTTATTAGGCCACCGACCCATAAAGGGTCTGAGACCCAGGTCCCGAGAAAACTACTTCCATTTGTCAAGACTAGGCTTTCTAGCGTCCGCATTCAATTGACCTCTACCGAAGGTTCTTTTCGATCTCACAACTAAAGGTAACAGGGTATGTATTTTTTAAATGTGAAATACACCATTGGAATAATTAACCCAATTTACTACTGTGAGTGAAACACTCGGAAATTCTGACTTAACATTTTTTTTGTTGGCGCTACTGTCACTGCGAATCTCCGGAAAATTTCATCCCAAAATGATCATTATTTTTTGAGAAACGCTTCCTTGCCGAAACTATTCAACAAGGCAGTTGTTGCAACATGTTTTGAAAATTGCCAAAAGGAAGCTTGACAAAAGCGTATTGGTACTACCTTGGGACTAACAGAAATTTTTTGATTAAAATACGAATAACAATCTTAACTGACTGACTTCCCTGTTGTTTCTTTAAGACTTTTATACACATGAATAGTGAATTGTAATTAAAAAATGATTCGTCTCTCCTCATCGCCACATCGCCTATACTTGAGTAAAGCTGATGAATTCCATTCTTAACGACAATATACCTTCCACCTCTTAATCCGTTCTCTGTTTAAGTAAAACGAGATCGACACATCTAGTCCTTGACGAGAAGAGCACCCAATCTTGCTTTGCAGTTCAGCCCATTTCCACGATCTGATAAGATTGACTTGTACGGCACAGCATCAGTTACGATTCATAAAATTGCCTATAATAGGCGCGTTAATAATTTTGATCTCTTCGCCTCCTGCGTTTCAAATTCCAACCTTTCCCGTTCAATCGATATCACCTACACAAGCGTTTCGGTGTCTTCTCGACAAGCCATATCCATAAATTTCACGTTTTTGGACATGAAAAAGTCGTAATTTTCGACAGCTGGCATGTTTTACGAGGAGTGAGTGAACTCACCCGAAAAAGACGTGTCTTGCCTTTGGGGGCGGCTGCTGTCACTCCATTGGGTAAGGTGGTGCGATTTTTTTTTCTTCGTCTCGTCAGTCTTGGCTTTCTACGTGTGTCCCATCAAACTATAACAGGCAGTTTGAATTTGTTGAATAGTTGCGGTGGGTGTGTGAACGGAATGCATAAGCAAGTGCGATCGGTGATGAATGAATGAAGGAATGAATGACGGGAGGTCTGGAGGTCAGTTTTGAACCCTTTTCTGACAGTTTTTAGGCAGATATAAATTATTTCTCTTTGTGCTTGTGTTGGAAGATGGTGTTTGAAGGTGTAGGTGTGTCACGCCTTCGGCTGAAAAGTGATGGGAAGGAACAACTTAAAAAAATGCTAAAGCTGGCTTTAGATATCGGATTAAGGATTATTTCAAATGTGCCATCAGGCTTCGTGGCTGAATTGAAATCCGCCCTTTTTAGCGCACAGTCAGTTAAATCCGATTACACTTGCATATACGCGGAATTCCACTTTTAAAACTTTTGCGATTCATCTAATTCTACCATCTTTTCCAGTCGCGCCACAAGAATTCATCCCAAATTCGGTCATTTGTTTGCCCACCTTCGCAAAAAACAGAAAAATAAAAATTCACTCTCAGTTCCGACAGAAGCCGCCAGGAAATGATGGCAACACGCCAGGCATCTCGCCAGCCTCTCGAATCAATTTAAATTTGCGGCAGCATAAAATACCCTCAACTTTGAGCGGCATTTTTCCACAAAACAGTCATCACGCAATTAAGCAAATTGTGTGCCCCAAGTCCCGCTCCTGCAATGGATCTGCATCACCACTTGTGCCCCTGGCTTGTGCCACCGGGCAATAATTCAATTAATTGTAACAACCCCCCTAATGACTGAAATTAATTCGTCAATTGATCTTGAAGTGGGCGTCGCGGCCTGTTAGGAAGTAAGCCAGCTGTCATGCTGCCACGGTGCGGTGGCGCACGGCGGTGGCGACAGTGGCGGGAAGGTGCATTTCGGGGTGATCGAAGCGCGTCATTCACACCATGATGCAAGTGCGACGGCATCGGTGGCGTCTATGATCGGAGTGCGCGCCGATGAGTGACAAACGACGTGTGTGAGATAATACCGTGATTGTTAGCAATTCCATACCGCTAATTATAACTCATGTCAAACTCGGAGCACACAAACAGCACCAGAGCCGCTTAATAATAGCAACAAACGAGCGAAATGAAGGTCAAACAAATTTCATCTTCGAACACACCCTGCGGCTGTGGCGGCAGCGGCAGTGGAGCGCGGCCGAGAAGCGTGATTACGTGTTGCGGGCTGGGTTTGTCGTAAATTGCTCTTGGACTGGCATATCAATGATATCTGTTTGTTAGTGTTGTTGTTGTGGTGGTGGTCGTGTTGTTTATTTTGACAATTGGAACCCACCTCCAGTGCACCACTGTCGCCCGTCGCTGTGCTTCGACGGCTGACTTAAGAGGTGTTTCTCTTGGGCGTTGATCGCCGCACATGTCAAGTTCACGGAAAGCATGACGTCAGGTTTTTGTTCGAAAGGCAAATCCGACACCTGATGATGCCGCCGCGCTCTCGAAATAAATCGAAATTAAATGCGCGGTGGATATCGTCAGCCACTGGACTTGCGAGATGGCATAATGACCATCCTCAGGGGCCTGTCACTTGTTAATGGGGTTTAACTGAAGGTTAATTAAGGCTTATGTGGTTTGGAAGAGTAATTGGCATCCTCTTGGGAGGTTACCAATTTGATCCCACGCACGAGAGTGAAATTAATTTCAAGTGTTCTAGTATTGATGTGGAGTGACATGGAGAGGGATGGCGATAGGATATATTGCAAAAAGATTTCAGGGCTAGCGGGTCAACGTGGATGCTAGACTTTTTGCAGGGATGAAGTGTTACAATTTAATCGGTAGTAATACTTACGTACATATATTTTTGTACTGATGGGCGCATTCCATTGATGGATCCATTTTACGTATAGTCTTCATAGAACGATGAAGGTCTTCGGCCTAGATCTCCCTGGAACTAGTCTCACGATTAGGGTTGTTCTATTTTATGCTGTCATTGATAAGATTTAAAAAGCTTCTTTGACACAGCGCAGTGGAGAAAACAGAGAGAGAGAGAGAGAGAGAGAGAGAGAGAGCGGGAGAGAGAGAGAGCGCAAAAAAAGAGGATGAGGTATTCGCGTTCTTTTCGATAATTTGTAATATTTTTTTATGCTCCCTACCGGCATACAGTTGAATGCGTTGACTTAAGACTTTTCAAAAGCAAAACGTTCGTAATTTACAACAAACAGTCAAAGTGAAGCTGTTTAGTGTCGTTCTTTCTCACCGTGTACGCTTCAAGACTTTTGCTTGCACGCTAAATCAGCGCAATTCGAAAACTTGCGTTGTCCATTGACATCGGCAGGTACAATATGTACAACATATAGCACAGATTCACAAAAGTATTGGGTCTATAACTTAATTCGTGCGGTTTGCTGAGAGATGGATTAACTTGTATTATTCTATTGCTATTACATGCGTTGGAAAACTATTGTCATTGTACGTCATTTCCGTATAATATATGTTATACATTTGAACCGTAAACGACAATATTTTTTTCAACTCAAATATGTCAAACTTTTTTCAACTCAAATATGTCGAACTTTGTGCCTGAAACAAGGTTTTTGTGGTTTTGAAGTTTTTCTTCATTGCATTTATATGAAAAGAACTGCTGCCAAAAGACAGCGTATTTTGTTGGAACTTTATGGTGGACACGCCGAACGTGCCAAAAGTTGTTTGCCCTATTTAAAAGTGGTGATTTTGGTTTGGAACTTGATGGGCAGCGGAAAAAGTTTGAAGATGAAGTACTGGAACCATTACTCTATGAAGATTGTTGTCAAACACAAGAAGAGCTCGAAAGATCTTTGGCTCTCACTCAAGCAGCCATTTCAAAACGTTTAAAAGCAGCTGGATGTATTATATATACAACATCTCTTAGCAAACCACACGAATTAAGTTATAGACCCAATAATTTGGCTTTAACTCGTAAGAATGAACATGAAACTTCTCTTTCAATCAACCTTGTTGAACATTTTCAACGGTTTTTGGTACAATGTTTAGCTATTAGACAATCGAGGCTATGAACTCAGCCAACACTCAGCTAAGATTCGGAAAATGTTCATAATATTATCGACATTTACAACAATTGGCCTTCCAGATGACTTCAGACTCAATTCCGCACTGTTCACGATTTAATGTGACAGCAACAGTATCGTGAACATAACTGACAATTTAAGCATTTTCTGTTAAGTCTACGTGTTTACCTTTTTCGAAGAAGAGTTATGTTTTTTTTTAAAACTTACTACATAAGTGTTTTGGGCTTTTGGGAGTTTACGCTGCTGTATAAAAAAAATACTTTTGTATCGAACACCAGATTGACTCAAAGCTGAATGTTTTAAAATTTACCTGAAAGTTTTTGTTGTTGGGCCTTTTTAACATCGTGTGATTTTAATTGAAACCATATACATATCTAGGAGTGGACTATGTACAGAAACTTATATTGTAGCAGGGCTTCCCCAACCCCTTACTTATATCACAAATATTTCCCTATCTTAAAAATACAAAATTTGGATCTCATTTTAATGATAGAAATGAACCAAAAGAACAAATCGATTAAGTAGGAAGACAATGCTCCATATAATTATGTGAATGCCTAAGGCCACATCGGTGGTATTTAGATCATTAGTTTCCATTTCTTGTTTCGCTTAAAACAACACAATTTAGAAGAGATTCAGAAAAAAAGTTTTTTCCGCCACCTTTATGAAGAATCGTTTGCTTATCAACTTCCTGTATACAAATTCAGTGAAGAACGTTCGTGCAAATTAGGTCCCTTAATGTCAAGGTTCGCATGCGACCGGCTTGCCAATCAAATATTCGCTCAGATGGCTGCCATTAAAAGCAACAAAAGGCAAAGCAAAAACGTAAACATAAGCGACCTTCAAACGGTTTTTTGAGACAGTAAATTGTTTGCTGTCATTATGCAGTATTAAATAAATTTTTGCTGTCCATCATGGATTGCGCAGGCGACCTTTATTCTTAGGGGACAGTCGAGCATTGCTGAATATTAGATGTCGGCGGATAACTAAATATAATATAATAGTGGAAAGAAATTTAGTCTGTTCGAATCCCCCTTGCTATCAAATTAGCTTGTTCTTGCCATAAGATGCTCGCAGTTCGCTCGAGGAACTTGAGATTAAGCAAATTTTCTTACCACTCGCTGTTTCCTTGATTATTTCTTTGGAGCGCGTTTTCACCTGCTGGGTGGCTGCCGATTCGGAGATTTTTGGTAGGATTTCTGTACTAAACGCTTATCTCGAATTTTTCCACGGCATCATCTTGTTTGGGTGACAACGCTCAACGGGTAGTAATCATACATCTAGTGTTCTAGTGTTTTAACGATATTTTGTTCTAAAAGAAAATAGCTTCCCGCTCGAAATCTTGACAAAAAGTCAGTCCGATACTTTGTTACAATGAGTTGCTTTATGAGACAACAAAGTTGGAAAATACTGAAAATTTAATTCCAAAGTGAATGCCTTGTCTTGGCGATAACAACTGTTCCCTTTGAAGCTGTGATTTGATCCCTTTAGACGTTTTTTTTTGTGGGTAACCGTCGTGGTCGCCGTAGCTTAGTAGTAATTGCGTCGACCGCCACGCTGAAAGTCTAGGTTCGATTCTCGGACGGTACACCTCGCATTTTTTCACGGTACCACCTCTTTCGAGTTCCTGACAACACTCAAAGAGTATCAACTGTCTATGAAAAGCTTCTCAAATCTCGCCATTCGGAGTCGGCGTAAACTGTAGGTCACTTCTACGCGTGAGAGAACTGTGGCACATACAACACGAATAGTTGTTGTAGAAGCTAGGCTCTGGTCCCTTGTGGGCTGTAGTGCCACTCAATTATTATTATAACCGTCAGGGACCAATTCAATATCGTCTTAAGAATTAAAAATTCTGAAATTTCTTCGTTTCATGTCGGCAATACAGTGTAGGTCCCCTCTGCCTATTATGACACTATATTATTGTACGATGTTTAGGTCGGGGAGAGTTTTTTTATTTTACAGTTTTTATAAAAAATAAGTAAAATTCAGTCCAATACGAAATTGTCCAAATTCCTTTTGTGACCTAGCAGGCAGGGGTAGCATACCCCCAATTCCAACTCCAGTTCTCGTGCATACAGCATCCTTAGATGCAGTTTCTAAGCTGAAGTAGGGTTTTTAAAATGAAAAACAGAGAACCTTTTTAAACCCCTTCTTAACGTCAGCACAATTGGTGCGCTGAATCCTATTAGTGCTTAATAATGTCTACGCCTCCCTGTCCCCCTTTCAGCAATTAACAAATTCCACGCACAACATAAGAAAGTTGCTGAAGAAGGCGCTTGTCACTTGTGAAATTTAGCGCCACCCAATTTGTTTTTATTTCATCGGCTGTCAAATCTAACTGTCAGCGTGTGTTGGTAAGCAAGCGAGAAGTCCATTCACTTTCTATAAATTGAATCTTCAGTGGACCGGCTTCTTGTCCTTGAACAGGACTATGATTTGTATAGACAACAGTTTTCTTAAGCTGAAGTGACGTTTGAAGACGCCCTTTGCTTGTATGTCGGTTTATATAAACAATCATACTTTCTAAGCCTTATTGAAGACTCAAGAAAACTTTAAGTAACTAGATGCAAAATCTACTCACAATAAACTTTCAATATTCCCACGATTTCCAGACAATTAAAATAAGTCCCCAGACTCGACATTTTGTTAAACAAATTCATTCGTGTGCCACTTACGTTTTATTGTGATGTTATTCCCACTTTTACCGCCGAAACCTGATGTTCTCGCCAAAAAATCTCGACCAGTTTTCACTGAACGCACACGTCATCACTTACAAATTAGGCAACACCAACCATCCATATTCATCTGGCTGATTTCAATCAACTTTTGGCACTTCTATTGACATTAGCAGCTGCTCTTTCTCAATTGGGAGGAATGCCCTTGCGCTCTGTGGTTACATTGCCCGTACGTCGAGTGAGTATTTTGCGAAAAACTTGAATCAGTTTGGAATTATTTCAGACCCCCTGTAGGTCATTCCTGATTGTGTCACTTCAATTAAGATTCAGCTGTGTCAACACGAACAGAAACTGAACTCAATCAGTGAGCACGTCCCACATCAAGTGATGCTTGCTTTCACGCAGTGTCCACACATGTATTCGTGCAGATTTTAGACTCGATAAAAATTAATCAGCGCCAATAAAGCGTTTGCTCGTTGGCAGATGCACAGCACGAACGCGCTCCAAAATAAACGCAGGAAAAGAGTTCTCCAATCGATTCTGCTTCGCTTTGAAAAGACATGATGTGACCCACCCGTACGCCCTCTGTTGGTTGAGGTTAAAGGAAATCCATATAGAGGGCTATTGACTCTTGTCGCCACCTGTGCAAATTTCCGTCGACTAAGTGCAATCGACCGTGAACAGATGGATTGTTTCACGCCGGTCATTAGTTTAAGTGCAAACACAACGAAAACAGTCGTCCGTGTGGGTGACAGTTCTCCCGTCACGCCTCCACTTTTTGGCAGAATTAATGTTTTTCACGTCAACTCGTCATGAGCATTACCCGCTCGGCGTAGTGGTATGCAAAATGAGTTGGGAATGACCTGATTTGAGGAGCGAAGAGGCGAGCAAATTGCAACAAAGTAGATTTTTCATCTGCGCACTGACAAATGAACTGCTCCAAAATTGTGACTATATTCGAATAGAGCCAAATACGACATCAGGAGACTTCGTGCGTGTGCACCTTAATGGAAAGCGCTAACCTAGAAATTATTGTAATAAACGTTTCATCCGAATACACCATTGACTGGTTCCATCGAAACATGACCATATTGGATAAATTAGCCTGATTGACAGCTCTGCGCCGTTGCCGTTGCCGCTGCACCGAGAGAGGCTGACCAGTATTAGTGTTGCTTACCAATGCAACAAATTGCAAACAGCAAAAAAGAAGAAAAAAAAAACAAATTGCCAATATGGCGGCTATTCAGGGGCGTTCAATAAAAAACCGCTTGTGCACCAGTGCTGCCATAAAAATTATCTTGTGATTGATCGCCGCTTGATTAGGTCTTTGCGATGAGCATCTGAACTTTTGGCATTTCTCGCAAGAGTTTCGCTATGTCGACCGACGCGGTTGCGGTCATGCGAGGGAAGATGAGTCGAGATGGGTGTAAAGCATGCGCAAGTGGTGTGAGGTTTGTCCGTGATCAATTGTTTGCTTGATATTGCTTCCCCACTGCCAAGGTTGAGTGGGTGGAAATATGAGCCGCTCGGCTCAGCCCCAGTCGAGTATGCAAGTTGTCACACATTGTCGATTTCAAGTAAGTGTCAAGCGGAAGATTGACAGATTGTATGGGGTTTTAAAAATAAATTTATAGAAAAAACCTGTTCGCGTGTCGTAATCAAATGACAGGTAAGTGACGGTAGATTAAATCTAGCTTATCAGCGGAATCTACTTCATTACATTGTGCGGTGGTTTTTTATGACTTCTAAGTTAGCTTATCCGTATTTTGAACCCAATTTTGGGCATGGATTTGATTGTTTTTGAAAGTTTCGACATTCGAAGTCAAATAAATATTTTGGCAATGGACTTGGGTGTATGGGGGAGTCAATGACAAAGGAAATGTCAAAATCGTTTCTGGAATCGACTGGATTTGGGTAAATTTGATATGTATCTTTCAGTAACGTGAGAAAATGTTTGACGATCTATGCTGGTGTTAATATTTGGGCAGTAAAATACATTAAAATTTACAGTGTGACCTGGAACCTGAAACCAAAGGAAAAACTTGTCTTCATCTAAAATGTTCTAACTGCGTAGATATACATATATTTGCTGTTCAAGCTTTTCTTTTTCTTCTTGGGATGGCGCATTATTTCGTGGTAGGCCTGGGACTCAGCCAACCGCGTCCCTCCGTTTAACGCGGTTTTGGCCTTCTATTTCCTTCAGCTTATTGTTGTCCTTTTTCTACCTTCGCGCACCACACGCGAAGTTGTTGTCCACTTAACGCAAATCTTCTTAGGGCTTGTGTCGAAAACTTGTTTTTGTACAAGTGCTTTTCTTCCAATCCTTGAAATAGTTTTTAAAGTCTTCTTTGAGCATGTCTTAGAGGCGAACTTTACTGCTTTATTTGCTTTAAATATTGCTTAACACCTTGGCTTATGGTTGATAAACACAATACAGCGATTCCAGTTTTGTCGGTTCTATTTACGTGGAAGGTAAATGGAACAAACACTATAAGTTGACGTAAATTTAAACGGAAAGGCTTCATTTGCTCGTTTACATTAAGCAACAAAGCTTCAGCTTAAAGGGTTTTCGAGAACCTTCAAGGTTTGAAAAGGAATCAAAGGCTGATCTTTCAGTATAGATGCCCAGTCATGACAGGAGCCTAATCACCTTGTCTCCATAATTCCTGTTATACGAAGCCTGCTTACTCTTTCGATTTGCTACTCAATTGCCTCATGCGCCGAAAATAACATCGATTGGCAAGAGTGATTCAACGCTTGATTTTGTCACTGCTGTTGTTATCTTTATTTACAGTGGAACCAAGGTAGACGAAGTCCTTGACTAACTCAAAAATTTTGCTGCCCATTGTGACACTTAGCCGTAAACCTAAAAGTTGTGCGACATTCCTTGTTTTGCCCTCGTTTACAGCCAGACTTATTTTAGCTGTTTTCTTTACAATGAAGGCAAACGTCTCACTGTGTTTCTCCGGCTCAGTTAAACGGACTTTTCTAAACACGTGCCTCTTGTGTTGGCTTTTGAGCTACGCCCGGTTTCATATGCGACCTAGAGATCGACAAGTTGGTGCTGGTTGTTAGTCTGCATTTTTTTGGGTCATGTTGGCCATCCCTGTCGTGAAACCACGTTTATGAGGATCTATCAGATTTTATGTGAACGGCTGCAGACGAAGAGTTCGTTTCCCGTATGATGATAGTTTACTTTTCCTGCCTTAGCTTAGACAAAAATTCTTAAAATCTCTATGAAAGCCTTTAATTATTTTTAAAAGCTCCTCAATGGGAATTTAATTTGATAACATTTCACGATGACTTCACAAATCATTCTTTTCCGTTACTTCGCTCGACTGTCATGTTAATGCAGTTGCATGTAGTTCAGTGCACACGGAATAATCTCAGCTCTAGCTGTGGTAATTACCGTGAGGTCATCAGAGAATGTGATTAAATCGATAATTCCCTTCCACAATATTCAGTTTGATCCGTGTTAAAGGTGCATTATTCAAAATACACGTGATGTTCTGTAGGAATGTAATTTTGCAAATATTTTAAAAACCGATTTCCTGTAGCGGTTTTTTCTTACTGCGCAGCCAAATAGTAATTAAACGTTCTGTTCTTGCTAGAACATCTTTATTAAAATGTAAGTAGAGTTCCATAGACGTTAGTAGAAGGGCTTCTGCAATTTAAAATAAATAGCTTCTTCAGAAACCACTCCTGCTGTGGGCGATATTGTTCTATCACGAGTGCAGTTGAGTTTAAACTTAATGTCAATTTTGAAATTTCCTAAGGCACCCTCAATACTTTTTGTCAGCATTTCAAGAGACGTGGAGACTTAAAAATTTTCTTGGGTCTTGAACCAGGACCTTCGACTTAAGAGGGGATGTCATTAACTATTAACGCAAGTGGATGAAAGAAGATATTGCTTGAAATTGCGTTAATTGTCAAGACACATTGAAGAAGTTAAAGCGAATGAAAAGAAAAGTTTTATTGATTTTCTCATTTTTTGCTTGATTAACATCTATGAAGGAAGTAAATTGCATTTCTCTTCCTTGTCTATTAAAAACTGAATAGAAGTTTCTTAAACTTTATTGTTTAACATGGTTTTCTGGTTTACTTTATGGGCGCAGAAGAGTGTTTCATGTACTACTTTAAAGTCGGGATAGCGCAGCTAATTCGGAAAATCCTTCCTCACGTCGCGTGGCCTTTCATTTGTCTAAGAATCTTAGGGGTTTGCTAGTAACTAAGCCTTGAAAATCTTGTAGTCGATTACAGGTCAGTACTAGCAGACCGACATAAGACATATTTACTTCCAACATTCTTCACCGCTCTGTTATTACCATTCTAATCGCAGTGTCTGTGGATACATGCAAATAGCGGGACTTTGAATTTAATTGCAATCAAGAACATATGTACATATATGCAAAAAATACGCACTTACTTCTCCAAAGTTACATAATTCAAAACCATACCCGTCGCAAAATACAGTCTTCTAAGAACGAAACCCCACAATTCACAATGATCAATCAAAGAATCAAACGCAAGCTGCCCATAATTCACAATTATTTCTGTCATCCAGCAGTTTTCTAATATCAACAAGAGCCACAGCACCACCACTGAGCCGGCCTATATTTACCGGAATGGAAAATCAAGCTTGGTCAGTGGAAAAGTTGAAAATCATAACAAAATGCAGTTCCTCCATGTTTGGCAATGCGTTCATTCGTATCACAGATAAATTTATTTTGACAGATTGCCGCGGGTGCACCCCTTTCAGCGCACACCCTTGCGGTTATGTTACTTTGTAAGCTAACAATGTCTTGGTGTTCACTTCTTTTTTTTCTTTCAGGTGTGCACTGCCTGTCAAGCCCTCAAGGCGTACTGCGTAGCGTAATGGAAATCGAATGCGATCTGGCTTCTATACGAGACGAGGATTTGTTGAGAAAAATGGTAAGTAACGTACTGTGTGTGTGTGCGGATGACATCATTATCCCATTTGCAACAAGGCAAAGAAAGAAGTTGAGGGGAGAGCCCCAAACATGGGGAAAGTAACTATCAAGTGTGAGATTCACTCAAGTGTAGGTATTCAAATGTGATTTTCGCATGGATCCGCAGTCTCTTGACATGCGGTTGTGTATAGAATTTGCAAGAAAAAAAATGCGCAACGTTTGTTCCACTTGATAAGTGAAAGTAAACATAAAATTGCCAGCGTCGTAAAAAATATTGATAGATTTGAAGCTGTCACTCTTCGGACATGGCTCTGAAATGTGAACCGGTAGATGGGTAATTTTTTTTTCGAGTCTTTGTTGTCTTGGACAGATGACGGTAAAGTGTATAATTGTACAAGATATTGCAGTAATAGCTTTGAGAATTCAGGAGTAGCTTTATTGTCTAAAATTGGAGTTACTTTCAGAAATGTGAATGGAATTGCAAACTGGATTGAGAATGAAGAATTAGCTCACCTCTGTCGGACTGAGGTGTAAGGTCAAGATTAGATCGACATTTCGAAAATGATTTTAGATAAGTTTTGGGCTTTTCGA
The DNA here is from genome assembly GCA_944738645.1 of Eristalinus sepulchralis. Lineage (NCBI taxonomy): Eukaryota > Metazoa > Arthropoda > Insecta > Diptera > Syrphidae > Eristalinus > Eristalinus sepulchralis. The sequence goes on from OX122884.1 coordinate 47,766,153, forward strand.
TTTTTTTTGATTTCAGAAATTCACAAGGTTACAATTATAACCACAATTGGACACGTCCAAAATTCATTTAAGATATAAAACCTTCTCAAATTACACACATGCACCTTTTCTTACTTTAAAATATTAGAAACCTCCAAATAATCAGTTTTTTAACTTGTATCGAGTGCTTTTTCCAAACATAACCGTAGATTGTAAATCATTTTTGATCACCCTGTGTGAACACAGAGCCATTAGAGACGAGAGCAATAAATATAATAGCCACTTATGTACGTGTGAGCAGATCACAAAATCAGTTCCGCACACGTTGTAATTATTCACATTCAACCCCCCACACAATGTCCAACATATCGGACACAGTCACCATTCAGGGCAACAAGAAAATTGATTTTCAAAATTAAATTTTAGAGATATTCCAAAAAATTAGCAATTCACACTAGACATATCAAATTAACGATCAAATGATTTAATTTGTGACTTGACATCTGTCAAACGAAACTGTGTTCGTTATGTAAATACCCCCCCAAAACGGGGCATTCATAAATTGAGGGGAAGTTTGTTTTTAACTGATTCTAGACTTAAGAGGTGTTGCTCGCCTTTTCGGACAAACTTAAATGTCCATCAATCGTGACACGCGTGGGGCGGCTGTGCCTGCAGAATTAGACTCGCTGACCACTTGTGGGCAATAACTCGTGCTCACGGCCACTAGTGACATACTCGAGAACTCGATACCAACCAACTGTCATCTGGCAGGCTTACGAAATTGCGAGGCATCCAGTCGCCAGTGCGGCCCACGCATCCGATGAAATTATTTATTGTGAATTCTGGCTGGTTCATGATCATTACGAAGAACGAAATCCTCAATCGAGTCGAGTGCATGATTGCTGTGGCCGTAGCTGGCGTGTTGTACTTGCAGTTGCGAAATGGTCTGCGGAGATGACTTGCTCTTTTGGGTGCATGATGTCATGATTTATTGATGTTTGTTGATGTTAACTGGAGTTCAGTGGCGCTTGTGAATGGAAATCGACATGCGTTTTGGGCAGGCAGACAAACAGCGGCTTACTGACTTGGGGCGCATGTTGGGAGAAATCCCACCGAATTCAGATTTATGAATATTCAGATGTCAAAACTGGGTCATATGTCCGCTCGACTAAACTCTGTGCATTGGCGTTGCAGTGAGTCTAGACGTTAAAGAATGCCATTGCGGCGGCGTCTGGAAGAAAATATGTTGCGGAGATCATAATTACAAGAACTTTGACGTCTAATATCAATTTGTCATATGTCAGCTGTCATCAAGTATCCTAAAGGAATAGTTTTGATTTTAAAGACCCAACGGAAACTCAATTCCATTCATAAGTTGTGAAAATTGTTTATCCGTCTGTCGCATTGAGATTTCGTTTCGATTTCAATTGTTTTCAGCATGCATTCGGGGAAGTGTGAAAGAAGGGGTAGACGTAGGATACTGCTAAATATTTGATTTCTGGCAGAAGGCGTGAGCTAGATGTTGTCTTCATTTACTCTACTTTCGAAATATTTTGTCTAATTATAACAATTATGTGTTTGGCAGCAGGTTTTGTCATTTGGGAAAAATGAAAGTCAATACTATCATGCTTACAACAAGGGCCAATCCTTTATTACAACATCTGCTCTTCCTATTTAAGAAAGAGTGGCTTCTTGCTGCAATCTTTGATATGCGAGCCCTCAAAAATATCGAATACAGGGCTTTTTTCATTGCGCTCCTGGGAATTGCGATCGAAAAGCACATAGTGACGTCTCTTTTCCGATTACTGGCCCACAGAGGAATAATTCTCAAATTCAAATTGTAAAATTGGTACCCTACTGGGAGAGGTCCTTTTACTTCTTTTTTGTTATTTTGTCGTAAATTGGCTGCTTTTATTGCTTGAGTTAAGTTATGGGTACCCATCCTCGATGACATCATGTAGCACGCTATTTGAATTTTTTTGGTTTGTGGCAAAAGTTGGAGTCTTTTATACAGCGACACAATCTTTGTAGAGGGATCGGGAAGCCTATCAAACTCAATTTTGAGTTGCTGTTCAACCTTTTTTTTTAAAGAAAGCTGTATTGGATTGAATGCTTTGAAAATGAAACTTAAACCACAAAATAATGAATCTTGTAATGGATTGTGGTTAAACGTGCTAAGCTATGTCTCAACGCACATATGACCGTGTTGAAGAAAAAAACTAGGACTACCAGGTTATATTCAGGCAAGTTTCAATCCTATACAACTGAATTTTTGGTCCTATGTTTCAACTAGTTTCAAGAAGACAAGATAGGTGGACGTTTGCAGTGAAATGATTTGCTCTAAGCCCACGAACATTGCCCACATTCATTCAAAATTTTTCTCCCATATCCCATCACAATCCTTCAGATAAATATGAGGAAAGTTTGGTGATATGGTCTGGACTTTTTCGATTTGAGAAAGATGTCGGCACATTGTCATGGGGGTACTCCCATTCTGTATGCATCGCCTTAGCTGGGTCTGCGTCCATCGTTTCATATTAAATGGTGTAAAATACAGTTTCTGGTTTTCAACGCGGTTCGCTCCCGAAGGTTACACACCAAACTAACGACTCATATTTTAAAATGCATAATTTGTGCGTTAGCTTGCCATTGATGCATTATACCCTAGGTTGAGCTCGTAATAAGACAGAAGTGCGGGTCTGAAAAAAAACCTTGTCCTGTACAGACGATCATTCGATAGCTACTAATTGAAGAGCAAGTGAAAAATAGAACATTGTATATGGTAAAGCCAAATATTTATATACGGTGTTCAGAATTATAGAAAAGCTGTGGACTTCAATATTGTTGAAAGTGTGGAAATATAGAAGTTCCTCTCTGTAAGCTAAATGCTACACTCATTCATCTTCTTCACCTCGTTGGTCTTGATGAGCTGCTGACTAGCACAGTGTTCCAACATAAACCCCTCCATCTATGGATGCATGTTTAATTCGACGACAAGTTCCTTTTGGTAACTGATCTCATTTCATCTGCAGTTACATTCAAGAAGAATTTCTCAACCATCATACCCTCTAAGTTTGACGGGAAGTTTCGCTAACATATATTGTCTGGATTAGAAGGCTTAATAATGAAAACACGCTTTTGTATTTTCAACGGACACTCTGCTATTGGCATACATGCTAACAGATCTGGTATTCCCCGCCACTACATCTGTCGAATTTGGAGTGCCAACGGCAAGTTAAATTCTTCTCTCTCCTCCTTTAAGCATTCTCAGCCATTTTTAGCAGAAAGACAGATATTTAATTTTAAAAAAAGCGCTTAGAGAAGGCGATACGCTATCATGTGTCTTTTTGAACAGCATTCTTGAGAAAATTGTGCGAAACTCACAAGTCACCATTATCATCTTCCAAAAGACCGTTCAACTGCTGGCTTACGCGGATTACATTTACGTGGTTGAACGAAAGCAGTCAACCGTCCGCGGTTGGTGACATTGAAATGGAGGCGGCTATAATGGGGCTGATGGCAAACGAGGTCAAATCAAAGTATATGCTGTTATCTACTCGTAGGTAGGACGCACAATATCGCAGTCTCGAACTTTGAGGTAGTAAAGATTTTTTTCTACCTCGGATCAGCAGTAAACAGAAATCAAGCGTAGAGTCTCTCTTGTCAAACGCTGCTTCTTTGGGCTCAAGAGGTACGAAAGACCGATCTGGCTTTGAACAACATCTTGATCATCCCTCTCTACATCTATGGCGTAGAAACTTGGACAGTATCAAAAGCGGCCAATCAAACCCCTGATCTTTTCAAGACGTATATTCTAGGTGCGATTTCGATTTGTGTTGATGGCACATGAAGGAAAATATTCGATAACAAACCATATAGGTTGTACGCCATATACCTTGTCTAGAGTTTCAAGGTAGGTAGCCAGGCTGATGAAAAGCGCATCTGTAACCCTGTTCCACCCCAAAAAGTCTTTAATTCCAATTAAGAAGTAACAGAGAATGATCACATTTTGGGAAACACATCACCCCTTTGGGATGAGAGATTGGGGACGGAGAGACCGTACTGGAGAGGCATGTTCGTTGACACCCAGGTTCACCCCGGACTGTAATGCCACTCGACGAAGAAGAAGTTTGGATTGTAAGAAATGCAATCTCGTTTTTGATTGTCATGCGCTCTTCTCATTGAAATGTAATTTTGTGGGCACATTAAATCAATACTTGATGATCGGTACGTCGGTGCATCCACCTCATAAACCATGGCGACTCTGAGGTGCTCTTCGCTCACGTCTTATTCCAATAAAAACGAAGATGAATCGAAAAACCACCAACAAGGAACTTCAACGTGCTCCTCCAAGCGAGTGAAAAAAAAAAATAAATTACATACTCAACGAGTGCATTCATCAGAATTTTTGACAGAATCGATTGCTAACAGGTTTGAGTCACTGGCGCCTACAATCATCAAATGAGAATGTTTGTCATAACTTGCTCGTTACTTTTGATTAATTTTGAATTAATGTGACGTCATTTGGGTGGATGAACAGTCAACAGAACCATGCCACCCAAAGTTTATATTTATGAATGGATGATGAAATCCATTTCCTGACTTTCTCCTTCATATTTGTTCATCTCTTCCTCCAAAAGCACCCATAAATCATCCCCGAAAGCTCATCTTTTCCTTCAAGGTCGCTGCATATCCCATGAATCTTTCCCATCTTGGAACGCATTGCGCTCTGTATACCGTCATCCATCCAACCGTGCATAATTAATTAACCAAATTACGAGTATAATTCACTTAGAGCAGACTCGTTTCCATGAAGGCTACTGCCACCGCCACCGCCACCGCCACAGCCGCTGTCGCGACAAGATCTTTCTCATCGAAGAGCCCGCAACAATGACTGACTGACGGATATTCAAACAAGCTTCTAACGACCAACTCCTGACAGGCAGACAGTGCGCTTGATTTATGAATTTGCAGTGGCTTTAGCCACGATCATTAGCTTCTCGAACAGAGACATCAGTTATACGCGCTGCTGAGGCTCGCCTAAGTAAATCACCAGCTGCCCACACGGATACCGTTCGCGGGGCAAAATTAATCGTAATTATATCATTCATCTGATGACCGTTTAAGGAGTTTGATTCTATTCTTTCCAGTGGCCAGGCTGGTTATCTAAGAGATATTCTCCAAACGATTATAGACTTCCGTCAAAACATCGCCTCCGCGTAGTCAGGGGTATGTGTATCTGCCTGCAATCTGCGGTACCTACGTTGTTGGGGCCACTTAACACCTAACGCCCGGCGGCAGTAGGTGAGACAACAACCTGGAACTGAAACTGGACTTGACATGTTTTGCAACAGTTCGAGTGTAGGTCGGAGTGATAATTGAACGATGATCGTCATTGACATTGATCTTCTTTTGTGTGGAACATACGCCATTTTGTGTTACGAAACAAACTGAAGTTTGCTGCTTTGGATTTGGGTGCGGAAGGCAATGAGAATGGATGACGTACCATTTGTGTACTCAAGTGACAAATGAAGCTGCCTTTCGCTTTGGTTAATCTGAGGCGTAATATTTTCAGTTGAAGGCCTTCTGAAGTATGACTATGCCGACAACATTCAGACTTGGCTAAGAAGGAGGAGGGATGATTCTTTTAGAGGGACGTGCATTTATTCCTCTGTGAAATATAATGCGTTGCATTTTCGGATGATTAGTACTGCGATCGCGATCCAACGAAGACGGGAACCTTCGTTAGGAACTTAAATCTAACGCAACATATCGTCAAACACTTCTAAAAGACCTTTAAACGAGAAGCAATATAAAGTTGAGGTCAGGAATACTCTCCGAGATAATGACGAAGTAAATAGATGTCGACGAAACTGTTAGAATCCACCTTTCAATTGAAACTATGAATTTATGGGCAAGTAGTTTATGGAGTCAATTGACACCACAATTGAAAGAATGACACAGCAGATGTCTCATCGTAAGCCTCGATAAAGTGCTAAAATAGTGCCTACAGTCATTCGGAGAACAGAAGCCAAGTGCTGGACAGAGGATTGTTGAAGAAGTAATTAAACAAAAGCCAAAACACAAACAACAGAGATGATGGATTACACTCATTTCGTTTCCATCGCAAAAGTCGGTCAAAATCAAAATCGACAGAGTGACTAATCACAAAGAAAACCAGTTATTTAAGGGAGTTGCTCGCTCGCATTCCTGTCAATGGACAGGAGGGAAATTATTTTGTGGTGAGTCATTCCTTGTGAGCTGCAATAAGTTATTTTGGATGAAATTTGAAATTAAAATTGTTGAGGGAGCTTCGATATGACAGTACAGGGCCAGGTCCCTGATTATTAAAAAATAATGTTTTGATTGTTATGTGTCAAGCAACACCTCGGTCGGAATGTGACAATTGACAGCTACAACTTTGAGGTAATTAAGGAGCTTGCCTGCCTCGGGGCAGGTTTGTGAACCCCACCTTTGGCAACTGGTGTTCTTTTGGTTTGTCAAAAAATCTAGGGTCGAACCTCCTGATTCGAAGGACTAAGATAATGCTCTACCAGCCGCTAATCATACCCTTAAACTCTTAAACGGAACTGGGTGTTGAACGATACACGAAACGGCAGAGTAGATTCTTGGTTCCTTTGAAAGAAAAATTCTGCGACGAATATTTGGTCTTGCCTACAAGGAAAGCGACTGGAGGAGAAGACATAACCGCGAACTCTGTGCTCTATGCTGTGGATGTAGTTCGAAAGCCAAAAATGCATATGTCGACTACAGTGGCTCGGGCACATCGAGCGAATGGACAACAAGGCTCCAGCTAAAAGGGTCTTCGAACTCCAGCCTCCGGGTTCGAGAAGTAGAGGAAGGCCGAATCTCCGGTGTAGAGACCAAGTGATTGTGGACGCAGAGAGCTTGGTCTTGGTGACTGGAAGCAGCATCAAATAATTCTATGCCGTTTTGTTTGAACCACTTATGAGCAGTCTGTTTGGTTTTACTTAAAATTTGATATGTAGTTTCTGGCCCTGGAAAAGATCGATACCGTCCACATATGATGAAGTATAAAACGTCGTATGCGACAGAAATCATGTACCAACTCCAATTCGACCATGACATTCTTACCGAACGCATCAGCATCAACTCTCGCTTTTTCAGTTCGATATTAAATTTACCCAGACTTTCAAAATTTCAAGAAAGCAAGTTTTACAAAGCCACGTGCTGTCATGTGTCATTTCAATTCAATTCACAGGACAGCAGTAAGCACGATTTTTTGAAGTGTGAAGATTTTTCAAGCAAGCACGATTCTTAAGTATCCTTTCAGATGATACTTTAGCCGGACGTAGGCGCTGATATGTTATTACTTTACAGAACGTCATTAACGCAAACAGATAAAGGCTGCACGCAGAGCATTTTCTTGAAAAGACTAAGAGGTTTCTCACTCAATTTCAAAAGCGTTCATGCTTCTACGCCATGAACTGATGAAATCTTTATTTCTGTTTATTGATTTCTTTAAATTCATTTCACTCTCCTTAAAGAGGTCGCCTCCTTATTGACCGTTTTTTAAATTTTCAAAACATGCTGCAAAATCCTATTCCAGAACTGCGTTGATAAATTGGTTTTCAGAAAGACGTACAACTCAAATAATTATAAATATTTTTGCGTTATACTCAAGGCAGATATCAGTGACAGTAGTGGCAATTCAGGAATAAAAAAAAAACGATGCCCCTAACCTCACAAAAACTATTATCGCTTTTTCCAGTAATTTCTTGATCACATTCATGTTTCGGTTTCGAAAGAAAAGCACAATAGAATGCACATCGCGGTAAATGCTTAATAAAAATTTCAGTTTGTTATAGAGGCTGGGCAAAGCCATTAAGTGCAAAAGGTAGTATTGCTTAAATGGCTATCTCGGGAAGATTCGGAGCAGGCAATTCTTTTGAGGAAATTTTATTTCACTTTTTCAATATTGGTCATAACTTTAGTAATGTCGGTTTCTCCCACCTTGAGACAACCCGCTTCCTTGGTTAGGGCGTCCATCGATGGTTGGGTCTCCCAACAGCACAATCAGAGATGCAATAACCAAGTGCATGCTCCCGAACGTCAGCAAGAAATCCGTGATTTTTCTGTTATCTCTAGACAGAATAGACTGCAGAAAACTTGTCGTCTTACAAACGGGATATTTCACCGTCACTAAGCACTTAAGAGTTGTTGGGCTTAGTGATGGTACCCAATGCAACGTCTCTAGAAAGAGTGAAGACACTGCAGAGCATTTCCTCTGTCAATATCCCGTCTTTGCTAGTATTTGGTGGCTGCTGTTTTGGGCGCTGACGTGGTGTAAGCCCTTTATTACAGAAGCGCCCACTGAAAACTACATTAAGTGAAGGTTACTGCCTGGTAGTACAATGGAATAGTTTTTGAGTCTGTGCGCTGTAGTGCAGTGTATCCCAAGCTCCAACATTCGCGTAGGCACGATCTTTTGCCTAGCCCCACACGGTAAAATTAAGCTGTGTAAAATTGCATGATCTTGTTGGTCATTGACGTCGCCAAAACTTGTAATTTCGCGACTAGGAATTTCCTCACGCAATAAAGCCATGAGTGGTCGCATTGTGTGGCTTGTTGCCTCGTCTTGTTCAAACCACATATTGTCCGAGTCACAATCTTTAATGGTCGGTGAAACCATTATGATTTGGCTTTATCACACCGAAATGACAGTAACTGTCCACTCATTAGCAACTTTCGAGAAACGCGAACCAATGATACCTTGCGATCGTAGAGCACACCAAACCGTCATTTTATCTGAATACACTTTTTCAATCACAATCACTAAATTGAACTTTGTAAGGTTGGGGATGCAAATCCAAATGAAAAATACGCCATGGTGAGATATTCGGAACTTCAGATGATCATGAACACTTGCTGTAGCAATGTTTTCTATTAATCCAGAATTTTTATGATGCCCAAGCCTGACAACATCAAATACAAAGTGTATTCCCTTCATTAAAATTTCTTGACTTGCATAGTCAGTCGATTATTTAAAACATAATCATCGTGTTATGCCCAAAAAGTGACTACGTTCGAATCACCACTTTGTGGTAAATTTCGATAATTTTAACGCGTCGCTCGATTGTTATAAATGGAAAACATTCAACTAAACCTGTGATGCTTCTGATGCCACCTGAGTTTTGGCAAATGAAAAATCCCTTTACTGAGAATTTAAAGGTACGAAATGAATGCCCCTCTACTACAAAATCAGCATTACTTCTCTGATTCTTCGCAAGGTAATTATATTGATTAACTACTCTAAAGTTATAAAACTTCATAAGACATCCGCCATTTTACAAATGGCGCTGTTCATCCCACTTTCGTCAAAATGAGTCGGTATTTCGTGAATAACATCCCCGATATTCTCTTTTAGTGCATGACTAATTGATGGAGTACTGGAGAAGATCTAATTCGAGACTATAGCACTGCAAAAAATTAAATCACACGAAACAATATGTCACGCTATTGTTTCACTGCTGTGTAGCGTGTAGCGTCATGCTGTTTAAAATAAACTTCTCCCACAGTGATTGCATGAAATTGAACAGAAGACTGTGTCAACAGTATGCGGTAACAGAATTAATTTGGAGAAATATTTTATCGCCAAAGGGTTGGTTTGATAAGTATTTAGCCTAAGCAACCAATTTTTTTTTAAATTTGTATGTTGTACATTCCGGTAGCTGTCCAAATTTCGGTCGAAAAAGACTCGCAGTTTCGTTTCGACCGAATACGTATGTGTACGGCGTGTTTGCAGATTATATGCATTTGGAAGCGGATGGGGTTTTGCACCTTTTCTTCGATGGTGAAGTTATAAAATTGGTTCAACGAGTTTCGACTTAGTCGCACGTCAGTTTTTGATCAGGGGCTTAGGTGTCCCAAAAATGGCTACCACTGAGGACAATGTGCCAAAACTTTACAATGACATAGTGGCAAGAGTCCGATTGAAGCTACGCGGGATGTCTGAGTTAGTAGTAACAATTCAAGAGACCCTAAGGTTTTTTCCTGCATTTCGGCCAAGTTAAAACTATCAGGGCTTATGGTGCCGCGCTTGCTTCCTCCGTCATTCATATTGTTAAGCTGTTGGGACTCCTTTCAAAATATTGTTTCAAGGTTGCAAGTTCAGGAATTATGCTTAAAAGTACAATTTATGGATGTTCTTATGATTCACTCATAAACCGAAATACAGCTGGCATACAATTTTATCCACAGACATTAAAAAGGCCAATGACTCCAATTGAACTTTAGTTGCACAGAATACATTGACGAACAGTCCTACCAAGGTCTAAGTCTGAATTCTGTCTTAGCAAGTTATCAAAATCTGTCCAAAAACTGTTGTTTTTAAAAAAATGTTGTCATTTGCAAAACACGTCAAAACACATCCCTCCAACCAGCTGCTCCAGTCCAACTCCAATGCGCCATCTCGTCACCCTCATTCGATGCTAATTGAATCAATTGATTATTATTGAAATTCAAAAATTAAAATTACTTAGGGGTAGCGGCTCAATCACTGAACCCATTCCAGTGTTTCCTTTATGGGTGATATTGATTTTTAACGATCCCCGTAACCCGTTCAAATGCCACCACAACCAGTCCCCGTCAATTAAAGCAAACGACCGAAGGGGCTGCCACGGAGTCGAGGAGGAGGATGAGGAGGAGAAGAGAGAACCCCACACTTACTGGTTATCCATAAATCTCAGTTTCCGTCCCCTACATTCATTCACCAAGTGCCCTTGTTCAGTTGGGCAGCACCAGCAATAACGAGCGCAGATGACATCGTCGATTGTCGGCACCAGAGAACGCGCGTCATCGGCCATGACTCATCCCTCACGTCTGCACGACGACGAAGACTCCTAAATCGATTTTCCTTAACAGCAGGCACCTCTTGGGTGGGGGCGTCCGAAAAGCCGGTCGGTCTCCGCACGATCACGCAATCGTGTGGCCTATGTGAACAGGGAGAACTGGCAGCGACCACGGCGGCGCGGCGGCGATCGTTCCGTCCACGACTAGCGGTGCAAAATGAACCGTGGAGGCGTCCCACCTTGAGGAAAAATGACTAAACTGGCGAAGTAATCCATCGGGTACGTATCGGAGCGCTGTTATTGTTATTACGGGTAACTGCCTCTGCTCTGTCACTCGCACACACCCAAACGGCGCCGCGTCTGTGGTCACTTACGCGATCGTTTGATGATTGTGTGGATCGGCGAGCCGCGATCGGTGTGTGCGCGGCGGCGGCGGCAGCGGCTGTGTGTATGTGGGGGGGTTAAACCTGTGGGAATGTGCGCGTTGGTGAGCCCAGGCACCTTGCACTCGCGAAGGAATCCGAGAGTATATGTGTGCGATAGCCCGCGAGTGTCGCTGTCGTGGTTGTGTCACGGTGTGTCGGTGGTGAATCTGAGCTGCGGTTCAGTACGCGCCTCCGCGCGAGAATCTTGCCTGCACTTAGCTTCCAAGTCGGACGTCGGTTTCAGTTTCAGTGAGAATTTGGTGCTCGATCAAGACGTTCGTGTCTTCCAGTTGAGAGGAAAATAAAAGTTATTGCCCATACCTGCCCGTCTGTCGGTTCACACTGTGCCTATGCATCTTTTGCTTAGTCCGTGAATTATTTTGTCTAGTTTTTGTTTTTGCGTTGTGCCAGTTTTGCTGCTGTTTGTTCGCGTTCGCGTTGATCGGCGGTGTGCGTGCTCCCTTTGCAGCTGTTCCTTGTTTTGTAAATATCCGCCGCATTCCCTTCCGCAGAGCAGCGCCGTTGTGGTTATGGCAGTGTAAAGTGCAAAGGTTCTCGAGATCTAATTGAGTTCCCCGGCAGAGGTGTGACTGAGTGGAATACCGAGAGGCAAAGGAAAAAGTGCTAAACGAGTGATCGCCCTCAAAGATACACACAGAATATTTGCCGAACAATTCAAAGCATCTCGCGATCTGTGATTGAACCTGTTTCAGATACTCTTCTGGTTTTATTTGTTTGCGGCTGCGGGTTGAGTGTTTTTTTGCTTTTCTTTGATTTTCGCCATTTCGCGTGCGTGTTGAAATTTTGGGATTATTCTCGAGGAAAGGAGGCGAATTAAATTCGGTAAGGATTGGACTTGTTGTGTCGACTCCGTGTGGGTTGCGTGTGTCTGCGAGAGGACACGAATGCGATCAAGTGTAGGCTTTGACAGACGTCCTACACGGGGCGGCTAAGTGGTGTCGTTCCGGTTTCGCTGTTTTATTGGCGTTTTCTTGCGAATTGAAGTGACATGATTTATTGGATGGGGCTGCATGATGTCAGAGGGACAGTCGTTGGGGTTTCAATGCCAGACGGGGCTCGGTTGGATGGGCTGCGCTTGCACATTGTGTAAACTGGAATTTTGGCTTGGGCTGAGAAAACCTGTTTGGGGAGGATGGAGAACAGAATCTGGAGGAAGATTCTGGTTCTTGACGACGTCTTCGTCGTGGTCGTCGTCGTCGTCTGAGGGTATGCTAATTGGGGGGGCTGATAGTGAAAGTCTGTTACGCAGTTTGACCGGCTTCGGTTTGTCGACGAGAGAGAATTCGCATTTTTTTTGCAAACTTAATGAGGCTGAGGTGTTTTTTGTGATTTTTGTGGCGATTAGCGGGCGTGTTTAAACTGAGAATTGAGGATTAGATCATTTTTGACATCACCTCTGAACATCTGCGACGACAGTTTGTGTGAGATAGTCTGAGTTATCGTAGATTTATGTAGATTTGATTGTGATAGCGGCAAACTATGTATATTCTCACAGTTGTTAACTTTGCTTCCTGGCGTCTGCTGAAGGCTATTGTTTGTTATAGGAAGTCGCACAATATCAGAAAACTTTCGTTTTTAATTCTGCGGGAGGCATTCTCGATACACTTTAATGGTAAATGTACAGATGTTCTTTTTTGAATGTTAATGTTTATCAAGCATATTTCGTTTTTGATTTTGAAGGAGTTTGTCATTTTTGAATCCTATCTGCTTAAAATTGGAAATTCGGTTTACAATTACAGTAAATCCACAAAAATACCTGCTAATAACTTCACAAAATGGGTTGCAACAAGAATCCAATCTTGTCTCAATATTTTGGTTGTCAATTTCTTTAAATTTTAGAACTGTCAGCTTCTAAAAAAATTAGTTGTTAGAATATTCACTTTTATTTGACGTGGGCATTCCTGTTCAAGTGGAATCGGGCCAAAGGCAGCATAATTCTTCATCCGACAGCTGATTATCGCTCTCCTTTTCAGCTGGACACTCCACCGCGCTCTTATTTTATGAATTTGTTTCTCTGGGCTGGAGCCTTTTCGGGTCAAAATTATGTTATTCCTCCTAATCTGACCGTTTGGATCAAGCGGTTTGTGTTTGTTGTCCAGAAAATATCATTATCAAATGCGTTTGTCTTCGCCCCCAAACGTTATCGTCATAAACATTACAAATAATTAGACCGACAATTTTGTAGAAGAGCTATCATTGAAATTAACTAAGAAAATCGGCCTTCGTTGACAATGCTAAGGACCATACTACGAGTATAGGAAGGAGACAATATATCGATATATGGAGTATACCGGTAGTGAGAGTGCTTTTTAAGTCCTAGACGACTAAGTTCCTGTCTAGGCCTGAAGGAAGATAGATTTCTGTTTACGGTTTAATTCTTGAATTCAATTTCAGGTCTAGATAGGCAAAGTCTTTGACTGCGTTAAAGCCTTTTTTATTGTATGCCGTTTGCGTTTGTGGACCTCTTGAAATCAGTGGTGGAATCTAAATAGGGCGCCCTACAAAATCTGCTATCACTCGAAATTTTGAAAATGAGGCCTTATTGTATTTTGATCAATAAGTAACTCAAAGCAAGCATCCAATATTCTTCATCTTATAGAGGTGTTCTATAGGAGGTATTTGTTCAGAGAAATGTCCCTAATTCAGTGCAAGATTTATTTCAAATGTTTCATTCTTGAAGCTCACAATTTGTCCACTGTCGCCATTGGTTCGACGAATCTCTCCTATTATGCCAATGGCATTGAAATCTATGACAAATTGTATAGAATTGTACAAACTTGTGAAAAAAAAAATATAAGATCAGAGGCATCATTGGGGACACGACATTGTATTAAAACTACAAAAATCCGAAAGAAAATAGATGACCCGACTTAGGCGATAACTGTAGACATTATTACACAAATTGTTCCTTGCCAATAATGAAGTACTTAGTACATCTATAAATGGACTATGATCTGCAGTACACGTGATGTGCAGGGACATGATTATACTTTTTAAAGATTTTAGAACTTTTACATAAACCCAGTAAATATCACAGCGGCATATATTACAACATCTTGCTTTTACTTCACATACCTACACTATTTCTGTTTAATTTCGTGCTAAGTTGAACTTGTGCATCACATTTTAAAGATCATTTAACTATTGAATGTTTCGTGAAAGCTGCCATCTTAGCCTGCCATTTTGTTAAAAGACATAATTTAAATCTCATTTCTTCCTCTAACGTAATTTACGTAAAGAATGAGTGAACATTTCAAACGCCATCATGCTTTCTACGGCTCGGTTCATAAAAAAAGGAAATTTTGTTGCATCCGTCTGTTTATGTGTTTGCTTGTCTGTTTATCTGTTTATCTCACACACTTTTATAACTCTCCACTTTGCGAAGCAATTTGCTTTGACATTTTGTAATAGGATGCTTTAACTTTCGATTCGATCAGCATCCACGAATGATAATTTCAGTTTGGGGCCATTTGCGGTTGATTCCCGTATGAGAGAAGTCGAGGAAGATTTAAGAATGTTGGCGCACCACAAAATTCTTTGAATGGAAATTGAAGTACAAACGTACCCATGAGATTTTCAGATTTGGAGCTTGAATTTGTCTAATTGATTGAGTCCTACATACATTGTACAAACATATGCATGACTTTCAGTTCATGAAACTTGAGCATATTGAAATTAAAAAAATAATGTTGAATTAATACAGGTCCCATATTTCTTTGTTTTTATTTTCGAAATATAAAATTTTTTATTCTGAAATATAAAATACATATGTACAAAACAATACAAATTTAAATTCTGACTTCTGACTTGGAGGATAAATATTTGAAAATTTTGGCCAACTCCAACCAAAAATTAATAAAAATACATGAATTGTAGCCTTCACACTGTAGAAGTAGTTTGCTTTATTCAAAATCAAAATCTGAGATGAAGTAAAGTTATATGCACTTAGAAGGAACAAATGCGGTTAAGTTAGATATAATTGCGCACTCATTAAAAATAGAACGAAATCTTCTATGGGTGAGAGTAGCTCGAACTTGGACAATATATTTATTATAGAAAAGGTACAAACAACCGTTACAGAAGGAAACATTTAGCTAAGATATAACCTTTCACAAAAGTATTGTTTCATCCAAATTATTTATTACCACAGCTATTTCAATTCGAAGCCATCTGCATTTTATTTGTAACCGAACTTTTTCGAACACCTTGTATATTCTATCATAGAATCCCTCTGAAAACGAACTGGCTAAACTCTGCAACTTAACGTCAATCCTTTCTGAAAATAAGTCGATTTAATTGATGCAAGTTTCACTTCCTTTGGTTTTTCATTTCTATTGATTTCGGCTATTCTAACAAAATCCTTTTTAGATCATATAATTTTTGACAAGAAACAGCTAGCAAGTTAGCTCGAATAATTAATACAAAACAGACCCTTCACCTCGAATAATTTTCCTCGATCAAATGCATCAACAAATACCAGGAAAAAAGGAAGACATTTCAAATTCTTTTTGTGATTATCTATTGATTTTGGAGGTGATGTCATTAAAATCAATGCTGAAAGATTCTTTTTCTAACCATCGCAAAATATTTGCTTTGATCTTGTGCTAATTCTTTTGCTAAAAGCAGTTTTTTTCTTTGCATTTATTTGTGAAGTTGCAACTGAATGAATGAAAGCAATTTGCAGAGTCAAAAAATAACTATATCAACTAAAAGAATATAAAGAACAAATAATAATTGGATAAAGTCATTATTTACATTTCTAATTCGTAAGTTAAGTTAGTATTTGGAGTCCAAACACATGAGGGGTTTAATTTTGAAATCGCATTTCTTTATTGTCTTTCTCAAGTTTGAAACAGTAACTACACCGTTTCCTGCTCAAGAAGTCATTGAAAATTTGTCAAGATGTTAATAAAATTCAGCAAGAAACTGCATCATGCCAATATGATTCTATTAAAAAATGTAAAAAAAAACAAAAAAGTAGAAAATACTTATTTTAAGCAAAATGCGAACAAATGTATTTACAGTAGATTTTTATTTAGTTCACAGAAAGTTCCTCCATCGGCTTATGATGCTGGCCAGATTCTCGTACGTGGAAGAGAACTGATCCGGCAAAATTTTTTTCTTCTCACTAGGAATTGTTTTACCCTTTGGCACTTCTTTCACTATCAAATTTTCCTTCAGAAATATCTCTTAGAATTTAAAAATCAATTAAGTGGTGTTTCAGCCAAAAGAGGCCAGGACATTCTGGCCTACATAACTTCTTATATTCTGCCCATTTTTTTCTTCAAGGAGTTGAAGAATGTTACAGTTCATCGTCGACTCCGAACAGCTTTTTCATAGACAATTATCATTTCTCGAATAGTTTCAAAAACTTGACTGAAAAGAAGTCGTGTAAGTCGTCAAATAAATCGAGACGAATGAAGCTTAGGTCCAGGACTTGAATACCAGCAGGCTTCCAGGAGACGGCCACTACACGCTGGCGGCCACCCAAAGCTTATTCAACAATCAAATAAAAATTTCGTTTGCTGGCATTTTCTTGAATTTATATCGTACGAACACAAACATATTTCAAATTGAGTTCCCAAAATGCTGGCTTCTATTTAGTTGCCTCATTAAACATCATGAGAGATTAAATTCAAAATGCAGTTGACCAAGACCTGACCTGTTTTTTGTGCTGTGAGGAAGTTGTTGGTTTATGATTCGAAACGGCATAATTATGCCAACACCGTCCACTCGTTTGTGTACAGTTTGTCCTAGTTTCTGCAAATATTTTGCGTACTAAAATTAGAAGGGACACTCTATGTTGCACAGTACTTGGTCACTCCGGATTTTGTGCGGCCAGTTCTGCATCGGCAGGCGAGAAATAAATAAATAAAAGAATAGTGAACATTTTAAATATTTCCGTGTGCTTGGAAACAGTGAGGATCCAGAGTATTGTGAAGTTATTTTGTTTCCCACCGATCGAATCTCGATCACCAAGTAAGATAGACAAATATTTTTTTCTACATACAAGTTTATTCGTTTATTCGCTAATTTAGCGCATAATTAATTCAAATCAACTTGTAACCTCTGTGCTCATAATGCCGTGTGAAGTGAAGTGTACTAATTTTTCCTGTTAAACTAAGGCGCAAGCATCATAGTCCAATAGATTTTTAAAATCAATTTATTATGTTTCGATTCTTCACCATTTTACTATACAATAGAGGTTTCGGTTTCGATAAGTAGCAATTCGATAAGTCAAACTTCAGTAACTCGAATTTTTTATAACTAGTATGAAATTGGTTAATAAAAGCGCCGTATTTTCTTACTGTCAATCTTAATAAATCACAGTTTCGAAAATACGACTTTCTTGGAAGTGATGGCTTATATTATCAAAGTTCGACTCTATTTTGAAGTTTAGAGGGTGCTAAAATGCTTTTAAGTTCAAGCTTGAATCTCAAAAGCAAATTGGAAACAAATTTTGGAAGGAAATGTTCGACAGATGTTTGATTAAGCTAGTTCGCATAATAGTTGGCCTCTATTATTTCACTGCCAACGTGGATTTGTAAGCTTTCTATTGGTTTTCATTCCATACAATAGATATACGTACATAAGTGCGCCGACTCACGCGGCGGATGTCTGGTTTGGATTCCCGAACTTAACATTCATTCAATTCGCGTTTTTCATCTTTTTCGAGTTGCAGCCAGAGGTTTCGAAAATTTGGAATAGTAGTCCTTAACAGCCTTGTTATTGTTGAACGATAATATTATCCTACTCTTTATTCAGCATTCTTTGAAGTGTGATCTTCCGCATCGCTGTACGCAAATTTTTTTTTTGGCATCACTTTCTTAGACAATTTTCGCTCCTTCGAAAAAGTGTAAATATTTTGGCTGTTAATGTTAAATATATTTTGTAATAGATCGGTCTCGGTAACAATATTATTAATTGCAAAAGACTAACAGTGTAAACGTAGGGAAACTGTTGCGATCGATGCGCTCTTTAACCATTAATTTCCCCCTCAACACCGAGAGGGCCTTTGATAAGAAGAGCCAAATCGAAACGAAGCATTCGCTGGCTTTGAAAGGGGTTGGTACGCGTTTCATCGATTTTAAGAGAAGCTCTGTCAAAGCGTGGTCGCCGTGGCGTAGTGGTAAGTGCGTCGAACGCCACGCAAAAAGTCTAGGTTCGATTCCCGCAGGGGACACCTCGCATTTTTTCACGGTACCACCTCTTTCGAGTTGTTGGCAACATTCACAGAGTATCAATTGTCTATGAAAAGCTTTTCAAATCTTGCCATTCGGAGTCGGCAAAAAACTGTAGGTTCCTTCTACTCGTGAAGAACTGTAGCATGCACAACACGAGTAGTTGTTGCTAGGCCCTGGTCTCTTGTGGGCTGTAGTGCCACAACGCGCGGCGTTTCACAGTTTTTCAAATCAGAATCCTGAACAAATGTTACAACATTGTTACTAAGATTAAAAAAAAAATTCCTTCAAATAAAATGAATGAATGAAATGAAAGATCGTGATACAGCGTCATTCCCATGTGGGTATTATTATAAATCTATTTTTCTGTCAAAACTTATAGCGGTGTGGACATGCGTGTTTAGATTTGCCTTATTATTTTTTTTTTATAGAAAACACCGAGAATCTAATTCCTCGTCGGCTGTTTTGGTCATTACGGAGCAAATGCAAACCAAAACAGCCGACGAGGAATTAGATTCTTCAACTACAAAGTATTACAACTTAATCAACTTTCTAACAAATATACAGGAAACACCGAGATTTATAACGAAATGTGAACCATTCGTTTTAGAAAGAAAAAGTTTGAATGCTGCCCCCTTTTGAAGATTTGCGTTGTTAACAATTGTCGTTAAAGATCTTGCTTACCACCAAGGACTCCTTTTGAAATAAGATCCGAGACAAAATGAAACGTACTTCCGTAATTCTTCAACTCACATCGATGAAGATCTCATAAATCAATATGCTACTTTTACTAATCATTGACACCGTGTCACTACGAACTGGAACTGGGACAATAATGACTTTAAATACTTGTTGCATTCAATGGTTTGATTAGATATGGTTTTGGAATCACAGTTTTGTCCTTGACTAGGGCCCATATGATTTCTTGTTGCATTTTGATGCAAATTAATATCAACCTATGTCTACCTATTAATGGTACGAACAGTTATATTTCACACAGTCTTCCCGTGCACTTGAATACGTATCGTCGTTTTTACAGACATGCCGCCATTCTCTTCCATCCCAGAGTGGCAAAGAAATTAACTGGAGTAAATATTTTTCAAAATTTTTTCTTCCTGTAGCTAATTGTTTATTAGTGTCTATGATTTGAGTATTTAAATTTCCTCCATTTCCTTTTTTTATAATTTCCTCTCGTTTTCCTCTAGATCTTAGCTTAATATACGTAAATAATCCGCAATATTCATTGAGAACTATTACTACTACTTGTCTTACTTGTTAGTCGCATTATTGAGAATGAAATAATTTTAGGGACAAGAGAATACTTGGTGGGTACAGATCTAGGAATATAAAATGTGCTGTCAGTGGCAACGTCTATTATTTTTTTTTTAAAGAAAAAGAAAACAGAAACAAATCGGTTGAGAGACATAAAATACTAAAAAAATGATCATGAAAAATCCCTCAACAGTCAGCAACAATCTTGAAATGACCACATTTGTGATATTTGTCATAAAAATACATCACCGGACTTGTTGTCAATTAAACTGAAGTCATTGAAAATAAAATGTCAAGTTTTAATTGAAATTTGTTGTCTGTAACGGGCCTGCATTAGTTATGCGTCGCTTAAAAATCGTTAAAATTTTAGCTTGCTTTATTTGTAAGTAATTCAATTATGTTTTTGCTTATGTTGAGTCTGCTTTATGGTATATGATTCGAATCTAAAATGACAGACCAACAAAAACGTGAACTTTTTGAAAATATCAAATGTTCTAAACATGTTCATTTCAAATACCCATATTATCTATGCTCATCTGGCAACATCGTTGATTTCGAATTTCCGCTCTTTTTAAAGTAATGTGGTTGAAGAAAGTTACAAAAGGTCACAAATTATGTTTGTATTTGAAATGACATAGTAATGCTAAAGCTCTTTCGAAGAATGTAATTTTAAGCTTCATTTCGTTAGAAGGAATTTCTAAAATCTTTTTTTTTTTGTAAAAAAGTTGAAAAAGGCGCCATAGTGTGGTTTTCTATCATTATTTGGTTGGTAACTAGGATTTCACTCACAGATTGTTTTTGTTAAATTGAATTATGGAATGTTAGGGATCAAAGTTGACCTGGTTTGGTTTTGATACACGACGAGTGTTGCCAACTGCACATCTGTCCAAAATTATATCCAGGTGCAATTGTCTTTTATGTGTTTCAGACTGTGGGAAATTTTACTAGTTTATCGCTTTGACAACTTGTGGAAATGTTTTAACAACCTAACATTTGAACCATACTTAGGTATTTAGTGTTTTTCTTTTGTCAAGGTGGATACTTTGCTAATCAAGGTTAATCTTCTGGATTTAACAAATCTTCAGAATTTAACAAAATTCAAATTTCGATGGATGTGACTTGGTAGCCAAATCAAATCGCTCATTTTAAACATTCTTTTATCGAATAAGTGAACAGATTAACATTTTGTCAATTAGTCTTAGGATTGAACGAATAATTTTGTGAAGGACGTTTGAAAGTGTCAGTACGTTGCCCGAATAGACAGTTTTCAGTGTCGCACTTATCAATTTAAGTACGCTATTTACTGACAGTTATCTTCTGTTGAAAATTCGCGCTTCAAAGCCAACGTCAAGCTTAAGTTGGCCTCCTTTAGCACGTGCGCCTACGAGTACAGAAGTTGAACTTCAGTCCACTTCGGAGTGAAGCCATTGCATTCTTTGTTGGTTAAGGAGACCAAATCTTTAGTCAATTCGTTCACATATTGCCAAATCAAATCAAATTCTGAAAAGTGTAAGTACGCTCCACATCGCGAACGGCCACATTCCTTCCGCACTTAGATTAAAAGTAAAACCCATTTATCTTAGTCACTGTGAGATGTACTCACCGTCAAAAGTGACCCACTTTGGACTGCCTACACATCCGATTACCTAGAAGTGTCGCTCACAGCCGTGGATGATTCAAGCATTTCCCTCCAACAGCTGCTACTGTTCAAGGCTTCAATTGTTTATGCACCCATATGACCCCTCTACTCACATATCGCTCATCCATTTCAAGAATTCCAGGAATGTATGGCTTGATAAATACTAAAAATATGGGAAAAAACGAAATTTCATCGTTCCGCGAGACTTCACTTGTGCCAACAAAAAGCAAATTTCCCAGATAAGCACCTAACCCACAATGAAACTATCTGTATTTATCGCTAGCTTTTGTTGTTACTTGTTGGTGTTGGTTTTTTTGTCATAAAATAATGTGTTTTTTTATTAAATCAACAATTCCTCGCGAGAGCGAGATGAAGCGCTAAAAACCCAAACTCGTGGTCCGCTGACGCTCCAAGACCAAGACCCTCAATTTTGGGACTCATTACCAGTTTCATCATGCGAAACGAAACATATTCCCGGTGACCCAGTTCCAGTGGTTCCCTCTGGCGGCCAACAAGAGATTCTCTGCGACGTTGCAGAAAAATCCATGACTCGTATGCTAATTCATTGTCTAGGCATGAACGCTTCACTCGATGAGTGGGCGGCGGCGCGTCTCACTTCAATCTGCCGCTTCCCACACATGCGGGCTCTACCTGCACGTCGCATTGGTGTGAAGTCTTGAAGCCGGTTCTCCCTTTCGTTGTCTCAAGCGACCTCCGCAAAAGATTATCTCCCTTTAATTGGGTGTGATTTCGTGCCGGTGACGTCATGGAGTGTCAATATTTGTCTCCCGTCAGCCGGTTGGGTGGAAGTCATTTGCTCAGCCGGTTCTGTGTCAGTCAGTGGCACACAGCAGCGTGTCTTGGACTCTCTTGGTGAGTTGGTTTTGCGTCGTTGCGTGAGGTCAACTTCCACCTTTTACACAAATCCATCAGAAGGCGAGTGCTTGACAGCGGTCGGAGGTGGCATTAAATTAATGCGATCTGTTCGCTCCGCTCAGGTGACACTTGTATCCGCAATGATGCAATCCGCTATGAATTTCACTTGCAGACGGAGGCTCACTTACGTGATGTTAGTTCTACTAGTTGTTCGTCCAGTTGCTGTGGCGTGTGGGGGTAGCTAAAAACGAAGCCGAGAGGTGCGAAAACTTTATTGGCAATTAAATTTACCTGCTTGCCGGTGCTTGGTCGTCGTTGAGGTTTGTGGCTTTGTTTTTCGCGTTATTTTTATTTTTGTTGAAATTCATTGACGAGGCGTGACAGGGTTAATTTGATTTACTTTGACAGGCCCTAGGGTTGAGTGAAAATTCTTTGCGTGACACAAGTCTGTTTCTGTGCGGAACACAATTTTGATTGGAATTTCATTCGGCGTTGCAGTCGAAGTGAGTCAAGACTCGGTGACTAGAACTTTTGGCATCTTTTGTTGTTGTCTGACGATGTCTTAACATTTGTTTACTCGCGATAAAGCATCGTCGAAGAGGGGCCTCGTAGCATATTATTCAGTCGAGACGGAATTTTTCGCTGGAGTGCTCTGTTGAGCTGTGATCGTCGTCTTGCCGAAAACAGATATGAGTCATTTCCTTTGAGTGGTGTTGTGATTGGGAGCAATAACAAAAATTTGGATTTCTACGGTAGTTGCATAGCACTGTTATTTAGAGACCTGTTGACGATTTGGCTTTTCTTTTGGAGATCTATTGCGACCAATTTTGTTGAATTGCGCTTTATTTGCTCCAAAGTATGTGCTGTTCAATTTAGATCTCAGTTGTTTGTCTTCCGTTGATACTCTCACAATCAATATTTGGATGGAAATGTTTGCTTGAATTTAATATTTATCTCGAGCTTCCATTCTAAGTGAATGAGGCATTAAGGCCAAGTGTTATATCATTGCAAGTGACAGCTGTTATGTGGTGCTGTAATGATTTATTCTTAACATATTGAAATCCGTACAGTTGTCCTTGGTCCTTGTAAAGATAAGTTTGCTTATGTAATTATCGCTTTGGGATACATTTAAATGTGTCCTTTGATCTACTGAAGATGATGGTTATTCTTGGTCGTTGGTTACACATTCTTTTATTTTATACTTGTTTTGAATCCCTTAAACAAAGCAAAAGAGTGCAATGAAGAATTGTGTCTTTTTTGGTACCGAAAGGTTTTTGAGTGAACTGGGTAATTCTGAGTTACACTCGCAATTGTATGGTTTCATTTTGTTTTCCTTTTTACCATTTTTTTACAAAAGTCATATAAATGTGTAGTTCAAGTTTTTGGAAAAAAGATTATTTTGGAAAATGCAATAAGAAGAACAAAATTAAATGTCTGCTATGCATCATGGCTTTATAAGCAAAAACAAAAATTCCTTTTTGACTGCCTCGGCTGCCTTCGTAGTGACTGTCGCAGCAGACTTCGTAGTTATTGTAGTAGCAGCGCATTCTGTCACCCTCTTCTCAGGCTTTAGCTCACAGATTGCTTGGATGATATTGGCTTTGCATTTCCAGATTGTTGGTCAAGCATTGGTCATTCACAGTTCCCTGCCAAAAATAAAAGTCCACAGGGTTTCAAATCGCAGTTCCAAGGCGGTCGACTGACATCGCCAAGAGATATCACTCTTTGGAGGTGAGCGTTATATCTTGGCGATTAGTTTTTAATATTTCCCAAAGCAACTCATTTCGTTTCGCGGAGGAATGACGACTGACTTACTGTGAACACTTCGAGTGGGAATTAAAAGAATTAATTGTATTAATTGTCTATGGAAAGCTTCTCAAATTTCGCCATTCGGAATCGGCGAAAAACTGTATGTTTCTGCTAGTCGTGAGAGAATAGTAGCAGGCAAAACACGAGTAGTTGTTGTAGAAGCTAGGCCTTCGTCCCATGTGGGCTGTAGTGCCGCTCAATTATTATTACAAGATGGCCCACCCTGTACTTCGAAAAACTATTAATAATAACAATAATTGAGTGGTACTACAGCCCATAGCGGACCAAGGCCTAGCTTCTACAACAACTACTCGTGTTGTACACGGCACCACATCTTTCCTATTGCCGTCAACATTCAAACAGTCTATTAATATATTGTCATTTTGTTATCGGCCCGTCAACTAGTGAGAAAATAACCCGAATAGTTGTAGAAGTTGATAGGAATTGGTTCCCTGGTACCCTGGACCCTTTCTTTTCTTTCTTATTATTGAATGAACCTGAACCTCAACCTAATACATGCCTCATCAGCTAGCACAGTCTTTTGCCACCTGCTTCAATTTTTGCCCCACAAGTTGGTTGAGGTCTTTCTTCACTTGTGTGCGCCCTCCAAGACGCTTTCGTTCACTGTTTCATTGTCCCAATGGCTCGAATTCAAAGACCCTTTGGCTCGAATTTAAAGACTCTTCGGAGAATATTAATTTTAAAGCAAGCTGTGCACCTAGTCAAGCGTCTACAGACACAATTCTTAAGATGGATACGTCATTTCGAGCGGATGGATAACACTGCTTTCGTTCGCTGTTGCATTATCCAAATGGCTCTCTGGCCAAAGAGTATTTAAATTCGAGCCAAAGGGTCGTTGAACTCGAGCCATTGGAACAATGCAACAATGCGTCTGAGATGCCATACACAAGTGAAGAAGCAGTTTTATCCATCCGCTCGAGAGGCTATCCATCCAAAGCATTGTGTCTGTAGACGCTTGGCTAGGTACACAGCTTGTAGATTTCATCCTTAAAATTAATCTTCTCCTCCTCAGATGCCATCAATTCAAACAGGACCAAAAATCGCCCGTAGAATTTTCTCCTTCTTTTACGTAACCAGCGCACATTGAACGCGTCCATTTATCGTCCTCGATGACATCGATCAGGGCACCATAATCACATGTGATTTTACTGAATTTGGGATCTTTGTTCTACCCAGAAGTTTGATCACTTATAGCAGGACCGTCGACCACCTCATTGTTGAGTATGTTGAGGACCTAAGCCTAGAGTTATCAATCGGTGCGAGCTGTGAGTCTTAAGATCGGCACAACACCTTGCAACTTGCTGTGACTTGATTTCAATATAAAATATAGACTCAATGGCCGCTTCCTTGTCTTTGTTGTGTTGGTTGGTTAGTGACATTTCCAAAATGTTTCTTCTTCTTTGGTTGCTTCCGCAGTGCATGTTCAAGAATTTGGAACATATCCCCTCGTTTTTCCTGTCGAAGTCCTTCACACTCATACTTCGGGTGAGTGAGATTGATTCTTTGCTGCTAGCATTTGGTATAGAATCGGCATTTAAAGGGTCGATTGATAAGCTGGCACGAAAGCTGTCCGATGTGCAAAGCAAGTTTTTCATTGCAGCCGTCTCAGGTCGAGGGTGTGTAGTCCATACACTCTTCATCGTCAAGTTATCCCAATCAATGAATCATTGTAGACGCTTGACAAGCCATAAAGCCCGCATGGTTCAGATGCCTTCAAATCGGGTCTATTGAAATCCTAAAAATGAATAAGCATTCAATTCGGAAAACACGACAGAAAATGACTTGTCATTGTTCTCGGCGTGGGACGAAAACCTCCAGCTCGTTCAGTTTGGCGCAAACTGTGGGAGTGAAATTCCACCGATTTACAGATTATTTCAATGTCCGACAATTTTTGTGTGCGAATTCAGTCATCAATTACTGAGAAGTGACACACGCAATTTTTTTCGTTTCCACCTTGAACTCAATCATTTCCAAGGTTGATCCTTATCCAGCGCGTAAGTTGCTCTGCCTCTGACGTGTACGTGCGAAGTGTCTCAAAATGTCTATTTACGACCACGTTACGCGCACACGTCAACGAACGACTGAATCAAGATTGCCGAGACGTTGCTTGTGCGATTAATTCAAAAAATTCACTTCATAACCTTTCCTGATGCCTTAGCTGAAGTTAGAAGCAGCTAAACCGGCCCATTTTAGTGCCTGCACCTTCAAGAATCTCTCGCAAACAGCCTCGTGCCATTGAAACCGAATTAAAATAGGCCACTTGACGGCACAATAAACTTCGAAACTCGTTTCCGTTTGATCAATTTGTTCCTAGAAACGCGGAGATGACGTGCAATCCTGCCCGACTTGGTCTTAATTGAATGCATATGGAAATTCGCCCCGTTTCGCCGTTCGAATGTCACCAGTCAAACTAATGGACTGATCACTGCAGCGACATGATTCAGGCCATGAGCTAATGGCTTCTAAATTAATTTGTGGATATTCGCATGCCATAAATGTCGCTGCAGTGTGGGCAGCAGATAGTTCTGGCAAACTGGTGGAAACTCACGACTCCGCCGCCACACTGAGTCAGCGTGGCCGTTGCCGAGTTCATCTAACGACTTCGTGAGTCTGTGCGTCTGCCTTTCGACGCGGTGTCCAAAAACAGCATGTCAGCACGTGGGCTATGGTTTAATGACTCTGCCTGAAAAAAATTTCGCTTTGAACCGCTCGCGATGGATGTTCTTCCTCGATTCGGCTCACTTGCCATTCGAGTCATGATTCATGGGACGATCGCTGAAACTATCCACCGACACATAGACGCCCCGATGAATGCGAAGAGACATCGCCGAAGCGGGCAGGTCGCACGCAGCTAGATCTTAAGATTCTGCCTGTGAGATTGCAAATGCAAAACCCCAAGTGCCCACCACAGGCCATAATCGTATTCGACCGTCTTAACGACTTCATCAAATTAATCCCACAATCGGCGGGCACTTGAGATACTCGTGTACCCGTGCGGCACAGTTACACTTGCACATTTGTGCGCCGCATGACGTAAGCCGCAGCACAGTCGAACAGCTCTAATACGCTTTTAATGACCCATAAGCCCAGCGCGAGAGCTTCGATTGGGCGCTATTGTGCTGCCGTACATCCGAAGAGTACGCGCCCGCATGCATCTGCTGCCAGAATATAGCCGTGGCTGAAATTAATGTCATTACGAGCGTGATTACCTGGCGAATGGCCTCCCCCGGTGAGCGATGTGAATATGAACGAGATACGAGCCGGGATTAGCAATCGTTTTTTGCATCGATGACGTAGCTCTGGCCTGAGTCGTCGGTGGAGTGGCACGGTTAGACGACCAGAAATGGTAAACATCTCGGCGAGTGGCTGGCGTGGGCAGCCAGCAGACAGGGGAGGAGTGGCGGGCGCTGACTAAGCCGAGTGTTGGTGTCACCCTCGATTCGCGGTGAGAGCTGGTCGCCGAGTTAGTGAAACAACGAACTTCGATCGAACGACACCTACTTTGAGCTCCAGCGAATTTACTTTTCCGTTTTTATTTTGCAATTTGGCTTTGAGATCGACAATCTTTTGAGAATCATTTGTGTGTGTGTTTGTCATTGCAGTGGCAGCAATCCGAGGATTTCGGTCGAAAGAAAGAGATACGTTCGCATTTGTACAAGTTACGCGAGTCAAGACTTAGAGAGTTCTATTCATCTGGCGGACCAGGTGGCGGTGGAGACATCATGAATCCAGCGACAGATCTTTGCTTCGGGAAGACTCCGTTGACGCCGAGTCACGGAGACTCTTTGGAGGATCACAGTTTTCAGAGTTTGAAGTCGAAGGAGGTACGCGATTCGCAGAGCCCGTCGCGCGAGATAAAGTTTCGCAGCAGTGGCGGCATTGCCGGCGGGGTCCTCGTGCCAGATACCACCGGTTGGAATGTGCAGACATCGACGGAGGTGACTCCAGATGGGCGCGCCTTCCGTTCGGAGACCTTGGCCAAAACAGATGGTAAGTCGTTGTGGTTTGACAGCAGTCTGACGGGATTAACGAGGTTCTTTTGTAGGTGTTGAGCAGATAGCCGGGGGACGAGCGGAGTTTGCCGGGCGCAACGAACAGAAATCGAGTGCGTCGCACCAAGGTGACGACCAGAATTACGTGAAGAAGGCGACCGAGAGCTCAAAGACACACTTGCAGGAGAAAATTGTGATTGGCGACGAGAACTCGGGCCGCACAGAGATGAAGAGCAGCTCCGTGACTTCGTCGTCATCGAAGGTGGTGTCTTCGTCCTCCACGAAGGTGCTATCCAGTGGCGACCCAGGTTTTGATTTGGAGCCGATGGGATTGCCCCAGGAGCAGCGCTATCAAAAACTGGCCAATACCAGTGCACTACGCAGTGAACAGCAAAAGTACCAGACATCGAGCAATGTGCGCGACACGTACGAGGAGAACAAGAAGTACGTCGACATGGACAAGGCCTCGCCTGAATACCAGCAACACGTCCAATACCTAATGGCACAGCCAGGCACAGTGGTCTCGAACACCGTTGAGTACCCGAAGCCAGGCGTTAAGATGATCACAACCGTGAAGCAGCTGCCGGACGGCACCACGGTCAGGACAAAGCGATATGAAACAGAGGCCAGCGCCGATGCTGGTTCTCTATCCCAGACGCTCAAGCAGCAGCAGAGGGTGACCACTTCCTCGAACAGCTCACAGAAGGTCACCTCGAGCGAGAAGCGCATTCAAGACACCGAGGACGTCTTCAGTCGCTTGTCAAGACCGCGTGACTCTAGCGTGCCTAGCGGTTCGAGAAGCGTTCCTGAGACTCCAGCCCCGGAGGACATCTATTCTCGCTTGCAGAAGAGCCGCGGCGGAAGCGTCAATGAGAAGAAGTTTTCTGAGACCATTGATGAGCGATCGACACAGATCCTTCGGGACACGAATGTGTTGCCAAGTGCCCCAGTGCCTCGAACTGCTCCTATTGCCAGAATGACCGATTTGATAGACAACGTCGAGGTGTTCTCAAACACGACAGTCAAAAAGGATCTCAGCCAGGCCATGCGCAACGAGAAGATTACCAGCGCAGATTTCATTGCCACCGAGCGTGATCGTTATGTTCTCGATCGCGACTCTTCCCTCAAGAGGGGACCCGATGGCCTTCCAACAGCCTTATCACCAATAACTCCTGGTGGCTACGGACGCCAACAGCCGGATGATGTCGTCCCAACAAATGGCTACACCACGACTGGCGTGGTCCAGCAGACCTCCAAGAGCTCCTCGAAGTTCTCCGAAAGCCGCCGCTTCTCCACGGAGACCGTGGAAAGCTACCAGCACTCGGAGAGCCACAACGAGAACCAGGATTTCACAACACATGGCTTCCCCTCGGTACGCAGACCCGTCGACGAACCAAAGGGCAGATCCCCATCCGCAGGCCGTCCTAGTCAGGGTTTCTCCACGCATGGCTTTCCGTCCGTAAGGGCTGACAAGCCGACTCAGGAGTACCCATCGGACCGCCCAAGAGCACAGGGAAAGTATCCAACACCAGATAGATCGCAGCCCGGAAGTGTAGATCGACCAGTGGATATCGAGGAGACTCTATCTTCGACTACCCAGGCAAAATACTCTACCAACGAAACACGTCGGCAGGTCACTTCGACCACCAATGACTTCAGCACTCACGGCTTCCCGTCAGTGAGAGAAGGGACCCCGACCAGGGACTCGCCCAAACGTCCAACAGGCTTTGAGCCAGCTAACGCTTATCCCAGGGGACCATCAGGCCAGGATCAGCCACAAGAACCCGGCCGTAAGCCATCCACTGATGGATACACCACAACTCATGGCTTCCCCTCTGCAAAGAGTCCAACCTCTGACGCACCTAGACGTCCATCGTCTACGGAACCATCTGCTACGTCACCACGCCGTCCTTCAGCACAAAATCAGCCCCAACCTCAAGGCCGCAAGCCGTCCACAGATGGCTACTCCTCAACGCACGGCTTCCCAGCAGTGAAGAGCCCAACTCCAAGCGACTACGATACACCGAGACGCACATCCAGCACAGAGTCCACCAACCAGGGCCGCCGACCAGAGGACTTCTCCACACACGGCTTCCCGTCAGTGAAGCCAGGTCGTACCACACCGACTCAAGCTTCCCCGCAATATGACGACACCAGCCGCACAACACCTGTCCGCCGTCAGCCAAGCGTTGACCGCGAGGACACAGTCTCCGTGACTTCGGACCGCACGAATAGCGTCATCTACGAGAAGCGAATAGACGCCGCCCATCAGGCCTTTGCGCGTTCACTACGTTGCTCCTCTCCGGTGGACACCATTCGCCGGGACAGCTTTTCCGACCGTCAAACACCCCGCTCAAGCGTGACAATCGTTCGCCACACCTACATACCCTCCAACAGGCGAGACGGTCGCAGTCCATCCCACGAGAGCATCACCAATTCCGACTCCAGTCGCATCAGTACCAGTACCGTCACCAAATCTCACAGAAGCCCAACAACCGACAACAGACGCCCCTCCGGGCCCAAGAGCCCACTCAACAAGGGCGCTCCCTCCCATGTGTCCAACGAGACAATTGACCTCACCCCCACCAGGAAGACCACAGCTCGGCCAGCGGACAAGCCGACGCCCAAGCAACCCGCAGGTAAGTGAGGCGAAGTTCAGATTTGAGCGCTCCCGCCAAACAACCAACCGCTTGTGCTTCCCCCAGTTAAATACCACCCCCCAGTGGCTGAGCCAATACTGCGCAAGGAAACCTTTGCCGCCACCGAAGGTTTCCTCGCGAGCGAAGGTGTTGCTGAGGAGCCAATCCTGAAAAGGGACCACTACTATCAGCTTGGCCCGTCCGACGCAACACTTCCGTCCAGCCACCACAGGCGGCTACTAATTGGTAAGATCGATCCATTTGGTGTGCTCACGAGTAGGTGGCGGCCAGCCGCCCGATTCCCCATTCCCAACCCAGCCTAGGCTAAGCCCCGAGTAAATAAATAACCCTCTTGCAGGTACCACTCCCACTACCCCCCGCAGGCCCACCAAACTCACCACCGAGGAGGAAGTGCACAGCCTCCTCGACACAGCCACCAAACACACGACACCAAAAAGAACGCCGACCTCCCCCGACACAAAGCCATCCTCCAAGCCGGAAACGTTGTACAGTCCCAAGCCGAAGACCCGGCCAGAGGGCTACGTGCCCTACTCCCGGGCCACCGAAATCACTGAGAAACACAGTCAGACGACAAACAAACAAGTATCCTCTCCCCATTACGTACCCACTGCGTCAAAAGGTAGAGTCCGGTTTTGCCTACTCCCGCAGTAGAGCCTAGTCTTAAAAGCGACCCCTCCCACTCAACCACGATCGTTCTCTTTTTACTAACCACTCTCATTCGATCGCATATTTTCAGCCGACAGATCACCATCAGACAGACCAACGAAAAATTTACCATCACCAGCACCCACCACCATCACCACCACAACCACCACCAGCACCACCTCCCACCACAGTGCACCCAAGCCCCTCGCAGACAGAACGAAAGTAGTGCCATCCACCAGTCCCTCCACGCAGCCATCACCATCCACTCCATCAAAACTGACCGACACCAGCCCCACACGACTTACGAAGACGGTGAAAGTTGACAGCGCCACAACCACGCGAGACTCGACGACGCGCGAATCGACCACGACCAAACGTGAGCCAAGGGCCGAACCGCTTTCAGAGCCGGAGGACACTGACGAAGGTTACGTTCCGGATAGAAAGGGCCGCAGCAGGCCGCACTCTAAGCGTCCCACATCGGACGACGAGGGCTTCGAACCCGACTCGCCGAGGGCCGGGTCACCGACAAGCGACTTCGAGTTCCACAGATCACGGCCAACGGAACCTGTCGATGAGGAGGACTCGATTTTCAAGAGGACGCGCAAAGTCGACAGAAGGACCGTTACCAATGAGTTCCTGGACACAGAGAGAGGCGTTCAGCAGCCCCGTCAACCTGGCGATCGTGAACCTGTTGATGGAACCAGGCGGCCCAAATACCCCGGAGAAGACCAACCGGGTGTAAAACGCTCCCAGAAACCGGATGATTTCACTCGCCAGTCCCCACTGAGCAATGAACCCACCAAGCCATCCCGGCGGCCTCAAGAATTCCCAGAAAAAGGCAGCCCAAGACCGGGCCAGTTGAACGGAGAACCCGATGAGCCCAGGGAAAGAAAACCACGTCATCCCGATGATACGGTCAGCGAACCACGCTCCCCAACTGCCAAGCCGCTTAATCCCAACGACAAAGATGACGAGCCCTTCTCCTCTCAGCCGAAACAACCACTTAAGCAGCCAGTCGATGAGAAAGAGACAAACAGCCCCAATTCCAAGAAACCTAGAGGTGGCAAGCCGCCACTGGACCGCAGCGAAACTTTTGAAGAGCGTTGCCGTCAGATCCTGGGAATGGAAACGGATACAAAAACGGACAAAACAAAGAAATTGCAGCAGTTTATAGACATCGAGCGGGACACAGTTTACGTGAAGGAAGAGCCTGACGATCGTTCTCCGCAAAGGAAGTCTCCCTTCGACGCAGTCAGTGTTGAAGACCTGGACGAAGATGATACTGGTGTGCCAAATAAGCCATCAACACAGAGGGTAACCACAACAAAAACGATTACGACGACCGGTAAATACCCGCGTGGCAAGTCTCCCACAAAACAATATCCCGACAAAGATGCCCCGAAACCTTCGAAGGGAACTAGTCCGACGAAACCCACTCGTGAAACTAGCCCGGTTGGAAAAACCGTCGGTAAGACAACCCGAGTAACAGAGGATACCACGACCACCAGCGAAGTCGATGAGCGATCCCCATTATCGCGCCCTCGTGGCAGATCTCCAAAAGAGAAGGACTACCCTCGCGGCAAGTCTCCAACTGACAAACCTCGTGGACGCAGCCCAACTGACGAAACAACCGTCAAGAAGACAACGCGAGTAACAGAGGACACCACGTTCACCAACGAAGTCGATAAGCGATCTCCATTATCGCGCCCAGGCGGCAGGTCTCCAACAGAGAAGGACTACCCTCGCGGCAAGTCTCCAACTGAGAAACCTCGTGGACTTAGCCCAACTGACGAAACAACCGTCAAGAAGACAACGCGAGTAACAGAGGACACCACGATTACCAGCGAAGTCGATGAGCAATCCCCATTATCGCGCCCTCGTGGCAGGTCTCCAACAGAGAAGGACTACCCTCGCGGCAAGTCTCCAACTGACAAACCTCGCGGACGCAGCCCAACTGACGAAACAACCGTCAAGAAGACAACGCGAGTAACAGAGGACACCACGTTCACCACCGAAGTCGATGAGCGATCGCCATTATCGCGCCCCCGCGGCTGGTCTCCAACAGAGAAGGACTATCCTCGCGGCAAGTCTCCAACTGAGAAACCTCGTGGACGCAGCCCAACTGACGAAACAACCGTCAAGAAGACAACGCGAGTAACAGAGGACACCACGTTCACCACCGAAGTCGATGAGGGATCGCCATTATCGCGCCCTCGTGGCAGGTCTCCAACAGAGAAGGACTACCCTCGCGGCAAGTCTCCAACTGAGAAACCTCGTGGACGCAGCCCAACTGACGAAACAACCGTCAAGAAGACAACGCGAGTAACAGAGGACACAACGTTCACCAGCGAAGTCGATAAGCGATCCCCATTATTGGGCCCTCGTGGTAGGTCTCCAACAGAAAAGGACTACCCTCGCGGCAAGTCTCCAACTGAGAAACCTCGTGGACGCAGCCCAACTGACGAAACAACCGTCAAGAAGACAACGCGAGTAACAGAAGACACCACGTTCACCACCGAAGTCGATGAGCGATCGCCATTATCGCGTCCTCGTGGCAGGTCTCCAACAGAGAAGGACTACCCTCGCGGCAAGTCTCCAACTGAGAAACCACGTGGACTCAGCCCAACTGACGAAACAACCGTCAAGAAGACAACGCGAGTAACAGAGGACAGCACGTTCACCAGCGAAATCGATAAGCGATCCCCATTATCGCGCCCTCGTGGTAGGTCTCCAACAGAGAAGGACTACCCTCGCGGCAAGTCTCCAACTGAGAAACCTCGTGGACGCAGCCCAACTGACGAAACAACCGTCAAGAAGACAACGCGAGTGACAGAGGACACCACGTTCACCACCGAAGTCGATGAGCGATCGCCATTATCGCGCCCTCGTGGCAGGTCTCCAACAGAGAAGGACTACCCTCGCGGCAAGTCTCCAGCTGAGAAACCTCGTGGACGCAGCCCAACTGACGAAGCAACCGTCAAGAAGACAACGCGAGTAACAGAAGACAACACGTTCACCACCGAAGTCGATGACCGAGCGCCCTTCTCGGGCCCTCGTGGCAGGTCTCCAACAGAAAAGGACTATCCCCGTGGCAAGACTCCAACTGAGAAACCTCGCGGACAAAGCCCAATTGACGAAACAACCGTTAAGAAGACAACGCGAGTAACAGAGGACTCAACGTTCACCACCGAAGTCGATGAAGGATCGCCATTATCGCGTCCTCGTGGCAGGTCTCCAACAGAGAAGGACTACCCTCGCGGCAAGTTTCCAACTGAGAAACCTCGTGGACGCAGCCCAACTAACGAAACAACCGTCAAGAAGACAACGCGAGTAACAGAGGACACCACGATTACCAGCGATGTCGATGAGCAATCCCCATTATCGCGCCCTCGTGGCAGGTCTCCAACAGAGAAGGACTACCCTCGCGGCAAGTCTCCAACTGAGAAACCTCGTGGACTCAGCCCAACTGACGAAAAAACCGTCAAGAAGACAAAGCGAGTAACAGAGGACACCACGCTTACCACCGAAGTCGATGAGCGATCGCCATTATCGGGCCCTCGTGGCAGGTCTCCAACAGAGAAGGACTACCCTCGCGGCAAGTCTCCAACTGAGAAACCTCGTGGACGCAGCCCAACTGACGAAACAACCGTCAAGAAGACAACGCGAGTAACAGAGGACACAACGTTCACCACCGAAGTCGATGAGGGATCGCCATTATCGCGCCCTCGTGGCAGGTCTCCAACAGAGAAGGACTATCCTCGCGGCAAGTCTCCAACTGAGAAACCTCGTGGACGCAGCCCAACTGACGAAACAACCGTCAAGAAGACAACGCGAGTAACAGAGGACACCACGTTCACCACCGAAGTCGATGACCGATCGCCCTTATCGGGCCCTCGTGGCAGGTCTCCAACAGAAAAGGACTACCCTCGCGGCAAGTCTCCAAATGAGAAACCTCGTGGACGCAGCCCAACTGACGAAACAACCGTCAAGAAGACAACGCGAGTAACAGAGGACACCAGGTTCACCACCGAAGTCGATGAGGGATCGCCATTATCGCGCCCTCGTGGCAGGTCTCTAACCGAAAAGGACTACCCTCGCGGCAAGTCTCCAGCTGAGAAACCTCGTGGACGCAGCCCAACTGACGAAACAACTGTCAAGAAGACAACGCGAGTAACAGAGGACACCACGTTCACCACCGAAGTCGATGAGCGATCGCCATTATCGCGCCCTCGTGGCAGGTCTCCAACAGAGAAGGACTACCCTCGCGGCAAGTCTCCAACTGAGAAACCTCGTGGACGCAGCCCAACTGACGAAACAACCGTCAAGAAGACAACGCGAGTAACAGAGGACACCAGGTTCACCACCGAAGTCGATGAGGGATCGCCATTATCGCGCCCTCGTGGAAGGTCTCCAACAGAGAAGGACTACCCTCGCGGCAAGTCTCCAACTGAGAAACCTCGTGGACGCAGCCCAACTGACGAAACAACCGTCAAGAAGACAACGCGAGTAACAGAGGACACCACGTTCACCACCGAAGTCGATGAGGGATCGCCATTATCGCGCCCTCGTGGCAGGTCTCCAACAGAGAAGGACTATCCTCGCGGCAAGTCTCCAACTGGGAAACCTCGTGGACGCAGCCCAACTGACGAAACAACCGTCAAGAAGACAACGCGAGTAACAGAGGACACCACGTTCACCACCGAAGTCGATGATCGATCGCCCTTATCGAGCCCTCGTGGCAGGTCTCCAACAGAAAAGGACTACCCTCGCGGCAAGTCTCCAAATGAGAAACCTCGGGGACGCAGCCCAACTGACGAAACAACCGTCAAAAAGACAACGCGAGTAACAGAGGACACAACGTTCACCACCGAAGTCGATGAGGGATCGCCATTATCGCGCCCTCGTGGCAGGTCTCCAACAGAGAAGGACTATCCTCGCGGCAAGTCTCCAACTGAGAAACCTCGTGGACGCAGCCCAACTGACGAAACAACCGTCAAGAAGACAACGCGAGTAACAGAGGACACCACGTTCACCACCGAAGTCGATGAGGGATCGCCATTATCGCGCCCTCGTGGCAGGTCTCCAACAGAGAAGGACTATCCTCGCGGCAAGTCTCCAACTGAGAAACCTCGTGGACGCAGCCCAACTGACGAAACAACCGTCAAGAAGACAACGCGAGTAACAGAGGACACCACGTTCACCACCGAGGTCGATGAGCGATCGCCATTATCGGGCCCTCGTCGCAGGTCTCCAACAGAGAAGGACTACCCTCGCGGCAAGTCTCCAACTGAGAAACCTCGTGGACGCAGCCCAAATGACGAAACAACCGTCAAGAAGACAACGCGAGTAACAGAGGACACCACGTTCACCACCGAAGTCGATGAGCGATCGCCATTATCGGGCCCTCGTGGCAGGTCTCCAACAGAGAAGGACTACCCTCGCGGCAAGTCTCCAACTGAGAAACCTCGTGGACGCAGCCCAACTGACGAAACAACCGTCAAGAAGACAACGCGAGTAACAGAGGACACCGCGTTCACCACCGAAGTCGATGACCGATCGCCCTTATCGGGCCCTCGTGGCAGGTCTCCAACAGAGAAGGACTACCCTCGCGGCAAGTCTCCAAATGAGAAACCTCGTGGACGCAGCCCAACTGACGAAACAACCGTCAAGAAGACAACGCGAGTAACAGAGGACACCACGTTCACCACCGAGGTCGATGAGCGATCGCCATTATCGGGCCCTCGTCGCAGGTCTCCAACAGAGAAGGACTACCCTCGCGGCAAGTCTCCAACTGAGAAACCTCGTGGACGCAGCCCAACTGACGAAACAACCGTTAAGAAGACAACGCTAGTAACAGAGGACTCTACGTTCACCACCGAAGTCGATGAAGGATCGCCATTATCGCGTCCTCGCGGCAAGTCTCCAACTGAGAAACCTCGTGGACGCAGCCCAACTGACGAAACAACCGTCAAGAAGACAACGCGAGTAACAGAGGACACCACGTTCACCACCGAGGTCGATGAGCGATCGCCATTATCGGGCCCTCGTCGCAGGTCTCCAACAGAGAAGGACTACCCTCGCGGCAAGTCTCCAACTGAGAAACCTCGTGGACGCAGCCCAACTGACGAAACAACCGTCAAGAAGACAACGCGAGTAACAGAGGACACCACGTTCACCACCGAAGTCGATGAGCGATCGCCATTATCGGGCCCTCGTGGCAGGTCTCCAACAGAGAAGGACTACCCTCGCGGCAAGTCTCCAAATGAGAAACCTCGTGGACGCAGCCCAACTGACGAAACAACCGTCAAGAAGACAACGCGAGTAACAGAGGACACCACGTTCACCACCGAGGTCGATGAGCGATCGCCATTATCGCGCCCTCGTGGCAGATCTCCAATAGAGAAGGACTACCCTCGCGGCAAGTCTCCAACTGAGAAACCTCGTGGACGCAGCCCAACTGACGAAACAACCGTTAAGAAGACAACGCTAGTAACAGAGGACTCTACGTTCACCACCGAAGTCGATGAAGGATCGCCATTATCGCGTCCTCGTGGCAGGTCTCCAACAGAGAAGGACTACCCTCGCGGCAAGTCTCCAACTGAGAAACCTCGTGGACGCAGCCCAACTGACGAAACAACCGTCAAGAAGACAACGCGAGTAACAGAAGACACCACGTTCACCACCGAAGTCGATGACCGATCGCCCTTCTGGGGCCCTCGTGGCAGGTCTCCAACAGAAAAGGACTATCCCCGTGGCAAGTCTCCAACTGAGAAACCTCGTGGACGCAGCCCAACTGACGAAAGAACCGTCAAGAAGACAACTCGAGTAACAGAGGACACCAGGTTCACCACTGAAGTCGATAAGCGATCGCCATCATCGCGCCCTCGTGGCAAGTCCCCAACAGAGAGTGACCATACTCCACAGACAGACAGATCACCTGAAGCTAGGCAACCCAAGCAAAAGCCTTTCTCATTCGAACCATCGGATGACGAATCGCTCTTCGAAGGAACTGTTGTCCAGAGCACAGCCACGACTACAAGGGAAAGGACAATCTCTGAAGAAATTACAGACAGGACTTCCCGAGTTCGCCCCTATAAGGATTTGCCGTTAGAGAAACCAGAGCCGCGTGGACAGTCCCCGACTGAAAAATCAAAGGCTCCGAAACCGACTAAGAATACTGAACTACCTCGAGACACTTCTCCCACGCAGAGGGAGCCTCAACCGCGAAAACTGTCTCCAGTTGCAAAGCAGAAGGGTTCAAGGCCAACCTCTGAAACGAATGTGCAGAAAATGGTGAAAACGATAACCGAAAAAACGGTTCTCAATAATCAGCTTCCAAAGGACCACCCGCGAGGCACGTCTCCATCTGATAAGCCAATTAAATACCAGCTAGGTGGTGAACAGCTTATCATTGAGAGGACGACAAAGGTGTCAAAGGACAAGAAGATCGTGGATAAGGACCAGCGTCGCAGTCCACGTCCGGACGATGTCTCCACCGATGAGGAGGGAGCTCTTCAGAAACCGTCGAAGGCGACTGAAACGTGGACCACTGTGGAAACGACAGATGTTAAGAATGACCGAACTCAAGGAAAGTCCCCCGGAAGTCCACGAGACCGTTCTCCCTCCGAGAAACCGAAAGGAATAACTCCCACTACCGACAGCACTGTTAAGAAGGTAGTAAAGAGCACAGTCATTGAGGAACGAATTTCCAAAGGACCACGTGGACCTTCAACCGCGGAAAAGCCAGCCCCGAGAGGTCAACCTCGTGACAAATCCCCTACGGAGAAGGCAAGTGGACCCAAGCCAACATCAGGAACCAGTGTGCAGAGGATCATCAAGACGATCACCGAGCGAACTGCTCTTAACGAGCGCTCGCCTAAGGACCGTCCTCTGAAATCGTCGCCTCTAGACAAACCCAAGAGACGTCCGACGACTGAGGAGCAAACGACTGTCAAGAAGACCACGAAGACAATCAAGGGAACTACGGTCGACACTCGCTCGCCAAAGGATCGTTCTCAACCTAAATTTCCATCGGGCAAGCCCAAGGGTACTGAGCCCAGTGATGACGAGAGTGGCGAAGAAATCACGGTCATTGAGACGTGGTACACCACCGACGGACTCACCCCCGAGGGGGCTCCTTCAGATGTCCCAACTGACGAG
Organism: Eristalinus sepulchralis; assembly: GCA_944738645.1. Taxonomy (NCBI): domain Eukaryota; kingdom Metazoa; phylum Arthropoda; class Insecta; order Diptera; family Syrphidae; genus Eristalinus; species Eristalinus sepulchralis. The sequence continues at coordinate 47,805,665 of OX122884.1, forward strand.
GAGACACTTGTCCAGAGAACCTCCAGAACAGCGAAGAGCAGGACAACCATCGAGCAAGCAGATGTCCACAGCAGGCAACCACAAGGAAAGTCGCCGATAAGTCCTCGAGACCGTTCACCCACTGAGAAGCCTAGGGGCACGAAGCCAGTGGATACCAAGGGCATATCTGTTACAGTGCTCCAGAAGACCACCAAGACAACTAGAGACAGTAGTCCATCGGAGAAACCCTATCCCGTTCGTCCCAGTGACGAGGAGGAGTACCCAAGCGACGATGAGCATTACATCCGCAAGACCACGACGACAATCCGTAAGGAAGACCGTCCCCGCGGCAGGTCACCAAGCTCCAAGAAACAACCTCGTGACAGCTCGCCGTCGCCAGTAAATGAGACCACAGTCCGAAACACCACGACGAAGACCATCCGTCAAATGAGCGACTTTGAGAAGCGTTATCCGAACGGTCGACCACGCGAACCGTCACCCTCGGGAAAATCAACTCCTCGTCGTCCAAGCAAACCCACGATTCCCTCAACCACCACAACGACGACAACAACACGCAATCGTTCCACGCTAGAGGAGCAGGACCTCACAAAGTCCCCGCGGCCAAGACCGCAGCTGTCCACGCGCGAAAAATTGCCTACGAAGTCCTCACCCTCATACGCTCCTCACTCTCAGCCAATGACCGAGAAGCGCGTTCCAGCCGAAGCTCCACGCAAGCCAAAGTCAACATTTGGCACTTCAACCCGAACCACTACGCAGACCACAGTCACAAGGGTTCCAGCCACTCGCTCAGTCCCAACGAAGGAGTCGCCTAAGAAGCCCACCACTATCACTAGGCCCACGGCAAGACAACCAGAAAGGAAGCAACCGCAAAGTATTTCGCCAGACTCAAGCCCATCCCGACCAGGGAGCGAGGCCACGCTTGATTCGCCCAATCGCTCGCCGCACACGAGTCCATCCCGCCACTCGCCCAGCCCTACGCGCTCTGTGAAGCTTGAAGACATCACCTCCTCGGTGGTCACCACGAAGAAGACTACCGTCGTGCTCGACAAAACCAACCCCAAGGTGACCCACATCACGACGGCGAAGTTCCAGGTATCACCGCCGACTACGCCGACAAAGGTGACGCCCGCTCCAGAAATGAAGTCATCTCCAGCTAGGAAGTCCACTCCCAAGCCCATGGCGACGAGAGTGACAACCAACAAGACCACGTCGAATGTGACCACGACCCGTAAGGATGTGGTTCACCCCACTGACTCTGAGAGAGACTCCGAGGTGCCCACAGACGGCGAGGACATCGACTCCCCGCTAGTTCAAAAGTCGCCCTCGAAAAAGATGCCAGTGACCCAGCGAAAGGAGTCGGCTCCGGTACATCGGGTCACAAAGGTCGACAAGGACGTGCAGAAGATGTTGCGATCCACGAGCGAGAACATAATCAAGACAACGATTGCCAAGCGCCCGGTCAAACAAGACCATCTTGAGCCCTCGCCAACGCCGAAGACGGACCGCCGTCCGAATAAGCACCTCAGCACGAAGACCATCAACCTGACCACTTTCGATAAGGTGCTCAACAGCGAGGACATGGAGAACGTGGTCATCGACATCCAGCAGGCGAAGAGCTCCCGAGAGACGTCACCCAACAAGATCGTGCCTACACCGGTGTCCGTGGACCTTTATACAGGCAAGCCGCGCTATCCTGACGTGGTGCAAGAGCCCGAGGATGAGCCGCGTAAGAAGCCCGTGGTCAAAAATATCCCGATCTTCGAGGAGGAGACGAACGAATTTGTCGGTTGTCAGATCACCGAGGTGAACGAAGACTACATCGAGAACACGACCAAGGCCCGCACGCGGAAGTTCATCGAGGGCGAGGCCTGGCCCCAACGTCCCAACCCGACGATAGTCACGAGCGACAACGTGGACAGCGAATGCCTGCTGAGCGTGCACGACAAGGTGTCCAAGTTCATTAGTACCGCCGAGGAGGTGAGCAAACCCAAGACGTCAGCGCCGTTCCGTCGCGACCTCCCAGAGGAGGAGGTGCCCGAGGACGACGAGTGTCTCCTGTCCGTCGACGAGAAGGTCAGCAAGTTCCTGAAGACTGCAGAGAGCGTGACCAAGGATGTGATGACCTCGACGCCAAAGCCCATCGAGCGTCCACGCATCGACGACCTGGACGAGGACCTCCGCAAAGATGAGTGTGTCCTGAGCGTTTCGGAAAAAGTTAACCGGTTCACAAACAAGGCCGAGAAGCTGGCGCCATCAACTCCGCAGAGATCCCCTGAGCTAGTGGCTCGCATCGAAAGACAAATCTCTAGACAGAGCGACGCAGAGCCTGAAAAGACGTACCTCGACAGCCCAGAGGACGAAGACAGCCCGACGGCGGTGAGGAAGGTGAAGCAGACCAAGTCACTGTTCGAGCGCGAGGAGCGAAAGTACACCGATCGCCAAATCGACATCCTCTCACGTCCGTCAGTGTGGGACAAGAAGCCAAAGTCTGACGTCAGGTTGGACGACATTTTAGGTGAAGGCCCCGAGGATCCTGAACCCAAAACAGACAGGTACGCCCCACGAGGAACCTCTCCCTCAGAACAGACGGACTCCGTCCTCTCGAAACCAGTTAAGCCCGTTGCGGATACTGTAACCCGAAAGAAGGAGATCTTTGAGAACAAGATCTCAACGCAGAGGACCACGGCCACGCCAAGACCTGGCGCAAAATCGCCAGAGTGGGCTCCACGCACCCCAACAGACGCGCCTCGTGACAGGCGTCCCTCTGATGAACCCGAAGACTCTACTGAAGAGGTTTACGGAACATCGAAGGTCCGCCGCACTCACGAAACGACTAGTCTGCACACCAGCACTGTCCGACAATCTCCGGAACGTCGCTCGCCGACTCGCAAGTCTAGTCAGCCAGAGCCCCTTCGACCCAGCATACAGACGTCGACAAGGACGCCTTTGAAACCCGAAGACCACTCGCCCTCACGTAGGTATTCCGACGACACCTCACCCCGACACCGTTCCAGGGATCAGCCCACAGCTGACCTCTACACGGAGACATGCGAGACATCCGAGTACACGACCCGCTCATCCACACAGAAACACCCGGAAAACCGTCCCGGCACAACCTCACCCTCCTCCCCACGCAGAAAGCATCCTACGGACGAGCCCGAAGATTACACGTTCAACTCGCTAAGTGAGGAGACAAACCAACACCACACCTCCCGCACCACATACCGTAGTCCCAAGGGCACGCCCCTAAAAACCTCCTCTATTCCAGATGACGACGACCAGGACCACTCGCCAGCGCGATCGACGAGCACGGTGTCCTCTCAGAAGCGCGTTTCGACCCTTAGGACCACCTCCAACCGGGTAACCGAGGACTCGTCGTCCAGGCGTCCAAGGCGTCCTTCTGGTAACGATCTCTCCACCCCGACGTCCACTGGGCGGCCCTCCAAGCCAAGAGGAACCCCGGAGACGATTGCCGCGCGCCGTAACATCTTCGAGAAATCGCCTGGCGATGTGTCCCCGCGTCCTGGCCAGAGACGGCCATCGTACATGGACCACACCAAGAGCTCAATAGAGCACAGCAGACGAGACTCCCTGGAGGTCACCAAGACCACCTACTCCCGCAAGTCCTCGGTGGACGACGAGCCTTACGAACCGTCTCCCCGAGGCACCGTAAAGTTCGTCGCCGCCCCCAAGGTCCGGGACGAGCCGAAGACGAAGAGGCAGTTGAGTTCCTCGGAGATTCCCAACATCGAGGACGTCTTCGACCTGGAACTCCTGGAGGAGATTCTCAACATTGTTACTTCGTACGAACAACGACGACGCGTGCGCGCCCAAATCAGAATTGTCAAGAAGCTGCTAGAAACGAAGAGCAAGGAAGAGGTTTCCAAGATGACCAAGATCACCACCATCCGAAAAACCTCGACCACTTCCCAGCGGGACAGTCCCATTCCAAGGCGCGATACGCCCATGCGCCCCGAGCGCTATACGGCTCCTGATGACATCGATTCCGAGTCGGTGATCGAGTCGCACCACATCGAGGAGCATGAAGAGATCATCCGCGAGCGCAGCGTCAGTCCTCAGACAAAGACCAGCAAGACAGTCACCAAAGTGACGGAGGTGCGAAAGATCGGTGAACCGTCGAGTCTCAAGCGTTCAGTGCCCAAGAAGGAGGAGCCCAAGGAGTCCAAACCCATCTGGGCCACGAAAAACATTCTCAAGAAGCCGTCGGAGAACGAGAAGGTGGCCCGGGCGCTGTCAGCCAAGAAAACCACTTCGACCACGTCAACGTCTAGAACCCAGCAGACGCATCGCCAGCGAGTAGCCGCAGACGAGGACTGCATTACGTCCAGTTACGGCATCGGTCCAACTGACGAGGACGGCAGGCCATTGTTTGGCATCCGTGCTCTGAAGAAAAAGACCACCACCACCAGCACCAAGACTGCTCAGCCCAGTGAAACCACGAAAGGTAAGTTTTCCTGTTCTTCCTCAATCAGTTTGAGACATCCGCCTTCCTTTCAGTCACCGGAACTGTCATCACGGAGAAGTTTTACTCCGAGAATGGAGCCGAACCCGTCGGCGAACGCAAGGTTACAGTCTACTCGACGAACCCAGAGGAACTGCGGGAGCTTGAGTCGCAGTACGACCGCCGCGACAGCGAGACTGTGAAGCGGGAGAGTCTCTCCAAGGATGGATTGACGAGCGTTACAAAGGTCCAGAAGATTGGAAACTACAAGGTAAGTCAGCCTCTCCCTCTCTGGACCCGGTCTCGTGATGCACAGTTGTCTTGTTTTGCAGCCAGGCGACGTGCCAGCCCTAACGGACGACGCGGAGTTCACAAAGACCTCATCGAAGACGGTGCGCCGTGGATCGGTTAAGGAGATGAGCGAGAAGTTCATTCGCAAAGAGTCCTCGTCCTCCGTGACAGAGAAGTCGAACAACTATCCCAAGGCGGGTCTAATACTGCGCACACGCACCAACTCCGGGGCGACTGCTGACACCGCCGATCAGTACGAGGTTCGCGGCAGGTCTGCAGAATACGACGACGAGTCAGATGTCGAGGAGTGCGACGTGGAGATCCGAACCTCAAGGAAGCACTCGAAAGTGGTTACTGAGAGCGAGGACGAGACCGAGATTCGACGCAAACTTAACACCAGATCGTTCCTGAACAGCGCCGGATCAAAGGTGACGGGGGTGGATGATGTGCTGGATCGCATGCGAAATGCGGACAATGGTGAGTTCTGACAGAATGGGGATGGAAAGCTTTCAGCGCTAAGTGAGACCTTTCTTTGCAGTGGTTGTGGATGGTGACACTGTGGAGGACCGAGAAGCGCGATCGCTTCTCAATAAATTCCTCGGCGCAAGTGTACTCATGGCGGGAATGGAATCGATCATTCCCCAGAAGGAACTCAAGAAGGCGCAAGCAGCAAGTGACAGTTTGAAGAAGCAAGAGGTGAGTAATAGTTTGAAATGACCGTGGGAAGATAAGAAATTTGAAAGGGCTTTGAACGTCGCTCAGAAGGAAAAAGGAAAAAAATTCTACCATCACTTTTAAAAATACAAAATTGTTGACTGCGTTTAAATTTTTTTCGAATTTTTTACCCAACGAGGTATAAATTAGTAGATTTTAAGAACTTTCAGTTCTTTTTGAAGGCGAGAGTTATTTAGGGACAGGGTTTGAGGTGGCTCCGAGTAAAAGGAGGTTTGCAGAAAATTATTTAACGGTGGATAAGATTATAAAGGATATGTAAAATAACGCATGATCTTCACAATGTTCTTGTTAGCTTTAAGACGATGTCTTAAATTAAAAAATTCTGTGTTTTTTTTTTTCAATTCCCCGAAAAACTCGAGTTCTTTATTTCAACAAAACACAAACGAAACCTTGCGTAAGCTAACAATTTTTGAGTAATTTGGACATTTGTTCGCTTTTAACCAAACAGAGCATTATTTTGTTTAATTGTTTGTTTTATGAAATGAACAGAACTACAAACTTTCGCCGTAAAAAATTTGTAATTTTTATCTAAATTTCTATTATTCAATTTTGAAAACTTCCAATCTAATTTGTGTATAGTTAAATTACAAGCAATTTTTATGAAGTCCGAAAAGGTTGTAAGGTAGCCTTTTGGATCGCATAATTTAAGGTTTTTACAAAATTTAGGGTTTCGTTTCCAAAAACCGAAAACTTTCTAGTTTCAGTTTGACCGTCTTGTCCTTATGAAATTTCGGATATAATTGCAGTTGACATTGGGACTATTCTATGTACATGAATTTTAAATTTTGGGGTGTAATACGAGTATTTCTCATATACATATGTACATGAAGTTAGGGCAACAACTACACAATTCATTTTTTAAATAAAAAAATCAGGAAATTACTTTTCAAATCGTTCAACACCAGTTATGGGCTTAAGTCCGATTGAAAAGTTGTGTGGCACTACAGTCCCCAAGGGACCAAGGCCTAACTTCTGGAGGAACTACTCGTTTTTTCTGTGCTATTGTTCTGTAGCAAGTGGAATCCACGGGCGAAGACAATAAATACTCTTTGACGGCTGTCAGAAACTCTCTCATGTGTGATATCCATTATATAAAATTAATCCTGCCGTTCCCAGTCCTCTATGTCAGTCTACTTTTTCTGATACAATCCTCTCATTCACTGTTGACAGTACTCCTGGCTTTGTTCCTTGGCTCCAGGCACCGTAGGCGTTGAACGCCTGCGTGCACTGAATTCCGATCTTAATTTCGTAGCAAAAATTATTAAATTTGAATAATGCAGTGGAACCAAATGCTTCCAAAACTAAATGTTGTCTTCTGTTTTTGTTTTTTAATTTTCAAGACTATAATGAATATACATATAGGTGGTGTCTCAGCAACAGTGGCCCTATGGATGAACAATTTTCTTACATATTTACAATTAAGCGATGTCTTGTCTTAACATCGGATCGAGTAATCGTTGTTTTGAAACTGAACTTCTCAATTTCCTGACGATTGGGATGGGTTTCAGTTTCGCCGAGTTGCTTTTTGAACAGTTGCGCCAAAAACTGTTGCAGGGGGATGATGCGTGCTTTTTCATAGATCTTTTTGTTGGTATGAAATGAAGCACTCATCCTGGCCTTGTTGAAAGTGAGACGAGTACAAATGCTGCGTAGTATTTTCCTTTCGAAGAACGATAGTTGTCTACTGTTACTTAAGCAACGATAATCATTAATTGATGACATTATTGATGGTGAAACTGAAAATCTAACCATCTTCGGTTTGAGTATTACTATTTGAAAATCACCACACGCCTCACTAGGAAACAATATCCTGTTCCCTTGAGAAAAGAGTTGTGAGATAAGCTGTTTTTAATAGACCTTGACAGACGATTCTGCGACATATCTCGTCAATAGTTGTATTAACATTTGTCTTTAGGTAGACACTCTTCTTAACTGCATGAAATTCGTCCATTTTTAAGTGAATTATATCCAGGATGACCAACGAGAGATCTGTTTTTGTTGACAGCTTATGTATATTTTATTTTGTTCTTATTCAGATCAATTCCATTTCGTTTCACCTGCTCTCAAAAGCACCGTAAAAACAAGGAATTGCTGGGAATAAGCCAATATCAGTCAATAGTGTCAAGCGATGTCGTCTGTTTAATCCAGGAATTGTTGTCCTTCGTGTGAACATTTGTCCTAGACACCTAAAAAAATATTGAAAAAATCATAAAGTAACGCATTTGCTTGTCGAAAACCTGGTTCAGTTTTCAAAAGAGCTTAGAACTGGGTTTTTAGAAAAGGCTTTGTTGAACCAAACTGTACGCTGAGTGCATTTGCTTTAACGTGATGCGGCATCCTGTCACAACAAAAACTCATTGCGATGAATACTGACGTATTTGAAATCGATAAATAGATGGTGCTTGCAACTCGATGACCATTTCCAGGATTCGCCATTATATCAATATTTGGTCTATCGTTCACTTGCGAGGGCGGGAGCGGCACGTTCCGTTGCAAATTAGCTAACGACGTTCATTGAATATACTTGATAGGAAGGATACGTTTAACAGAGATACGGCTCAATAGTTCTTACATAAAGTAGAGTCACCTTCGGATGGGACATATAGAGGGGCGTAGGAATCTGGTATTCCAGTTGTCAGGCATGCTTTCATCTTCGCAATTGAGCTGCTGCATGCTTTTAGACTGACTCCAGCTTTAAAGAAATTGAATTCCAAGTCATCTGAGCCTACGGATTTTTTGTTTGTCAGCATTTTAAAAACGTGCTAACTTCCTTAAAGCCTAACTTCCTTAAAGTCTTGTTACTTCATCCAATGCAGTTGGTATTTAATTCCCTCATGTATAAAAAAATTTGGACGAAAACTATTCCTCAAGCGGATCTACGTTTTTGAAACTTATTCGGCAGAAACGATCAATATTTCAATTAATTTGATTTGCTTAAATTTAGGCTTATTAATGAGTATCGTGGACAAAAAAAAATGGCCCATAACTGACTTCATTGTCATTCTTTTTCAAGGTTGGCTTGAACCTTAACAGGCAAGACATCAGTTGTGTTAAGATCATCTGCATCGATCTTCGGTAAACTCTCTTGCGATATCCAAGTGGTGCGTAGTCGCTCATAAAAGCTAATTGGCAACAATTCTGTATTGTTACTCTATTGTCAATTGTGCAATAACACCCGTGTGAAACCTTAACCCGAATGACAACAATTCACAGACTAAGAATATTTTCAAAATTTACAACATATTAGTTTTCGAAATAATCGAATTTTCATTTTATGGCCGTAACGCACAACACAGCACATGCCCAGCACCATACGAATGTAGCAGTCTTCTTACGAAAGGGTCACTGTCCGTCAAAAATAAACATCCTCAGCAATGTGTTCACTTCTATAAATAATAATAATAATAATAATAATTGAGTGGCACTACAGCCCATAACGGACCAGGGCCTAGCTTCTACAACAACTACTCGTGTTGTGCATGCTATTGTTCTTCACGAGTAGAAGGGACCTACAGTTTTTTGCCGATTCCGAACGGCGAGATTTGAGAAGCTTTCCATAGACAATTAATACTCTTTGAGTGTTGTCAGCAACTCGAAAGAGGTGGTGCCGTGAAAAAATGCTAGGTGTCCCGTCCGGGAATCGAACCCAGACTTTCTGCGCCGCAGTCGATGCACTTACCACTGCGCCACGGCGACCATAAATACAAGAACTAAAACCGTATAAATACAAGAACTAAAACCGTATGCGTTCAATTCTACAGCCTAGTTAGACACTTTTTCTTCGCCATAACCACAATGCCACACTGACCTCTAAAAATACCTTGCCGTCTCCTTCCCATTGTCTAACCAGTCACGATGCACTCATCTTCCAGTTCCGATTAGGTTCAAATCGATCGCGTTCAATATATGTATGTATAAGAGAAGTGTGCGCGCGCCCTCCAAAAATAGATAATTCATCGTTGCGCTTATTCGCTGGGCTCACTCAACAACACCGTAGTCTCCCAAAAAAGGAAAAGTTTCCATGTGTCCAGCGAACAATGCGATCCACTCGACCGACCACCCTTGACCGTTAGATGCAAATGCACGAACCTATTAGCTCCAATGCATCCAAAGAGAGGTGTTTTCTTCCCGTTTTTCTGCCGTGAATTGATTTTTGTAAATGAGAGCCAACCACCTAAGGTGGCTAATTATCAGGTGTACGCCATGCCCATGCGCACTCAAGCGCCGAGTGGCGCACATTCACAGCCAAAGAACATCGCGCCATAACGTTCGCATATTTAAAAAGAAAAAGATACACAGCCGCATAGCACCGAATCGGTCTAACACCGTACCTAGTAGTTCGGAACGGTCTGTGCGCTCACAGCAGAAAATTTATTTCAAAAATCTTTCAGTACAGCATAGACCTCGGACAAAATTACATCTTTCAAGTTGGATTTTCCCTCTCAATTCTGCGCTTGGTCCGGAGAACAAAAAGGCATTCAGTTTTTATTTATCGGCTAACAAAGGGATTAAGTTTTAGGACATGCAGTAGAGTTTCATGTATTTTTGGCGCAAATTTGAGAATCCGTGTGCTCCGTTTTGAGAACTTTTTTGTGTGTTCCGTGTGCATAAAGTGTTACGAAAGAGGATCTTTTTGTTTGTTTGTGTTTTTTTTGCTCTCTCAACAAACAGAAACGATTGAGTAGTTTTATGATTTAACGGTGAAGCCAAACGAACTCTGTACACCGCCAACGTTCCCCCACCGATAATTAAATTCTATATCTGCTGCTGTACTCATCCATCCATCTAATTAGTCGAAGTGCGGAACGAGGAATTCACCTTCGAGATACACATATTTTTGGAAACATTATCAACCGAATCTGCAGGCCCAAACACCTGAACTTTACTTTTGAAATCGAAGGCGACTACGTAAAAGTTTGAACAGAAAAAGAAGAAAAATTCAAGACGAAACTGACAAGAACAAAAAGAAAAAAAAACAGAAATTGAAAGAAACTCTGCACGAACGAAAATAGATTCGTAATCGTACTATTTTTACGAATAAGAGGAATCTTCATCTATTTTCAAAAGAAAACCGTCGAGTATTTCTCTTTTCCTGCATCTTTTTTGCGGAAAGCAAAGGATTCTACAATTTTTGTTTTCGCCGTCTGTCTTGGGACACCCAATTGGAAAACGGGCAGGAACGCGCGTCTGTGTGTTGAGTGGTCCTCCGCTGCTCCCCCACAACTGAGGTGAGTTGACAAATGCCTGAAACGTTGCTGTTGTGCTTGTCTTTATTTTTGTAACGAAATTACGCCGTCGTGCAGTTTTACTTGATCGCACTCCATCCGCACTTCCATCCATTCACCGGGCGGGTAAATTTAGACAACTTGTCCTCCCCCAAAAAGAAAACCACAAAAAATGTTCATTTTTTTGGGGAATTATTCAATTTTTCACAGAAAAGTTTTTCAGTTTAGCGTAAGGAGGTGTCCGGTGTGGAGTTGTGCAGAGTGAAGTTTCGAAAGTTTTCTTGTGCGTCCAAATTGAAAAATACATAATCCGGCACGATGTGAGGAAGGGAATTACGTAAAAAAAAGATATTAAAGAAAAAATAACCAGACAGAAAAAAAAAACGATGTCGATGCTGAGCGTTCTTGAGATTGCGGCTTTTCTGGTCGTTCTAGGGGCGTTTGTTGTAAGTTGGAAATACACAGACAGCCTTGCGTGCGTTGGCTAACAACAATCATTCGTGATTGATTTCGAAAATAAATGAAAAGCGAAAAAGAATAGAGGCCATTCCAAAATCGTGTGGATTCCACTGAGAATTGTTTTAAAAATAAATAATTTTCGCTTTTTTTTCGTTCGTTTTTGAAATTGAGTCATGCGTACGAAAGGAGGCATTGAAGAGACGGGTGTCCGAGTTTGGTATGGAAACATGCATTTCGGAAATAGTTGGAGCAATTTGATTGCTTAAGGATTTAGGCAGTGATGTAACCAGTGCATTTTGATGGGAATAGTGGATGTTTTTCATTTGAATTCACTTTCTGTTGATTGGTTTGTCGGAGATACATGAGTTTATTGTTTCGGGACGCATTATCTTGCATTTCGTGCGTTCGACAAATGAGAGTTCTAACAAAGATTTTAATTTACAGGGTAAAAGGGGGTTCATTGTGTTCTCAAGAAATAAATTAGAGCAAATTCGAAGCATTTGACGTTAATAGTTTCGTGAGTCAAACTTTTCAATAAACTAAGGAATAACTTGTTGAATTTGAGAACATTCGTCAAAAACGTAGTTTTTGAGCACGCGTTAGAATCAATAAAAAAAAACAAGATATTCAATAGCTATGGCAAAAATGTCGCAAAAACATGAATCATCAGCACAACGACTCGACCAAATAGTTTAAGTTCAATTTTCTTCTTCTTCTTGGGGTCCTCACACTTATGTCTTCTACGCTCGCGTACCCCTACGACCCATCTTGTACAGTTGCCAGAAATGTGCTTCAGCGCCCTCCTACTTTATCCAAGTCGCGCTGATTTCGACTCTTCTGTTCTATGCCATGTGCTCCTTGATTGTCCAACTTATTTACAATCTTCTGTGGACGGATTGCACTGCATTTCTTAACTTGCAAACAGTCGTGTATGAAACGGACTGCCATCTTCAAATCATTAAGTCAATATGTCCCTGATTCGTTCTCCTGTGAAGTTCTTCATTAAATATATACGACTACCTACGAAAATCTTGTTGTATGTTTCGAAGAGTTCCTTTTGTTTTATTGATGTTACTTCCTAGGAGCCACAGTTGTAAGATGGCCTGAGAGCCCTTATTGCCTTACAAGCAAAAACAAGCTAAATTCTAAACGTTTTCTCTGCCTCGTCAACTTAGACAAACGCTATTACAGATCATAATAATGCTTCCAGGCCTGGCGGGATAGAAATTTAAACAATTTCCTCTGCGTCTGGCAAGCATTTGAAAAAAACAAGAAAGAAACCCCAGGGAAGTACTTCTTTAAAAACATATATATATATATATATATATATATATATATATATATATATGTGAACTTAACCAGTATCTGATACTTCAATAGCTACATACCTAGTTAACATTGGTTTTTAGTTTAAATAAAGGAGATTATCCGCGACGAGTCATAATGAACCCAAGTGCAGCCCAAGTTGTCCGTTAACAATCAGCTGCTCTTCCCTAACTTTACTTAATGTACGATGGTGCGTTAGTTACTCGATTTAAAAGAAGTAGCACAATTATTGAAGATGTGTTCAATATGAGCTGAATGCAGAAAATCGAAATCAAAACATTAGTTTCTATTAAAATCTATTCTTGAAGAGTTTTTATTAATTTTTCATTTAAAACTTGTTTCTTTTCCTCTGGCAGAATCATAATATTCAATTTTAACTCTAACCGAGTTCTTATTGTTTCTACTGTGTTATTGGAACCTTAGTTGTGGTTGCCACGGTGTAGTGCGTAAGTGCGTCGACTCACACGCCAAGGTCCCAGGTTCGATTCCCGAACGTAACATGTCGCATTTTTCACGGCACCACTTCTTTTGAATTGCTGACAACACTCAAAGAGTACTAACTGCCTATGAAAAGATTCTCAAATCTCGCCGTTCAGAGTCGAAAAACAAATGTAAATCCCTTCTACTCGTTACAGAACCGTACTACGCATAAAAGAAGTATTTGTTGTAGAACCTAGACCCTGGTCCTATGTGGACCTATTTTATTATTTGAACCTAAGTTTAATCAAACTATTAATCTCAAAGCATCTACTTAAATTTGACATCATCAACAGTCTTGATTATTCACTCAAATTTTGCTATAACGGAGCGAAAGGCAAAAGAAATCAAAACTTCTTAACACCCGACAAGTACCTGTTGATGATTGTAGTTTCCAATAGAAAGTGGACCCATTTTAAAAAGTGACAGGTTAAAAAATTCGTTTAAAATTATTTCAATTACATTAACTTCTACTGACTTATTGGCGCAAATCATTAGGTGTATTCCAATTCATTGGTGCACAAAAATTCGTTGTTGAGTAGTAGGGGTAAAAAATCCCTCTTGGAGAGAGTAACTCTGCCGAAACTTGTGAAAAGACTTTTCGTAGAAATTTGCAGAACTAACGAAACGTCAAAAATTATATTGTATTGTCGATGCGAAATTAAAGGACTGTGTTTTGAAATTATTTCGTTTGGAGAAAAACCTAATTCTTTTTAAAAAAAACGCATTTTCAAGATGCAAAGACATGCGTGTATGATTTGTTATTATGTGAATCAGATGAAGACAAATACCCAATGTTTGTTGAAAAAATATCAAAAAATAAACGGAAGTGTATTGTTAATCATCTAAAAAATATTGTTCCACAATACTTCGACATAGATTATAGATCTCCATTTGTTAACTTTCCGCATCAGCAAGTCTCTATTTGACTGCTTATCTACGAAGTTTGCGACTCAACTTCTTGAAGATAAGAGGTGTAGTGCTCGAAAACATACAGCTATGTTCTTGTGGTTTGCTGGGCTGCTGGTTTTCATGTAGCTTCAGGGACTTTGCGGATCGCTTTGACCTTTTCATTTCATCAGTATCGCGTATTGTAGGCCGATACTCAATGTTCCTCCATGTCAGAGCCAAACATATATTAAGTGGCCTGATGAATCCAAAATTTAACGTTCGGCCGCTTATTTCGAATTTTTCATTTTAATTTGTTTCTAAAACACAAACAAAATTATAAATGGAATACTACATTTTTAAACTTTCAAGAACCTTATTAAAACAAAACCTTAATATTTCTTGGTTACAAATGTTACCAGCTATCAGATTTATGAGATGTCAGAGATTTTTTTTAATTCAATTTGACGGTCATTTGCTACCCGCAGATTTGTCTTGGGCAGAAAGGGAGGGGAATCCTTTCATGAGCTCTCTCTTCTACGACAAAATCAGCAAATGGGACGCCTTTTGACAGTTTTGGTGAATTTCAATGGCATTCACTGCATTTTAGAGCAATTGGAACAGACCTATTAATTTTGGTAGACACTTTATTCGGCTATAAAAATGTTAAGTTGAAGCTCAAACTAAATAAATTTTGCCGCTTTTTTTTTGCTAAACTGAAGTTTAAACCACAAGTGAACCTTGAAATTGAACCAAAAACAATATAAATTCTGCGAGTTCATCTCTTTCTTCTTTTAATGGCGCTACAGTCCGGGGTGGACCTAAATTAACATGCCTGTTCAGCTAGCACGATCTGTAACCAGCAGCCCCCAATTGCGCACTCCAAGTTTGTTGAGGTCCTTTTCCACTTTTGTCACAATTGAGCGGATTCAAAGACTTTTCTCGCCGAAGCAGTGGTGTCGCTCTACATGGCCTAGCCATCTTCAGCTTTGTATTCGAAGACGCTTGACCAAGTGCATGCCGCCGTACAGCCTATAGAATTCATCGTTGAATTTTCTCCTCCAGACGCCAACAAAAAAGATAGATACATCAAAATGAATATATTTTAAGGTTTAGGTTTGCGAAACTTAAAAGGAATTGTGGTAGAATTGTACACTGGAGGACTTTAAGTCCGACGTTTGTATCCGCTTTGGATGCTCCAATTCTTGGGGAACGGCTTTTATTGTTCATTTCTCGATCTACTGCCGATTCGAAAGGAACATTATTGCCTTCAATGTCGTAGCTCGACGTCGACAGAAAATTATGGCAGGAAGAAATGGCTAAATTAATGTATGCGTAAGTTAACTTTCGGTATCGTCGCAATAGACTTAGATGCACAACTTTGAAGGGGCATCAATCAAAGTCAGAGGTGTTAGTTACTTATTTGAGACAAAATGTATATATTTACTTGCGGTGGGCGAAAATGCATGTTCAGCATGTTTAAGATCAAATATCACATCAAACTTTTATGACGAACTTTTGCGGTTTTCTAACCCAATCAATTCGCATTGCTATAAACAAACTGTCCGGGACAATGAATTTGCGTGCCGTCTACGACATGCAACATTGTTCCTAAAATCGATGATCTGCTGTCTGACAGCGGAGAATCAATTTCATATTTCTAGAATTGAAAAAAATTCTCCATCGACACGCTTTTTATCTTGTGTTATTTGTCTTTTGTTGGAGATCTCTCATTGTCCTTAAAGTCCTTAAATTAAGGAATCTTTAGCGTTGGGTGATGATTGATTCGATTTTCTGTGCAAGATGGACCTTTAGTTCAGAGATCTATCATTATTTTTCTGTTGTGTAAGTCGACGCTTTTGCCAAAAGAAAATCTTACTTATATTATATTTAAGTGATATTTAAATTGTTAGTCAAATGGAGATTGAAATGGTAGCCAAGATCATCATCGTTTCACCACCTTCCTTCAAGATGACAGAACGCACATTCTGTGCTGTTTACTCTGGCTTTCGCTAAAAAAAATACTTCTGAGAAATCGATTTTGTTTCCTATTTTACACAGCCAAACCGGAAAAGATTTTGTCCCAAAAAAACAGCGTTTTCACCTCGAACACAACGTTGTTGCCATAAATTGGTCATAACGTGCAAACACTTGAAAGCACAATCACCACAAACTATTATGCCCTCAGATCTCCAGAACATAAATTCAAATTAATTGTCGCAACAAAATAGATTCCTTGAATTCCCCAGCAGCACTTCCGTCTTTAACAGCTGAGTATGAATTCCTTGGCCATCTGCCACGAGCCCGCTCTCAATTCTGACAGTTGTAGGGTAATTGAACACACTAGTCCGCGCTGTCCGTGTAAACAATCCGAGAGAGCATTGTGTTCCCAAAAAGTCTCCCGTGTCACTTCCATCTGTTCGTCGTCACCTCGGCACTATGGATCACTCGACACTCAGCACAAGTGACCATTAAGAGCAATAGGCAGCAGCAGAGGCAAATAAGTTCAATGCCATTGGGAGTCTAAAAACGTCACCCTGGCGAACTCGTTGAAGGTAATCCTGCCCGAGCAGTGTCTCTCGTTACCAATATCAATTCGGAAACCTACACCCGATCGGCGCAACCAGCATGTGGGCCGCCGCGCTCTCGGTCTGTGCCCGTCTGTCTCGCTCCATCGCAATGTAAAAACAATAAATTACACAAATTTCTCAAAAACTCAAGAGAAGTGAACTAAAATTAAATATTTTCGAAAATATAATTTTGGGAAATAGCGCAGACCACTACACAGACGAGCGGACGGACGATGGACAGCGAACGTGGCAGCGGTGGTGGCGTGCGTAGCTATTCAACGGTACAACGCCGGACCTATTTTGGTCACGATCAGCAGCGCGATCGTTCTTCTGCTCCTCGCCCACCATATGGCAGGCCGGAGCTTTGTTGAAATTTATTGAAAAACTCAAGGAAGGCGTATTGCAGATACGTCAATTTCGGAACGGTTCCTCACACGAGAGGCATAAACCCGAAAACATGTGGGCCGCACACGGATACGAATCATGACTTGCCAGTGGCGCACCTCTGCGACGTTTTTCAAAACGTTGCGGTCGCTGTTAATCTTTTGCACGTTTGTCCGATGGTCGGACGCAAATCGGAGCTGCACTTATGACAGGGGTAGATGAGTAGACGTTTTCTGTGTTTTCGGGGCGAAAATGCGGAAGATTGCTGTGGCACCATTACGACCGGCATGTGGGGCTATGCTCGCCAAAATTGTCTGCGGCTGGTGCGCATCGCGTCGGAAAAAGTGCTTAATTGCAGTTTTATTTCACTTGTGGAATCGGACGATCGTTTGAATGTCCGACGGGGGCATTGACATTTAATTGACCTTGTCGAATCGGCCGTAACCATTAATGGAAGCGGCATTAGACCATGGAGCGCGGAGGAAATTATGTCGAAAATGTTGACAGGCATCGGCAGGTTTTCGGTGCAATTATTTCTGGGTGACAGGTGACAAGTGGGATTTGAAAGAATATAGTTCGAGGGCACAGGAGGACATGGGTTTTTGCCAATTTTTTCGTCTTAAAATGTCCGCTCTCCCTTGTCGCCTAACTCTTTCACTATTGTCAACAATGTATTTCTGAGTTGTAGAGAATAATGTCTGTCACCCACGTTGGGGCAAGAACTTAGTTTTATTGTGCAATTTCTCTTGCGTAGCAGTGGGAATATTCCAGATGAAACACGTGCCTTGCGGGTTTGCGTGAATCTTTCGTGCAACGTCATAGAGTGAGAAAAACAAATGTTTTTGATAAATTTTGTAGAAGATTTTATTATTTTGTGACGTCGCTGAGACACTACTACACGGTGCCGTCTGTCAAATGTTTATTCCCCGAAATGAAAACTAGAAGTATTTTTAATTCTCGACATCTGTCACCAATAAAGTCAAGGAATTTTTTATTTTGAATAATTGCTCTGCGGCTGAGTAGTTCAAAACTGACGTCAAGCACGGTTTGAGGGATTTATGGGATCTTCCAGTACGTAAGCTGTCAGGGGCTATCAGAGGCACTAAAGATTAACAGTAGAGCAGTTTAGAATCGCCTTAAATCAGCAGATAACTCAAGGAAGCTCAATTTTTGACCGAATAACCATCACTGCTGAAGTCTTACAAAGCGAAACAATTTTTAAAGCGATTCCTAACGAATGAGTTAAACACGAGAATCAGTAACGCAAGAGATCATGGTCAAACGTCAGTGACTGATCACAAACGAACTCAAAGCCTTAATTGAAGGCAAGTGAGGTTATGTTCAGTTTTTGGTGGGCTTGTAAGGGAATTGTCATTTATAAGCTTCTAGAACGTGTTGAAACGGTTGATTTAATCAGGATTATAGCTTAAAAAAATTTAAGTTTCTTATTCCTAATCAAAACTTTAAGTTTAGAACATGTGTTCAGACTTAAGTTTCTTGGAAATTAAAAAAAAATCCTTTGACTTGCACTATTGATTCGTACAAATTGTCAATCACTTCCAATAACTGTCGTTTCTGGCTGAGTGCGACAAAAGTTCAAGGCTCTGGGCCAATCAAAAATAAACCAAATACCCTACCAATCGATCGAACAGAGTTCATTCCATCCCCACTTGACCTTTGAACGCACACGTTTCGCTATAAAATCTTAAAACGAAACCATCTAAACGGCTCCCTATGAACTGAACTCATTACCGAAAGAAAAACAACACGCATATTGTAAGTACATTCCCATTTGAACGTTAGAGAAGGCGTACGTCTTCTATTTTTATTCCCCCGAAACATTTGAACTTCTCCACCCGCTTGTGGGCCTGCGATCATCGAACAGCACGCGTCTTCTCGGTTCGTACAACTGCGTATAAGTCAAGAGCACGCGATCCTCGCCCGCTCCTATTTTTGTTCGTATTTACAATAACTTTGACGAAAAAAGATCGTGCCTATTAATTTAAAGCACATCCGCGCACAAAGTGCGCGTACCATGGCAGACCACCAGCACCAGTATCAGCACTTCTGTTTGGTTTTTTATTTTATCTCAAAATGTCGATCTTCCATTTCACTTGAAAGCATTTGTGTCTGACAGACATGAGGAAAATGAAAATTCTCTCCCGTCGCCATTTTTGGTAATCGACTTGTGCTTAGTCATCCGTCTAAATGGGGGAGGGTACACAAAGGCTACGCCATTAATGTGCTTTTTTGGCGAATCGTCAGGTTGTTTACATGTCGCAGGGGTGTTAAACTGACGTTTCGGTGGTGCATTGTGGGGACAGTTTCAGACGGATCGAAAGTGCGTATTTGATTGACACGGATGCTTAATGCATCGTCAAGGAAATCAAAAGTCATGGTCCTGCTGTCTAAAAATAGGTTCTGCGTGTTTACAGGTAACTTGTAATTTGGAGGTCAACTTTGTCAATAATCACTTGGCAGTGGCAAAACAAAGCGTCATTCGCGATACAGCGATAGAGCCAGAAAATCCTTGGACTTGCACTTGTGATTCGTACAAATTGTTAATCACCGCCAATGACTGTCGTTTCTGGCTGAGTGCGACAGCGGAAGACAAAAACAGAACAATGCAAACGAAAAGCCGGCAAGCTACACAAAGACAGTCGTCGCAATGGCGGCGGCAACGGCGACAGTGTGTGGTTTGAGAAAATGCAGTCAACGAGATGGCAAATGTGCGCCTTGGCTCAAATGCACTCATTAGATTGATTTTCAAATGACATCCATTAAATGTGACAAGACACGTAATGAGCACACTGGCGATGATTAATTGCTTTTCCATCCCGCTCTTTGACGATTGCTCTAAGGCGGAGCACACATTTTTGGGGGTTTTCGCAGAGGGGGGGGGGGGGCAACCACGAAAATAGAAATTATAGAAATAGTTATGAAATGCTGCCTTGAAGTCGTGGGAAGAGATGCCTTTGTGCTGCCAAATAGCTTTGTGCTTCGATGACAGTTCGCATCAGCGTCAATTCATATCAAAACAGTCACAGAGGATGTTCGTGTTTTTTCTCGAATCAGTCGACTGTCACTGAGATGTCATGTGATATTTATTTTATCAAGCACTCAAGCTGCAGGGTCAAGTTTGAGAATTTTAAAACAAAGTTGACTGTAACGACGTCTGTTGCAACTTACAGTGGGTGGCTGAGCGAGTGTATTTTGTTATCTACGCGCAAGGGAGGGACAAATTTTGTTTTAATTAGGGATTCTCTGTGTAATGTTTCACTCTTGAACAAGGTTACTCATTAAAAGTGAAATGAAGGAACCCAGGTGATAGGATGATGTTGATTAAATTGTTTGTTTGAATATTTTGACACATTCCAATCTTCTTTTCACATTTCGAAATTCTTTCAAAATATTATGTTGGAAAACTGAAAAAGAGAACGAAGAAGTAGAATTGGAGGAAGAAGAAGTATCGCGTTTGAGGAATCTTAGAAATGTTTACCCGCTATTTTTCGTAAAAAAAAACAACTGCAAATATACGTTTTTCAATTTTCTTTCTCTTTTAGGTTAAAACAACACGTGTTACGAAAACGATAAAAACCGCCGGTACCGGTGGAAACTCTTCATCACCAGTTGCCAGAGAAACTTGTGATTTCGAGGAGATTTGGGACGAAGAAATTTTAAAAGAATTGGTAAGTTCCCTCCCAACAACAGTGCCTTCATCTCGAAGTAATCAATGAAAACCCAAAATCTTTTGTACAACAGCTTGAAAAATCAACAAGCTACGAGGAACGTCGATCAATACGAGCACGTTTACGGCAACTAATGGCTGAACGAGAAGGTAAACGAAGCACTCACTTTTTACATAATATCCCCTCTCCAACATTTAAAAAAAAAAACTCAAAAATTAAATTAATTCCTCCCCAAAATCATATTAATTAAGATGGATAACTTTTGAAATTAATTTTTTCAAACGAACACAAAAAAACTCTGAAAAGGACCAAAGTGACACCTTCCTTCAAGCATTAAATCATATTTCTAATAAAATATGGTGGTGGAACTGCATACAACACATAAATTTAAAAAAATGCTTTGCAAAAATTAATCAACAAAAAAAATAATTTATTATTTTTTCTAGATCAGAATTTTATTTAGGCTCTTGTCCAGAATCACGTGTTTCACGAGTTTCTCGCTTTAGGTAGATATTCAGTAAATATTCACTGTTGTTCGTTTTCTTTTCCTATTTCTATTTTCATTGTTTAAAAGTGTATAGTTTTTTTATTCGTTGTTTAGTTCTTCTATATATACGTTTCGTTTCTTTTTACGTGCAAATTTATATTTATCTCGTTTATATTAAGCTTTGGTGTACTTAGAATTGGACGCATATTTTGATGTCACACAGATTTTGAAACTTTTTGGTAAATGCAATGTTGGCATTTAAAAACAAATCACTCAATTTAAATGGACATGTCGTTTAAGTAGTGTGATACTTTTTGACATTTGTAGCTTCCTTCCTGATGGTCGACGTTTTCTCAAATACCACTAAAATCGACTACATTCAAAAATAAGTTCAAATAATAAATTATTATAAACTGTTAGTCTTAAATTACAATAACTCAAATATTGATTGTTTTTGCAATAAACTATGGCCCAGAAAATATTTTTTAAAGTGAAGGATAGTCGTTTTTAAAAGCTTAAACTGTCACATTGTATTTGCTAGGATTACTAAGCCCAATATATTGATTTTTTAACACTGGCATTTAGTTCGTATGTTTTTTGTTTTCTATTTTTATTCGACATAGATTTAAAAATGTCATGAATAAGATCAACAGGCTTCTCTTTGCACAGTAGAATATTCTGTGCTTTTTGAAATCGGTAATATGATTATTTTTCTTATGACATTTCACAACGAAAGACATGACAGTCGGTCACTTTTTGTGTTTAAATTCGAAAGCCTGAAGAAAATGTGTTTCCTCAAGGAATGCAGTGCCGGACTTCTACATAAAATGTACACGGATTGTATTATTGTATTTAACGTTTCTTTAGCTTTCACTGTTAAGCCTGAGGATTGATGTTCAATTCTTCGAATTACCTGATAAAGTAGATTTTTTGATTGGTTATTAGATTAGTAGATTACTCTGAAATGGAAGTGGCGTAACGTGCGTCGGCGTCGGTGCCAGGTTTGTACATATTTTCCTACTGAAGCGATCATATTTTTTTCACGGCACCACCTCCTTCAAAAACACTGGTGCCCGATATTTATTAGTTTTATTGTTAGGTTGGCACATCTGTCGTTGAGATTCCTCCCGAGTTTCAGTGTAATAGCTTGTCATTTATAAAAGAATTTAAATTGTAACAACGGATTTGTGTTAATTTTTTGTGCTCAAAACAGA
This sequence comes from Eristalinus sepulchralis, assembly GCA_944738645.1. Lineage (NCBI taxonomy): Eukaryota > Metazoa > Arthropoda > Insecta > Diptera > Syrphidae > Eristalinus > Eristalinus sepulchralis. The sequence goes on from OX122884.1 coordinate 47,827,872, forward strand.
TTCAGTAGGGTGGAGGCTTTAGAATTGTTCCAAATTTGTTTTTGGAACAGCTCTCCCAGAGACATGATCAAATCAACAAAAAATGTTTTCATGTCAGTTTCAGTTAAAAACATTTCGCTTTCAGTTAAAAGAAAAACAGTTTTCAGCTTAAAAATGGTTTTCCTGGGTTACAAAGGAATCGTACATCATGAATTTAAACCAGTAGGCAAACAGCCAGATATTTAATAAGCATTATTGTATTATTTAAGTGTCATGTGTTATGAAAAGAATTTCGCACCAAGACTGACTCTGCGCTGTTGCACAATGCCATCATTATCTGTGAGTTTTTGAGCCGAATGCCACCCAACAACCATCAAATTTGTCCGACTCTCTGTGACTACTTTCTGTTCGATCTAGTCAAAAACCCACTACTTGGAATACATTTCGGCAGCCGGAAAGCGATGATAAGCCATAGCGAAAACTGAGTTCAAAAAATATTTACAATATTAGATCAAGTTTTGGCACAAAACTTTCTTAGTCGATAGGTAGGACTTTGAAAAAGACAATGTCGATTTTGAAAAACTTTATTTTGATTTCTATGAATAAATTTCAAAAATTTTTGGACGAAGATAGTATTTATGCTGTAGTCGCCGTGGTACATTGAGTAAGTGCGTCGACACACACAGCAAGAGGTCTAGGGTCGATAGACAGATATTTAATGCAATATTTTAACAAAGTTATCTCTAGCTTGCACAGAGATATGGTTTTATAGAAACATTACTCCTAAAAATACAACTGTTCATATCTTACTTGTAAAAACAAGTAAGATATGAAGTTCGGTAAATTGAATCTATCTTGGAGGAAAAACTACGGAAAAAAGCCTCCACTTAATGTCTAGGGTCGATTCCCGGACGGGACACCTCGCATTTTTTCACGCACCATCTCTTTCGAGTTGCTGACATCACTCAAAGAGTACTGATTGTCTATGAATAAGCTTCTCAAATCTCGCCGTTAGGAATCGGCAAAAAACTGCAGGTCTCGTGAGAGAACAGTAGTAGCAGCAGGTACAACACCAGTAGTTGTTGCAGAAGCTAGGTCCTTGTCCCTTCAGGGCTGTAGTGCCACCCACAGTATTCATACCGCGAATTTCGGGAAGGCCCGAAACAAGTCGTTCTTTTGATTAGCGTTTGTTTGAAAATGAAGAAAAAACAATAAGTAAGTTGCAGCAGTTTCTGTGTGAATTTTGCCCGCCGCTCTCACGCGCATAAAGTCCTTGGTTTGATTCCCGAACTGAAAGTTCATCTCAAATTTTTAAGACACCACTTATTTCGAGTTGCTGATACCACTGTAGAAGTACTTATAGTCTTTGTTCAGTTTCCTGAAACTCCACCGTTTATAGAATTCCCGACTGTACCCAGGTTTAGGCACGCACAACAAGTGTTGTTGCTTAAGAGATGCTAGGCCCTTACCCTTTGTGGGCTCTTATCTTATATGAGTCAATATTACGATACATATAGCCCGTTACTGATTATGACAAATAAGATTAGTGTTCAGACTAAATTTTATTAGTTCTTAGAATTTGTTTAGTGCCAAGAATCAAATGCAATCATTCATCCTACGAGAGGAGTAATGATTCTGCAAACTTATTTTTTTAAGCAATTGATATACGGCTTTAATTACCAATAAGTAAAATCTGTAAAGTATGGTCGACTGAACGGAAGAAACTTTCCTTGTCACCTAAACAACTCTTAGGAATTCATGTGAGATGTTCCCCGCAGACCTTCCTTAATATAGCTTGGCCATTGTTCAATCCTTGTGTCTATTGTCTATTATCTATTATGAACTTTTATTATAGAGTCTAAATTTGACAATTATACAAGAGGAAGAGGACAATTTGCTGAGAACTTGGCGATCAGAATCACACAATGAGGTTGATTCAGTCAGGGTTGAAGCGCCTAAAATTGTGCTAAGATTTCCTTCCTCTTACGATGCACAACCTCGAAAAACTATTACACTTTTTCGAGGTTGTGCAAGATGTTCACTTGACACTAAACACACAGCAAATGTACAAACTGAAGGCAAATTCAAAACTGTGTGACATCAAAAAAATACTGTTTTTTCAGGGAATATGTCCAAAAATATGTGGAATATGTTGTTGACTGTTGTCCATAGCGCCCGTCAATTCTGTTTAGAATAGATACCCCTTTAGAAAAGTCAAACAAAAAATATTAACATATCTTCAAACCCCCTTATATACTAGCGTGTGCTGATTCAGTAGCAAGCGCTAAAGCTGTGCTAAACAAGGATAGTAAATCTGCCAAGACCAGTGTCACAAGTGTTGACAAGAAACAGGTCGACTCCCAGCAGCAAGCAGACGACGACAGTAGTTGCAGTGAATATGAAGAGATCATAGAGGAGTACACAGCATCCGAGGACGACGACGAAGAGACCCAACAAACGACAACGACGACCACGACGACTGTCGCTGTTGCCAAAAAGAAAGACGAAGTGAAAGAAGACGCAAAGGCAGCAAAGAAACTAACAGAAGAAATACAGAAGACCACAATAACCAAGAAAGAGGACCCGCCAAAGGCGAGTCAAACCTCAAAGACCGTTGTTGTAGAGAAGACAACTGTGATTAAGAAAGATGCAGCACCAACGTCCGCAAAGGACACCAAAGAGGACAGCAGCAGCAAAACCAATAAAAACAGTGACGACACCTCTGTGGTTGACAGCAGCAAGGGTGAGTCGTTGCTGATACCATTGCTGCAGGGTTTACTGCATAAAAACATGCCGCAAGCACGTGCGTCTAATTCTGTAACTCCTCTAAGAAACGCAACAAACACGTCAGCGACAGCGATAGCCAACCAAACCAGTAACAACCTGAAAAGTAGCCTTAAGAGCAATAACGCACGTTTTAGTAGCACTAGTAGTAACTGTAACAATTCGTTGGGTGATAGTGAGTTAGGTAGTGAAGTAAGTAGGAACAGTTCAGTAGGTCAGCAGCAGGGCGGAGCCGGCTTGCGCGTGACTGCCCAGCAGATCGAGGACTCGGGCACGGAGAGCGGAGAGGACCTCCGGCTCATTGCGGCTGGCATTCGGGACTCCATGCAAATCGAGGGCATCGAGGATCAGAGCGACATGAGTCTCATCAAAGAGGTAACGAACGCGTTGAACAGACTGGAGAGCTCATTGAAGGAGGGCAAGGACTTGGCCCTCGACAGCAGCAAGAAGAACACTCTGCTTGCACTGGTGGAGCGACTGCAGACGGGACTGACAGCCCCAGAAAAGTTATCGTCCGCAGATGTGGAGGAGGATGGAGTAGACGAGACATCCTCGCCCGAAGCGGACGTGCATCGTTCGAACAGGCAAAGGTTCGCCAAGCGGCGTAACCGCAACAACAGACACACAGTGGGCGTGAGCAAGGAGGAGCTAGCCGACGCCAGGCGGTACATGGAGGAAAAAGTGATGATCGAGAATCTCTCGAGCTGCACCACTCCGGAGAGCAACGCGGTCACAACGCCCCCGCAATTCTTTGCAATTCAGAAACAGGCTTCATCAGGGGCGATTCTGAGCAGCACAGATCAACAAGAGGCTTCGTCGGGACTCTTCCGTCCCAATCAGTTCCTCCCGAGCAACCTTAAGCAGTCGACGGATGTCGGTTCGAACTCCGATGTCCAATTGCGACCGAAGAAGACAAATCCAGCCGCCCAGCGACAGAGCACCGGCGACATGGACTACATGACGGTGAACAACAACGAAGCAGCCTCCGCGAAGAGGCCACTTTCGGACTCGTATGACTCGTACTCGGCGCAAAGCAATAGAGTGTCCTTCAGCGACACGAAGGAGCAGCGTGAAGCGCTCGTCCAGGAGAAGAACCAGTACAACCGCTCCCATCACTCTGAGAACCAGCCGGACGTGATCAACCGCACCTCGCCTGACACCGGACGCGGCAACCGGTTCAATAACAAAAAGCAGCTTATGAAGCGCGCCAACACAATCGACATCCCCAAGAGTCATCGCTATAACCCGGAGTTCGACACGGACTCCGAGTTCGAAGAGAAGAGCTCCTTCAACGTAAAAGGCCTGCGTGGCACTGTCCAGGTTAGCGTCAAGCGTAAGCCACGCCAAGTGGTACCAAACTTTGAACCAAAGACCGAGAACGACCACAAGTTCCTTGCCTTCATCCAGAAGCAGAATCCTAGCCCCGGTCTCGGCTGGAACACCTCAAAGTCTGTGTCGAACTGGACGAATAAGTTTGGCAACATTAAGAATGTTTTCGAGACAGGTACAGCTCCTCAAACTTCGAACGGCCCCAAAACGTCCTCACAACCCGCCTCGTCTGCGAAGAGCTTTTGGAAGAAGGCCGAGGAGCAGAACCCCCCACCAAAGGTGGGCACCAGCGTGCTCACATCTGCCCTCAAGGCTAAGGAGCGTAACGAGCAGAGGGCTGAGGTCGTGGTTCCCAAGCCGATCCACGTCAACCAGTTCAGCCACAACCCGCAGTCAGCCTTCCGGCCGGTGGAGGTTGTACCGGAACCAATGCAGACTCAGTTTAAGCCCATTCCCATGGAGAAACCGGTGAATGTGGTGCATAGCCTCTCGCCGACAAAGCCCTATAACCCTGTTTCGCCGACAAAGCCCTACAACCCTGTTTCGCCGACAAAGTCATATAACCCCGTTTCGCCGACAAAGCCTTACAATCCCGTGCGGAAGCCTCCGTCCGAGTCACCCAACTATCCGCAGCCTTCTCCGACAAAGTCGTGGATCAAGCAGAACACGGCAACGAACTCGCCGGTGACTCTCCCCTGGACAGTCAAGCCTCCCGAGAGCAATGTCCTCAAAGTGGCAGCAACGAAGTTTGAGTCGAAGTCACCTCTTAGTGCTGCCCAGCGGCATCACTCGTTCAAACAGCAGGAGAAGAGGCCCTCGCTGCCTAACGCCACACATCCCTATCAATACCAGTACGATGGCTACTCAATGCCGAGTTACATGTCGAACAGCCAGCCTGCGTCGTACGCCGAATACCCGCCGCCTAGGATAGTGCGTGAGAACTCTCTCACCAACCCCCAGGGCGAGCCACTCGTGTTGACACCAGAAAAGCCGGCCTATAGCCCACACAGCCTGCAGCCGTATGACTACTACTGCGACGCGAACGTTCACCAGACTGACATGACAGACGACGATATCGACGACATGGACAGCATGACCGAGTACCGCGTAGAGGCGAAAGTGATGGGAAAGCCCATCAGCCAACAGGCTGTGACGGTGGGCAAACGAACCTCCCACGTGAGCGACGACGAAGTCTTCGGCAAGAACTCTCGGGCGGCTAAGAACCTGCTGTCGGTCATGAAGAACATCGGAAACGGCAACGGAGTTGAGAGGGCGGCAAAGCAGATCGAAAGGAATATCGCTCCGACCGCGTGCATATCCCCTGATGGACGTCCGTATCAGGCTCCGGTTGTAGAGCCGCTGTTCCCCGACGTGACCAAGTTTGAGACAAACCGCATGCCTGAGTATATTGGACCGCAGCCACACCAACGGCAAAAGCAGCAACAGTCGGTGGAGTACCAGAAGAATCCGGTCTACGTTCCGATGACTGATTATCATCAACAGCCACCAGTGGCGCCCCCTAGAGGAAGGAAAATTAGCCAAGATGGCAAACCGACGGCTTCACACTTCCCGCAAGAGCGTCCAAATATCCACCCTGTCTCGCGTCGAGATGCCGCCAGTTCTCTGACTCTCCAAACTGGTCCCATGAGTCCACCTAGCCATTCGTACAGCTCGCAGACCAAGACACCCGACTCGGTCCCCTATACACCGCAAATCATTAGCGATGGAATGTATATGCAAAATGTGCCGACATTCAGGCAACCGTCCGGGCCTAACACGCCCGACGACTATATGGTCCAACAAGCTCCCCGGCAAGTGCAACCTCAGAGCTACCAGCCACCTCCACCGGTCGTGAACTTGCCCCAGATCCCATTGGAAACGAGCTACACTAAAGTCTACGACAAGCCAAGGGACGTTGGCACTTACCAGCCAACAGCGTACCCCACATCGCCAGTCTATCCGAGTGTCCAGCAACAGACCTCACCCAGAGCTCAGCAGCCTCCTCAGCAGCCCACTTTTATGCCGCAACAGACTTATCAAATGCGGAATGAGGTTCCGGCTCAGTACTATCAGTCGGCTCCAGTCTACCAGCAGAACTCTGAGATGGCTCAGCAATACTATCAGTCTCCCAAGGTCCAGCAGAGCCCACAATCCCCGATGTTCCCTCAGCAACAGATCAGCCAGCCGTACTATCAGTCCCCTAAAGTGCAGGCCACCCCACAGGCCCCCCAGTACAGCCCCGAGTACACTGAGCCGGCATTTCAATACAGTCAACCTCCGCAGAAAGTCCAACAAGCTCCACAGCCAATGTCGCCTCCGTACCAACCATCTGCACCGGCGCCAATAAAACAGCAGGTATCACAGCCCATGTCGCCGCCATATCAGCCGGCGCCGGCTCCCAAGCCTCAGCCTGCACAGCCAATGTCAGCCTCATACCAACAAACAGCGCCCCCACAACTAAAACAACAGGCCCCGCAACCACATACGCCATCAAAACAGGGTCCAGTGTCGCCACCATACCAACCAACACCTCCAGCGGTGCAACAGACCCAGAGTCAAAAGCAGACGCCACAAGCTAAGCCCCAGGTGCTGACAAAACCGGAGACTGTGACAAACTCACAATACGCTGCTGCCTCCTATCGCCAGCAAAGTCAACAACAGACCACAGTCTCCAGGCCAGTGGTGAGCCCGGTTAAGCAACCACCCAGCAACACAGCCGCTCTCTGCAAGCAGGCCTCACTGGACGGACGAAGCCGCGTTCAGACGCAGTCCCAGTTTTACGAAAAAGTCGAAGAAGTTCGCCGCAAAAGCCTCGGCAACGTCCTCGAGACGAATCGCCTGGAACGCGAGGCCAGAGAACAAAAGGCAGCGGCCATCAAACAGGACATGTACTCGGTTCAACAAGATCTCTACTCCCAGCAGGTGAAGATGCAGCAGAAAATCGAGGCACACCAGCAGGAAGTCAAGGTGTACAAGTCCTCAGCGCCTGACGACACCCCGGACATAGTGAAATCCTCCCTCGCGAAGGAGGACATTCCGATCCTCAAGAAGTTCGGCCCACCCCAGCGGCACTGCTACATCCCCAATGCTTACCAGAACCCCCTGACCAAGAGCGAGACCACGATCATTGGGAATCTGCCGAAGTCCACTCCACGAAAGAACTCCGAGCCGTCTGTTAACGCCCCCATGAACAGAGGCCCGGTGATTGTGGAGACACCGTCCACCCCGCAACCAGACGGCCAGGACGAGATCCCCCGCAACATAGTCTTCAACAATGTGAACGCCTTCACCAGCATGTCCCGTCGCTACGGCGAAACCACTTCCGAGTACACAAGCAACCAGAACCGGCCGAACAAGCTCAGCAAATGCGACTCCTGGAACCAAATCTGTCAGATCCAGAACGCCGCCAAGCCCACGTCGCCCAAATTCAACAACACCAGTAACGCCCTGCGGCGCACAAAGTCTGGGCACACGCTGGCGCTGCCCAAACTCTACGAGGCCGGCTATGACCGCGTCGAAATGACTGAGAAACAAAAGACTGTAGCTGCCTATTTCTCCGGTCAAAAGTCCCCCAACAGCCTTTCGCGGAACCCCTCGCAAACTCAACTCCACGACGCCGAGGCCACGGCCACAACGGTGTCCGTCAAAAAGTCCTCGATAAACCGCATCAAGACCAGCGAGAAGGCTTCGATCGGCAAGCAAAACCCAAGCTCCGGCTTGTCCCGCAGTCACACGATGCCGCACATCGCCAACGTCAACATGCTCGACGAGACAAACGTCGAAGACGCCTTCGAGCAGCTCATGAATGGCTCCTAGATGGCGCGCTGTCCACAGCTCAAGCTCACTTTGTCCATTCCAAAACACAAAAAAAAAAAAATCAACTCAATACTTTGTTTCGCTCTTCTACTCACTCTCTCGCGGTGTGTCTGCGACAGACGACAGATTCGCGAACACTATTGCCCTAGAATTTTTATATGTTATACGCATTAGTTGCCTGTGTACCTAACGGTGGCTATTGAATGACAGTTGACAGTTGCAATACGAACGAACGAAAGCACTACATCCATCTATTTAGCACTGTACTTTGTATGCCGAAGAGGGACGCAATATGGTTTATGTTTAACTCTGCTTGGTTGTGTGGTGGTAACAAATAAAAAAGTAAACAAGTAAACAAGAGCGAGAAAGAGATAGAGAATTCTTGCACTGCATCTTCTGCCTTCTTCTTCTTCTGTCAAACACTCTAGTCAAAATCTCCTTTTAAAGCCGGAAAATGTCTCTTCTTCTCATCGTATCCGCAAAAGAAATGAAAACTCGTTTAATTCAAATCAAAATGCCTAAAAGAACCGTTTCTTCGTGAGTTTAAACAAGACTGTAGTTGTGTGTTGTGGTTTTCCTTGGTGTTTCCTCTTCACTTTTCGTGTGTGTATGTTTGCTTTTGATTAAAATACGCGCGCTCTATCTCTCTGTCTCTCTCACAAACTTCATGTACATTACACCTCATCCGTCATTTCACTTCAAAATAAACGCTTCTGGCATGTGCTTCATTTTGCTGGCCACTTTCTTGACACTTCGCATGCATAACACCCAAATGTAAACCATGTTGTCCCACTTCACACCGTTTTTTCCGTTTTTTTTTTGTGAACAACGTTTTCGCTTTCCAAGATGGCGATCGATGAATTTTTTTTATAGCGAAAAACTGTGATACTTTGCTTTTGACTTTTGACAGTTTTTGTATGATTTTTCTTTCTTTCCCCTGCTTTTGCATGTCGATTTGTTTTTGACATCCCTGTCTGATGGATGATCGAATTTTGAAAAGATCATCTTTTGTTTTTTGCTTCCTCCCTTCATAGAATGGTTTCCGTTTTTCTTTTTCAAAGAGATTGAAACTAATTGTGAAGACGTTTGCAGTTTGAGTGGCACCATGTTTTGACATTTGTGGTCTAATTCCTCTCTGTGTTCTTTTAGGATTGTCAACTACAACTACTGAGAAAACAGAAACTAAGCAAGAAGATGGAGCTGTTGTTACCACAACTACCAAAGGTGAGTCCTTTCGTATTCCCTAACTGCACTCACTAAGCGTAAATTCTATTTGCAGTTACAACACGAACAGTAACTGGAACACCAAAGCCCGTCTCACCGTTTGCCAAGTTTCAACAGCTTGACAAGCAGAGTCAATCTCCAAAGTAAGTTCAGCCGACGGGTATGCACAATCTTTTGACACATGCCCACAATTCATTCAAACTTACAGTTAACATTACAAAATGAAAACATTATCTTAAGTAAAACATAACATTTTGGGGCAGAAGGTGGCGAGAACACATCACTCATTTATACTATATATTGTTATCATTGGAACATGGTTAGACGTCAGAGTGTTGACGTTAGTTTGTAGTTGGAACCTCTCCTGTATGCTCTAGCTTTTATCTATTGTTTACGACAAATGCATGATATAAATTGGGAAATGTCAAAATAAGACGATAGTTTGACATTTGATTCATTTCTTGTTTTTCAATCGTTCGTTGGTGTATTTTCGCTTGTCGACAATATAAACTTTATCAACAAAACTACCTTGAGGGTCAGCATGTCGTCTCTTATTCTTGTACAATATATCTGTCTCCACATAATTTTGCTCGTTGGGGCAAAGTGGGCGTTGTTGAGAGTACGTCTGGAGTATGATCAACAATTAAGTGCAAGAAGATTCCTTCAGCTCACTTATAACGGTAAAGAACAGTACCTATCGATGTGTATTGCGTCATAATAATGTACTGTTACTCTATACTTATTTTTTTCGGATTAAGAAGCTTCATGCAAATATTGCACTGGCTATTAAAATATTCTTGTGGCCTTTTCGCAATTGTGCGTTCATCGATCAACACCGTTTACTTACTTTGCTTTAACGCAAGGATCTGTTAGACTTTTTCTTTCAATTCCTAATTTTAATTGCTTCGTTTTGTAATACACAAAATCAAGGTTGTACTTTCTCACATACAAAAGAGTTCTTCCGTTTCGAAAGCCAACTGTCAAAACGCACAAGAATTTTCTTCTGCCGAAAGAAAGAGCTTCCTTCGCTTACTTAATTCCAATCGCCCCACAAAAAAGGGAATATGAGAGATTCAACACAGAGTCGACGCATTACATGACAGTGATTTCAGATGGGATCGATGGAGCAATCCGCGGATGTGTGAGGGGCATTAAGTGCACCATATTGAGAATTCACCTTTAAGGACGTGTTTTTTAAACATTGCAGCAACAAATGCTAATTTGTTTGCAGTGAGGAATCATCTCCTTAGAAATTGAACTTAACCATTTTCCATAATATGATTTAAATTTGTTTTCGAATTACGATCCCGATTCCTATAACTTTTAATGATTCAGGTAGTTGTTTTTACCACATGCACGGTCTTGGGGTACGCGGCCTCAGTTAACTGCATCCAGCTGATGTTCCAGCTGGTTATGTTATCTGAGGCGAGATCCTCCTCCAACGCATTGACCTTCGGGTTTGTACACTAAACCTTTCTCAGCTGGAACGTTTCCGTCCATTTTCTCTTACTTAACTAGCATCCTAAGTCAAGACTTCACCAATGTCATCTTACAGATCGTTGAATATTCTTCTCCAAACGTTTTCTTCGCTAACTGGACAGTAAATAATTCGAAGAATTCTGCTCTCAAGAACTTCCTCTTCTCGTCCATAATTTAGAAAATTGGCTTCCAGCACGTTCTTAGGTGCCTCCCTGGATGTGACTATGATTTGTCACTGAGATGAAATACCGAAATGCATGGGCATGGAGCACTTTCATCGGTCATGCATAATCCATTAGGAGTGCTAATAACGTTGTGTTTCTTTTTTATTGAGTTCCTCGATCGTAAAATTGAATTTTGGGGCACATATTGAAGGTACATTTGCCCTCCTAATGAGGTGCGACCTTTGCGCATTCCGGAGCTGCACAGAACGTTTGATTTTATTTTTTCAATGCCCAGTTGGTTTGATATTTTGCTCTGACTGCTTATTGGAGGATTGGTTGAGGTGATGTGATGGACAAACATTCATATCGTCGAAAAGTGTGTTAAACGGTTAAATTCAATGAACGCCAGTTACGCAAAATATTTCTTGAGACTTTTTTAAAGCATTCACTTTAAGTTCGATTCATAAAATTGGCCATACTGGTTATTTATAAACTGTTCTATCTTAAAATACCTACCTGTGGCTTCTGAAACAGAAAATACCAAAATTTTGTTTCAACGCTTTACTTTTGTTTTTGGCTCCGTTTATTAGTACAGACAACCACCAACTTTCCAATATTGTAGACTCAACTTCTGCTTCTCGTACATCTTACACCTTAAAACCTTTTATAGACCAAACATACCTAGACACCGGGTAACTCTTTCAATTCTTATTCCACTTATTCCACAATTCATTCCCATAGCTGCCGCAGCTACCGGTTCTTCCATTTACATACGCTTTTGAAGTAATTTGAAATAACCCACGCCCCTCAAATACACCACCCTCAAATTAACAGAAAAAGACGGGAGAGAAAACTGGTATCGGGGATGTTCAGGACACCACAGCCTCAGTCTGTCTACCAAAAAAAAAAAACCTAAATCTGCTCCCAATACTTTCTTAAATCTTTTCCACAACTAAACCTAAAAAAAATAAACAACCAGAAAAACATGTATTTATATCGAAAATTTGTTCAGATCCCCGGCCACGCCCACAACCCCTGGGGGTTCTTCCACTGGTTCCACGCCAATATTCAGATTTACTGATCCGGCATTAAATGCACGTGCCGCCACTGTTAAGGAGCAACTTTTACAGTGGTGCCAAAGTAAAACGCAGGAATACGAGGTACCTACATCATGGCAACGTTGTGACTTTTCTTTTTATTTTTGTTTTCTTTTTTTTAATTTTTGTTGTTGGCTCTTTATTGGATTCTTTTTAGTGTTTACTTTTTTTTATTATTTTGCTGATTTACATAACGTATTCGGTGTATTTTTTATTAGCTCTAATCCTTTACCTAATCGATGATAGGGTCTGTGGCGATACTTCACTTTGTCACTCTTGTTTTTTGTAGATATTTTGTGTTTCTTTTCATTTTTTGATTTTTTTTGACATTTCGCTCACGCTTTTAATCAAAATCGCTTCTCTATGGTGTTATGTAGTTTTTATTGGCTATCGTAATAAAATCATGCTTTCTTTGGGTGGCTAGAAGTAAGTTTTTTTTTGTCGCTTTAAAATAGAATAAGGTCTTCTGTGGGGAATAAGAGATCAAAAAGCATTTTACAGGTGACAGCTGTCATGAAAATCGATTGGTTAATGTAATAGTTGATCAGATTTGTAAGTATTGCGATGGTTGTCAAGTGCTAAAAAATAAGAATATAAACCTTACACTGACATGCAAGAGATGTCACTGTCGGCAATGGAGGCTTATGAATGCCGGCATGCAGGAATTGTCTGTTCATAGCATATGTCACCGCTGTGATGGATAGACTTAAGCCGTATATTTGCGCTATATTAGTGTTTATTTGTAATTTATGGAAACCAGAATGATTCCATTAATGCATAGATAAATTTAAACATTTTGTTCGAAAAATGATGACTAAGAGTCGATTGCGGAAGATCGAGAGGCCTGGACGTCGCTCGTGCTTGCATTCCCCGCGCGACCTCTTTAGTGGAACCCTCGGGTTAAAGAAGATAATAGCGATGAGATGATGAAGGTTAACAAAAAATTTAAAAGAATTGAGATGAGTGAATATTGAACATTTTCAGATTTTGTCTACACGCGATTATTTGAGTTAAATGCTTCAGATAAATGCTTTTGTAGCACACTTGTGCCCCAATTACATTTTTTCTTTCTCAGTACTCAACTTTTGTTGTATTCTTATTACTCATGCACAGAAAATAGTCTATCGATACATGAAGCGAGCTGTCACAAAGCAGAAGATGTTTCTGAATATTGTAAAAAAAAGTTCTGAGAGCATCCTTCTATCATGTGAGCGTATGTTGGCTTTGTCGTTTTACGAAATAGAGTCATAGTATGAAGTATAAGCCACCTGGGGTACGAAGTCGACCACGACGTAAGAAAGAACAGGCAACTATGATTTACCACTGAGATGAAATACCGCCGCAAGCGAAAGTTCAAGTTCTGCGTTTTTCATCTTTCTTTTCGAAAGATTGACAATAGAATTTGAAGTCAATATCAACAATCGAACACAGAAAGGATATATGAAACCCAAATTCAATATTTTACTTATCAGGAAGGTAACGTAATGTTGCGTCATATGGCCCATCAGGAACAATGTTGTCGGTTAAATACGCATTCGTAAGAAAATGCGTTTGTGGTCGAAAAAGTAAGCACCAAGCCCATTCGTTCAGGTACATGGAAACTTACGTTCTTCAATGTTTTGCATATCTTCAAAGCGACCGCTTTGAGATGCCTAAAACATATGCCGTTGTTCAGCAACATAAAGCTTCAGTGAAAGCAAAAGCAGAGAATCTACAAATATAATCAATTTTCGGACAGACTTGTTTTTGCACATTGCATGATGTTTACATTATGAACACCTTAACATGTTTTAAGTTTCAAAGTTTTCAAAGGATGCAAGTCGAGGGATCTTTTCTTTGGGTCCGAAAACCAAGCGCAACTATTAAAAATTTAGAATTCGTTGAATCGAACGAAACTTGACGAATGCATTTGCGTTGTAAAACTATGATATATCTAAATCTTACTGCTTTCTTCGAGTAATTCTCAAAATCAGCGAGTTTGAACGCTGTAAACGAGATAGCTTCGTTTAATAGTATTTCAAGAGAAGTAACATCAAAGGACACTTTCTTAAGTAAGTTCGCTCCTTAAATCAATAATAATATTATTGAGTGGCACTACAGCCCACAAGGGACCAGGGTCTAGCTTCTGCAACACCTACTCTGTTCCCTCGCGAGTAGAAGTGACTTACAGTTTCTTGCCGACTTCGAACGGAGAGAATTAAGAAGCTTTTCATAGAATGTTGATACTCTTTGAGTGTTGTCAGCAGCTCGAAAGAGGTGGTGCCGTGAAAAAATGGGAGGTGTCCCGACCGGGAATCGAACCTAGACTTTCTTTTTTTCCATCAAGGTTTATGCTGTGAAGACTAATCAGTTTTATGTCGAAGTGTAGACAATTCTTGAGTTGACTATTGTACCTTAGAGAATGATAAGCCTAAAATTCGTTTAAACGTTTTCAATAAATTAGTAAATTTGTTTTGTGTTATAAAAAACCAAATTTATGCCGAAGGCCTTCGATTTTGGGACTGCATACCTCGCACTACCTCTTTCGAGTTGCTGACAATACGACGTTTATGAAAAGCTTCTCAAATCTCATTGTTGGCACTCGGTAAAAAAACATGCAATAAAGGATCATGGTTCAGCATACGTGTAGCCAAACAGAAAAGTTTTGTGCCTACGCAAACTGGCCTGGAGTTGCAAAGCAGCAAATAGAAAAGAAAGCAGGAGTTTGTTCATAATTCAAGAAGGAAACATGACGTTTGTAACTGGATACGGACCAAACATGATTATGCGTACTTTTTAAACCGTGATTAGTTGATATTTCGCGTCAAATGCTTTTTTGATCTCTTAATTCATTTTCCTTTGGGTCTCCTCCTCCATCACCGCTCATACAGAATATTTTCTAATATAATGTTTCTTTTATTAATTTCTTCCCCATCTAGAATGTTCAAATAACAAATTTTAGTACGAGTTGGACAGATGGTTTAGCGTTTTGTGCCCTGATACATCATTTCTTACCGGATGCCTTCGATTATAGTAAACTAACTCCTAAACAGCGAAGATATAACTTTGACCTCGCTTTCCGAGTGGCTGAGTAAGTTGAAATAGAAAACATCCCAAAATCCGCATGAATTCAATTCAATATTTTGTTAATTTTGTTTTTTTGCAGTGAAAAAGCCGGGATTGCGCCCCTACTCGACGTTGAAGATATGGTAGTTATGAAAAGACCCGACTGGAAGTGCGTTTTCACCTACGTCCAGAGTATCTATCGTCGATTCCGCAATTGCCAATAAAGCGCTCTTAATCTAACTCACATTTTTTTTCAAATTCTTTCCCCCACGCCACGGACCCGGGATTGAGTTGCAAAAAAAAAATATCTTCAACTGCTAAACCATATGTGAAAGCCAAAAAATTAAAATCTTATCGTATCTTATCAGGGTAAATTGATGCATTTTCTAAAGGGAATAAGTATGGCACGCATGCAAGCATGCCCTTAGGTTGTTAAAAGTAATGTTAGGTGCTGATATACTTACAGATATTTTTACACAATGTTTTTTTTACAATTGTTTTGTCCTGTCTGACTTTGATTCTCGTTACTACACACTTGTATTTGAACTCTCGCGTTTTGATGATTACGTTTCACTCAATCAGAGACGTGAAACATCATCAAAATCAAGCAAAAATATAAAACCCTACTTTAAGTCTTGTTTTCTTAGTTTGAGATACTCGCACAAAATGATATTTCTTTGTTATTCATTTATATGCCAATTTTGAATGAACTTTGTTTTGAAATGGGAGCACCATTCGCCTCCCTTATATTTATCGTAAATTTAGAAACGTTTTGAAAGAAAGAAAAGTGTATTCTTGTCGAATTTATTGAAATAATTTTAATTTTTGATGGAGCTAAGGATGATCAAATCTCAAATGTAATACACTTTACGAATCATATAATTATTTACTAATTACTGCAATATGCTGCAAGCTCATATACTACATACATATATACTTATCTTATATACTAAAGTTAACTAATGATCATGTAGATTCAGTCAAATATAATTCTGCATAAACAATTTTATTGTATTCTTATTTTTTATGTTTTTTTTTATTTTTTGTTCTTTTTGTTTCGCGCAAGAAGTTGTTGAACTAATTAACTATTTTTTGTCAGGGTCAAGCCTGGAGGTTGTTGATTGAGAAAGGTTTGACTGATTTTTTTTTATTTTTATTTTCTTAATTTAACAACTGTAATTAATTATTCATATTGTTATGAAAAATAAACATTTTATATTTGAATGGTGTTTTTTTAATGTATGATACGCCCAACTGGAGTATCCTCGACGGAGGGGATTGAAATGTCAAAAACTGAATAAGTTCGACGTTTTTCATCCTTGATTTCGTTCATTACAGGGGTAAACGTTGAGACCTTCGAAAATCTACAAAGCTTAAGGTATCCTGCGATTATTCCAAAGATTCTGTATAACAGCATCCAATTAAAGGTCTGACTGCTTTTCTCATTTTAGCGAAATACTGTAAAAAGGTATAGAAATAACGAGAAAGTAGAAGAAAGAGATAAAAGGCAGCAATCACTTTCGATACAGTTTTTAAAGACTGCCAGACCATGGTTTGAGGGAATTCTGGACTCTCTTTTGCGACAAGTTACTTTTCTAAGATCTAAGATGTATACATACTCGGGTTCATCACAGATTTGTATTTGACTACAACAGAGCTGATATTGAGACTTAAGGCTTTCAATAGCCGTTTTTCAGCATCGATGACATTACAGTTCCAAAAAACGTGGGAAGTGAGATGTATTATGTATGAGATGTAATGATGAAGTTCCGGTCCAACTTCACTTTGTAAATAAATAAATAGCTTGAGTTGCACTGCTAGATCTGAAAAGCTTTTCATGGACAATATGGTGTTGTCAGCAACTCGAAAGCGGTGGTGCCATGAAAGAAGCGAGGTTTCCAGCCTTAGGCTTCATTACTGAACAAAATTTCAAGACAAAATATCGGATTTTCATTGAGTTTTCCCAGAACTGGACATATGACGTAATTTCATGTCATTTGGCTTCAATGTTTTATAATAATAATTGAGTAGCACTGCAGCCCACAAGGGACAATGACTACTTGTGTTGTGCGCGCTACTGTCCTTACACAAGTAGAAGCGATCCACAGTTTTTTGAAAAACTCCGAACGGCGAGATTTAAGAAGCTTTTCATCACAATTGATACTCTTTGATTGTTGTCAGCAACTCGAAAGAGGTGGTGCCGTGAAAAAATGTGAGGTGTACCGACCGGGAATCGAACCTAGCCTTTCTGCGTGGCGTTCAACGCACTTACCACTACCTCACGGCGACCACACAATCTTGCCAAGTACTGTTCATTTATTTGGGCTCAAGGGGCAATTGAGTAGTTCAGACCCATATAGATGGATCAAGCTTACTTTATATAACATCCTGCTCTATGACGCAGAGGCTCACTCAAGAGCAGATAAAGATGTCCTTAATAGCAGAGAAAAGTTCTGAGTTCACACTGTTTGCATTTTGGTTTTTGGAGAAGATTTAACCACGACCTGTACGTCTAGGAATTCAACGTTTAAGATGGCTAGCGCATGTAGACTGCATGAACAACATTGCACCAGCCCGAAGAGTCTTTAAAGGCGAACCAGGAGAAAATGCAAAAGAGGAGACGCCCACAAACCCGATGGACTTCAATTGACTTGGTGCGTGAAATTGGAGGCAGCTAGGTAATGATCATGCCGGGTGGAGTGACTTGTTGGTTGAGATCCAGGTCCACCCCACAATCTATGTAGTTTAGAACATAGAGTGTGGGATGCTTGGAAACTCTTATTTAGCTGTGTAGCGCTTTAGGGTTACGTTTATCAGTGTCTGCTGATATGGGCTCAATGCGCGACGCCATTAAAGTTATTATGCTTATTTTCTTTCATTCATTGGCTGCTGTTCCATACACTTGAAAGCTGCAGTTTTACACAAGATCCAAATACGGTGGATTTTTGATAATGTTCCCAAGTCAACAGATCAGATCTCAGATCAACGTCAGCAAAATCCTTTTTACGTGACAAGTGAAGTAAAATCATGACACAGGGAAATGGGTACGCGACATGTTATCGTAGTCAAGACGAGTCATTTTATACTTTAATTTGATTCACATTTGCTCCGTATCTCAACGGTTGTATTTAAAACCGTCTAAGACAGGGTCAAAGTCAGTACAAAACGAAGATACTGGAAAACTGTTATTTTTATGAGGTTTCCTGCGTTTTCATTGGTTATTGACAACATATCAGATTTTTGTTCTACACAGTGAAACATTTCTAGAATCCCTGCATTTATCATTTATCAAAATAACAACATTGCAGTGACGTTGCTTGAATGAGTAGGTCTATTTTTGTCCTTGATCTCTGTCCGTTCCCCCTATGACCATCGCGTTTTTTTTCGACTTAAACTACTTCGTTGCACGCAAACGCAGTTTTATCACGCTAAAAAAGACAAGTAATTGGCTTGACAACTAGCAGCAGCTCCCCGGTCACTTGTAGATCCTATCCTCCTCATATGCAGATATTTTTTTTTTTAAAGCGAAATGAATTAAAACACAGCCCTGAAGAAGTAAAGCTTTAGTGATCTTTAAAATATAAATCGTGTCGCTTTAACAAAACAGTGCTCTTTAAATCTCTCCCTCTAGAAGAACTCAAATTGATCACTCGGTGTTTCCGTGTCAATTACTAAATCCGTATCTTGACCTCCAAAGTTCCACCAATGTTTGACGATGTTCTTGATAATAAGACATCTGGTGATTGAGTACTCGAGGATGTGAAAAAAGATGATGCCTATAAAGGAATTTCAAGTTATTCAGGAGACAAGCAGCACTTGCATCCATACTTGAAGTCAATAGCAGAGCAGGTGCCAGCACAAGGATCTGCAAAGTATTGTGTTCTCCCAACTGAAGATTATCCATTATCTGCAGGACCTAAATAAGACTCATTCATCAACCCTTGGCACCAACACACATTCAATGCAAATCAAACCTGATAGAGGACTACGTAGGATATCGGTGCCAAAGATATCAAATGAGCACAGTTCTTGAATATCACCCCAAAATACTTCCACTCAAAGAACGACCAGAATAAGCGAGAGTAGCTGTGTTTCTCTGCAGCCATTTGGAACCGTGTTCCACAAATTTCGCACCGATCATCACCCCTGTGGTGTATCCATCGTCGCAAGCATTTAAGATGAACGTAGCCCTTAAAGCATATCATGAAACAAACATCCGCCCACGAACTCATACGTACTTACAACACTTCCCTTGCACTCACAAGGGCATTGTTGGATGGGTAATTCGTTTCGATTCCAGCGGCAAATTCTGCACGAGTGGCCCAGTTCGTTTGATGAACACACACTGAGTACGGAATCGACAGGAGGGACGGGACCGTTGTTGCGACTGACGTTGTTGTATAGTCGCATAGCAATGTTTTCGTTAAGAAGCAGTCTTCTGGAAATTTGTGGTGCAATGTTGTAAACGCTTTCGCTCGTGTCCATGGCTCCGATTACAGGTCTTGAGGTATCGGGAAAGTTTTGTGTTGCTCGATTATTTGAAATCAAAGGAAAATTTTGTCCATTTTAGCAAAATCCAAAAACGAAACGAATTTATTGAAATTTTGAATTTAAATTCTCAAAAAAATGATCAAAAATTAACGCGATACTTCCTCTGTAGAGAAACACGATAACTTTGTAGACAGTAAATTAATCATTTGAAAATTCAACTTCGACAGGTTCCATCTTATGTAAATGGAGTTTTTGAAAGCACCTGATATTTTGGCAGTGAGACGACTTTGTGTGCAGGCGGGTGGTGAGAAGGTTCAAGAAGTCAATCAAATGAGGCGTAGGAGTTTAACAAGCCACGGAACAAGGAAAGGAACACCTTTAAGAGCTGAATTCGCTATGGGTACTCAACATCTTGTGACCTGTATACTAAGGTACAAAGACTCTACAAGCAGCTAGGAAACAATCCTAGAAGAAGTTGGGCCTTGGAAATAGACCGGAAAATGTGCTCTGGTAAATCATTCATCAACATAGACGAAAGAAGTTCATTGAAGGTTTTGTTTTTCAGCAATTTGAGGTGGATATCTTGCGCGGATGTAACGAGCTGGTTCGGATGAAATATTTTGTGTCTTTCTCGTATTATAAAGCTGGCCTGGAAACTTGAAGAGATTCCTGGTGTGTCCTTCAAGAAGGGATATAAAAGTGATTGCTCTTTCTACGGGGATATATTCCTATCCTTTTAAGCTCTTCACTTGAGAAGGCTATGGAATATGACATATCAGCTGTGTTCAGATTAACGGTGTTCTTAAGTAAAAATGAGTGAAATCTCAGCGTCGTCTGTCCGGTCCACAAGAAAGGAGACCCTTTCGACTGCGCCAACTATCGAGGGATTAGTCTCCTTAACATCGCGTACAAGATCCTCTCTGCCGTATTGTGTGAAGGTCTGAAATCGTTCGTCAACAACCTGATAGGTCCTTATCAGAGTAGTTTCAGGCCAAGGAAGTCCACCATCGACCTTATCTTCACACTACGGCAGATCCTGGAAAAGACCCAAGAAGTGCAAATCGACACTCACCACCTATTCGTCGCTTTCAAGGCCACATATGACAGTGTGCATAGAGACGAGCTATACAGTGCCATGTCTAGTTTTGGCATTCCTACCAAACTCTTCAGATTGCGTAGGGTGACGATGGAGAAGGCTCGCTGCTCCATCAAGGTCGGTAAAGACCTAACCGAGACCTTTAACATCATTCTTGAAGGAATTATTCAAAACTCGAAAGCCAATACCAGAGGAACAATCTTTCAGAAGTCCGTCCCGATGAATAATCTTTCAGAAGTCCGTCCAACTACTCCTATATGCCGACGAAATTGACATCATCGTAAGAACGCAGCGTGATGTCAATAGCGCTTTTGTGGATATTGCAACGGAGGCCGCGAAGATGGGTTTAGCGGTATACGAGGGTTAGACCAAGTATATGCTGTCAACGAGAAAGGACACCCAACACCGACATATCGGTCGGAACGTCAGACAGATATAACTTTGAGGTAGTCAAAAACTTTGTCTACCTATGCACCGCTATCACTTCAGACAATGACAACAGCGCTGAAATCAAACTAAGAATAACTCTTGCCAATCGCTGCTTCCTTGGGCTAAGAAAGCAATTGGTAAACAAAGTCCTCTCTCGAACAACCAAGGGAATCGTCCAGGTCTGCTTAATGGCGCAGAGGCATGGACTTTTTCAAAAGCGGATGAAGCTGCTCTTGGTTGCTTCGAGAGGAAAATTCTTCGTAGGATTCTCGGTCCCGTCATAGATGGTGAGTGGACGCGGAGATATAATGATGAACTATACGGGCTGTGGTCGCCGTGGCGTAGTAATAAGTGCGTCGACCGACACGCAGAAGTTCAAGGTTCGATTCCCGGATAGGATACCTCAAATTTTTTCAGTGCATCACTTCTTTTGAGTTGCTGCCAACAGTCAAAAAGTATCAATTGTCTATGAAAAGCTTCTCAAATCTCGCCGTTCGGAGTTGGCAAAAAACTGTAGGTTTCTTCTACTCGTGAAGAACAGTAGCACGCACGAGTAGTTGTTATAGAAGCTAGGCCCTGGTCCGTTGTGGGCTGTAGTTCCACTCAATTATAATTAACTGGCAGCAGCTGGCGAAAGATCGTACTGGCTGTAGAGGCATGTTGGTTGAGGCCCAGGTTCACCCCCGTCACAAGAAGAAGATCGGAGTATTTGCCTGAAATGAGCTTAATACTCTTCAACGACAAGATTCAAATTATATAATTCCACGTCCATCTCACAGAAATTCATCTCATCCTCACATTCCTGTCGCCGTATTTTACCTAAGTGTCCCTTTTCATATACATTTCATATCTTAAAACACTCTGTATTTTTAAAGTCAATAGACTCCTCTGAAAAATCAGAAGAAGATTGAAATCAAAATTGAAAGTCAACAGTCACACACGGAATTTTACAAATCTCTGTTACCGCAGACAACAACCGACCATCATTTGCGAACACACCCGCAATCCAATTCCATCGGCGAATTAGCATAAAAACAAATTCCAATTCGCCCCGACTACACGGCGAACGAACGAAAGTGAGAAGAGACAACATAAAACACGACAGAAAGACAGAGTGAGCAACCCGAACCCGTACCCGATCAGCCGCGGCCAGCCAACAGCAGCAGCCAGCCAGCCAGCACAATAGTGAGCGAAAAGCAAACGAAAACGGCACAAAGTGAAAATCTCTCTAGCGTAAACCAGCGACTGGCGACGACGAGAAAACATTAAAACCCCCAAAAAATAACAAATTATAAGTTTTAGAATCACTCTTGACGGTGTAAAGAAATCGATAAAAAAATTTAATTCACACACAAAGAGGAATACAAGATCCGTGTACCACAAAAGGCAACAATATGGCGGAGGAAGTTCTTTTAAAAAACCCATCGTCCCTTTATAATAAGTGCTTGCAGTGTTTTGTGTCGAATCTGAATTACAGTGTGGCCAATATGAATCAGGTTAATCAACTTCGTTACTTGCCTCCGGTCGTGCTTAAGGATATCTACGCCAAGGTAAGTCTCCAATCTCCCCTCGAAAGGGCACGTATCACTTGGAAAAAATCAATTTCTGTGCAAAACTAAAAGGAATATTCATTCTATTGAAAGTGTCGTCCACCTCTTGTTTTGAGTTGGACCCGTTCCACCACCCCGACTTGATTTTGGTTTTAACACACCCACATGACGGTGGTCAGGTTCTTCTCAAGTTTGCTGCTGTCTACTCTTTGTGTGCCGTGTTTGGTGTTTCCCCCACTCCTGCTTGGCGAATCAAACTGTTCTTAGTGCACCTTGTCGAAGCATAAAAGTGAATGCAAAATAACAACACATCTGAGAATACGCGACTTTTGACAGCATCACGCAGCGCAATCAGCTGGCGGTGGTGTTGGTTGCTGGCGTTGTGGTGTGATTGTGGTGCTTGCCGTGGAGGACAGCGATGATGAAATTTTCACTTTTACTTCGAGTATGTCATTGTTTTTGCTTTCCTCTCTGTTTTTCTCTATTAATTTCTCCTTTTCGCCTTCTTCGTCTATTGATGACGAAGTCTCCAAACGTGAATCGATGTGGGGGACGGCGACGTTCCTCTGAGGGAGTTACTTCACGTCCTGGCAGCGGTCCAAGAAAATCATGCATGCAAAAAACAAAAAAAATGTGCCCCCCTCCTAGGGGAGAAAACCTTCAAAAAGCCCGATTGTGGAAGATATTCCACTGTCTGCGGCTACTAAACTGGTGTGCCTCGCGATATTCTGCCTCCCGTCGAGCGTGTGTGCCTGTGTGCGGTTTTTGTTTTCGCATTTCTATGCGTATTGATTTGCCTTTAGTATTTCAATCAAAGCTGGTGAATGGGTCAATTAAAGTTACTGGTGCTCTGATCGTCGTCGGTAGTTTGAGCACATTGTCTGCGTCAATAAACCACTACGCACACGGGTATGCATACAATGGAGGCGAGGAATGTTTTCTTAATCATTGCTTTCCTTGTTATCAGTCTCGCTGGCGGTTTAGAAAAAAAAAAAAAAAAAAACATGCATCCATCCAAGCTTCAGGGACACTTCACGACTGTGAGACATTTACATTGTGAATTGATGAGATTTTTGTA
Organism: Eristalinus sepulchralis; assembly: GCA_944738645.1. Taxonomy (NCBI): domain Eukaryota; kingdom Metazoa; phylum Arthropoda; class Insecta; order Diptera; family Syrphidae; genus Eristalinus; species Eristalinus sepulchralis. Next base: position 47,851,433 of record OX122884.1, read on the forward strand.
TTGTTGCCATCGCCCCAGTGCTCGGATTTGGTTTCCGATGTTGAGTGATGGAAACACTTCAAGTTTCAGATGTGAGCATTGTAAGGTTTCTCTGATGGCAGATAATTGGAAGTTGAATGACGTGTTTAGATGTGGGTGTGGTAATTAATTTTAGTCACAACTTGTGTGAAGAGCATTCTCCGCTTGACAATAGCTTGTTCTATTGGTTCACGTCAAAAGAAGCCCTGATTGCCTTTGAGGTTATGAACGCCGCACGTCAAACCATGTCTACGGAGCACCAGTCAATAACCTCTTCATATTCGCCCTCAAATGTTGGTGTCCAGGAACACTGACCTATACCAAGACTCCGCAGCCGGTGTCTACGGCGAAACCCAAACAAGGAATATCGTGTTTTCCTGGAAGAAGGGTTCTCCGCCAATTAGATTTTCTGCGAATTTCAGACTCAAGGGCAGACGTTGATTGTTTTTGCCTGAGGTCGGAGTGAGAATTTCTGTGTGTCCACTTAGAAGTCTAAAGCACGTGTTTGAATGGAATTTACATATTTTGCAAGCATTCCAAATACGCACCAATCAAGTTGCTATTTTTTTTTCCTTTCGTGCAACACGCACATTTATGGCAACAGTCGTTATAATTCCGCGGGGCAATCGCGGAAGTATTTTCGATGATCACGTTTTATATCTTATCTCCATGTGTGATGCATTAGCCAAACCAGATTCCATCGATTTTGTGCACATGCTACTGTGGTCGTCAAAGAATTTCGCCATCCACCGGTTGTCGTGAATCATTTGAAGAATCGGAACAAATGAAGAATTGATGCAATTGATTGCATCAACTGATGACCCGGCAGAGCGACTGAATCATCATCAGTCATTGCCAGTCCAAAGTCGACGTCAGATTGTAATTTACGTTTAATTGACTCGTCTGCTGTCGATGCATAAATTAAGTCCGACGGAAGTTCTGAAAGAATTTATCGTTGGCCGATGAGAAATCCATTGCGAACCTCCATGTGATGGGCTGGTGTATACTTTGCCTGCACGTAGGCATTGTTCTATGTATGGCAATCATCGTCATGAACATCAGACTCGCAGAAATATGGGAAACTTCTCATGAATTTTTCAAATTGTTTGCTTGTTCAGTGGGGGGGCCTGGAAATTCCGTTTGTGTTGTTCCGAAGTCGGCGGCATTTTCTGTGATTCATTTGAATTGCATATTTCCGAAATTCCCCCTTATATACATTTTGGCTTCGTGTAAACATCAACTGAGAAGCATCTTATGGGTGTCATGAGAAGGTTCATCATTTTGGTGATGTTGAGCGACAAGATTTGTGTTTCCCTTGCGACTTCAAGTCAGCGAGAGACTGCAACTGCTTAGGACGGATACGTCATTAAGATCGTATGAACAACACAGCTCCAGTCCGAAAAGCCTTCAAATCCGAGGCATTTGAACAAGTCAACAGAGGGCATCCTTGTTGAAGTTGGTGGAGGATGACTTCAACCAACTTGGCCAAATTGGAGGGTCCTTGTGAAAGAACGTCCCAACGAGAGAGTCATGTTTGTTGAAGAAGCAGGCTCTCGCCAGACTGTAGCGCCATCCCAAAAAGAAGAACAGACTAAATTAAGGCCGCTTTCTGTCCACTATCGGCCAGAATACATTCCATTCTGTTGTCACTCTGAGTCTCTTCAACTCCATTCGTTCAACTAAAAGTGCCTTCATTTAACACATGAAGGAGCATATTCTTAAACTGTTTATGTACAAATAAACTGATTTGTGACTCTATTTACTAAATAAAGAGACGTTACATTTTCTCTCCAAATGACGAACATCTACCCCTATTATTGGGGAACTAAATTACCATCCCCCCGATCGTGTGTGTTTCCCTTCAAACTGACAAAGTAGTGTCGCGTTAAAAACTCTCATAAACTTAAGATTAAATTACTTTAGACTTCGATGTTGCTCTTATCTCGGACGAGCGCGTATCTTTTCAATTATCGAGTAGAAGCGCTTTCGCTCAGCTAACAAAGATTTACTCCGCGTAAGTGCAGTGATTATCAGCTCTTGAAGCTTATCGATTAATTGTTGGCTGTGCCACCATGACTGTGGCATTTTTCATTACTTTGAAATTGAATCGTGGGTGAGATAAATTTCTATGCGGCCTTAAAGTCAAACAAAGGAAAGCCTCATAAACTTTTGGTTTTGAATTTGAGTTGAAATTGTATAGGAGGTGCATACAATTTAAGCACGTTTTTGATGTGCCTTAGTAATCATACAACGACTGTCCTTAAATACAAAAAAAGGTACCACCTCTGACTCTGACGTTCATTGTGATCCTGTAAGCTTTGAACCCGAAGACATCGTTGAGTTTGTGTTCATAGCTCCTAGAGAAGTTTACTTTGATTATTGTGAGTTTCGGCTTTTTTATGCGGTTGCCTTAATGCCATTTGGTGCTCGATGTGTTAGACCTGTTGGCCTGTAAATTTAGTAGTAGTCTGGAAAATGTCACTGGAGAAGGCGTCGCCTCTGTGTGGACCTGCGCATTCGACGGAAAAAATTGTTTGCCAGCTTCCCACATGTGATTAAGGCCCTCCCGGCATGTGTGCACCATATCTTTCGGGGAAGTCATGTGTTGTGTTCGGATTTGAGAACTCTTCGTGTCAAAACTGTGATTAATTCACTTATTATGGGCTAGACAGTTTAGCCTTTGTCTCGTTTGAAGCTTAACATAGCTTCGTTGTCGAATTCTCTCATTGAGACACGACGATCGGTCTTTTGATAGCCTGAGAGCTTTGGCATCCACTTTCAATGGCGTCCATGTCTCCATGATCTAGAATAGGAGTTAGATGATGATCGTGTTTGTCTTTCTCTTCTTGATCCCAAATAAACTGCGACTGACAAGAGTGATCGTCTGTCGTCTGATCTCGGTATTGGTGCTGTTGTCGATGACCAACGTCTTTGACGAACGCAATATTTTTGCTGCACATTGTGATGGTTGGTGTCTTAGGAAACTAGTTCTTAATCTCTCATCTTCGTTAAGAAAAATCGTATGCCAGCGAATACCATTCAAATCATTGTCTTTTGTCCTTTATCCTGCGTGACTGACATTCTTTGTTCTCAAACGAGAATTTTTTTTATTGTGGTAAGTGACTAAAACTGGCAAGTAACTCATTCTTCAATCCGAAGGTCGAGTGTCAGAAATGTTGTTTGCCTTTTGCATTAACATCTGTTTCAAACTCTATCAAGGAGACTCTTTGTAGTGTTTTGTTATCACTTTCTGTCAAAGAAATAATGTGTTAAGTGGTCTCTGGCATTATCTAGAGTAAAAATCACAACTGCAGTCGATATCTTCAAAATTTAAATGATTCTCTCTGTAAGTAAGAAGTGCCAATTATGCTTCTTTTCATGTCGCTACACTCTTCTCGGGGTGAATCGGACTCTCCAGTTAGCACAATCTCTCGCCAGCTGCCTCCAGTTGCCCGCTCCAATTTGGTTGAGGTCCTTCTCCACTTGTGTGCTCCATCTCAACCTAGGCCGTTCTCTGTTGCGTTGTCGCAATGGCTCGGATTCGAAGAGTTTTCGGCTCCAAGCGGTGATGTCCATATGTTCTACATGACGTAGTCATCTTGAGCGTTAAAAGTGAGTTTGTTATCGACCTTGAGGGAGCAGCGAAAGTTCTCCATCGTCATTATACACAATCTGACGAATTTTTTAGCACGTTCCATGCACTCGGTCATATGCGGCCTTAAAATCAACAAATAGGTGCTACGTGTCGATCTGTACTTCTTGGGTATTTTCCAGGATCTGCCGTAGTGTGAATATTTGGTCGATGATGAACTTTCCTGGCCTGAAAACACACTGATAAGGACTTAACAGGTTGTTGACGAACGGTTTCAAGCGTTCACACAATACTCTAGAGAGGATCTTGTACGCGATGTTTAAGGGACTAATCGATCGATAGTTGGCTCAGTTGAAGGGGTCTCCTTTTTTGTGGACCGGGCATACGACGGCGGCCACAGCGAAAAGAATGAAAATAGTGGAAAGGTGCTGATATATGTCTCAGCATGTGAAGCTTCCATCAGCCGGATGAACTTGGTCCAGTGATGTTTCAAATTCTTAAAATTGTCTGTCAGTTTTTATAGCGACCTCCAGCATCAATCGAAAGGGTTTCCAGCAAGTAGCTGTGAAACCGTCCTTCTGGCTCAGTTGCCCGTTTAAAACAATAAATAAAACAGGATAGAATTTTCCATTTAAGTGCTTTTGCATTAGCACTGCTCCGAATCCAATGATTCTTGAATCCCACTGTAACGCAATGTGGAGTGTTAATTGCTAGTACTGGTGATTCTACTAATTTCTCCTTTAAGGACTGAAAAGTTTCCAGGAAACTGTGACCTTCACTTTTGTAGGGGATAGGAGCAACTTTTTATTTTCTGAACACGTTAGCCGGGTCAAGTTCAGTGTTTGGACTGGTGCGTATTAGTGAATCGATGTTTATTTGTCGACGAAGCTGCATAAACGATTTCGGAACAGTGACACTGCTTTGAAGTAGACCCAATGGTTGCCAATGTTGTACGGTGTGTTTGCAAATGCAGCACAGACAACTTTTCTCACGTCATATGTTTTATGCAGGATTTAAGACACGCGGTCAAACGTCTACTCTGTCGCTCCAATCGGCGGTCTGTCACTACAAGGTCGTGGACTCAGAAATAGCAGAATGAGGTCTCAACCATATGCAACAGTGGAATATTAGGACGTGGCAGTGAACCTTCTTCTTCAGTTAGTTCTATATTCCAGAGAAAATGGTTCTACCTGGTGCACAATCTAATGTGTCAGTATCATCGTTTCTAAGTAACATGGACGTTTTATTGGCAAAAATCTTATTGCCAAAAGCATTATAGGAAAACATAAATATTATTCTTTAAAATCCCAAACAAAGTTTCAGTAACATAACTTAAGGGTTCCCGGAAACAATTTTTCTTTGGAACGCCTGGGACGCACCGGTGATATTCTTCTTCTGCCTCGCTTGCTTAACAGAAATTCAACCTCCAGCACAATAATTCATTACACAAAAAAAACGCCGTTACTCGTTGTAATTACGACAAAACGAAGATGTAGAAAATTCTGCAGACGGAAGCAATCACTGTTAGAACATTTTTATCGCAATCACAATTAGCATTTACGTTTTGTATTCAAAATGGAGATGAAAGTTTGCTCACTCACAAATATTACCTACAGCCACCTTATCAATTTGAAACGATAAAAGTACACAGCAACCGTTATCGACTGCCTTAGCCTAAGAAAAGTACACAATTCGCGTCATTTAGTGGAGGCACATTTGCAGCAGCTTTTACCAAGGTGTGGCGGGCAAGATGTTGTCGGTCGATTCCAGCATGCCCTTCAAACTCAGAATATTCGTTCCCCAGTTAATGGGTGGAGGGAGCAAATTAACTCCCACCTTGGCTAGAGAAAGGATTTGCAGTGTATGCGAGTTTCGATGTAACAAATTTTTTTTATCTATGCTTCGGCTGGGAATTTACGCGAACTCTTTAAAACGTTGTTACGTTGGGTATGACGTATACCTCCCTTTCTGCATGCCACGTGTTGTGAACTCTTGTTTCCTGATATTTTCTAAATTTCTCTGACACTACGAACCCGAACGCTTTCCGCTTTCTTCCTCAGTCGAGGCGGCAGATGTTCGAAATGCGTTAAAAATAAACATTCCCTCACCTAATCGCCGAACATTTTGTGTGCTTTAAATTTATGTTTACAACCGAACAGTCGCCAGTTCATTTGGGCTGCAATATCGCCACGTTCCCCCTGAGTTCCATCAGAACGAAACGCCCATTACATACCAATTAACATTGAGTTGCGAACACCACCAATTCGCCGCCCCTCTCTCAACGAGTCTGATTTATCGTTTTTCAAAGTTTACCAACTTCCTCCCACCCAGCACACACGAGCGCTGCTTGTTTGTCGGTTTTCAGCGCGGGTGATTGTCAAAAATCGTAATTACTGCAGCTCGCCGCTAAACCAATTATTTTAGCATTGCGCGCCATACATGGGATATAAATAGACGCCGCGCAGCGCACACAAGAGCTGCAATTATTTTTGGTAGTGTTCCAAAGCAAGTTGTACTGTGCGCCGCGCGCACTTGACGGAGGGCGGTGTTTTTCTTTTGCGCGTTTTCTTATTAATTGCCAGATGCACTGTGCTCGTGCACTCGTTCTCAAGTCACACCGACGACGGCTGACGATCGAGAGGTGCGAACTTAAATCGATGAGCAGCGGGCGTGTGAACGTATGGTACTTGGGAACACTTGTCTGAAAATAATCCCCCTTGTTGTTGCGACTTCTAGGCAGCTGCTGACTGGGTGGCTAATCGCGAATGTTTGCATTCAGCGAGAAGTCAAAGCGCTCTCGGAGATAAGAAACTGCAAAGATGGCTCGTAAGGGCACAGATAGCAAAAGTGGGAAATGACCGCTGAAGTCAATAGTGATACAGTGAGACTGCGTTCTTTTATAAACTTGACTTGTGGAGCCTTGAGAGGATGTTCTTATAGGAATAAAGTTTTACAGTTATGGTGGATGGACGGATAAAAGCAGGGATCTCAACTCACATAGTGGCAGCTGAGTCGGTCAAAAGCGGGAATTGTTTCGTTTTTAAAATCTGTTTCCATTCTGCGCATGTATGAAATATGTGGATCCTATTATATGTGGTGTGTAAACCCAGGAAAAAGAAACACAGAATAACAGGTTTACATTATTCGTTCGAGAGCGCATGACATTTTCCTGCAGTTTGTATAAGAAAGCCGGACTTTGGGTCAACATCCAATCGGGTGGTTCCAAAATTCTTTGTCTCGAACATAAACTTCTTCTTCTTGTGGCGCTACAGTCCGGGGTGGACTTGGGCCTCAACCAACATACCTCTCTAGCCACACAGTCTTTTGCCAGCTGCCGCCAGTTGCGCACTCCAAGTTGGATGAGGTAATTCTCCACTTGTGTGCGCCACCTTAGTCTGGGCCGTCCTCTGTTGCGTTGTCCCAATGGCTCAGGTTAGAAGACTTTTCGTGCCGGATTAGTGGTGTCCATACGCTCTACATGGCCTAGCCATATACTGCAAAACTTTAATGGCGGAACAAGAATATAATAAAGGGGACAATTTTGGGCATTGTACAATTTCTTCACGACAAGTTTTTCATCAACGCAAAGGCTTTCAAACTTCGGTTTTCTTTTCGGCCTATCACTCTGTTGACAGTTGTACTTAAACACTGTCAAATATCGTTGTTCAGTTGATATCTTAGAGGCTTTTCAACGTCCATCACGTCACGACGATCTGCGGTTATTTCGAAAAAACCACACTTATGCGATAATTGTGAAGAGACTCATTCAGTTCGCTGTTATCCGACTTTCTTCTTAGCAAGCCGATCGTTGTTGTGAAATAAAATGACTAACGCTAGCTCTTCAAAGTCAAATAAATCGTAGCTACTGGTTATTGAAAGGAATTGCCAGTGACGTTATTTTGATCGTATCAGATGATGTGAGTGAAAGTAAGCGCATTTCCAGATGACAAATTAACATTTTACGCTTGTGATCACTGATCGCCGGCTTGGCTACAGGTTACACTTTTGAAGTTCGCAATGACGGATAGGATACTACAAGTCAATACTCACACCCTATAGCGATTCAGAGTCGTGTGCTTAAATGTTTGAATCGTGCATATAGATAAGAAAAGTGCGATTGGAAATTGTGGAAATGTGATCAGAGTGCAACTGCACGGCACGAAAAGTCCATTAGCACCTACAATTGATGAAATCGTGCAATGTCGAATCTACACAATTATTGTTAATTCACCTAGCATTAGCTGGAAATTTTCTTAAGAAGATGCACCGGGAGCATCCCCAAAATATCCAATGTCACAGAATAATTGTGCAAACCGATGAATATGAGGGATTTTCTAATTATTTTGGACCGATGTCCATACCATACATACCTGTACCATTATTAAGAACAAAAATTATGTAAGTGCAGTTCTAAGGGACAACAGTCTTTTATTTAATTACCTTTACCTGTACAGTCCAGTGAATGTTAAAGTGAATGGGAACTTATATAAATCTGGCGAAATTCAAGAAGCGTTTTGTTCTGAACATTCAGTATTCCCTTAGAGTTCTCAGCAATTCGAAAATAAATAAAACTTTAGATTCTGATTCGAGCAGTGAATAGTGAAGCAGCTGCCTACTCTATTGGGACGGGAGATAGAGACTGATACCGATTAAAGAATTAAAGAAGGAAGATTCTGAAACAAAGATCTAGGATGCAAGGCTCTGCACCCTTGTGGGCTGTAGTGCTACTCAATTACTATTATGCAAGGAGGCATGTGGTCGCCGTGGCGTAGTGGTAAGTGCGTCGACGGCCGCGCAGAAAGTCTAGGTTCGATTCCCGGACGAGGCACCTCGCATTTTTTCACGGCACCACCTCTTTCGAGTTTCTGACAACACACAAAAAGTATCAATTGTCTATGAAATTGAGAAGCTTTTTATATCTTCCATCTGGCCGTTCGGAATCGGCAAAAAACGGTAGGTCCCCTCTACTCGTGAGAGAACGTTACGCACGCACAACACGAGTAGTTGTTGTAGAAGCTAGGCCCTGGTCCGTTATGGGCTGTACTGCCACTCAATTACTATTATTGTTACGCAAGGCATAAGCTAACTACTCAAATATCTTAGAAAAGATTAATAAACTGAGTCTTGTTTGAATTTACAGCCGAAAGGATTTGTCAAACCAGCAGTTGGTACTTACCCTAGGCAAAATTTCCCCAATTTAGTGGTATTGCCAGCAACGGTTATAAAATCAAATCTTGCAAATGAAGCCGCCCTTTTGCTGCCCTAAACTGATATTTAACTAGTTATCATCTATGCAGTCGAGTGCCTGCCGTAGCCTATGTCTCATTCTTTGTGTAAGACCTAGCGCCAGTCTCAGTCTCTTTCGCAGTTTCGGTCTCACTGTTAGTCCTCAGGATATATTTGTTTTTATTTCAGATGTAGTTAGTAATTCGCCTGGTCGTGGTGGGTGATTGCGTCGACTCACACGCCGAAGGATCAGGCTCGATTCTCGGACTGAACACCTCGAATTTTTTGTATGAAATTCAAGGCTTAATTTACTATATATACAATGACCTGGTCTAAGTCAAATATGTCCAATTTTGTTCTATGTTCTGTTCACCATTTAACATAGAAGGTAATTTCAGAAAAACCTCTCACATGTCATTGTGATCAAATATCAGGAGCAACCAAATTTCGCAAACGTATCTTGAAGCGAAGTTTCCACTAGCGAAATCATTCGACATTAACGGGAACAGGTGGAAAAATTTTGGTGCTACGTCCGGACACTATGGTGTATGCATAAAACCTCCAAACCGTACTCCCGGAGCTTCTGCGAGTAACTATCAACATGTATGTCCTGGCGTAACCCTGATAATATACAACTCCTCTTCTATTGTCCAAATCTGGCCGTTTCTAGGCGAATGGTTCCTTCAGATGGTCTTATTGTTGAAAGTACAGTTTGGCCGTATTGGAGTAGCTCTTAGTTGATGATATCCTGCTAATCCCACCGAACACGGAGCGAAACCTTCCTACCTGTCAATTCTGGCTGGTGTCCAATCGTCGGTTGATTGCCATCCTACCGCGAGCGGTTATGTTTGATGTTGTCGCTGGTGATCCATTTTTCATCACCAGTTATCAACCGCTTCAAAAATTGACCGTTTTTGATGTAATTCGATAGCGATACGGATAGAAATTTGGTCTATGGGATTTTTTTTCGTGTGGCACATATAAACCCATGTCTTTGGATCCGGTCTTGTTCCACAGTTTTTTGTGCATATTCAGATCTTGTGCAGTCGATTTTCATAAATTTATTAATATTTTTGACAAATGACCCTTGGGAGGGTGGCGCATCTTTAACGTAGAAATTATCGGAACAGAATGGACGAAAATCAAATTGCGCATAGTTGGCTGTTACAGTGTCAGAACCATGAACACTATTCAAATTTTCAGCCGCCTGACTTGAATTTTCCCCATTATCAAAAAGAAAACTGTAAAATGTATTTGTGAGAGTTCGTTTTTAACACATGCGCAAACAAGACCAAATCAATCAAATGCAGAACTGTGAATAAAGCTTTTCCAGTACTAGCTGCTATCTTTACAACGCCATCGATTGCAAATCAATGAAACAAAAACTTAGCTAATCATATTAAGATCATATTTGTTCAACATATTAAGATGGATCTCACTTTTTTGCATTAAGTGCAAATATTAGTAGTTAAGTAATTTATTCTCCGGTTGGAAATGGCAGAAAACTACTTCACCCGACCGGAATTCCAGAACGCACCACCTAACCTAACGCATAGTCTTTTCAATTAAAGACGAAGGGTGCAACCGTCAGAGAAAAGTAATAGTCATAGAGTGCGACATGGTCAGTGCTAGTCCTATATTATGTTCTTTCATCAACGTAATTAGCCCCATAGGAAATTACTTGCTGTTGTGTTTCTATTTTTATAAGTTCTTTACACAATCATGTGGAGAGTTGTCAGTTTCCTGACATTGTTGTCTAAATTTATGCCGTTTAATGCACTTTAATGAAATGTCATAAAACACACCCATTCACTGTGTGACAGTGCAGTCTTTGACTGACGAAATATGAATTTGACTTAAATCCACATTCATTCTTGACGACTATTAGTCAGAAATTTAACCAAATGTAAATGATTCATGCATCATTCATTTTTGCGTGTGTTCTTAGATTAAAGTGCTGTTGTTGTCCGCAGTGGACCTCGGCCTCAATTAACATCTCTCTCTTGTTAGCACGATTTCCACAGTTGCGTACGCCAAGGGCAGCGCTAGTCATTAAATTTTAACAAAAACTGAAAAATGAAAGACCCATTTGAAGCGCTGAATATACAAAAATTTACTTTTATTTGACTTGGAGTCAAATATCTCTGATTATCTCTCTCATTACAATATTGAAAACGAAGCCGAAGTTGGTTTCAAGATATCTGTCCATTTTGCAAAATTTTCATCAGCATTTATTCTAAAATTTGAAATACGCATTAACAAGCATTTGTTTTACTAGGGAAATGACACCGTGGCGTTGTGGGAGAGAGCGTCGGATCACACGCCAAGGTCACAGGTTCGATTCCTGGACGGATACGATACCACCTCTCTTGAGTTGCTGACAACACTCAAAGAGTATCAATTGTCATTGAAAAGGTTCTCAAATCTTACTGCTCAGAGCCGGCAAAAACTTGTATGTTAGGTCCATTTTACTCGCGAGAGAAGAGTAGCACGCACAACACGAGTAGTTGTTGTAGAGACTAGGCCTTGGCCCTGACCCCTTGTAGTCCCACTCAATTATTATTAAATGCGCCTTATTTAAAATTTTTTTGAAAATCGTTTGAATAACTTCTGGAATGCCATACATACCCAATTTACAACATACAAAAAAACGTTCCTTTGCTCTCAAAATGAAAATAATCCCAAGTTATATAAATAATTAATTTCAAATAAGTTAAATTCGAAATTCAAGGAACAAATTGCTGCATTAAATTAACTAATTACATACAAATGAACCTATGATAAAGTCGCTCACTGTATGTCTGATTAGTGACGGTATTAAAAGTTTTATTTAGAAATAAGTTGCGATTGCTGCAACAGAAAAAATAGTAAACAAAATAAACACACAACGAAGTTGGAGTAGAGGTCAGTGAAACGAAAGAAAAAACGGATCTAATTTGCAAGCAAACATTTTATTATCACGGGAAACACAGGGCGAGGTAAAAACAACTGAAATTACATGAATTAAGACATCGTGCTAATTGTGTTGAGTCAGTGACGCATGGTGGTCCTAAGATGTAGTGTGTGGTACTTTTGTGTTTTGTTTTTTGTTTTTTAAACAAGGGCTTTTGGAAAAAGTAAAACATACCGCTTGACGGAAGTGAATTTAGGCCCCATTTCTGTTTATGATTTTTATTTGCAAGTAAAATGTGAATTTTATAATTTTTGATATTCGCAAAGTTATGAGAAATATTGGGGACCTGAAGACTATGTTCACTCATAGGTGACAAAGCAAATTTTTTGAGTGAACCAACCTTGTCTTAGTTTAACGAACGATTTACATTTTTTTGGATTTATAGTTGAACATTGTTAAAAACACTTGTTTTGAGGCGCACAAAAATATAATATCCATTTCCAACAAAAAGACATTGCACTTGCGTCATGTAAACGGAAAGAAGAAATAAGGTAGCCTACAGGTATAGGTGCCTTAGTCATTGTCTAATACTCTCAGACAGTATCAACAGAAACTCTTTCAGCCAAGAAGGCATGAAATCCATCATCTAAGTTGTACTTTCAAATCTTCATTTCCAATCGACCGTCAAGTCAAAAATAAACTTGAACACATCCGTTTGACAAGGCGAGTGTCACTCAAACCGAGAACGATTCATCTTCATAAAGAAGCCAAAGCCTCTCGACTCGATAAGCAACATATCGTCTGATTGTCAGTTATTGTCATCGGTGTCATTTACACGATGACAAAGCCGCATATCAGCAATCGCAAACCGAACAGCTCAAATGTGTCAAACGATACCAAGCCTGTGATTTAGAAGAGACCTCGTGCTCGTGCCGTAACCCCCCCAACCTGGCCGCCTTCAACAATTCTGTGCGGATTGTTTATTTGAATTTGCATTTAAAGGTACACAGCTAATCGGACTTTTAAGCTTCTAAGTGACTCCATTAAAGCATTTGCAAACACGGCAGTCTGTCGAAAAGTGTAACAAAGAAAGAGAACGAAACCGAGCTGCCAAGTGCTCGAATTCCTGAGACCTGATTTTGTTGAGGGTACAGCGCGTAATTTAATCAATTGACAAGCAAATAATTGATTTATATGATTTGTGGGTAATTCAATCGATTCTCACTCGGCGACTGTCGATGGAAAATTAACATTTGATCGGGTGTTCGATGCCAACGGGTGTCAAATGCGGTGGCGGTCGGCGGTGAACACTGACTCCGTGACCTGGAGGTTTCTTGAGAAATGGAAGATTGTCCGCCTTTTAGGGGCGTTGTCATCTAATTGACGGTCAATGCGCGTGGGAATGTTTTTCGTTTGTTTACCGAAAAGGGGGAATCCCATAAAATTAGAACTGTTAAATCTCTTCAGACATTTACTGTGAGTACTGGCGACAAAATTGACTTTTGCGATGACTGCAGGGCGGGTTCTTATTTGAAGTTTGTGTTTTTACTTGTTGCTATATGGAGGATGTGTCTTGCGAATTGAGGAATTTAGCACTTACTGATTTTTTCCGCCTATTAAATATGGTTTTATATTCATCATTTTTATACCAAATTGGGTCTGTTCATGACCGATTAAAGACGCGATTTAATTTTAGAGGCAACAAGGTATGAGCAGTCGAATGGAGGGTGTTCGTCCTTAGTGGAGTGTTATGTAAGTTATGTAAGCCGTTTTTGAAGTTTATTTAATGTCTTCAAGGGCTTTAATTTTCACCCACAGGAAGAATGGTTGATTTATTCTAAGAATTTCGGTGAGAAGAGACACAGTAACTTGGAAGTATGTTCCTTTAATTGATTTAGCCATCGTTAACCCTAAGTTTAAAGGAAATTACAATTTCTCACCAATGAGAATACCATTTCTATTTACAATTTTTTCAGCAAGCAATGCTTCAACCATTTCGTTTACGTAGAACGATCGTACGTATGCAAAGTACTGTTCGTAGGATATAGAGGACTACGGTTCGGTGAAAGTGCTATTTATGATTTTTCCTTTCTTTTCAAAGGCAGAAATACAAACATTTAAAACGACGTCGTCCCACTGAGATCATCTATAATCATTGAAATTAATTATTTTCATCGCCAGTCATTCACTGAGTCAACTTTAGTGAAATATATGAGGAATGTTAAGAAATGTTTGCAGGGAGAAAACCGATGAGCCACTAAATCTTTAAAGAAAACACGTCCTTTGTACGAGTTACTTATGCATATTTATATGTTTTATCTATTTCATAAGAAAATCTTTCTTTGTTTGAATGTGGAGAGTTTTCGGTTTAATTATCCGATCAGGGGGACCGATACTACACCTATATCTTTGTTAGTCATTATAATCTGTCGAGAGGAGGAAGTAAAAGAAAACTTGCTCTTATTTCGCTTCTCCGTCTTTAATGTACGAGGTCCGAAAATACAATTTTTATTTTGTTATGATAGTACATTCGTCTCGAACATATGTTTACAGTTTCAGCTATATGGCATATTTACTTTGTTTGTGAGATGCATAAAAGTTAGACAGGTTTTGCGTATTCGGCGATTTTATGCTGTCAAAAAAAGAGTTAAAGAAATTGCATTCAATTTTGTGACGAAAATGGAAATAAGTGCGTATAACACTTAAAATGTTGACAGTGGCATACGGTGAGTGTAATCTGTAAAAAAAATGTTTACAAGTGATACAAGCTTTTCAAAGAAGGTCAAGAAGGTGTGAATGGTGAGCGTCGTCGCCCGAGCGCATCAACAACCGATGAAAATGTTGAAAAAGTTAAAAAAAACGATTTGAAGAATCGTCGACTCATTATTAGAGAAGTTGCATAGAAGAAGATGTCGTCATATCGGTTGGGTCGTGCCATGCAATTTGTCGAAAATTTTAAGCATAAAGTGTGTTACGCGAAGTTTGTTTTAAAATTTCTGATTTTGCTGTTACTTGTTCGTAATTGTTTGGTAAAAAAAATAAACACCGTAATCATGCTTCAGCCATCGTACTCACCAGATTTGGCCCCTGCGACTTTATCCTGTTTCCAAGATTGAAGAGACCCTTGAAAGGACGGCGTTCTGCGACGATTGACTAGATACAAACCGAATCGCTGAGAGAGCTCAAGGGCATACCACAACGAGCATTTCAGAACTGCCTCGAGGATTGGAAAAAAACGCAGGCACAAGTGTATTATATCACCTTTTTTTTGAATAGAGTTAGTACTTATACACTGCTTCAACTGGTTGACTGGTTCTGTTAACAATTTGGTTGGTAACAAAATGGCACGCGTACAGTACAGTGTATTGCAAATTATTACGAATGATGTAAAATATCATCTGCACGTTGATCCATTAAAAGAAGAAGCAAATGAAAAAGACTGTGCTCAGTAATCCACTATTATTTGAGTACAAGCAAGCAAAGATGCAAATAAATTTGGTCTAATGCCATCTAAATTCGACAAAACCGTTGTAAATTATTCAGGCCGCTTTCTGTTTTTTTTTTTTTGCACAACTATCAACAGCTTTGATCTATAATCATGGATCGTGCACTGTAAAGAAGTAAATAACGTACGATCGATTTCCATAAACATAAATCGCCAACGACTCCATATCTACCTGTTTAAAGCAGTTTTAATTCACAATTCATCAGGTTGATGGTTGCAAAAGTAAGGATGTTTAGACAGGCAATTCTCGGCTCTATTTTCAAGTTTAAACGCCTGTGGATAAGGAAGGCGTTATCAGACAAATGGGTTCTCTTTGCCACACTGTCCAGTTAACGTAAACTTCAAATTTGGTACAAACTGTTGGCATTCATATTAACCTTGATGGATCGATGGAGGTGAATTCTGACACGATGTTAAGAAAAAAAAACTGATCATACAAGTAAGAGATACTCAATTTCTACGTTTGTAGACAACAGACACGCAAAAAAAAACATAGTCAAAGAACATTAAAAACTGAATCCGATTTGGAAGTGAAATCATTCTAGTCGTTTGAGGATTAAAGTCGATGTAAGAGACGGCTTTGTGGATATGTGCATTCCCACACGCTGATGATCCCAGATTCGATTCCTGGACTGAACATCACGGCACCACCTCTTCCGAGTAATGGTACATTCTAAGAGTACTTATTATCTTTAAAAAGCTTCTCGCATCTCGCCGCTTGGAGTAGTAAAAAACTGTAAGTTCCCATTGCTCGTGATGAAACAACACACAAAGCGAGTGTTCGCTCAAGAAGTCTAGTCTAGTCTAGTGGGACCAAGGGACCAGACCTTGTGGATTGTAGAGGGCATACAATTTATTTTATTCTTAAAAAAAAACAGAAAAAGAAATAGAAAAATAATAACTAAATTGACTTATGTATTTCTGAGCCACGTAAGATTCAATTATTTCACATATCTGCAGTCCAGGTGACGACGGGTATTTTGCGATAATCAATGGTAATGTGAACAACGATTAGTGGACGTCCTTGACATCTTACAAATCAATAATTTGCCCATGCAAGCAAAAAACCTGACAACCAAAGGCAAACCTTAGGTCGACACATAGTTAATAGTAGACATTGACCATGAAAAATTCACTTTCTGATTTCAGTCGTATTTCTAATGAGTACAAGTAATTAATAGAACAGTTCAACTTTTTTTAAAAAGAACCTCTAAACGGTCACTGATCACTTTTCTTCGATAACAGTCGGTTGTCGACAATTACTCTTATGGCCGGTTTCACAGAGCGAGTTTAAACTCCACCTTTGATTTGAACTCCAAAGGAATAATTTTTTTCGGTTTAACAGAGTCTGTTCAACCTTGAAGGGCAATTATTTTTTAGATTAAGTAAAACGACGTTTAAACTGATGTTAAGTTTTTAAATAAATGTAACAACAGCAACATTTTGGTTTTTCGGCTGTTTTTAAAGATCTAAAATTTATTGGAATTGTTTGTAATAAATAATTAAATAATTAATTCAAGTGATTGATTTTAAGTTTGGTTTGGCATTTGAACATGAATAGACTGACGCCTTAACAACGCTTCCAAATTGTACAAACTTGGTCTAAAACAAAATTACTGTTAATCCCAATTTTCATAAGTGAATTTGGTTCTGCGATAAAGCTCACTTTTGGTTGCCATATTTGAAGTGATGATAACCCGCAAGTGTATGTTGAAACACCGCTATATCCACATGAACTGGACTGTCGTGCTGTATGGTTTGGCGGAATAATTGGTTTATATTTCTTGAAAAACAATGCTGTTTGGAACGTTACAGTCAATGGTGACCGCTATAGAGCCATGATTACTAACTTTTTCGTTCACTAATGGAACAACTATGATGTGGAGGTGCTTTGTTTCAAGAAGATGGCGGAACATGTTACACAGCCCGTGCCATAATTTAAAGGAAACGTTTGGTAACAGCATAGTTTCACTTCCTCCAAGATCATGCAATTGAACGCCGCTTGCCTATTTTCTCTGGGGATATGTGAAGTTGCTAGTCTACGCCGATAAGTCCGAAACGATCAAAATATAGTAATGGGAGAAAAAATGCCGGAATTGTTTGATGATTTCAATAAGAACAAATGTTTGCCTTTTTCAGTAGGCATTTCCGACATTGACATCGACATTTCTCTTTAAAATGAGTGTTGGATATACGCGTCCTTTTGTAAATCGCTAAAAATCGATTTTCAAGGTTTTCACAGGTTTCCAGAAATTGTACACCAACACAGTTTTGAAGAAGGGCTTTACCTCATCTTTTGAAAATTGGCACAAGTGTGTTGCTACTTCTTTGGGACTGCTTTGAGCGAGATTAAGTTAATTCAAAAGGATGAAGGTGTATTTTTTTGATTTATAAATAAATTCTTGGCCCGTAGTACTTTAATGCTCAAGTCGTCCCTATATTTTTTTTAGACACTGAAAGTCCAACACGAAGAATGGGTTAATTTATCTTTTTTTATTGTTAATTTCTTCTTTCCATGGCGCTACAGTTCGGGGTGGCCCTGGGCCTCAACCAACATGCCTTTCCAACTTCTTCCAACTTCATTCTCTCTCCAACTGGCTCCTGTTGCCTACTACAAGTTGGTTTAGATCTTTCTACTCTTGTGTGCTGCATCTTAATTTAATCCGTCCTCTGTTGCGTCGTCACAATGGCTCGGATTCGAGTACTTTTCTGACTGAAGCGGTGGTGTCCATACGCTACAATGCTGTCTTAAGCATGGTATCCGAAGACGCTTGACAAGGTGCATGCCACTGTATAAAGCTCGTCTTTCCTCCAGACACCATCAACGCAAACAGGATCCACAGATCGCACGAAGAACTTTTCTCTTGAAAAGACTAAAGTCTGCCTCATTCGCTTTCAAGTTTCTGCACCGTAAAAGAGGACTGAGGTGATCAAGCTGTTATACAAAGCCAGTTAAAGCCTTCGAGAGAGGGCTCTATTACTCAACTGCCTCTTGAACCAAAGAAGCTGCGATTGGCAAGAGTGACTCTGTGTTTGATTTCGATACTGATGTTATTGTTTCTATTTACCGTGGAGCCTTTACTACCTCGAATTTTCTGCTGCGCAGTAGGTTCTGTCCGAGACGTTGACGTTGTGTCCTTACTTGATGACGTATTGTCCCCATTTATCGCCAAAACCATTTCAGCCGCTTCCGCTTAAATGCCTACAAACGCGTCATTTACGGCTCGTTGTGTTCAAAATATTAGTTTCCATGAACTTATTTTTAATAGTTTTTATTTGAGATTGGTTTAAATACTAAGAGAACGGTCATATCTGATTCTTATCGATTTGTAAAAAAGACAAACAAAAGCCGAACGAATGCTTTATGACTGGGTTGAGACTTGAGACAAAGACAAGAATTTTAAACAATATTGGCGTTGTGCCAATGGTGATATGAAATGAAGATGTGCCTTTTAAATACAGGTTATTTTGATACATTTGCCTGTAGAGTGCTGTTGTCGGTTGTCGCGACATATCGATAATGGTTCTTTACAGGCATTGTAATTTTGTAATTTTTGTTTTGCCATCAATCTATTTTTATGCATGACAAAAGGCTTCCGTCTGCCCCCATTTTGAAAGCCCTTCAGCACACATATCGCCTTAAAAAGTTCTGTGAACCAATTTAACTTTGTCTAATTGCCTCCAAAAAGGATGTTTAAATTCTCTTTACTCCTAAAAATTACTTTTCGTTTCCAGCGTCACCATTCAGAGGTGTGTTCTGACAGGGGCATTTTTAAAAGGCTTTTTTCTCTTTTGAAGAGATTTTAAGACGCCACGCCAGATTGAGTGTGAGCAGGATGTAGACGCAGTGACACATAACCCATGACGCGAATGTTGTATTTTAGGCGCTTACCTGCACATCCATGAAAAGGTCAATCGACGGAAATGAAAACTGTCATGAGAACAAACAAAAAACCAAAATCCATCCAAAAAATTATTGAATATGAAGTCATTCCGTGTTTAGGAAGCCATTTGTGCATAAACGGTCAATTAGATTCAAGCGATTGCGGTACGAACATATCCCCGCCCTCTCTCCAGTCGAGCGCCATGAACCAGTTCCAACTAATGTCAACAATTTATTTTTTTAATTTCTTGTGTTTGTTCTCCTTCCCTTGTTGTGTTCGGTTTTTTTTTGCGTGAATTTTCATGAAATGAAATCGACACTGACCACATTCGCCGGCTTTGAAGTTGAACCTCATGTCGTCCGCTTAATTGCCGCGTACGCTTGTACGGCTACAAATTATAATCTCTTCAACAGACAGTGTGCTCTGGCTTCAATTTGGATGGGAACAATGGGGAATTCAATTTTGATTGAACGACGAAATGAAATCGTAAACAAAAACGACTTAGATGAACTCAGCAATGAAGAGATTTACATTTTTCCTTGAATAAGAAATGGATGAGTTGCAGTCCAGAAGTACGTTCCTAAAAATAGATTATGCACATGAATATGTGATCACCGTCCGCAGATGTATGTGCACAAAAGTTTTTGAATTTCTGTAAACACGGACATTAAAATTTGGACGGTAGCCATTGAATTATGCACTTATGACTTTGTACGGGACGTAGGCAAATATGATTCAGAAAATTGCAATTAAGTCATATACACACATACACATACAAAAGTAGAAGTATCTCGGGGTCTTTTTCACGAGTGATGGGAAGAGCGACACTGAACTTTCATCTAGGATTGGCCAGGTTGGATCAATTTTGCGGCAGCTTGGTGGATCAGTAATCAGGAAGGGCGAGCTTGGTGTCAA
Source organism: Eristalinus sepulchralis (assembly GCA_944738645.1). Taxonomy (NCBI): domain Eukaryota; kingdom Metazoa; phylum Arthropoda; class Insecta; order Diptera; family Syrphidae; genus Eristalinus; species Eristalinus sepulchralis. The sequence continues at coordinate 47,871,466 of OX122884.1, forward strand.
AGCCAAGTTATCAGTTTTTAGCTCAGTCTTTGCTCCAACTCTCATAATTAAGTGGACAAGGGATCAGGGCCTAGCTACTACAACAAATACTCGTGTGATGCGTGATAATGTTATCTCACGCAGGACTATCCCGCATTTGCAAAGCAATTGAATATATGTTTGCTATTGAAAAATTATTTATTTGTCTGGTTTTAGTTTTTTTAGTTTTAGTTGATTATGTTCTTTGTTTTTCAATGTTTAAATAACGTAATTGTAAGAAGAAAAAGGCTTAGAACTACTCGTTGCACTTATCATAATCGTTTGCAAGCAAAGAATTAGGAAGTTGAGTCTTACACCTATTCAATAATTGGACAGTGCGAGGTACATGAAAAACGGAGCGCAAAAATGTTGGTATTACTAAACTCTGTTACTAATCGTTTATCAAATTTTCTACAAGAAATACATAGTGCCCATTTTGCCAATTCGAGAACAAAAATTTTCAAGAATCGAGTTACATTGTATATAACCATTTTCTCTTTTCCATAAGTCATACACTGAAAAAAATCGGAAGTTGACAGTACGAAAGATCACTTAAAAGTTTGCTTATGTTTTGAGATAAACTTTAAATATGTGGTGTTTAAAAAACAATAATACAATTTTTGACAAAACTTTTACAGATTTTAAACAGGATTTATTACCTTTCATTCGTTTTTCAACAAACATTAATAAAAGCAGTGTTTTAAATTAAAGTGCAATTAGTGAGCAAAAATGACACAATGAACCGAACTTAGTTGTATTTTTGATGAACCGATAAGTTTGGTGTTCGCCTTTCGAACTCCGCACGAGATGGAAACCACAAATTCTTTTGAATAATAAATCAATTCTCGCGTACAGAGAATAAGGTTTGTCAAGAAAGAGAGACAAAGCTTCTACAACAACTACTCGTGTTGTGCATGCTACTGTTCTCTCACGAGGTTAAGGGACCTTCAGTTTGTTGCCGACACCGAACGGCGGGATTCGAGAAGCTTTTCATTGACAATTGATACTCTTTGAGTGTTGTCAGCAATTCGAAAGAGGTGGTGCCGTGAAAAAATGCGAGGTGTCCGGCCGACGCATTTACCACTACCCTATGGCGGCCACAAAGTCGTAGATGTTATTTAAAAATGAGACAATTATTAAACAAGGTAGTACAAGGTGATTAAACAAAACATTTAACATATTTTCTGTGAAGATCAACTATTGCGTCAACTTAAGGACGTATAAAACTACAAAAAAAAAACTGAAACTAAAACAGTGCTTTGACTTAGATCCTGTAGGCTCCCGGTTCGATTCAGGGACCCAAAACCCTGCATTCCTTTCACGCCACCATCTCGTTTGAGTTGCTGAGTATTAATTGTCTATAAGCTTCTCAAATTGCGCTGTTCGGAGACGCCAAACATTGTAGATCGCTTCTTCTTGTGACAAAATTATAACACACGCAACACGTATAGCAGCTGAAGAACGTAAGTCTTGGTTCCTTGGGGGCTAAAGTGCTACCAAAAGTTATTTATTTGCATCACAATGTGTCGTTACTGGTTTTTTGCTATTTAAATGAGATACTACCTTTTTCTTTTATTTCGCTACGATATTAATTGCGGGCCAATCTACCACAACTCAAACCTCCGGTTTGTCGATGACATATAAATGTATATTTAGATTGTTTAGAACGTGTTTGAAAAGAATAACAGTAAACTTTGATGCACATTATAAGTTAACACAAAAATTTGACAAATGAATGAATGAATAGGGTACATGCGCCTTTGCTCTGTCATCTTAATTTGTAATTGTATTTTTTATTAGTTTGTTTTATAAGAAATAAGAGAATCTAACGAAGGAATGATTATGTAAAACAATAAAGATTATTTTCTAAATAGTTAAAAATTAAGACTAACAAAACTTTTACGTGATATAATGTGCACCTACACTATATATGTTTCGTTAATTCTAAACAAATTTAAGAGCGAAGTTTTGCGTTTTGCATAGCAAATGGGTCTTCCATAATTTGTTACTTTGTATCATGCATTCATCAATAGAATCTATTCAAATAGACTGAATTTATGCCCAGAGTCCTTTAAAGTATGAACATTTCTAAAATATTTGGAGTGTTAAATAAGCTGTAGACCCTTGCAAACCCAATGTAACGAGGGGCGGACTTCGTTGAAAAAAATCAATTTGTTTTGCGAATGCGTAGACGATCGTTGCACTTGACTGCGGAAAAAATAAATTATTTGCATTGATCTCTTGAATAGCTCATTTAACTCTTCACTACCGCGGTTTTTGTGTTACGTAGCGTTGAGGTAGATTATTTGTGCAAGCGACTACACATCTGCAAGCAGTTTCAAGAGTTTTATTTTTTTTTATCTCCTTCCATGACGTTTCGTTAGGCAAACAATGAAAGTAGATACAAACATAAACGACGGTTGTTTGCCACGCAATTCGAGTGACAAGTCTGTTCACAAACTTTCAGTCAAAAGCGGCTTCCAATTTTAGATAAGCTGATACCCTGTTTAGGAATTTACATTTCTATGTTTACAGACACCTCGTCGATTAACACTTGTTCGCTCTTAAGTTCACTGACCTTGTCTACGGATAAAATATGACGCCTTCCAGGAGCTAGATTAAATTGTTACGAATTTCCTTTTTCTGATGAAAAGACCTTTTTTTCACAAATTGACTGAATTATTGCTGACACAGGTGGAAAATCTGTTTGCGATAAGATGGTCTATTTTTTACTGTACACGTTATTAGTCAAGATATATTCTCCAGCCATTCCGCATCTCCTCGTTGCTGAGAAAACAAACAAGTCATTCGTCAACTCATGCGAGCCTCTCGAATAATTTATGCTAAGTGCATCTAATCGCATTAGCTCGCCGGTGCCTCGTCGCGGAATGATACTCTCCTCATAAATCCGCTGGTTATAGGACAAAGCTACCCCTTTGACTATCATTAAGCAATAATTGCCATGCACGACTCCGCCCGTGCATCTCACACAATTCCGCATTGAAAGTGTTTTTCACGGCCTTCCTTGTTTTTTCATTAATTAATTTGAAGAACAAAAAATTGTAATTAATTGTGACAGCTTGCTTTACTCACTCTCTACGTCTCCCTTTCTCTCTCTCTTTGTAGATGGCACGAACAGAGAAACTGAAAAAAATGCTGTTTGAACAGCTGTCGGATTTGGAAATCTTCGCTAGACTCCTCCGCTTCGATCCGTCACGACAGAAACTCTTCAAGTGCCTGACCTCATTGATGAGCAGCAACAAGCCATTGGCAACGCATCTACAGAACAAGTTCATCATGCGGTATCGTGTGGCGCCGAAGATGGTTCCGAGGACTTCATTCGAAATGATATCGAAGACATCGAATCAGATCTTCGCCGAAGACTTTGACATGAACGCAATTGGATTCGGCATCCGGCTGGGTTCGTTCTTCTCCGAAGCCGGTTGGTTATCGGAGAGCATAAACATTTTGTCGTGCGTCGCCGGTAGGCTGGAACAAATGCCACAGGACGAGGGAACGATTTTAGTGCGATTAGACTGCTTACAGAGGTGTGGACTTCTTTATATTTTGACGCCTAGTTGATGCTGATGTGAGAAACTCTTTTCAGACTTCTGCATTCGGAAGCGGACTTGTGCAGTTTCAAATCAGCCGAGCACACGTACAAGCAAATCACAGAGCTCCTGAAGAAGGTCCCGACAAGGAAAATCCCCAAAGGACTGCTGGCCAACATCTACACACAGTTTTCGGCGATGTACTTCGCGAGGAGCGAATTCGACGACAGCCAGAAGTGGAGTATTGTTGCTATGCGAACTCTGACGTCTTCCATTGCCGAGAAGTAAGTCATGGTGTCCCATTTTTTGTGTTACGTTGCAAAGCGGCATGTTGCACATTTGTTTATATTTGCAGCATTGCAATCGATGTACTCAGGCAGGCGGCGAAAGCGTGTGTGGTGAAGCGCGACTTCCAGCGGGCCAATATGTTGATCTGCCAAGCGACGCGCAGAGCAAGGTATGTACTTGTGTGCGGTGTTTGCAAATTAATACTTAATTAAATTCGCTTTGTCATCATCAAACTGAACAAAAAAAAATCATGACGGGACTAGCTGCGGACGAGGCTTGTTTCTAGAACAAGCGCGAGCTTGAACTTGAGACTGAACGTAATGGATGAGGAGGGCGGTAAACATGCACTACTGTCAAATAATATTGAGGGTTCAGGGGCACTAGAAGGAGTTCAACAGCTGTTGGAACATTTATGCTGCCCAGGGCGTCGTTACTGACTTTGCGAAAAAGTGAGCGCCCTGTGCACATGGTTCGCATTATGCAATCGTTATTTGCTGTCATTTCAATGTGACGTAACATCTTTTGGCACGAAACAGATAAACGCTAATGACTGAAAGATTTATTTTTAATAATCGAATAAACCTCAAGTTGCTCTGCCATCGTTTCAACGTTGCCGCTGCTCAATTAGATTTATCATCTCCGCAGAATGGGGTGTGAATATTGACTTTTGGCTTAACTACTTGACTGCATTCATTGTAATTGAAATTAGATACTTGCCAGCTGAGCAAGCACAGGTGCCGCCGCTGTGCAATGGTGTGGTCTCATTCCTGCTACGTACGTGTGGAAAATTCTTATCGCGGCAGATAGCGTGAACTATTTTCGTTTCATCTCCATAATGGAACTCGATTTTGGGGAGAGTCTGGTTGAAGTATTTATTTCATCGGGGTTTTGAATTTGAACAGCTCATGCGAATGCGTGCTTCGAACTGATGGTGGTGTGAAAATGAGTCTGTTCAGCATCGTGTGAGGTAACAAGAAACACATGACACAGATGCCTTAAGTAGCTGAGAAGCGAATGATTCTCGTGTGAAATTGGGAATCATGTGTTCTTTGATACATCGTAGATTTAAAGATGCGACCAAATTACAACTTGGGCCTGGTTGCGTCACGTCTTCATCTTGATTTGAGCAAATGCAGGATTGCAGACATTATCACTTAAAACGAAGAGCAAAGCGTTAATTGACATAACTTCGCGGTTGTAATGTTCAAGTGTCACGCCATGGAATGAGGAAACGACGCAGTAGATTGAGGCTCTGACGACAGATAAGATTAATTAGGAATGTAATATAGGTATACAAAACGATTAATAAATGCACTTCCACTCCTCTGGTGCAAGATGATGTGCCTCCGCACCTTTGACTGCCTTCAAAACACACTCAAAACTTGTGAATTGTAAACTTGTTTTCTCATTTCTCGGGATGTTTACATCGAAAGGCACTTTCGATTCGATTAATCTCTTTCCTGGGAGACAGTTGGCCAAGAAATTTCTTTCAACTTCAAATTGTTTGCTCAGAAGTGCAATTAAAAAATCATTACATTGCTCGTTGATGTTATTGACACTCTTGCCGACTTTAATTGCTTCTGAGTCATTCATCATTTCGTTTTAGTGGGTGCGTTGCTGTTCTTCACTTGCTCGTTATTTGCGTCATTTTATTGGAAAATGTTTCCCCACTTTCAAAATCAAGTGCATCGAATTTTCAATTCACTGTTGTGTATTAAGTATCAACAAATGACTTCTAGGATCAACATGTTTGTACAGATTAGTCATCATTGAAGATTTATTTATTCGATTCCAAAGAATTGTTTGTTTTCTTTTCAAACTTCGCATCCGTTAAGTTGTTTTTTTTGTAGTTGGGAAATGGCTCATAGCATAGATTGCAGTTGAAAGATCAAGTGTTCATCCTTTGATTTGAAGTAATTTTCTTAAAATGTCTGTTGCAGTTGCCTTTGCAACCGCTAAAGTTCGATTATTTTCTCTAGCTGTCCGTTCTATACGCACAGTGGGTGCGTTAACTAACACATCGAATGCTCTAGATTACACATTCATCTCCCTTTTTAGCGGTATCAGCTTCTTCAAATTACTAGCAGCAATAAAGGAGTACTAGGCGCCTGCAAAAATCTTCTCCAATTTACCCACTTCCATTTGGCAACAAACTCTTCGTGAGAATTTAAAAGCACACACGACACGAGTCGTCCCTGGTCATTTGAAACCTGTGGCGCTATCAAATTGGTTTATTTATTTTAGTTTGATCTGTATAAACACAAAAGAGGGGTTTTGAACGCATTTCTGATTCGTCGTCATACTGGTCGCATATCACAGTGGAAACTATCACCCGACGGATTGAATTTAACACTTTAGCTAAACAACACGTCCATTTTTCCGATTAGAAAATGTTTCTCACTTTTCTGTTGAAACGTAGGCGCCACGTGTGCCTTACTCATCCTCACTCAGGGACTGAATTCAAAACGACGACCAATTGACCGATGATGAATCAGTCGATTTGTGTCGAGTTTGGCGCCCGAATTCGGACTCATAAGAACCAATACAATTTCAGTCTCTGATCTCAGTCCAGATGCAGTACCCAGACAACGATGTTTATGAACCTCTGAGTACCAGCAAGAATTATCAAATTTAGTGCACAGATTCTTTTGATCTTTTGACGTCGCTTGTTTTTTTATGGTTTCGTTTTCACTTACGCATACTTGGTTTGGGGCGTATCGTGGTACCTAAAACATTATTTAAGCCCAGTTGTTGAGTTATATGTATCTGTATTTAGCTATTGATGTCATTCAACATCTACGTGAATGTGCTTAAAAAGGTCAACAAAATGTCAACATTGTCGCTGTCATAAAAATGTGCAAGACGCCGGAATCACTCGCTTCCCCGTCATGCCCAAAATGGCGCCTTTCAACTTCCAGGAATTTTGTATTGGGACTTGCCTTCAATACAAGAATGAAGACGTAGGTTTAACGTCCTTGTAGTAGTACTCTCAAAATGATTGATATCCATGCCGGGAAACTTCTATACATAATAAAGGTTTGTTTCTGTTCCTTGTCACAATGGTCAAAATCAGGACTTGTTACGGAGCCCCACTTTTAACCTCAAAGAAATTTATTTCGATGGGCTTTTTATCTATTGTCACAAAGGGTTAGGTACGAATTATCAATTTTGTATCTATGAACGCTGCTTTTCAGGGTTTTTTTTTATTTCAAAGTCAAATCAATCATCGAAATGTTAAACTCATCTCATCTTTAAATTACACATATGTACATACATCCACCTATGTATCAAGATTTGTTCTCACTTCTCTCGAACTACTCACTTTTAGAACTGTGTTTGGAAAGTACCATCAAAAATACGCGGACACCCTGTTAGACTACGGATTCTTTCTCCTCAACGTTGACTCAGTGCATCAGAGCGTTAACGTTTACATCGATGCCCTCGATATTAAACGTCAGATATTCGGAAATCGCAACTACCATGTAGCCGTTGCCCACGAGGATCTCTCGTACGCACACTACGTTCGCGAGTACAGCACAGGAAACTTTCAGTGCGCCCGCGAGCATGTGGACAAAGCTGTCGATATAATGAAAGATCTTGTGCCCAGTGATCACTTGATGTTGGCCTCGGCGAAGCGTGTTAAGGCCTTGCTGCTGGAGGAGATCGCCCTCGATAAAATGGCCGCCAATGGGGTGGACGAAGATGGTTTGCTGAAGCAGTCCGAGGATCTGCACAAAAGTGCCTTGCAGCTGTCCCTTGACGTGTTCGGCGAGGTGAACGTGCAGACCGCCAAACATTACGGCAACCTGGGGCGGTTGTATCAGACGATGAGTAGATTCGAGGTAATTATGCGTATCCAATGCAACACATTTTGTATTTTATGATTTCACACAAGTAGCGGATTGACACTCACGAGGGGATACAAATTTCTTCTTACTCTGTATACATGCAGGAGGCCGAGCAAATGCACCAAAAGGCAATTAAGATAAAAACAGATCTGCTGGGACCATATGACTACGAAGTAGGCTTGTCAATTGGTCACCTGGCTTCGCTGTATAACTATCAAATGAAAAAATACCGTGAAGCCGAAGAGCTCTATTTGCGTAGCATTGAAATAAGTAAGTTTTGTGTTTCTGTGTACGGGCGTGATTGTGGCTGGTGGTCTTATGTGATGTTGTTTTTCTTCCGACGAAGGTCATCGTTTGTTTGGCAAGTCGTATTCCGGGCTAGAGTATGATTATCTAGGTTTATGTCATGTCTACGATACGCTGCGAGAATTTGAAAAATACTTAAAGTATGCCTCGATATTGGAAAATTGGCAGTTGTTGCGGGGCGAGAACAGTATAATGAATGTAAGTGCATTTCTTATGTTTAATAAACTTTATCGAAGTTTTGTGGTGGTTTTTGTTTTCATTTTTCTTTGGGCTTTTTCTCTTTCATCATCTTTATTCTTCTCATCATTTAATGTATTTTTTTTTTTGCTTTTCGATAACATCTTTTGCAATTACAAATGGCTGTGTGGGATTTTTATTGCGCATGTCATAATTCACTGATGAAATATTGAAGTACATCATCAATCTTGGTGCTCTTTTTGAAGAACTCATAATTCAATGTTTTTTTTAATCGACGCGAGTTGGGTTTCGTTCTTTTTAAAAAATTGGGTTTCTAATATGGAAAATTAACTGATTTTTTTAAACTTACATTTGACTTGGCTCTTCCCCCCAAGGAGTGATTTCAAATTTTCCCTTTCTATATCGGTCTTCCTGGATAGGTTTATAAGTTCGTCAACTTCTTGCCATTTCGCGGCTTTTTCGGCTTTTTCGGCTTTCGCGGATTAAAATTGCGAGAAGTAAATTTTACTCCTTTCTTAAAATTGTTGACTTTTTAAAATCTTATAAAAAAACATGCAAGCGCTTGGATATGTGGGTAATTGCTGTTGAGTACTTGCTGTAATCTGCGATGTGAATACTTAAGTTCGCTTACTCACTAAGCTTATTAATTTCTATTTACGGAGGATGTTATTCAGTTCGCTCTCGTTTAAGTGAGTATCACTGATCTTAGCTAACTAAAACTTATTCAACTCTTTCATTCAGTTAGATTTGAAGCTAACTGAACGTAACAAAATCTAACTTGAGCAGGACAAAAATAATGCTTATAATTGCAGTATATGTGCATTTAAGGTCTGTTAAAAAAATAAGGTTAATTATTTTTTTTTTTAATTTTTTTGACCCCTTGAGATATAATACACTTATGTGCCGGCGTTTTTTCCCAATCCTCGAAGCAGTTCTGAAATTCACGTTTTGCAATGCCTTTAAGCTCTCTCAGCGATTCCGTTTGTATCTCCTCAATCGTCGCAAAACGCAGTCCTTCAAGGGTCTCTTCAATCTAAAAAAAACAGGAAAAAGTCACAAGGGGGCAATTTTGGTGAATACGGTGGATGAGGATAGTTGACGTAATCCCACAGTTCCTGAGCGATGCTCATGCGACATTCTTTTGGGCAAACTTCAGCAATTTTGGAACGAACTTCGCTGCCACAAGCTTCATGCTTAAAGTTTCCGAAAAATTACATGACATGCATCTTCAGCAACTTCTTTAATAGTGCTTCCAAGATTCTTCATAACAATTTTCTTCACATTCTCAATATTTTCATCAGTTTCTGATGTGATTGACGTTCTGGGCGAGCGTTGTCGTTCACATCTTCTCGACCTTTTTTGAAAAGCTTGTACCACTTGTAAACATTTTTTTGACTCTAAAGTACACCCACCGTATGCCACTGTCAAAAATTGAATGCAATTTCGTTGCTCCATTTTTTTCGAAATCAGGAATTCTTCGAAAACGTAAAACACGTCTAACTTTTATGCCTCTCACAAACAAAATAAATATGCTCTAGAGCTACCTACATAACAAAATAAACAAATCGGTAATCGACTGTATATAGCTCGCGAAATTTGAAAATTCGCCTTATTTTTTGAACAGACTTCGTATTAGCCGAAATACTCCATTTGACATCTGTTTCAAGTGACCAGTCGAAATTGAAGCCCCAGTATACTGTATATGCTGAAGATGCATTAGTACAACCGGTCTGCGGCACGAATATTTGTGATCAGTTGTGCGATAGGAGCTTGTCGTTCCAACAATCTTGTAAGATATTCTTCGAAAGTTGAAAGAAAAGTTGCCTGTTGGGCGCCAGTCCCTTGTGTACTGTAGTGCCACTCAGTTATTATTAATTTTGTTACCTATAACATGAAATGAAGCATGCATTTGAAATTGTTTGCTGCTCATGCATCGCTTCTTGCTCAAAGTTGTATTGTTGACACCGTCGTCCAGAAACTGCAACATTGCAGAATGGAGCAAATCACCCTTATTGCGGTTGTCACTCAAATAAAGTGAATTTCAAATTTCTCCTTTACTCATCTTTGGAATTTACTTTACAACAACACAGTGGTCTGTTGATGCTGCAATATCCTTATAAAACTGAAAAAAACATTGTAGTTATGAAATGATTTGTGTGTATTCATTTCTGAATCAAAATAAATTCTTGTTTTTTATTTAAATGTGGTTCTTGAATTCGGGGTGGTTCCTCGCTTGCCCACCAAAGCGAGTAATTTTTTCCTTAAAGAACATAGAATTTGCTAAATAAATGATTTTAAGCAAAACATAATGAAATTTCGTGGTCGTTTAGTCACAGCCACAAAACACGAACAGATTTTTCATGAAGGAAATACGTTCTACATGCACAAAATTATGTCACCCAAGTTCTTAGCGACAACTGAAACCGTTTTCTCTATTAAGTGATACGTCAGAACAACTGTAAGAAGGGTGTATCTTGAAACCATTTCATTCAGTTATGTAGAAATTCAAAGGTTTAAAAAGTGGTAACATTTATGAGGAAATGTATGTTTAAAACTACTGCCTCAAAATGGCGCCCAACATGGGGCTTGATGAATTAAAATTAATTTGTTTGTGACAGGCTACAGTTACCTTTGAGGAACGATTTTGCAATCGGGTTGTTATACGATGGAAGCCATTTTGTTGTAGCATGCTTGCTCAAATAGAGCAATAGCTCGGATGGGCGGTTCTTGTCCAATCACTTAAGTTCAAATTATTTGAACACATAAACCCAATCAAAGCGTTTAAAGGGAGAGGGATATGATAGACTTATTGAATGACTGTAGATCCCACAGCGCGGTAGGAGCTTCTGGCTACCAACGGGGAACTTGAATTCATCTCACGACTCGATCTAGAACCAATTAAACTTATTTGTGGTGATGTCACTTCTTGGTAAAGTATTAGCTATGCAGAGAACGGGTTTGTAAAAAAAAAAACCGGCACATATTTCTCCTAAATTACATTCTTCCCACAATAAAGCCTTCAGTTTCATCAAAGAAAAAATTTGGAATTACTTAAAACATGTCGCAGGTATACAAATAGCGCAACTTTCCTGTTCCTAACTGTAGTACAATGTAAAAACTTTGTAGCATGTCTAAGAGCTACTTAAGTTAACGGGGTCCTTGACTGCAATTCATGGATTCTTTTGAGGGAAACCCAAATGCCCAAAATCAGTCCATATGAATTATTCTTTTTATTGCAAAACATTTCCCACGCTTAAGCTTTTCCTTTTCATATGCTTTTGCGTCATCCATCAAAGACCATTTTCTACTTTTTAATTCTCTTAATAATTCCAATTTTTTTTGCATAAAACAGAAACCAACATATCCAGAAATCTGTGAGGACAACACTCTCGACGAGGTGAAAAGACAATTCTTTACGATGAGCAAAAAAGACGACGTTAAGGCGCCCCTCTAAGCTTCCACATCCAAGGCACAAGGAAAACAATCGAAAGCAGATGTATACAATTAGCACCTATACAACTATTATGTACGTACAAGCGACTCTCAATCGCCAATCCGACGTAATGTTTTTTTTTTCGCGAAACCGAATTGATGGAAACATAGATTTTATTATGATGTTGTAAATGTAGTTAGATATATATTATATAACAAAGCGAATAGTGTAAATCATGAGCATAATAACAATCTACACACAAACAAATGTATCTTATATTTTTTAAATTGTCCTTTCTTAACGATTATGTAACATAGAAGGAGGAAGTATTCGACTTTGAATTCCCTATAGAATCTCTGTCTTAATTGCAACTATTGTTAGCAACTCAAATACGTACAACAAAGAATACAAAGAGATAAACAAGAATCTTATGAATGTGCGATATGTTTGTAAAGCATAACCAATGTAAATTGAATTTGTTGAATTTATTAGTAGTAAATGGCAGTACTTGGTTGAATGTGGTTGCATTTTATGTGCTGTTGGCTAGAAATCGATAAAGGACGTTGGAAGGTGCAGTAATCATAAAGATGGGACATATTTCTTGATGACTATCCTTTGTCGCACACTTCAAAATTTTCTTCACTTTCAGCGGAAACTTCTAAATTTTGTCAGTTAAAGGTAAAGCGAGAAAAAATTTAAACTCATAGTTCTCTCAACAACCTGTTTCGATTTGAAATATGCATCTTTTTGGCAGAAAATGTTTCATTGCGAGAATTCTGTAATTCCAGTGTCTTTTTTTTATCAACTTTTGTGCCTTTTTGCCTACAAATCGTCCTTTAAAATGTACATACCCATCCCCAGCTGATGGGATTGTAATTTTTCAATCGTCATTTAACGTTAATTTCGCTCAGTTCCTATAAAATACGAGATGATGCAACAATTATCCTGCGTAATTTATCTTTCTATTATTCTGAGGTAGACGTAGACCTACAGTTCGGGGTGTAGTCAGGCATCTCAATATTTTGAGCCCACCTCTCGTATAACATAGGTAGAGTCTTTGTCGTTTGCCTCTTTAATTCCTCATTTCACTCTCAAATTATGGGCGCAGATATAATGTCCCATCACAAAGCCCAGTAAACCATTTTGCATCGTCTTTCAACCAACAGAACATACGTTGTGCGACTACATTCAAAAATACGGTCAAAGTTGCTTATAGATATCAATGATCGGATTCAGTTCCTTGCAGTGCTGACAAAAGTTTCTCACTAGAAGCAGCTTTGATTGCGAACACTTTTCTCAATTTTGGTTTTCAGTTGACTTCCGTTTCTTCTCTTAACGCACTAAAGAAAAAAAGAAAAGAAAAAAAACTAACAACATACTGCCAGTAAGCAAAAATCAATGTGCATAAATTATATAATTATATTTATTGTATCAGCTTCGATCATTGTGTTTTTTTTTATTTTGTTGCATGTTTTGTATAATTACTGATGACAATTATTGTGTTATTTTTTGTTTGTTTTTTTTTTTACTTCTCGATAGAGTTTAAGTCTATTTTTTTTGTATTTTTGTTTTGTTCATTAGGCTTAAGCTTATAAACACAATGCGCACGATTTTTTTTATGTAAATAATTGTATACATTACTAAAGAGCTTAAGAAAACCAAAAGACAAAAATTGGAAATCATGTGTAAAGAAGAGATATATTTATAGTGTAAGCAAAAACGTTTGAAATTGTTGTAAAAAATGAAAGATGAAGAGACGAAATATAGACCTTCAGCCCCATTCCTCAAATCGTCGTGTACAATAAAATTTTGAATATGTTATATGGCTCACTTTCTTGAACAATGTGTGTTTCTTTTTTCTAAACATGTTGCTTAACTCTTTTGTCGATTTTTTTCAAAATACATACACTTTAATTTCTGTAAGAAGCTGTCATACTCGTCTCCACCCAATTCCACTGAAATACAAAACCACTTAAGACGCCGTGATATGGTGTTCATGGTTTACGTTCAAATTTGACCATGGAACCCGGAACTAATTCTAAATATAGTCACTAAACAAATTCTGATGCACCATCCGTATATTGTCTTTTTCTTCTTTTACTGGCGCTTCAGTCCCGGGTGGACCTGGGCCTCAACCAACCTGCCTCTACAGGTAGTACGATCTCTCGCCAGCTGCCTCCAATTGCGCACTCCAAGTTTTCTTCTTCCTTCTCTACTTGTGTGCGCCATCTCAGGCTAGACCGTCCTCTGTTCTCCCAATGGCTCGGATTCAAAGACTTTTCCGGCCGAAGCAGTGGTGTCCATATGCTCTACATTGCTTTGTCATCTTAAGCGTTGTATCCGAAGAAGCTTAATCAGGTGCATGCCGTCGTACAACCTATAGAGTACGTCATTGAACCTTCTCCTCCAGACACCATCAACGCAAACAGGACCAAAAATCGCACGCAGAACTTTTCTTTCAAAAAGACTAACGGCCTACTCATCCGCTTTTAATAGCGTCTAGGTTTCCGCGCCGTAAAGGAGGACTTGGGAGGTTTAGCTGTTGTAAAAGGCCAGTTTAGTCCTTCAAAAGACGGCTCTATTACTAAATTGCCTCGTGAGTCCAAAGAAACATCGATTGGCAAGAGTGATTTTGTGTTCGATTTCGGTACTGATGCTATTGTCCCTTTTTACCACAGAGCCGAAGTCCTTGTTTACGTCGAAGTTTATGCTGCATAGTGGTACGCTCTGTCCGAGACATCGATATCATGTTCTCTTCCTCGATGACGCATATATTTCGTTTTGCCCTCATTTATGTCCAAACCCATTTTAGGTGCTTCCGCTTCAATGCCAGCAAACGCTCGTTCGTATATTGATCTGTTATAAATAAAATTAAATGTTGAAAAAAAAAACCCTTTCAATAGGAATATCTGCACTTAAACACTTAAAGTTACGCTTGTCAAATTAGCTGCTACTTATTTAAACATTTGTGCCAAATCACTAGGTCTTTTCATGTAGTCAAAAATCACTTCGTTTTTATTATAGACATACCAACATCTTGTTCGCCTACACTGAAGCAGTAAATAGCAGGATTTTGTAAAAGAAATCGCTAGTGAGAAAATCACAAATTGCGCCAGTCTATCAAAGTTTGGTAGGGAACGTTCTTCCTGACCATTCTCTGGCAGCCTTTGAACACTGTGATATCTGTCAATCAAAAGTGATTGTTTTTTTTCTATTCGTTTCACTCTTTTTCTTAACATCTTATCCCCACTCTCCCAAACAGGAAATGGAAGTCATCTGTCAGAAATACGCGCTGGATCGTAAAACATGTCTTCGTAATAAAAAGATGCACCTGTAAACAATGCCAACATCCTCAAAACTGGAAACCTCCTCAAAACTATATTCTTAGACAACTAAAGGCTAAAACATTTTTTGAAAGGTGCCGAGAAGACCAGATTTCTGTAAATAACTTTATACGAAAAAAGCCACCGCAATGAACTGTTTGCGAAGTTTTTTTTTGGGTTTCTATGTAAATCGCAAAAATCCACTTTGCTTGCAATAGTCGATGTTCGATAGCACGTGAGTCATTACTTTGAATTTCAATCAACTGGAAGTCTCCAATCCCCACTCATCACAAAATTTGTATAAACAAATAAAAAGAAAGCGATAAAATTAAAAAAAAATCAAACTTACTTTGTTTGAATTGTACATAACTTACCAACCAAGACAGAGGATAATGTACGGAACGGTCTTGTGTGCATGTCGCGTGATGCGTTTCTACCATTTGACATTACCGTTCAATGCAGACTCAGAATCACGTCTTCCTTTGCCGCAACATTTACTCTCGCTGTAGTTGTTGTGCTTTTCTTTTGTTCGATGATGGGGAATGTTTTAAAGACTAACAGTATAAGGTCAAATTTTAAATTTTTTTCGCACTAAAATATTCAGAAAATCAGGATAGTGTCGAAAACGAATTTGGTCAGCTTAAAAATCGATGAATCAATTGGTGAACATGAACATGGTCTTTTGATGTTGCATTTTATTTTTTGGCCGCCGTGATGAGTCAACTCACTTTGATTCCTGGACGTTCACATTGTATCACGGCACGAATCCAACAGTCGCTGCTCACTCTTAACAGGCTCCAATGTCAATAAAAAGCTTGTCAACTTCGACGTTCAGAGTCGGAAATAAACTGTAGGTTCCTCTACTTGTGAGAAAACAATAGCTGGCGTAACATATGAACATAAGTAGTTACAGAAGAAATTAGACATCGCTTTCTTGTAGGCTGCAGCGTCACTCAATTTATTTTAATTATTTAATTTTTTGGTGCAAATTTTAAATGTCAAGCGCAACGGAATTTTTTTTTTTTTTTTTTTTTTTTCTACAGACTAAAAAGAGACAATGACAATTTAGGAATATGCATCAAAAGACAAAATGTAAGCGAGTACAACAGTTTTATTCCTATCGTTCCGCTTTCTTCATTTGATCTTTGCAGAGGTAACATGTCCGACAAATGGAATTAAACATTTCTTTCTTCAAAAGATCCGAACCGGTGACCCCCAAATCGTTTTGCATTCATCGAAAAAACCTTACAAGGAGCAAGGTCTGGAGAATACGGAGGGTGGAATTAAACCTTCAATTTCAGCGTTTCTAGGCTGCTAAGAAAACCGATAAGTTTGGATTCAGTAAAGGAATTTAAGTTAAGACACTGTAAGGATAGTGGCTCGGTATTTTCACGTATCTAATGCTTAGACTTTGCTCAAAGACGAAAGGAGATCTATTCCTAGAACAAGAAAAGACCAGGGAACATTTTTATAAATAATTGCTATTCAGAACTCGCTATGTATATTGTCTAGCCATGTGTGGCCGAGCGTTATAATGGTAACAAATCATCTAGTCATGCCTTTTGATAATTTCTGGCCATTTTCACGCAATGCACGATTCAAGCGCATTAGTTATAGTTGATAACGTTTCCCATCAGTGGTATCACATGGTTTTAGCAGCTCATTGTACTACACACACGACACAGTGAATCTTTTTCCTTGGCGTCGATGGAGACGATGATGGAAGGCGTTCACCAGGCTTTGCATAGTATTTTTTCTTTTTGCGTTTACAATTTTTCATCTCCAGTCAGGATTCGGGGCAAAAATCCCTCTCTTTGTTGTCTTTCCAGATGCAGTTCCGAGGTGAAAATTGTCTTTCGACATCTCTCGGTTTTAACTCGTACGCAGTTTTCTTGCTTTTGAATAAATATCAATTTCTTTAATTGCACAGAAATTATTTGTTGAGTCACTCCCAAGGATTCCGCGAGTTCACTTTACGTTTGGCACGGATCTTAATTCAGTAAAGCGTTTAATTCCTCATCTTCAATCTTTTTGGGCTGGCCAAGACGCTCTTCGTCTTTGATGCTGAAAGCACGAAACCATTCTTTTCATGATTGATCGATCGGAAGGACTCACCATAACTTCTACAACGTTCCATGGGCTTCAGTTGCTTCCAATTAATAAAGAAAATCAAAACTTCCCGCAAATGCTGTTTATTTGAGACAACTCCGGACATTTTTGAAAAGGCAAAAGACAATGTTGAAAACAGACACTGCCGTACACTAATTATTAATGACAAATGCCACACCCCTCCAATGAAGTAGGTAATCGCTTCCAAGTTCAGCCAAAACCAGCAGGTGCCGCCATCCTTTAAAACGGAACAAATTCGTATCCCATACGAAAGGGCATTAGGGCCGGTTTTGTTCGACTTCACTGTGAAAATCGCCGTACCGACCCTACTTGCAGACTCTACAACATTTCACAAACAGAAGGTGAAAAGGGCTCTGGTATGCTCTTGAACAATACTTTTACAACTGATGCAACAAAAAGTCGTCCTTATTTTCAACTTAAAAAGAAATGTTTCAATTCACTTTAACATATTCACTCATATGCAGTCTAACAAACATTCTTTGGTCTTACATTCTTTGCTTAACAACGCACTGAAATGTATCCTTTTCCTTCAGTTGTTACAAATCTTAGTCTCAAGTTCTCTCCCAAACAGGAAAAACTTGAAGAAATATAGTTTCCGTCTGGCTTGCCATTGCCAATTAATGAGATGGTGGCAGGGCAGTGCGTGACAAATAAATTTGCATTTCGGCACTTTGCCCACATGTCAGTCTTAAAACTCCTCTTATGCGATGTAATCTTAGAACGTATGGTTTTCTTCAATCACGTCGAATTGCCAGTCCCTGCTGGATGCATTTTTCTTTAAACTCCATTCGGTAGCCAGTCTTCTCACGTCTGACCTCGTCTTCATATATTTGCCACCAATTCAGCGAATTGCCTCCTGAATCGCTTAAACCTGTCTCCGCATCCTAAAGACTTGTCATAAATCAAACAAGAAGCGTGTGTAAACTAATTCCGTGTCTTTGTGTGGACTTTCTAAATAACCACTCCAAACAACATGCACCACGCGAGAGTGCAGCCAGCGATCGTGGAGAGAAATTAAATTGCGTTGCAACTTTAGTCGCCGCCGCCGACGACGACGATGACGACGGTGACGACGAACAACACATCCAAATGGAGTGGACCAATTTTGCTGCGACGGCGCGGCAGTTGCTGCGGCAACTGAAGCCGAAGTCAGGCACTGTTACGATTCCCGTTTTGCCGCGTGAAAGTATCTCTTAGCCGTGTCCTACTGCCTGATCTTCACCTAAATTCGCCGCTCTCTGGTTCATCTGTATCTGTATATTTATCGCAATTTTTTCCTGTCTCCTTTTCAAGGTGGGCTTGGCCTAAAACAGGTTTTTGCATCCGAACAATGGATGGGTGGCCCAAAAAAAATCAGAAACAGATGGTTATTCCCTCGTGAAGACTGGGAAAATTACATGACGCGGTTATCTTTAAATTGGTGAGAAACAGCCCAAGATGCCTAGTTACGTCCCTTTTGTAAGCTCTGTCATCACCGCTCCTCCACCTCCACCTCCACCGCCGCCACCATTGCCGTTAATGGACAATCGAACTTGAAATCACGGCAACGAGTGAAGGCGCCTATTGGCCTCATGATGAATTAACTTTCTATTTTTCAATTTTCATCGCACGTACAACACGCGACTTACGATGGCGGTGGCGCGGCGGCGCTCTGTAAAGGGAAACACACCAGCCAGCACCTCGGCTGAGTTTGCCTCCGATCATCCAGAAACTGAACAGATCTCCAATCATTGATAAAATCCCACACGACCGCCGGCACATAGATCAAGTCGAGGAGATCGAGAAAAACATACAAAAGTGGTGTCACGGCGGACTTAATTCCATTCCGTCCGCCAAGCGGGCAGAGAGTGTGGCGATAGGTGCTGCAATCCGATAGAAACGAAATCGAAAGTGCCGTCTGCAACGTCGTTTGTAGAAAGCTACTAGGTCGTTTGTCTTTGGTGGCAGAGCTGTGGGCTGACAGTGGCTCACTTATTGTTTTATTGTGAATAATAAACAAAGCGCCTCACTCGGTTGTGGCGCTGGGGTGGAAGCGGGTGCTAGGAAGATGATGCCACGATGATGTTGAAGATGAGCGCGGATAACTGATGGGAGGCGTTTATTATATCACGAGCAGGCCTCTTGAGGCGTGTTTCTGGATTTTGGCCAAGTTGGGTTATGGCTTTCGAATCTTATGCAATTTTAGTTTTAATGTTTTTGAATGCATGCGTCGCTTTGGAAATGCAACGGAGGTGCGTAGACAGTTTCGAAGATGTCGTAACAAAACTGTGGCACCTGATTTGCATCGAAATGGAAGCGCTATAAATTCAGTTGTGCCAACGTGGGAAACCTGCCAACAGTGAGTTGTAGAAGCAGAGTCGGAAAATAAAGATAAGTTTGTCTTGTTATTAAGCAACCATCAAATGTTTAAAATTAAGGAAAAAACCGCTGAATCTTAAAAGCTAGGCCTTAGCAAATACATGGTACGCGTACGAAATCTTTAGTATCAGGCGATTGTTAAAATAATGTTCAAAATTGCTTCTGGATACTTATGCAAAATGCATCTCTCGTGTTAACGACTTTCGGTCTAGCTTTGATGACATTCTAGCTGAAAGCCATGCAAGTATAACACCAACTTTGCATGTTGGCAGGTTTAGGGTTCCAAGAAATCATGACATTATGTTGACCTTGACGGCATTGGTTTATCGCAGCTTAATAATTCAATACGGCTTTCACAGCAGTGGATCTACCACCGGTAATCTGACACTCGTAGCATATGTCATGTCGAAAAATGGAACCGATCCTTTCACATTGGAGGAGGAAGCAAGATTATTGCGTTTGCTCAATCATGCGATGATTTCAAAGGCATTTGAAAGAGTCCAGCATTAGGTTCTTTTGTCGAAAATGCGTGCTCTCTCTTCATCTTGTTTTAACTCTTCATCATTCAATACAATTTGTTTTGAGTGGGTTCAGAGCTGGTGTTCCCTGGGGCAGTGTTTTGTCGCCGACACTTCTCTTTTGAAATTATCTCTTGTCTATCCAACCCCTCGTATGCTGATGACAGTACCCTTAGCTTTTCATACTCTTTTCCTGATTGAAGTCCCTCCTCTTCAGCCGTAGACTTGAAACGGTTGCGTATGTATGTGGGGGTCAAAACATAAGAGTAATATTAAATACATCAAAAATTCAATGCTGTCACTCCAACATTTCCAATCATTGCATGAATGGATGGTTCTTGGGTCGATGAAACCGAAAGTCTTTCCATCCTCGGTATGAGTTTCAACTCAGCACTTAGTTGGAATGATCACAACTTTGGGGTCGTCAAAACTGTTGCGAAAAGTTTAACATTCTTTTTCTGATTTGCCTATTCTTTACGACTACAAGTTCTTCATGCGCTCTAAACTTTAAGCCCACTTTCAAACGTATAGTTCAATGCAGAGGCTAATTCTTGAACCACACCACATGAATATGCAATACTCTTTGCAACTTGATCTGTTCTTAGATTGTAATCTACAGGCATTCAATGTGCATCGATGCGTTCTTTCCTTTTTTTCCTCTATTCCTTCAATCCGACTGTTGCATGTTTAAGATCACTTTAAGGCAAATTATATTTCATTTACATATTTCGGCTGTGACTTCAACTAAAAGATGGTCCAGCGAAAACGCACGAATCATCGTGTAATAGAAAAAAACTAAAATATTTCAGAAGTTTATTTTATAATTTTTATTAGGATAGAAAGATCAAATTTCTGCCAAATGCTCGTCACGGCTTCGGTGGCATACCTCCATCCGATGATCCATATTTCTAACGACTCTAAGACATAATTGAGGTTCAATGTCGATAATGTGCCGAATTATCTCACCCTTTAGGGCTTGAATTGCTCTTAGATTATTGACGTATACTTTTGCTTTTAAATATCCCCAAAGAAACAAGTCCAACTACATGTGCCAAATCACATGAACACGGCGTTCAATAACACCTGAGATAGCACAGCCTTAGAATTTCGTGCTGGTTTTCAACAATTATTTGGGGAAACTGCTTATAAGCGAATTCATTTGGTCGATTATGCTGATCAAAAAAATCACGAAGTGAATGACATGCATTTTGATTTGAACACCCATTTTCGTAAGAGGCCTAAGCAATCTTAACGCGCTACTCAATTTGGTTCCTCTCCATCTTTGAATTTGTCAGACACTGCAAGAAAGAAATATAAAATTAAGTTCGACAAATAGCCGATGATGGCGATTCAAAAAATAGAAGCAATTGCTTTCGGAATATGATGCATAATCCCATCTACCATCATAACCAGTTTCTCTAGCTATCTTTGCAACGGTGGGAGTACTCTCCCTACTCGTTTCACTATCAGTTAATTGAAAACGTAAGTTATGGTTTAATAACGTTTTAATGAATGGCATACACGCGTAGATGAAGTTCGGGGCTGTGGAAGCCAGCCTTTAACAACATGCACGCGTAGTTATTGTTCTAACGACAAAACAGCACATGCAGGATAACCTCTCCGTTGAACCATGCGTAAAGCCATCTTCTCGCTTTCGAAAGTAATGCGTAGAACCACACACTACGCGTGTAAATATTTTTGTTTTACCTGCTTGCATGCGAGTCAAATCTAATTCAGCAAGTTTAACCCGTCCATGTCATATTCATAAGCCAACTCCGATGTAGCCGGTTAAACAAATAAAATGTCTAAAGGAAGCACACAGTGCTTAAAATAATTCATACAAGGAAATTCATTGACATGCGTGTAATGTAAAAGAAACTAAGAAGTTGGTTAATTGAATCCATTAGAATAACATGTCAGAATAAAATGCCAAAAATAGCATATACTCGTACATATGTACATTACATGAGAGATACGATATTTTTTTTTTGAAATTTTGAAAATTCTCTCTTTTCTACTCGTTTTGTTTTTGCTTTTCTTCTGAATCTTTTTAATCTCTTATTTAGCCCTGAAGGCAAAGGACTGAGATTTATTTGTTTTGTTACTAGGCCAGTGATCCTTGAAGGGTTTAAGTCTGAGCTCTAGTTCTATCCAGGCTCCTTCCAGCTGCCAATACCAGGTTCCCCAACGTACCCGATCACTTGGATTCTCTCCATTTCCAAACTGGATTAGATGGAGCATTGTTGTCCATTCGATTAATTAGACCATGCCGGTTTGGTTCAAAATTTTTTCCTTACAGGCTAATTTTCCATCCACTTGAATTTCCCGCCTAGTTTATCTACATGCAATTCTTGTAGAAACTCACTGTTTCAGTCATCTTCATTAAGTCGTCAGTTTATTATCCAGTCGTGTAAGGATTAAATACTTTCCTCTAAAAATCTCTCCATGAACATCTTATACACGCTGACTTGACGGAGTAATGTCAATAGTTAATAAAGAGATCTAAGAAGCAGTTTACCTTCAAACGAATTCTTTATTTCAAACCCAAGATTACCCCTTGATCACAGCAAAAGCATTTTTCAATTTCTTAGAAAATCCGACAGATCTTTTAATTTAGTCATCATCTTATCCACCTCCCATCTTCACTCCACCTCTCAAAGCACAAGTCGAATACCTATCATTGGCACGATTATCATATAATAGCGGCAATTAAAGTGTGCCCCCTCGAGCGTCTTTAAAACACCACCCACCACCACAGCCACCACTTCAGACAAAGCCCCTCACGCAGAACGTCTCGCCTAACCCAAATTCCTACTTTCTACGATATGTTCACCAAACAAAAGCATCATCATCAATTTAAGTGCAATTAAAGCCCTGCTAATGATGGCACGACCATAAACACACAACTTGTAACCAGTCAGAGGCGCAAAGACACCGCACCACTTTCGATCGCTCCGCTGCTCCGCCCCTTGATAGCAACTGCTCGAGGTGCATAGTCTCCAGCAGACCGCAATTATCTCGTTTGATAGCATTTCAAATGGCGAACAAATCATCTGCAGTGCGGCCGCCAGGAAAACCTCAAGACACAGAACCCTTTTTTCCGTTAATGGCTTTTTTTCCCGCAATGCATTTGCCTGTTCGTGCATTCCGGAAGACATAATGCGAACATATCCCAGTTAACACGCAACGAAATGCACGAGACCTTCGCACCAGACACAAAAGAGATCCGACGGCAAAACAAAAACACCGCTAAACGAATTGACAAGAATGAATGAGAACACATTCCAGCTTCACCTTCCGTGTACTTTCTATGGGATGAGAAAAAAATTTTAATTGTAATAAAATAATCGGATTCTGTGAATGTTCGATGTTGGAGTTGCGAGGTTGCATATCAAACGAACTACGACTGCGACAATTTTATGGGTGATACAGTGATACAGTGTGGTTGGGAAGTGTGGAAACCTAGTCTAATAAGAGAGTTATATTTGTCAAAATGCGATTCCTTTTAAGGTAGATTTCAGGAACATATAAAAATTACCTAACAACAAGAGCCTAGCTCTACAGCAACTACTCCTGTTGTGCGTGCCCTTGTTCTCTCACGAGTAGAGGGGATCTACAGTTTTATGCCGACGCCGCACTCGAGATTTGTGAAGCTTTTCATAGACAATGAGTGTTGTCGGCAACTCAAAAGAGGTGGTGCCGTGGAATAATGCTTTTTGTTCCGTCCGGGAATCGGACCTAGACCTTAGTTATTGCCGTGACGTAGTGGGTAGGTGCGTCCGCCCACATATCTGAAACACTTCTGGTTTGATTTTCGATGCTCCGAATATGGAAAAACCTTGAATTGAATTATTTATGACAGAATCTTTAACCAGGAAGATAGTCGGCACTGCTCTCAGTATAGTTCCTACTTCTTAAGATATGCGGGAAAAGATCAGTAGCCGAGGAAAAACGGAACGAAATGAAATACAACTAGCGTGATTACCTTGCCAATCGATTTCGATTAAGAGTTTCTATGCATTCTCGTAGTTTCTAACCGTCTCTTTTTAATGTGTAGAATTCCTTCTAGCATTGCAGTTCTCGCATGGAGTGGCCGGGACAGATGGGACAGTGGACATGCTTTTATAGATCCATACTACATTTATTAAGAGGGTTTTGACAACTCAAAATGTTTGCAAAGTTTTGAACAGTCGGTTTTTTTTACAAAATTTGCCTGAGATGTATACACACGCTCGCATGCTAACTTACTTACTTGCAAGGTCAATGATACTTCAAGGGTATGTGGCTGAACTATAGCTGAGATTTGAATGCCTTTCGGGCTGGAGCGTTGTTGTTAAAAAACACAATGTGGCCAGACAGTGTAGTCGTCGGCTACTTGCACTCCAGGCTTCATCTGCATTTTGAAGAAATCGCTATCGTGTTAACTAGTCCAAGTCCAACAGAGATCCAAAGCCAGAAGGATTTGTCAAATTTTGTGATTTTGTTAATTTGACAGTTTTGGCTTTTGGAGACTTGGAAATATTTCGAGATTTTGGCCCTTTCGGGATATCGGCCTTTTTGGAATTTTGGGCTTATTGAATATTTTTGAGATTTCGACGATTTGGGTATTTCCAAATTTCGGGTTTTCGTAGCTGTTCGTAGCTGCTCACATTTTAAAATTCATAAAAGAATTAGTATGTATGTGGTATGGGCTCGATGATTGGTTGTACCAGTACATGAATAGAATGGCTTCCATTTGTCAAGGGAAAAATCTCCTCGTATATTATGTGTGTTAAAATATCGAGGCCTAGAAACTGAACACATTCTCCTTTCTTTTGACTTTTGATGACTTCCAGTTTCTTCTTTCGGGTGCTTCTTGAACAGTGCCACAAAGTACTGTTGCAGAGTTGAGGCGCGCTTTTCCGTAGACTTTCTTGTTGCTGTGATGTTTCATACGGTTCTTATCGATGGCGAGATCGATGCAGATCCCTTCGAAGATCAAGAGTTCGGCTATGCTGATCTGGGAGATGCTGTCCCATACGCTGTGAAGCGTCGTTAGAGTTGCGTATAGAGAAGCGGACTCCTGGGTCAGTCTGTTCTTACATCGCATCAGTGAGTAAATGCGATAGAAAGATAAAATAAACATTTAAAGGTTCTCCTTGGAGTGAGGATTAAACTCTCACATCCCATGGAAGGTCACTCCCAGATACTTCCTATTGCTAGGTACTAGTGTTGTACCGCTGGGAAGCACACTAGTGTAGACTAGTGCTCCATAATTTTTCGACTGTTCCGGGGCCTCGTAAAGTCGACCTCCGCAGGCAGTTGTGGACTGATTTGTTGATATTGATTCGTATGCCCAGTTGGGGTAGTTAATTCTTCATTTCGTATTCTATGATGACGCCGATGTGTACGATATATGAACAAGTAATAATTGATAAATGGGAACAATGACGATTTGTCTGCGGAGTAAATGTTAAAAAGAATCGGTGCCAGACGCCATCCCTATGCAACACCTGAAAAAAATGAATGAAATTCCATTCCATTCGTCAAAATATTTATGTTGAAAGCGGGTTTCTCTTATTTACTTACATTCTTCTTTTGCTTCTTGTGGTGCTACAGTCCGGGGTGGACCTGGGCCTCAACCAACATGCCACTCCAGCGAGCACGATCTTTCTCCAGCTCCCGCCAGTTGCGCACTCCAAGTTGGTTGAGCTCCTTCTCCACTTGTGTGCGCCACCTTATTCTGGGCCATCCTCTGTTGCGTTGTCCCAATGGCTCAGATTCGAAGAATCACTCACATTCACTTGCCTTTAATCAAAGGTTAAAGCCTAAGGCTGTTATATATTTTCCTTATTTAACGTGCTTACAAATGACATAATTAAACCAAAGTATAGTGAATAAGTTGTATGACGTGTTCAGTTCTCTATAATGTGAATTTTTCTCACTTGAGTTTCGTTCAAGAAGTTTATGGAGACAAAACTTGGTCCCTATACTGCTTACTCATATTTAATTTTTTATGAGAAATCACTTATCAACCCTATAACCCCTTGACAGCGCTTGAAAAGGTTTTAAAATTAAGTGTTGACTAACGGTCACACCGTTTGCAATTCTTCATTTCTCCAATTTTGGCTGGACACACGATTCGCATTATACACCAAATCCACCACAGCACCCAACACGCGGTGAAGTTCGATTGTTCGCAACACTTTGCAACATGTCTTCGGAGACAGACCCCCACCACACGTAGCAAAGCAGAGCCAACAGATATCCACATCGTGCATCGCTTACAAGACCTTCACAAGCACCACCACGCACCGGTTACCACTCCATCCTCTATTCTATCCACATCGTGGTGCGGTAGCGCTATGGCTGCAGCCAACTTTAGTAGCCCCCGATGAAGCGACCAGTTTAGATCGGCGTACATCGTTGCGAGCGAGCCCCGACACAAGCACTCAACTACTGTTAAGCTCCCCTCTGAGGTGTGTTTGCTTTTGTATCTGGCCGGTAATTCGCGTATCTGTTCAGACGTGTGTAAGCTTTCTATTGTCACCCAGTGACAGCGACGGACACAACACCAGTAACCGCGCGAGCCGGTGTAACAACATATCATCGTTCGCGATAAGTGAATCCGTCAAATCACGAATCTCCTCATCATCTTGGTCGTCGACGTCGTGGTCGTGGTCGTGGTCTTCGTGGTCTTCGTGGTCGCCGTTAACGTGTTGTGCCGTCTAGGTGTTGATTGTGTGCGCTTGCAAGCCGAAGTTTGACCGATTTTCACCGGGACGTCCGAGTGAAAGAAAACGAAGAAGAAAAGTAAAGTTTTGGATTAAATTCAAGTACGCGAGGACAGTGAGCTGTGGTGGCAGACCGCGGTCTCGCTCTGGGATACTCGGTATTTGCAAACGAAAAAGAAGCAAACAGCGGTTTGTATTTGTAAGTTGGTGAAATTTTTCCTCTCCGGAATCTCTCGAGGGATTTCGCGCGTGTGCCTGCAGAGTGCATTCATAGTTCGTGTACGATTCCGCTGTGATCTGCTGTGGAGCAATTGTTGCTCTTTACTGGGCGGCGCAGTTACTGTCCCCCTCGGGTGTGTGGGTTTTTTGTGCAGATTTACCAATATCCAGAGTGGAACTGAATCAGGTTATCTATGAGTAGTATCCCAGTGTTCGAATGGAGAATGCTTGGTGGAAGAGAAAACGTGTGCAATGGATTTGTGACTCTTTAAGGAGTGGAAAAAGTAAGACTCACTTGACGCCGGCAACGGTCAGTTCAAGTTGTTAACGGCACGTGAATCGTGCCTCTTTCGATATTTCACCACACCACCTCTGAGCTAATGACTTTCTACGGATGAGATTCATCTCCACTTGCCACTTAAATTTCCATAACAGCGACTCCCACGGTGAAATGGAAAACGCTCTTTTCACTTATGGCTCGTGTGTAAGACGGCGATTTATCTGTTTGTGCACTCAGTTCACGTTTTGAACGTTGCTGGAGTGGTGGTGGCCCTTAATTTCGACTCTAGTCAAATTTCTTCGTTCGGGATGTTGTTTCTCTTTTTTGTCGAAACCTTCAGATCTGTGCTGTACACATCTGTATACCGACCTTGAAGGAAATAAATGGTAAAAATCGTTGTGGACTAGTGCCACTTGCCGAAGGGCTTTTCAAAGTGGTTCTTCTTATTGCTCTCAATCAATACATCGATTGTTACAATTGATGTATCGAACTGGGTTCTTGTGGATTTCTTTTAAAGAATTGAGGGAAATCTGCGTTTGCGAGTGGATGGACAGATATGACAAAACGTTTCAGTTGGCGTACATTACATGGATTAATAATTAATGAACATGTTCCCTCGTACGTTTTTATTAGTCGATTAGTGGAGCAATTTATTCCTTTTTCTAAAATTATTGTATCAGAAGTGGAAACCTAGCTTGAGTAGCAGATGGGTATAGTTTTTGTGAACCTCACCCATGGTCCTTAAGTAGGAAGGCTCACAAGAGGTGACAGCAAATAGTTCCTAGACAGCTTTTATGATTAATAAAACCAAACAAATTTACTCACTTACATACGCTCTAACCTTTAAGTCCAATGATCTGACCAGTGTTTGTGTACATTTTGCAATGAAAATTTGTTTTTTATAAGATCTGCTGTTAAATCAACTTTACCCAGAGAAGTGGGAATTTTGTTCAGGACGAAGTTAGAATTGAAGTTCAATTTCCCGAGGATAGTGCAAAATGATTCCTTTACTGTCACAATTCATATGGTATCCAGGTGAATAAATATTTTTGGGGACTCTTCCTTACGATTTCAATGAAGGAAAATACACCATTTATTAGTCAAAATCAAATCGCACTTGCTCGGAAAAAGATAAAAATACGATAAAAAAATCGTAAATCAACGGAATCACTGACGGACTCAAAGATCAGTTGGTGCAACGGCGTCTCACAGACCCAAATGTTGAGAGAACCTTACTGGTTGTGGCAGCTTGACCGGAGGCTATCTGTCTGCTGCCACGACAGAGCCTAACCAGAGGCTGTATGCGCTGAGAAGTCAGGAGCCCCCTAAGCTTTATTTCAGCCTGACCATGCAGCAGGCCCCATTGTGGGAGTGTTTCATGGCAGTACTCAAAATCGAGAATGAAGCCAAGGTAAGTGCACCGTGCTGACTAGTCTAAGACAGATTGTTTACCCTTCTTATGGGACTGGGCGATTATGGGGACTTTCCCGGCTCTGAGAAGAGTTGCATTTGCAACCGATCGCTAAAACCCGTAAAATGGCAGAGGGATTAGACAAACCACGCTCCCAACCAAGGTGGAGTGATTGTCCCCTATACATGACGTTAGTTGGAACTTGGATAACTGAGGTGTCTGATCTTGAATTTCTTACGAATCTTAGACTCCGTTGGACCTAGTTCCATGGTACTATAAAGTGCCAATGATACATATGTAGATATGGTTGTTTATGTCAGATTGTACATGTAAATTCTGAAGTGTACTGCATGCTCGTACAATGGATTTTTTTTTTCTACGGCTTGCAACACATTTACTTTCAGAGATCTTACGAAATATTTTATTTTTATATCGTCATCTACTATGATTTTTAACTTCCCAACAAATCAATTGATCTGACAGAGCTTAACAATAACCTATCCACTGAAATATTGTGGTTAGTGTCTTGGTTTTTTGTGTTGCAATAAGCAGGGTGGAACATTCCGTTGCTCACTCCCGCTGTTATTTGACATAAGACTCACAGATTTGAGATAAGGAAAACCACATTCGTAAATTTTCGTTAATCTGTACAATTTTTTGTTCTTTATTTTGCATACGGCAATACACCGAGTAACTAATTTGGGCTAAAATAAATATACATGTTCGGAAATAAGAAGTTCAACTTAGCCTTGAAAACTAAGTACATCGCTAAGGAATCGCATACTTCGATTGAGTTTGGAATACCCCTAAACATGTTTTGGTAGATATATGCACAGAATCAACTAAATTTGTGATATATTCATATAAGAGACATTTACCATCATACAAGCATGATTTCGATACATACATTTTGTTTTGTTCCAAACTTCTAGGACACATCCGAACAATCGTATATGTGTGTTTAGCAAGAGTATGTGGAACGATTGGTCTTGGTACCGACAAGCAAATTCGATCCTGGAACTAGATGAGTACGAAATGACCATTGTTAGCGAATAGGTGGCCGCAGGAGTCCGGTTTATAGAGAATTAGAATAGATTCATCAATCTGTGCTTACAAGATCCCAGTATGTATTCTGGAATTCTATTCAATTTCCGAACAAAATCTGCACAGACCTCCTTCGGTGTTCCCTAAACTTATGCATTTTATTTTCTCTTCTTGTGGCATAACACCCTTGCACAGGGATTAGTTCTTTGCACGACGTTCGTTTCTTCTGCTTTACTAGTGATACTAGTGATTCTCCAAGTTCTTCAGTCATACCATCAATTCATTTAATACTTGATCTACCCCTTGCTCTTACACTTTAAGGATTGCGCTTGAATTTTGTTTGTTTTTTGTTTTCTTGAGCCATTCATTCTCATTAAATATCCGAGCCTGTTGATATGTTTTGCTTTTGAAAACCGCACTTCTTCTTTTTTAAAGATTGCGTTAATTTATCGTCTTTATATATCTTTGTTGCTAATCTTAAACAGTGTGTATGTATGTATCAGGCGTGCGACACATGGGGGGCCTGAGCCTCAGCTAAAGCTTGCCTCCCATTATTGACGGTCCCGGGCACGCTGTTTCCAGTTGTGAAGACCAAGCCCTATTACGTTCTTCTCAACTCAAAATTTGTTCAAATTAAAAGTTTTGCTAATACAGCCCACAAGGAAAACGGGCCTAGCTGCTGTATCAACTACTCGTGTTGTGTGTGCTATTGCTCTATCTTAAGTAGAAGGGACCTACAGTTTTCTGCAGACGCCGAACGGCGAGATTTCAGAAGCCTTTCGTAGACACTACACTACACACTACACTACTACTCTTTGTGTGAAAAAATCGTGGTGCTTAGTCCGGGAATCGAACCTGGAACTTTTGCGTGTGGGCCTACGCACTTTCCAACTACGCCACGACGACCACTAATATTTGGGAAATAGTATCGTCGAAAGAAGATTCCGATGTAGCCTAAAAAAATAAAATCAAAGCCTATTTCACCTAGAAGCAATATAAAAACAAAATTGATAGACTGGGTGCTTTTTTCTATAGTCCCTAAGCGAGGTGAGCTCCACTTCTTAAACAACTGTCTCGGGAGAGGAAAAGACTAGAAAATTCCGACTTCATACGTTGAATAAAAAGGTGAAAGTATTCTCTGAGCGTTATGAGTAACTCAAGAGATGTAGACGATTGAATAAGTTCCGTTTAGGTTATGAACCTACAATAGATCCAAAATGATTCAAAGCAATTACACACGACGTGACTGCCGCAACAGGTGAAATGTCTATTAAAGGGCAATGGGTGAACAGCCTATTAAAAAAAATAAATACAAAATTGAAAACGCGGTTTGAGCTTAGCTTAACTGAGAAATCCCTCACTTCTACTATAAATTCTGGAAATTACGCAAGGGACATTAACAATCCAGATCGTGTGTCTTGCCCTCGCATCGGGGACATGACAAAGTGTGGAATATTCCTCGTAAACCAATAGCCACAATCAAAAATAATGTTTTCAAATCGAGAACCTAAGGGCACAGAAATCTTTTCCTGATGTGAACTCTTACAACTTAGCCAAGAAGCAGAAAAGAAAAAAGAAAAAAAAAATGACATAAGAGCTTACATCAATTTAAGTTATAAATAGTCTTATAAGAACGACAGTAGACATATGTCAGCGTCTGGTAAATGTCAGCTTTTCTTTAAAGAGTTCAGCAAACTTTTACCTAACCCTAGGACCCGTGTCGTGTGCTTCACTTTGGGGCACGTTCCTTAGCATGCGAAAATAGTTGCAGCACCAACACCCAACAACACTCAAAAGCTTTCATAAGGCTTTAATAAGACAACACCCTTATGAAACCGTCTCACGCGTTTGAAGAATGGCATACAAGCACAAATATCTGCCGCTAATTAAATTTGTGAATTAAAGCCAACGCTACACCCAGCCCAGTTGGTGTCAGCAAAACTATGAAGATTCGTGATTTTATCCATTAGCAGCCATCTGGCACGAGTGTCGTGTCCGTAGAAATCTGCGAAAGAAATCAAAACCTCGCGCCTCCTCTCCGGAGAGCGCAGCTCTCTTTGCGACTAGAAAGGGAAACCGAACGGCAAAGAAAACAGAACATCTCGCATTCATTTGAATAATTACTGGCCAAAAACGAAATTCAATCTCGTCCTCCGTGCGGCCCAGAGATACGATCTTTTATGAACCCACGCGAATCGCTTATCGCCTCGCACGCTGCAGGAATTAATTAGACGGCCGCTTTTTCGTTTTCGATTTAAATCATTTGCGGATTATAAGCTGAGGCATCTCAAGCTCAGCTCAAGCCTAGGCGAATTCCTTTTGGATGTGTCCGCGAGGTGAGACACTGAGTTTTGAAGTGTTGCGTCGCCGACGCAGCCAGTTGAGGTGAGACATTTTTTATTTTTCGATTTTGACTGACGGGCTTCCGGATAATGTTATGCAAACCTTATTTGCTGCGCAATGTTGGATAAATCAGTCATGGCTGTCGGCCTTGAGTGGATTGCATGAATTTGAATTTCCGGGCTTCGAAGCGAGGCATGGCTCTTGAATCAGCCATGCCTTTTGGTGGTCGACATGCTACGCTGAATTTATGAATGAATGAGGATCCGAAATGGGTGTGAAATGGATCGAAACTAATGAGGAGAAGAGGATGCTGATGATGGATAGTGCGCGGTTTGGTTGGAGTGTTTTGGTGATTTGCAAGTTTGCAGGGTTGCTTAAAAATCTACTAATTCATTTCGAAATGGAATTGAATAAAAGATAAGGACAGACCATACGATGACTGACAGACAAAGAGACAAAGCAAATAAATAAGAATGAGAACATTCGTTGCAGTACTGCAGTTACATGAGTTTTTCATTCAAATGAATCATCGACAAAGGTATTTGAAGAAGGATTTATCTTTAAGTGCAAGCATCGTGGTGTGTCACTTTGATATCGTTCTGTGTTTCTTAGGATATAGTCAACTTTATTTCTTATGCATCGTTTCTTTACCTCGTGTCAGTACTTAAGTCTCTTGGTTTGCACTTTCCATGTGAAATAGATGATAAAAAATACACGATAAAAAAGGCAAGTTTGACTCGCAATTAAAACAAATTTATTCATCCAAATGATGACGGATGAAAATTAAAGATTAGGAGATGAGCACGTGCCTAACTGCTTCTGACGATAACGAGAAACGACAAATTTGCGGTGTGAAAGTGCAGGAAACTGATTTCAGGTCCATAAATTTGCGAAAATAGGTATACACTGGAGAAATTGGACTAAGATCGAAATTTGATTTGATTCGTATTGACGTTGGTGCAGAGATAGCACGGATCCTCCCTATTTTGCCATTTTTAAAAATTGTTGATTTGGTCGTCTTGTACAGTGTCTTGTGATAGTTTTTTATTTATTTTAGGTGATCTTCAGAGTGTTTGTCTTTGTTTCAAGGCAGCTTAAAATTCTCACATTAGTTTTTTTGAATTTCTACAAATACAAAGGAGAGCATTAGGTAAACTTACAATGCTTTCTATGTACTTAAACGAAATTTCGGATCTAAATCTGGATCTAAACCTCCATAGTATGGCCGACATTACTTTACGAAGTACTACTACGGTGTAGTACATCTCTAGACAAAAAGACGCAGCCAGCACCATTTGACAGATTAAAAAGAATATTCTGAATAGGCATCGCTGCCGCGTTTTAAACAACACCAACTGCGTCACTTACTATGATCTAAATATATAGTTCCAATAAGCCTGTTCGTTAAGAGTCTAGTTTTTGGGACGGTTCTTAGGTGACAGAAGAAGTGAACCTTTTAGTTCAGATATTAATTTAATTAATGCAAACCTTAAGCCCGTCACAATCTTTGAACGGAATTTGTATTTCTCCTAGGACTTACTTGGCAAAAAAAGTTTTTTAACCCCGATAACTCTGTCAATATCTACACAGATCTACACAGGCTCTAAACAAAAAAAGTGGGGGCTGCTGTTTTCGACGCCACTCACAAATGAATAAATATACTACAAACTGCATAATATATTTATGCTGTATCCTTCAAGTCGAACTCTTGCTATAGAAAAAGAAGAAAGTTTAGCAGAAAACTCACTACGTGGAAAGCGAAACCGCACTGCAAGCTCTTCGCAATTATACCAAAAGAATTTAGACTGTTCTCGACAGTCCCTCTAAAGGCTTAAATTTATCCCTTTACTTTGGATCCCAGGACACAGAATATATATACCGAAACATCCTATAAATGTGAGAATTAGGTTGTCAGCTATAACTTTCCTTACAGAATTCGACGCATCGTTGTTTACCAGACACTTGACCAAAGACGTTTTTACACGACTTCGACTGCCACTCCCTGACCTTAATATTTCGACTTAGAACCGTACGACCTTTTTGCTCTTTTCTTTTTGGATTCCAGAAAACGATGGCCACCTTTTGTGCTGATAGTTCAGCCGTGTCCTTCTTCAATGAACGATTGGCGGATGAGGCCAACTGTTTCTTCAGTTTCTTAGTATGTGCTGTGAATCCATCTTTCTTTTATAGTTATGCAACGACGCAGGAACGTCTTAAAATTCCACTTAAATAGCATCTGCGTCTGACACTGCTCTGATGTCTTGTTTTCCCCGTATTGTACAAACGCCCCACTGATTGCGCAGATAGTCTTCTCATGTGCAATATTTAATGCAGGATAGAGCCCATGTGGTGTTTTGAGTTGCATCCTGTTTCAGGTACGAATATTATGCGTACCTTCAATCGGCAATCTGCCAACACAAGTTTCTCAATTTTTGCCATGTTATCCTCCGTTCTTCACTCGTGTGAAAAGTCATCATGCACTACATCTACGCGCTCTTGGATTTCTCTGATCAATTTCCCTTACCAAGACAAGAATCAAATCAGCGATCAACATTTGTCATTTTTTTCAATGTTTACACGCACGCACAGGCACGCACGCGCAGACGCCGTCAAAACAAACCAAAACAAACCAAAATGAAATTTTGAGAGTAGTCTTTACAATAGTACTACACGATAATAAATAACTCTTGCGAAAGTGGGTTCATCGGGCGATGTGGCTAAGGACATCCCTCATTCATACATACTACAGAATTTTCGCAGAATTGTTATACTACACTTACTGTCATGAGCATGAGGTTGTGGAACTAATGTGACAATAATTAATTGTCAAGAGACCAGGGCCGAGCTTCTACAACAACTTCTCGTTTTGTGCGTGCTACTGTTCCCTAACGAGTAGAATGGACCTACAGTTTTTTGCCGACTCCGAACGGTGGGATTTGAGAAGCTTTTTCGAAAGAGGTGGCGCCTTGAAAAGGTGTTCCGTCCGGGAATCGAACCTAGACCTTTTGCGTGTGTGTCGACTTAGCTTTTTTTAATTTCGCCTTTATTTTGAAAAAAAAAAGCAATGAATTGTTTTGTAAAGAGGTAACAATAGAATGCGCATATTCTAGATAAATTAATTTTTTCAGAGTAAAAGCTTCTTCTTTCAGATTTATTTCTTTCGCAAGCAGCAAATATTGGCTTCGCAAATTGTTTGACGCCGACCGTGTATTGATGTTTACGAACTGAAATTTATCTGACTGCAGATCTTAAGTTACGAACACGCATAATATGCTGCTTTATGAGTCTCACGTTTATGAGCACACCCTCGATGAAAGGTTGTGAGATCTGGGAAACGTAGACGAACACGTTAGGTTAGATCGTGTAACCATTGTGTTGAGATCCTCATAGTACCGACATAAAGGCATTATTATATTATTTATTTAGATACTTTTAACTGGAATATTAATTTTCCGATTACAGCACACAAAAAAAATTTCACTAACTTGCTATAGGGATGGCGATAAAACGTATGTTCTTTTGTGATACAAACGGAGGTATCATAAAGCAGCGTTTACACCTGAAATATTCCACTTTAAATCCCTAGTATTACCGTCTTTGCACAGTTTCGAGCTTCACATTTGTTGCTATGTATTTTGTCTATGGAAACTTTCCCGCAATAACTCATTGTGCATTGCCAAATCGTGAAAGAAAGTTCGCTCGTATACTTTTTTCGTCTATGTTATGAAGCAAATTTTCAAGAAATGTGCCGTTTAATTGTTTATATGATTAACATCTAGCTTAGATTACGCTCCGAAGCGAATCTCATGAAAGTAGTTCACATTTAGTTTCAGGAGTCGGCTTTCAGTTATATAATAGTTGTCTTCTTATACCGGGGAACTTTGTGTGTAATTTGTTGACACGCTTAAATGGAAAGTATTTGTGAAGACTTAAACGATCGTTAACGTGGATCATGCTACAATATGAAATAAAACAAATGTGGGGTCTTTGGTATAATTTCTATAAACCCTTAATGATGCAAGTACCTAATTCTTCTCATTTCCTGGCCAACAATTAAACCACATAACATACATACGGTTCGTTGGACAATTTTGCGTCGGTTTTTCAAGCGGAAACTTAAATGATTCTATTGGTCATGAGCAATATTACGGAAAACATATGGAATGGGTGTAACGTCCGCTTACTTAAAGCTTTCCTCAACCCTCTATCCACTTCCATGAAAGTGTCGGTCTTCTCTGGACTTGAAACGTACTCGAAATTCGCTAAGGTTTGTATGGTTTGCCGCGGACTCACTGGAAATGAGCTCCCTAGTGAACTTGTCAAACAAGCATCAGTGGCATCCTTCTTACGACGCCAACCAAAGTTGAGATTACCAAGTGATGATGTCTGTGCTTCTCCGGAGCACGATTGGAGATGGCAGAACTCTCCAAAACGTAGTCAAACCATGCGGATGAATCCTAGCGTTGAATAAAAAATCTTCGATTTTTTCTCTTGTAAGAGAAGACTGCAAACAAGTTACCAGCCTAAGGCATGAAACCCTCGACACCTGTGGATAGGACTCTGACACCACACAGCAGTTCCTAAGGCACTGCCCTTCCTTTGCTTAATTTTTGTCGCTTATCTGGTAACAGCTGGCGATGTAGATAACTTACCACAAAAGTGTTTGCTGGTGTTCCTCCGGAAGATCAAGACACCATACCAAATGTAGACTGCTGCCTGCTAGTACCAGTTTATAATTTTGAGTGCTTTCGTTTGGTTTTCAAAAACATCTGAAAAGAAGAAAAGACAATTTTTTTTTGTCATTCGTGTGTGCTAAAGAGATTGCGAAATCCTTTAAGTATATATTGTATGTATAGATCATTCCATTGTCGTTTGATACAGCTGAAGAAAGATGTTTTAAGGGTTAACTGATGCGAATTCCTAGCTTGCCATGGCGTGTACTGCAGGAGAACTTTTCAAGGTGACGTATTTAACTGGCTTATGCATTTTATATGAAAAGGATTACTAAGGAATGACAAGGATTTGTAATCTTGGGACCTTAATCGGTTAGTTGTGAGTCTCAATTGGAACTAGTAGTAAACGTATTGTTATAGTTGACTTAATGAAAAAAAAATTCCAGAACTCCGACTGAGCTTGAATTTAATCATCATTGCGGGCTCTTAAAGTGTAAAGTAAAGGGGGTAAGTTCGTTGACATACACGTCGAAGGTCTATGTTCGAATGGACTTTCCTCATCTGCGTTTTTTTAAGTACCAACCATTTTGAAAACCTTTTCTGACAACCCTAAGATAAAGCACTGATTTGTCTTTGGAAAGCTTCTCGCCATTCGAAGTCGACATTAGACTGCAAGTCTCATCAATTCAAGTGGTTATTAAAAAAGCTATCTCCTAGTCCATTGAGGACTATTGTCAGAATAAGGCACCCATAACATCTACAGATTAAAGCCCTGGTCCTATATTGTGAGAGTTCTACAGCACACAAGGGACCAGGGCCTTGCTTATACAACAACTACTCGTATTGTGCGTGCTACTGTTCTCTCACGAGTAGAAGGGACCTACAGTTTTTTGCCGACTCCGGACGACGGAATTTGAGAAACTTTTTATAGAAAATTAGTAGTCTTTGAGTGTTGTCAGCAACTCAAAAGAGGTGGTTCCGTCCGGGAATCGAATCTAGACCTTCTGCGTATGGGTCGACGCACTTACCCATTGTAATGCTGCCAAAAGTAGATTTTCCATAACAACTTAAGCTTGAACTCTCCTTCGCCCACGCGCCATTTTCTTCCTTGTTCAGAAAATGTTGGTACTAACCACGTCGAATTAAGGTAGAATCAAGTCTTTCGACATAGGTCTAGAGAAAGGGCTAAAATTTAAATAGATGGCTGCAGTATAATGCATGAAGCTTTAAAACACAAGAATGAAGTTGCAAACAATTATTTCTTCTATTAACGTGGATTCAAAGCATTTATCTCCGAATACGGAATTGGCTGATTTTTTTCCAACTTATAATTCATTTTTTTCCACATGTCTTAGTAAAAGATAAATACATCAGAGACTGTGAAGTTTTGTTTATGGTAGAAATCAATTTAATCATTTTCGTATCACATAAACGATTCTTTCGTAACCTCTCCTTAATGTTGTACGCCTGTTTCGTTGTCAACTGTCGTTACATATAACCAAAAAATGGTAAATGTGTGAAGATGACAGAGATGTATTTAACCAAATACCATCGTCCATCCGCCTCCACCTTCAGCAGCAGACAATGCTGCACCTTTCAACTAATGCTGTTTCAGTGACCAATTGCTTGGCCTCCAAGTTACTTTCCATTCAACCACGTGACTTCAAGAATAGAAACCTCCTCATGCTTCACTCAATCAATTCGAACAATCATTTAGACACAATTAATCAAAAAAAAAAATCGCGTGACATCTATGATATCCACTAGCAATATAACAAAGCAAGCCCGCGCATGGCAGTGAAGGCAATGGAGGTCTCTCGGTGACATAACCAACGCACAGCGTTGACGGAAGTATACCCGAAACAGAGGTACAGCTTCATCCACGCGATTAAATCTCAATCGGCCCACAAAATAAAAGCGACTTTAATTGTCAACACTTTCACTTGGGGGCTTACGCGTCAAAAGGAAAACATGAGTAATTTCAAGTCGAAGAATACCCACTTGTGTGCTCCACAAAAGCCACAAATGAGTGCAAATTGCCAAAAGTCGTGTACAAAGACTGGAAGAAGACATAACCTGCACCGTGTCTACAAGCACACGTCAATGACACTTGTTGCTTGGTACTCGAGCTTGTTTAACTAATTCACGCGGTCCGACATCTACACTCCGTCCGCCGCAGGCCGGTTTTGGACAAATTGGCCAATGGCTATGGTTATGGGTTGGTGCGAAGCGAACAGTTGTTTCGAAACGGCCGCAATCGGCTGCAGAGGAACACCTCGCCCGCTGAGCACATACAGAAACTATGACAGTTGCTCTCTAATTAGCACACTTTGAATGAAACCTTCCTGAAGCTGCTGACACGCAATCGATTGTGCTTCGGAAGGGGAGGGGCAGGCATCGACCGCACCAAAGTATGCGGTTTGAGGCGTGAAATGAGTGACAGTTGTCAGTTACCAGCAATGAAGTTTGTTCGAAGTCTGGTTGCCGTGCTGACGCGGGAATTGCTACATCTGCTGCTGAGCTAATTTCATATCATTTGCTCAAGGGAATGAGTGCGATTTGTGATTCCGTGTAAACGTTTAAAATATCTAATGTGTGACCGGATTAATTTCAAACTTCCAGTCACCTTTCATGTTCTGTGAATTTAAAATGACAATGCGGGTAAACACTAAATTGTCACTTAAAATTGATTCAATAAGAGTGAGACATTTCTCTCACGACAGAATGCAATGTCATGACATCCTTGGGCAGTGTCCAGGCGAAACTACATGATGAGACAACAATTTAAATCTCTCCCCGACTGTCACAATAGTTTTTGTCCGTTTCCATTGGAGCCATACCTGATTCCTATCTGGATCGTGGGTCTTTTACCAAACTCAAAACTGTTAACATGCCCCATGTCGCAACAAATAAAAATTTCACAGATCTTGCATAAGTTTCAGGTGTAGGTGAAGGTCTTCGAAATTCGCAAAAATATATGATGGTCAAATTCGTTTGCTGACTCGCTGACATTGTGTTGAGTCAGATGGGGGTTGCAACGAACTTCTCCGAATTTGTTTGGTTGACGCGATGCGATGACACTGCTTCGTCAGCAAGGTCTCGCGTTAACGAACTTGCTGATTATGCAGATCTGCTGAGTAATACGGACTTCTGATCTTGAAGACGACTTTCAGAAAAGTTTTTAGTTGATTACACATTTTATATCAAATTGATGATTGATGATGATGACTGTATTAAATAGGGTTAGATAGTGTTTTTCTACTCAAGAAGCTTGGGTATGAAATGCCGTCTGAACGTTGTCTTACTCAACTAAAGACATAAAATAAAGAAATGCTCAAGTGCTTTTGTTCACAGTTACATATCAATTTGTCGTGTTCCTTCTAACGATTCTGAACAATAAAGTGTTCTTCTAAGGAGGGTTTTTATATCAGAGATTCAAACAATTACAGACGGGATTTTATTGTTTCTTTACTTCTTCTTTTGGCATATAACATTAATACGGTCGCCGTTTCATTTGACGCAAAGTAAAATCTTTACTATAAATTTTGCAGCTTTTTCCACCAACTTCTGCACTCGCGGGTGTTGCCGACGTCGATAAATCCAGCACGTATGTTTGCCTTGTGTTTGGCTACGTTTTGAAGTTGACAGACTGACGCGCACTCTACTTTTCAAATAACGCTACAGCTAATAGTTCTTAGTGGCCAATTCAAAATTTTTTACAGATATTTTGATTGGATATACTTCATTATTTGATTTACCGTGTGACATTGCGGATTATCTTGCTGAAACCAATGAGTGTTTTGACCTTTCTGTCAGCAGACTGGACTGATCTGTGTCATTTTATTTTACGTCATAATAATTTTAACATTTCAACGACTGTTTTCAATTTCATTATAAAGAAAAAATTAATAGACCTTCTGCGTGTTGGTCGACGTAATAGCCCACTACGCCACAGCGACCAAAGGCACATCATTCCGCCCCATATGATATAACAATCAAATATTTGTAAGCAAAAGTTGCGTCTGCCCAGTCCGCTTATGACTACTTGGAATATACGAAGCCATGTTCTGGTAATGATGTCTCAAATGTTGGCGTCAAGTGGTAAGCACTTAGGAACTTAAGATAGCTTATAGCCAAATTGTGTCAAATCAAGTAATATACGATGAACGCCCGTCGTGAAGCGACTATGTCGCCACACTTTTCCGTATGTTCCGTGAAGAGCGGTCTTCCTGGAACCATAACTCAAATACATGCGAAATGGCCACAGAAAGTCTAACATTGCTATATCTCTGACCACTAATTACAACAATGTCTCCGTCTTGATTTTGAAAAGAAAATACAGTCTAATGATGCCGCCATGTAATAAAATGCAATAAATTGCTGATAATTGTTCGAAGACTTACTTAAATGACGTCAATCCTACTTGCTGAGGCAGAAATAGCCAGAAAGATGTTTCTTTATCTGTTGAACTATGATTTCCTGTCAGTATTTACTGCATCCAACTAACTTAATTTTTTGATCAATTCACAGAACTATATGCAGTTAAACAACCTTAGTTGATGTATCAAGATGATCATATACAAATTTAGAACAAAGTCCAATCGCGAATTAAACCATTATAGCTCGGTTTTGAAGCAAAACTTAAGAGTTTGACGCTTAATTCAGTTTTTGGGCTTTCTTGGTGGCTTGACGTTCATGTCAGTTTCGACAAGAGCAATTTAATCGAATCTGCGTGCTGTAGTCACGTATATCTCATTAACTATGAATGTGTTATTTATCTTCTAGTACACTAGACTAGACTTGATCTTTGGTTAATTTGTTTCTTAAGCTAGTCGTGCTTCGTCAAGACACCTTCATTTTTATACACTCAGTCTTTTCCTCTACTGCGTAC
Source organism: Eristalinus sepulchralis (assembly GCA_944738645.1). NCBI lineage: Eukaryota > Metazoa > Arthropoda > Insecta > Diptera > Syrphidae > Eristalinus > Eristalinus sepulchralis. The sequence continues at coordinate 47,913,011 of OX122884.1, forward strand.
GTGCTTGCGCTAAGTGTCAAAGATTTTTTAACCCGTTTTACATTATGTACCCAAATTGAAAATTCAAAACTCGGTTGACTGGGTTGATATGCCTCTTCAGCTCCCACAAGTCTTTTCATTGTCAGTGTAATTTGAAGTACCAGTACAGAACTCACCAAATGTTTGAGTCCGAATACTCATATATGTATATGGTTTAAATGGGAAGAGTCTCGGGTTTTTCCACATTAGGGTTGTGTCATTTTCTCTGTTTACTGTAGAGACTGTGTCTTCTACATACAAAATCGTTTACTCAGAAGTTGTAGGAATTTTGGTAAAATACTTTTAAGAGTTTTATTCTGCTAAAAAAGCGGCGGTATCATAAGGAACAGCTGAAACATAACACTATCATTGTTTTTTAGTGGTCAGTGTCGAATTTGATTCATGGCCAAAATTTCCACATAATAAACATTTACTTCCTCGCCCTCTCTTTCTTTCCATTTTTTTAGGATAAGCAAGTAAAATTGTAACACGCCTTAGAAAAAATTACTTAATATTGAATTTACAAATATTCCTCCCCTCTGTCTGCACAAAAAACAAACACATGCCAGCCTGATGGGGAAGCCCTGCTGAATCCCAAAAAATCACACGCTCCTATGTGTACATGTGAATTATTAATGCATTGCTGTACGGCATTCTGGCACGCAACTCAGAAGCACGCTCCTAATACCTCCTAACACCGAATTTATTCTACAGGACTCCCCACGCAGCTGATACCAGTGAGACATTCTCCCATCAGACATTTAAGTCCCTAACCGGAATGGGAATGTAGTGTCATCCCCTGGATGTGTGTTTAAAGCGAAACAAAAAGAGAACGAAACTTTTCAATGATTTCATTGACTTGAAACAAAAGTACTCGTCTGTAAGCGTACAAAAAACAAATCTCATCAAAATGGTGGTGCTGTGCCTAAAGCGACGTATTCAGATTCTCGTCTTTCTTCTGAGTGCGATCCTGGGATTATTCACATCGGCCCTAGCCAAGCCGACGATAAACTTTAATTTGCCGCAAGTGAACTTTCAGAGTTTCCCCTCGTTCACCTCCATCACACAGCAGATCATCGAGAAGCGCAGTCTGCGGCAAATGAAAAGCTACAGGTGAGAATTTTTCAATAATTGTCTTATCATTGTCTAAGGTTGTTAATTAAATTTTATCTTTTGTTGTGTTTTTCTCTCATTCTCGTTGCGCGTAGTGGGAACCGAGTTAGAAACGATTCTCTAATTATGATCTACTATCACGACTCAACAATTGCCGTCGTCGAATTGGGACCACAAAAGTTGCTGCTCAACTGTGAACTGATTGAGATATAGTAAGTATTGAAATCATTCAGAGAGACATATCAAATAAAATTAGTGGTGCTTATGTTGGGTGTCACTTACAAAATCGAATTGATGTGTAAAGTAACATAAATGTGTGACAAGTGGAACAGGTAAAAGTACAGGCGCAAATCCCAAAATCCCAAAATGGTAAAAAGCCAACAGTTCTGTCTACAATTAACATCGTTCAATTAAGCATTGTCCGAATTCAAAACTCACCTAAAGTTCCCAAGAGAGAACTGGGAAAAATTTTCTTTTTTCGGGATTTCGCTTTCGGATATTTGGCCCATCAGAATTTTAGGCACTTCGGATTCTTTTCCCCATTCCGCATTTAAGGTAATCTCCATGTCAACGCAGATTTTCTATTTGGAGCACAAATAATTGTTTTGGAAATTTCGATTGAGGCTTAAACATTTTGAAAATGATGAAAATGGAAGGATATGTAAAATTGGAACCAAAAAAGTACAACATTGACCTTAAATTTAAGCTACAATGGCAAAGGTTGTTTTTTTTTTGACAAATGAAAATCCTAAGTCATTTTTAATAACGAAAAGAGAAGAACCTTAAAATATGAACGCATGTTATTGGGCAGCTTAGACATAGGAACGATCAACACAGCTATACGACGAGTGCTTTTAAGAGGTATAGAACTTTAACTTAGCAACACTGATTCGCGGACGTTTTTTCAGCTGTCAAGTGATTTGACTTTAGTTTAGTTTTGATTTGTTTTGGTATTTAAACATGAATAGACTGACGCTTAAAGAACGCTTCCAAATTGTGTCCAATCGGGCCCAAAACAAGATTGCTGATGATCCCAATTTTCATAAGGGCATTTTTTTAAGGTTTTTGGTTGAATGGATAGTCAATAACCGAAACTGCCGTATTCGGTGTGATAATAATTCTGAAATTTATGTTGAGACACCGTTAAATGCGTCCATAAAATCTGACTGTTTGGTTTACTTAATGGAATGTTTGATTGTCCATATTTTTTTTAAAAGCAATGCTGGCTAGAACGTTATAGTCAATGGTGAGCGCAATAGAGCTTTGATCACTGACTTTTTTGTTCATCAATTGAACAATCATGATGAAGATGAACTGTAGTTTCAACAAGGTAGCGGAATATGACATACAGGTCGTGCCACAATTGATCTATTGAGAGGAAACGTTTGATAACCTCATAGTTTCACGTTACGAACTCATGCGTCAGTGGCGTCCAAGATTGTGCAATTTAACACCGCTTGACTGTTTTCTGTGATAATTCATGAAGTCGTTTGTTTTCGTCGGTTAACCTGAAACGATTGATCACATAGACGATAAAATTCGCCTTGTCATTACCGATATTCGACCACGAGTCTTGGAAAAAGTCATAGCAAATTGGACCGCCTACGACGTCCGATCCAGTCGTTGCAATCATATGCTAGAATTTATATTAAACTATCTTTCAAATAAAGTAATTTCATGTTAATTTAAAATATTCAAAGTTCTATACCTCTAAAACAAACAGCCGTTTCTCCTTGGTGACCATCTAATAAAAATAGCCGCGACACCATTTACTTGCAATATGGTTGGGAAGAAAGAGAAATCCTCCTTTAAGCCTGCAGCGATGCCTTCTGTGTTTCAGATGTCGCTGCGATTACCAAAACCACTCCGATCTGAGTACACATTTCGCTGAACTCATGAAAGAATATTTCAAAAGACTAAACCTCTGTTCGGTGCCAAGGAGGTGCTCCAGTGATTCTATTTCCTCTTCGTTCCTGCACCTCCTTAAAGAAATCGTTTGCCGATTGGCATAATGCCTTTGCACCATTCGTGCAATGACCAGTGAGAACACCTGTTGCAGTATGGAAACATGATACAATTTTCTATGTCTGAACAAAATGGCACGAGGTGGGGACTGTTTCATAATCCATGTAGAATGATAGATACAACAACTGTGAGTTCTATTCTTGACAAACATATTTGTTGTGTTAGTATTGATTTATTAATTTTGTGACCGACCTTTAAGCGAAATAGAAATAAAGCATAACAACACAAAGGCTGATACAACAGTTGAACTTTTCTGCATTAAGTCTTCAGGCAATATTTCTGGCGCAATAATAAAGAAATCAGTGCATTGCCTTTTTTAGATGGGCAGAATTCAAAAGCCCAACATTCAGATTGTTCACATTGTTGATAAATCTGTGAAAATTAAGCATGCCGCCTATACCCACATACATATACACATATGTACATACTCATGTTAGTTTTTTTTTACAACACGGTTTTCAGAATAACGTTTTGTTTTGGATTCTGGTTTTAGGGATTATCATCTTTTCGAAATTTCGAGCCAATCCATTGCTTATGATTGCGCTTAAATTCTTGGGACAAAAAATTAAATGCGTCTGCAAGACCGAACCCACACTTAAATTAAGACGCACGGTAGATTTGTGTCACATTCTTGTGTGTTTCTCTGTTTGTGTTTTCAACTTTTTAACTCACATCCTTTCACTGATTGTCTGTGGAGAAAAAAATCCATGAAGACTTATCTCACGACTACTGCACAGTGTGAGCTAAAGTAACCGGCAAATTTAATTTTAATTTCCAAGAGGGAAAAATGCTTCTAATTTCGAGTTTGCACCGCTGTCGTAGACATTTGTGTTAATTTTTGAAATATGCTTCCACTGGCTAAAAGTGAATTTTTTATTATTCCTGATGTCTGAACAAGAAGAAATGTACTCTGCAGCATGTTTTGAAAATTGAATTGATAGAACTTTGGGACAACTTGACGAATAGTAACTTCACAAATAAATTCCCGGGATTTTTGTCCATAGAAAGCACTATTTGGTGACACATAGTTTACTCAGATCAAGGAAGCTTGTATGTGAATCACAAGAACATGAAGTCACAACAGCATTATGATCGCGATACTGCCAAATTTATAATAATGAATTATAAGGCGTATGTCGATAAATATCCTAAAAAGAGGAGGCGCTCAAAGTTGGTTTCAATTGTGAGTTGCGCCATTTATTTTAAGAAATGTTTCTTATGAACAATTTAAAATTTTGTTTTATTACGAGTCGACTTTATATTAATGAAAAGTACATAATATTGATACAAAATGGATGGAGTTTCAGACAAAACTTACTAGGTGCAACAAAATGTTGAAGTGGTTAGGGAGTGAGCTGCAATTAAAAAAAATTAACATTACTGGTTTACACGAATGGCTACAGTACACTGAATTCGTCAGGGCTTAGGTTGGTAGAATTCGCTCAGAAGCAGTCCATTGTGCTTCCATGGAACCGGACTGATACTCCTTGAACCATTCTGATTTCTGGATGAGTATCCATTTTTTTATGCCATTAATTTTTGATATGTCACTGCGATGTTGAAAGCTTCAAAAGTTTCTTTTCCTATGGCGGGAACTGGAGGGCAGCTGCTGATGAGATGTGATTGTGTTTCATCCTCCTGTTCATCAGTTCATCTGGCGCTGTAGACCTACAAGGTTATCTTATTTATTCCTGCTCAGGCTGAGATTGGCTGCAACGTCTCTCTTGCATATCGACAAGTATTTAGATTTCTGTGTCTCTGGCAGGTAATCAACAACTTTAAGATCTTTGTTTTCAAAGCCTTTAGCTATTATCAAGAACAGGGTAAGTCTTACGTTATTCTCGTAACAAGCTTTTGAAAGGAGGAGGAGGTAGCCAGATTGCACAAGGACGGAGTATGCGAAATTTATCAAAAAAATCCTAAGTGTTGAACGCATCAATGGAAAAGACTCAAATTAATTGAAAAGATTCACATCTAGAAGCCATTAATTCGTCGGTCAACACATGGTGTCTAGAATCTAAGATAGCTCTCGCGTATCCGAGACGTTGTGTTAAGCATTGAATGACCAGTAGGTCAGTTTGTACCCGAACCTATTAAATTACTATATCACTATAAACATATTTAAAGTGATATTTAAACAACAAACTGCATTTGTATGAATTTCTTAAAATTTCCTTAAGTCCTACCATTAGTCTTCATCTCAAGAACTACTTTTAGTAAGCAGTAGTAGGATCTTTTCAGATGGAGTCATAACTGCATGCAGAATTAAGAAGATAATAATAAAAAATTAACGGAAAGATTTTAGACTCTTCTTAACTCCAATAAAATTATACACAGCGATCTGTATCTGATCTGATCTGTTTGACCGATTAGAGATTCTTAGTGAAATTCGATAACCCCTCCAAATTTGCTGTAATGACTTGGCAGAAAGAACGGCACCCAACTTGTCTAGTTATCCGACATAAGCTTGAATCAGACAAGTTCTGAGTTATTTTTTTAACTCTCATAGCATCCAGGCTAAGTTAGTTCATTGGCAGTCCAACGAGTAATTGAATGTGACAGATGTGGTATCAGAACATAAAATCCTGCTTATTGAGGTTTCTAAACTTTATAACAACCTATTCCTTGAGCTCTTCTCCCACAATCCCGTCTAAATTTGTGTCAATTCAAAGAGATTATAGCTGCCAGCACGCATAACTTAAAGTAATCTGATACCATGCCCCACTTATTGATTACTCCAATCCATCAATGGATTCATGGCCTTCTTTCCACCTGGAAGACCCGTTCAGCAATTATGAATATCTAAAAGTAATTTTTCACCGAACTAAGAACTCCCAAGCCGATGGCAAGTCCACCTCCGGCTGAAATGTAAAAGTGTCAAGAGATGATTCCCACACCGGGCGCCCGTTGAGTGCTTCACTCTTCCTCCCATATCAATTTCTAATTACACTCCTCGTTCTTTGTGAAAATGCTCCTCGAAGCTCATTGACCCGAATACAATTACGGCTCCATTGTCGTGGCCAGTACCGTTCAGCGGATTCCCAATCAACTTTCCTCCTCATGACCGGCCACTTGATGGGGTCCAAATGAAATGCAATTGATAAAAGTGAAAATGCCGCACTTTCATCCACCAAATGGTGCGTCGGCGCACAAATCATAAACCCGAAGGTTCTCTCTCTCTCGCTCTCTGCCTAGTCCTATCGTGAGACGCAATTGTTCCCAAGATCACGTCAGGTGTCATTAGCGGAAAATCAACACACCAAACGAAAAAAAACAACAACATTCTGGTCGTGTTTTCTGCAACCCTGACTCCAGAAATCAGCTTTTACTTTCAGGCCTCTCGAGCCGCGCAACAGACCAATTTAGAGAGAAAAAAAAGCGAACTAGTCCAACAACTCCAGCTCCTCCACAGGTTCTATCGGTTTGTTTTTTGTTTTCCTCCAAAACCTGTTACAAGACTAGATTCACTATCGTTAACCTAGTCTTGGCGTGCGACGGCGACGTTGAGCACCGCCGTCAAATTGTTGGCTCTGGCTGACGGTGCGCAACGGTGTGCGCCCAGTGTGCTCCAGATTCAAAGTTCGACGATCGCGGCGCACTTTACGATCGCTTACGACGCGTGTGGAGAGTGCGTACACTCAGGGCAGAATCAGAAAGCCAATCTGACAGCGATGACACGCGGCGTGCGTGTGGTGGAGAGTTTGGTGGGGCTTTCGTCAAACGTTCGTGATTAGCTGATTAGTATGGGGAGCGTTGTTTCTGCGATCAGCGGGAATTTATTCGCGTTGCAAAACCTTTTTGTTTTTGGAATGAAATTGGTTTTCTTTTATTGAGACGACCTGATGTTTGAAGAGTGGAATCGTGCGTCACAGTGGGGGACTTACAAGGTGCGTCAGCTGAGATTTATGTTGAGAAACTTCGATTCCTGGTTTGAATGCCAAAATTGGCAGTAAATGCAAATGTCAACACTGCATGTGAAATGCAAGCCAAGGTGACGCGCGATACCTTACTGATGGGGCCGAGGCTCTTGGAATTTGCAAGTCGACCGATGGCCGAGTGTGATCGAGATCAGTTCAGCGGTTCATTGATGCTCTTAATTGTGTTCGGCTCTTAAAAAGTTGCACAATCGAGGGGACTTTTGCGCGTTGCGTTGAACTGGTTCTAGAAGGTCACACATGCAGGTCTGATGCATAACTCAAGAGCTGGGTGTATTATGCAAATGTTTCAGTTGAGAGTGCATTTAGATTCGGATCACAGTTGTATCCGGCATCTGTTTGATTTCTACGTTTGAGATGTTCGTGGCGACTGAGGAAACAGAGTTTTGAAAGACATTCAACATTCCAATTGAATAACTTGGGCTTGGGAATAATTGATTTCTTTCGAACAGGAAATTTTCAATAAGAAGTGCATAAATCACGCAAAATTGATCAGAGCACGCTGTTTCCTCCAAAATAAATTAGTAACTGTCTATGAAGCGAGCGTGAGATTGAGCAGCCATTTATTGTAATCAGGTAAAGATTAACATGATCGTCATGGTGTTAACAAATTCGATATGCAAACTATGCTTTGTTTTCTTCTGAATGGTTATAGGGAAATGAATTGACCGCTTAAGCAGTCGGATTCATTTGCATGTGGATGTGACGTGTCTATTGATTACTGATAAATTACACAACACTTACAAGTTTCAAACGAATTCACTCGGCTTTCTAAAACAGTAGAAATGTTGAAACAGGAAGTGTTACAAAGCAATGTTATACAGTAAGGCCCTTGAATTCCAAACAGTTTCATACATGTGTGTGACGAGGCAAAAAATGTCAGGTTCATTGATTGTCCAGAAAGAGGACCATAAGTCATTTAGGAACTTCCTTGGGGACTTATTTCCCTGCACAACTCCTGATATTCTCGAGGAACCGGCAGAGATGTTCGCATTGTCCGCAATTAGACAAATCGCTCCAAGCAGACGAACATATGAATATTTTTAAAAAGACGCTAAGGAGTTGAGAATACTCAGTAACAAAATCCTCTGGTACAAGATCATCAAGCAACAAACGCAAAAGTTTTAAATTTTCCCACACGTTGTTCAAGCGCAAAGCGACTCATCTCTTTCCCTGAAGGCATGATGTGGACATCTAGAAAGATCATTTCTGCCGACTTTTAAACGGCGATGACGGCCTAAATCCCGCTGTAAGGTAGAATGTTCCTCTCAATTTGGACGATGATAGGTAAGAATTCCGTCCTCCCGACTTAGACAAGGTCAAGATAGCAATATCGAGACTGAGGTCGAACAAAGCTGCTGGAGCGAATGGACTGTCCGCAGAACTGTTTAAAGCAGCTGGAAATGACCTAGTTGGTCACATGCACCAGCTCATCTCTAAGATATGCTCGGAGGAAAGTATGCCCGATGAGTGAAATCTCAGCGTCGTCTGTCCTGTGCACAAGAAAGGAGATCCCTTCGACTGCGCCAACTATCGAGGGATTAGTCTCTTTAACATCGCATACAAGATCCTCTCTGCCGAATTGTGTGCTCTTTATCAGTGTGGTTTCAGGCCAAGGAAGTCCACCATCGACCAAATCTTCACACTACGGCAGATCCTAGAAAAGACCCAAGAAGTACAAATCGACACTCACCACCTCACCACAAGGCAGCATTTGACAGTATGCATAGAGACGAGCTATACAGTGCCATGTCTAGTTTTGGCATTCCTACCAAACTCGTCAGATTGTGTAGGATGACGATGGAGAACTCTCGCTGCTCCATCAAGGTCGGCAACGAACTCACCGAGACCTTCTATGTCAAAAAAGGTTTTAGACAAGGCTGTCATGCGATTTTTTCAACATCGTTCTTGAAAGAATTGTTCAAAATTCGACAGAGGAACAATCTTTCAGACGATATTGACGTTATCGGAAGAACGCAGCGTGATGTCAATAGCGCTTTTATGGGTATTGCAACGGAGGCCGCCAAGATGGGTTTAGCGGTAAACGAGGGCAAGACGAAGTATATGCTGTCAACGAGAAACGAGAAACAAAGACTTTGTCTACCTAGGCACCGCTATCAATTCAGACAATGACACTAGCGCTGAAATCAAACGAAGAATAACTCTTGCTAATCGCTGCTTCTTTGGGTAAAGAAAGCAATTGGTAAACAAAGCCCTCTCTCGAACAACCAAGATAACACTTTACTAGTCCTGTATCATCCCAGTCCTGCTATATGGTGCGGAGGCATGAACCTTGTCAAAAGCGGATGAAGCTGTTCTTGCCTGCTTGGAGAGGAAAATTCTTCGTGTGATCTTCGGTCCCGTCTGCATAGATGGTGAGTGGAGGAGGAGATATAATGACGAACAATACGGGCTGTTCAGCGACATGGACTTAGCCAGAAGAGTGAAGATCAGACGATAGAGGTGGCTAGGCTATGTAGAGTGGATGGAAACCAATGCTCGGGCCCAAAAAGTCTTCAAACCCATCCACGAGGGATGGCGCATTAGAGGAAGATCGCGAATCAGGTGGCGCACGCAAGTGGAAAGGGGCCCAAACGAACTATGGGTGCGAAACTGGAGACAGCTAGCTAAAGATCGAGCTGGTTGGAGTCGCTTGTTGGTTGAGGCCCAGGCCCAGCCCCGGATTGTACCGGCGCCTGAACAACAATGTGAAAGCACCCTCTGAATTAAAAGAAAACAAAAGATGGTCAACATGAAAAAAGAAAATTCGGTATCCTTATTGCATTAATTTTACGGTTGCAGAACTTCTGTCTGTATTAAAGGGCCTCTGGGGTCTTACTTCACAACTTGTGAAATAAACGAGGACTTCAGAACTCTCTTCTCTCACACATCTTTGAAGTCTCTAAAATCTTGAGTTCCCAAAATACAATTTACAATTTTTTGTCATTTAGCAAAAAAAAAGACCTTCACGAACTCAATGCAAACAAGCTGAATGACACAAATGGAGTTGGAGAAGCAAACACCGACAATATCGTTTAAATTGCATAGAATGCACGAGAATCATTTGTTAACTTACAAGGCTAATAAGTGCCCTACTTGGCACTAATCAATTGCATCAGGCGAGTTTCGTTGTCAATAAAAAAGCAATTTACCTGACATGCAACTTCAATTGATGCCTGAACTATGAATGGACCGGATCTAAGGTCTTGATTATGATTTAGATACCAGCAATTCAATCAACTTACATTTTATACAAATTGTATGGTTTTTGTAACAATTTTTTATCATTTGAATCTAAATGGCGGATATTAAGATACGTGTTGACCTAATTCGTGGGTATTCACGGGCTGTCACCTAGAAATACTTTTTATTGTCCGCGGCATTGGCTTTAGGGTTTAGTTAAGGTTGAGGTTGAGGTGGCTTATGGGTTCACTTAGTCGTAGTCAAATCGTCAGATCCACTAATAATGTACTACGATAACATGTGATGATTGGAAAATTTGTAACCATTTAGAGACGATGATAGAATAAAACATATCTGTAAGAAGGTGCTTTTGTGATTACCGTCAAAGAATTTACATGCAAGAGCTGTCAGGTGCAGGATAAGTGAAATCAGGTGCAAATTATGATTGGAACGCTATACAGTGATCGGAATGTGGTCACCGTGGCGTAAGTGCGTCGACCCACACGCCAAAGGTCTTGGTTCGATGCCCATACGGGACACCTCGCATTTTTTCACGGCATCACCTCTTTTGAGTTGCCGAGAACACTCAAGGAGTATCAATTTCCTCAATTTCCTCAAAAGCTTCTCAAATCTCGCCGTTCGGAGTCGGCAAAAAACTATAGGACCCTTCTACTCGTGAAGAACAGTAGCCCGTACAACACGAGTTGTAGTTGGTCCCTTGTGGCCTGTAGCGCCACTCAATTATTATTATGTGATCGGAATTGAGTCACAGCACGGGCTAAGGGTTTAGAGAAGAGGTAAGAGGTTTTAAATGAATGTGGATTGTATGTTAATTAAGGAGAAAAGTTGAGCTGGAAACAACATTGGATATTCGTGCGGCAAAAGAGCCAGTCTCCAAACAAAATTGTACGTCCGACGGATGGCTAAAGAGTTGTTTGAAGAAAAACATTGTCTCTGACGTTCTTACCAATCAAACAGTGGGCGGTTATGCAGGCTTATACGTTCTATTCTGAGTGAGCGATGTGGATCCAGGGAAGGTTAGACTTCTTTTGAAATACAGCAGGAGGAATAGTTGTCCACTATTAGATTCATTAGCTGTCCTTTAATTTCCATGGGGCGAGAGGTATGCCTACACTATCATGTTATCTAGTAGCAGAAGTAGCGCCTTGTAGCATCTGGCGCATCTGTAGCATGTGACTTACGAGTATTCGTCTGTTTTGCAATTTCCTATAATGTTTCTATGACTTGGTACCCAGCTTAATCAAAGAATAATTTGCTCAGCCACCCCACCCTAAGATTGCAGGAATCACTGAGCGTGTTGTAGTTTGAGACTTATTCCTGAGCTTTGAGAGGGCGAAAATGGAGATATCAAACGACATCGAACTTCAGCACGGACGATGCTACACGGACGGCTTAACTTCTGCTTGAACAATGATCAGTAAGTTTCAATTTAAGACTTAAGTTGAGTTCTTCGTAGTTTATGCAACTCCCCACACCTTTTATGACTTTAAACTGATCAGTGTAAAGTCTAGGAAGGGATTGTTGACTGCTTACTAAAGTTCTCTTCATGGAGGCAAGGCGGTGAAATTTTGCTCCATGTTTAATGTCAAGGTATTCTGACCTTATTACAAGTAAATATTTTTTTAAACGACATAAATAATATTTTTAATGAAGTCTGCTCTAGGCACCTTACCTTAGTGAACTGTCTGTATAGACGAAGAATACTCAAGGCAGTGATTAGTCTGTCAACTACATTTCATCCAAAAATGTAACACTGAGTTACACTTCTTAAATTTATTGCTTTCAGCGTTACGAATATAGAGTATTGTGACAGAAGTAGTAGATATGTCCTTAAAGAATATAAGTGTGAATAAAAGAATCCCAGGTCTGGTCAGCTGATAGAATACAAAATTCAAATCCCTACGATCTATTAGTCCCGAAATCTCAAGGCCCAGGCTCTCCTGAGAAAGCCAAATAAAAAATTTCATGGTAAAGTCCAAATCTTGAAACCCAGACTTGTCTTACATCTCGTTAAAATTGTTCAATTTACAATCCGAAATTGTGAAATTATACAAAACCTACAGCAACCCCGGGCAGGGATTTTGCAGCGTGTCCTTCCATACATGCGATTCGACCTCATTTCTCGGTTGTCGATTGTTGTTTTATAATTGCGTTTTGGCTTATCGAGAATTTGGACATTTCGACATTCCGAGACTATTGACTTTTGGTACACACGTACCGAAGGTCCCAGGTTCGAGTCCTATATCCAGTTCACATTTTTCACGGCACCACTTCTTTCGAGTTACTGCCAAGAGTACTAATACTCGTCTTTCGGAATCGACAAAAACCTGGAGGTCTTCTTGTGTTGAACAATAGCATGCACAACACGATTAGTTGCAGAAGAAGCTAGGCCCTGATCCCTGGAGGGCTGTTGTGCTAAGGGCGACATTTTTCGAATTCAATGTCAATATGAAAACGAAACCTTAATACACAACCAGAACACATCACTCCCATTAAAAATTGCTCGCAAAACCTTTCATGACAGCTCAGAATCTCAAAAACGCAAATAACACTTCAGAGGTTGTAATAAATCTGCTTCGACGTCAACTTAATTCTCCGTTTATTTCCTATCACCTGGTTTCGTTACGAAATAGAATCCGAGATAACGACATGGGTTGTGTGCAAACTCTCGTTTTCGTTTAGAACGTCGTAGTTTATGTAATTCTAGTTACGTTACAGATTTTCTAGAGAACGCAACCTCTTCAAAACCAGCGAAAAGAATGAGGACAACACCGATTCTGAATCAATTCAAGTCTGGTCACATACACCCATCTCCTTTCACGCGATCCTTCGCTCATTCCGTTCACCAAACATGTCCGAAAACATCTGCAAAGTGGAGCACTTGAAATTATGTCACCCTTCTCCAGATGCCTTAAACACTTGGACAAACGCAAGCCGGAAACGCAAACTGGGTCACAGTTGAAAGACCTTTTCAAAGTTAACTCATCCATCCCGAGAACGAAGATGAGTTGAGTCGGACTTTTAATTTCATTTGCTTTGCGCACTTTCGCACACGAATCCAAGAAAATTGCGCACCATCGCCGGTCACATCACTCTGCCAGAAGTTGCGTCCGATTACATGCCAAAGCCGATTGCAGCAATCAAGCCTTCTTCTGGTTTCATTTCGTCTCGTTGACTGTTTTCGGTTGTAGCACGGCAGCAGTAACATTGACACCGCACTCGTCGTGGCATGTGCGTTGCCTCTGGCGCCCCACAAATGTTTTGCAATGAACCGCGTGGATTGACTAAATCAACAGCAACTGGCAGACAGCGGCGACGAGGCACGGTCGACGATCGACATCATTTGCCAAGAGGTCGTAACTCGTGTCCAAGAGGCGATCGTTAGACGTAAGTTAATTGCTTGACTGCTCTGCGGCTGGCAAGTGGTCAATTGCTGAAAGATAATCACCGACGAGAGACTTTTATTTATGCTTCTAATCGCTTGTAATGGCCGGCTGTTTGAACGGTGTGGCGATGCTTAGATTTATGTAAGAGCATTTGCTGGTAAATGCGCTCGTTTGTGTCACGGCAGTTATTTATGAGAGTCTGTGCGTCAAACTCTGACGGGAAGGTCACGATCGATTCTCTGCTCTCGGACATAATTGCTGTTTGAAGAACGTGAAGGGTCAGCATTCGACTTAATTAAGGGTATTACAGTGCAAATGACTACTTGGAAATGGGAACAACCTTAGAGGGACTGTGTTACTGGGTTTAATTACCGTAATGCGGTCCAAAGTAACGACTGCGAGCTTAATGGGGTCGCAGTAACTCGAAGCGATTTTAAGAAAGTGGTCCACGGGTATCTCTGCCTTCTGATTGTGTTAAGTTAAGTATGGGTAGGGAGATCAAGGTGTAGGGTGAGACCTAAATTTGTTGCTGACCTCTATGAGCAGAAGAGAAAACAGAGGTTCCACTCTGTTTCTGGGAAGTTATGTTAAGTTGTAATCGTTTCATTCTTTCTCCTTGTTCTCTGCTGCTCCTTTCTCTAATTTATTATTTCCTGTACCTCGCTGCACACATCAGACCAAACAGAAAACATTCAGTCATTTGCAGAACTTGTAAAAATCCTCCATCAGGTTTCCATTTCTCATCCCAATCCCATGTCTCCATATCGAGGTCAGTGTGACGCACGAAACGTAAATTAAATTGGCCACACATGATCGAATATCGTACAATCCGACCCACCCATTGCGAACCTTCGACAAAAGAGACAATGGGGCTCCTCCTCTCGTGTCACTGGGCATTCATGCAAATCGATTGCGCTTTACACGGGATGCCTTTTAATTAGTCTCCGCCCAACTCCAACTAATTGCACATCTCGTTTTTCGTTTTCAATTTCAGCAACGACAATGAAGGAAAGGCTCTCCTTGAAGATCTCTCAAGGCTGAACAAGCCGCTAGGCATCAGTTTCAAGGAAATGCTGAAGCTAATGATGCAATGCGAGCAAGTGGACAAACTGACGTCTGTAGTGACGCGAAGCAAGGGCAAGAGCGTTGACTCTGCATCGCAGACGAGTATGGCCGCATACTTGTTCCCTAAAAGTCCTCTATCGATTTTGAGTGGTATAATACCTGGTAAGTGTCTGAGGTTATGTTCCTGAAAGTATGCTCTGAAATATTTACTTTCTTTTTGTAGGTACAAAGTGGTGTGGAACTGGGGATATCGCGGAATCCTATAGCGACCTCGGCACAGAGGCCACGATGGATCGATGCTGCCGGACACACGATCTGTGCCCAGTGAAAATAAGGGCCTATCAGATGAAATACGATCTGACCAATGAATCTCTGTACACCAAGTGAGTAGGATTGAAAAGTTTTGATTGGTTTTGAAATTCTCCACTCTTCCTCCTTCTTCCTCTCCTCCTCTTTCTCCTGCAAGACATAGTGTTTTACAGCTAACTCAGGTTTCTATGAATGTAGTCATTATTTAAATCTAGTTTGTTGCTGTGCCCTTAATCTGTTTTACGAAGCTCTTCGGGTTTTGGAAATTGTAGCCAACCTAGAACCATATTCTCGAACCAATCATTCAAATCGTATTTTTTTCTGTTGGCCAATTCTGATCACTCATTTTCTCTTGCAACTTTGAAAAGGTCGAACTATGCACAGTTGAAGATCGAATTCTTGGTCGCGTGGCCTAGTGGGTAAGTGCGTGAACCCACACGCCGTAAATTTAGGTTCGATTCCCGGACGGAACACAGTCGGAAAGTACTAATTGTCTATTAAGAGCTTCTCAAATCTCGCCGTTCGGAATCGGCAAAAAAATGAAGGTCCCTTCTACCCATGAGTGACCAGTAGCACACACAATATGAGTACTTGCTTTAGAATCTAGGCCCTGGTCCTCATAAGCTGTAGTGCAACTCAATTATTTAAAGGATCAAGTTGACCATTCCACCTCATAATAGACAATTCTCTTCAAATCCAAGTCCAGTCGATAAGTGGCTTGTGATAGCCTTCCCTATACTTAGGTATTCTCCTATTTGATGATTTGGTACGATCAATTCAAATGCCTTTGTATTAATTCATGTGGCAGCCGCCCGCTGCCTGTTTAAGATGATTGCTGTCAAACGTTTGATATTTAGGGCGTCTGTTATTTCCCAGCAACTTCTGTGTAAGTTGATGCTTTATTCGTCGCAAAATTTTAACAAACGTCTTCAATGGTAGTGTAACTAGAGCAAGGAGAATCTTTTACATCAAAATTTCTTTAACGGAATGCAAACAGAAAAACATCGCATTGCGTTTATCTTCAGATTTTTCATTCATATTCAGTATTGGTATGTACAGCTTTTGGAGTCAGACAGCGAACTGAACGAAACAGTTGTTCATTGGGAGCAAATAGAACTCTATGTACCATTGTTGCCAACAGCAATACCTGCATTACATAAGTGGAATACTGACCCTTTTATGGTTTCTTTCACAAAACGAAACCATTATTAAATCAGCATGCTCGTCTGTTCGCCTTATTTCTTATTTGTCACACTTTCATATCTTCCACATTCATGAAGCAATTAGCATAAAATGGTGTTGGATGTTATTCACCAAGCAAGGAATATTTGGATAAGATTTCAGTTTTGAGAACATTTGGCTGTAGCTCCGATATGTATAAAATGCTTTAAAAGCAACCATCACACATCCACAAATGACGAATAAATCGACTGATCAATTCGAAAAGAATGACGTTTCTTGTCCAGCTTTTTGATCTCATTCACCGTTAAGCAACTACCGAGCTCCAAACCAATTTATTTTATTGTGTCCCAACCCTCCAGTTTTTTTTTTTTCATTGATGC
Organism: Eristalinus sepulchralis; assembly: GCA_944738645.1. Classification (NCBI taxonomy): domain Eukaryota; kingdom Metazoa; phylum Arthropoda; class Insecta; order Diptera; family Syrphidae; genus Eristalinus; species Eristalinus sepulchralis. Next base: position 47,929,628 of record OX122884.1, read on the forward strand.
ACATCAAAGGCTGTTTCAAATATTCCAATTCAAACATTTTAGGTGTCTTTGCCCAAAAACTGCAAAACATTTTTATGAGGTTTTTGAATATCAAAGAAAAACATTTCGTAGTATAAGTCAACAACTGAATATTTGATTCTCAAGATGATTGGCTGTGCTTCAATCTTACGTAACCTTGCATCAAAAAATTAAAGTGAAAACGAGACCATATACGTGTGAGTGAAACTCACACTTGCTACTTTTTTTAATTCCAAAAACTTTATTCGCTTATCGTAATAAAAAACCGATATAGGCCTATCCGGATTTCATTTTGGGCCGGGATACAATTTTATATTCACTAACCAAGAACATTTTTAGGAAAAAATGAGCACAGCACACACTTTTTCATCCACATTCAGAACACATTGTAATTGAATTCTTTGAATATAAAAAAAACGTATTTGATATTTTCTCCAATATCTCGCTATATGGCAACTATTGAGCATACTCCGTTTAAATTTCTTTAAAATTTATCCTTTAACTGTGTCCGCATGAAAATCCATTATGAGGGTACATGCAAAAGCTTCGCATTTTCTGATGCGTATTCGCAATTCTGAGCTCTTTCCTTGTTGACGTGCGGTCGAACTGAGCCTTTGACCTTTGTAATAGACAAAAATTGCAATTTATTTTATTTTTTAGAAATATGCGAGTTTCACAGAATTGTTAACGAAGGCATAGCATTTGCAAATACTCTTTTAAGTTTGAATTAATTGTCCCAAATATATTACAAGGTTGAAGATACAAAATTAATATCCTAAGTGCCTTCCAACACCTTGGATAATACCTTGAAGTGGTAGAAGAGAATCCATATAAGATGTTGGTTGGCCTTGCAATATTAACCTACGTTAGAATTAAAGATCTGCGAAGCCTGGTGGCTTTTCTGCAGAAGCCCTAATCCTTAATAATTGAGTGGCACAACAGCCCACAACGGACTAAGGCCTAGCTTCTACAACAACTACTCCTGTTGTGCGTCCTACTGTTCTCTCAAGAGTTGAAGGGACTTAAAGTTTTTTGCCAACTCCGAACGGCCAGATTTGAAAAGCTTTTTCATAGACAATTGATACTCTTTGTGTGTGGTCAGCAATTCGAAAGAGGTGGTGCCGTAAAAAAAGCGAGGTGTCCCGCCCGGTAATCGAACCCAGACTTTTTGCGCAGCGGTCGACACACTTACCACTACGCCACGGCGACCACAGCCCTAATTCTTATAAAAAAATGTTTGTGGAAAACTAGTCACCTGAGTGTTATTATTAATCGCTTAATTTCTTTTTAACTTTAACTAAAATTAACCCATTCTAATTGTCGTTTCCGTCTTTTTTCTAGATCCCATTGCATCTGTGATGACATGCTCTTCTCGTGTCTCAAAAGGACCAACACATCAGCGTCCCAGCTGATGGGTTCAATCTACTTCAACTTAGTACAAGTAAATTATACTCTAAATAAATAAAAATATAATTTAAATAAAACAACAAACAAATTCTTTTCAGGTACCTTGTGTAGCCGATGGTCCAAATGGCTATGAATATCGCCCCGCCAAGGAGGGATTCTAAGCAACCTTGCTTCTTCTTTAATCTGTTGTACATTGTCAGTTTACAAACAAAAGTTACTATTTAAGGATTTACGCTTAAGAGTTTTTATTTGTTTTTCTTATAATTTATTCTAGTATTTTGAAGTAACAAGAGGATAAATGTAAAAAAGTTTTACTTACTAACAAGTTATACATATTTTTGTATTGTTAATAAAAAAAATTATTTATTAATAAGTGGATGCGATGTTTTTTCAAATTAAAACTTTAAGATTCTCTTTTTTTTAATGTAAACATTTTTTTTAATCCATTCTCTGCAAACCAGCTTATGTATAATGTTGACTCTTGGGTGCTTGAGACAGTTGCTTTATGACATCTATTGGAACTTGCAGTACAAATACTATTTCACAACTAGACTAGTTTCTGCTTACGAATTAAAGTTTTTTTTTTATTTGGACACGACAGAACATTTTCTGTATTGGTTTCGTTGCGTATTGCGAGTAATAAACGGATTCAAACATGGGATACGATTTTTAACACTTTCTTCCTAAAAAATTGTGGTCTTGGTGGTGTAGAGCATAGAGATATTACATCTTTAAAAATGTTGATTCATTTTGATAATCCTCCTTCAAAGTGTGGTAAATCTTACCCTATTGCTTCAGCATTCTTTTAGGTTAGGTCCGTGATAGGTTAACTCCTATCACGGACCCTAAAAGATAGATATGTGTAATTTGACCGTAGATAAGCAAAATTGAGTGCAATCACAGTATCGCTTGTTCACTGATGGAGAAAGAAGGACTATTGACGCAACGGCTTTCTCAACATCTCATACAATATCCTCACTGCAGTTCGATTTAAATGTCTAAAACCGTTGATAGAACATTAACGATGTGGTTTTCAGCCCTAAAACGTTGCATGACTTATTATATTCCCACACCGCAAAAAAGTCCTGGAAAAAACCCCAAAAAGGAAAACTCAACATCCCTCCCCTTCCTTGTCCTTTTCAAGCCCGCATGTAACAGCATACAGTCTAGATTTGCCTTCTTACCAAGTTTATGTAATTGTGGAGGAGGTTATCGGAGAACTCTTGCTACTCTATCAAGTTCGGTAAAAAATCCACCGAAACCTTTATTTTTAAAAGGGGTTTTAAACAAGACCAAACGCCGTCATTTGACTTTTTCAATACTGTTCCTCAGAAGATCTTGTAAAAATCACACGTGGAAACTAGCGACACGATCGTTAAAGTCTGTTTAGCTACCTGCTTACGCGGACGGTATTTATATAATTGGATGAGCAAACTATCAATAAGGCGTATGCCAGCGGCAGCGTCGGACAAAACGGATCTTGGAGTTACTGAGGACAAGAAAAATTACCGAGAAAAGACGGCAAGTATCGAAACATATCAGACAGAGCGTTACAATGGGCGTTAACATCCTAAGGGTAGTTATGGACTTTGTCTACCGCGACCGTACCGAAATAAAGCGCAGAATTACTCTTATCAATTGCAGTGAATTCGTGCTCTAGAGAGCAGCAAAGTAATAGAGTCCTTTCTCGAAAGACCAAACCGGTACTGAGGCTTGGACTCTATTGAAAGTGGGTAGGAGAAAAATTTAGTGTGTGTTTCTTGGTCCTGTTTGTGTAGATGGCCTAGAAATGTCTTAAGAAGTAGAAGATTCAATGATGAACCCTATAGACTGTACGGCGGCATGCGTTTAGTCAAACATCTCATTACACAATTCTAAAAATGGCAAGGTTAGGTATAGGACATGTAAAGCACTGCTCTCCCTCAGAGAGAAGCATTAAAACCACGCAAATGAGGAAATCACTCAAGAGAAGAACATCCTTATCCAATTCGTATGCCCAAAATTTATATAAGCGTATCCCAATTATGAGGCTAGTCTAACTGGAACGAGCGTTTCAGCGCTTACTAAGCAGTTATGTGAACTTAACATACAACAACCGTCAACTGTTGAATTTAAATCTAACGATTAACTTTAAACTTTAAGCCGCTGTGTGCTGTTGAGAGGCATACACTTAAGGCTGATGAAAATGGTAAAGCATGGGAAGATACCTGAGCAAATGCATAGTAAGCATGAGTAATGGTGTAAAAAAACTGGTTTTGAACTGCATTCCAAATCTCAAGGATGGATACAAAGTATGTAAGCAATTAAATGCTCATTTGAAAGTCATAGTAGCGTTGACTCACAAGCCGATTTTTTGACTGAACATATCGCATTTTTTCACGGCTCCACAATTAGATAGGACATCTGGTAGCATTTAGCTTTGAATATTTTATATTCATAAACATGTCAAAGAGCCGGAAGATTGAAACCTACGGGTTAATCTTGTGGTCGAAATAAACAAATTCTAGCTCTTGCTTGTCTCATTTGGTGATAATTGATTTATTTCATTCTCAAAAACGAAATAAGACCAAAAATGCTAAGGACCTTATTTCGTTTGGGTTAAGTTCATGTCATCACCGTTCTATGCTACGAGGAATGTTTCAGCAAATATATGGTTTCCCTCTCGTTACCAATGTGTATGCAGGCATCCTGATGAAGGATCAAACATTGTACTTGGTGTTTTTTGAAAAACAATTGTTGAGAACTTAACTTGTTGCTGAATGTTTCGAATTACGAGTATTTTTTTATAGTTCTAAGCCAAATTAAACAAATTAAAAATTTCTTTAAGCAAACTACTAAGCTACTGTCATCAAAATGAAAAAGTTTCAGTGGGTTGAACTGAAACAAAGTTTACTTCTGGAATCAAAACAGAAAAAGAATCACAAATGTATGTAAAAACATCATCTTTGTAACCATTCCCATTATTTGAATTTAAAGGGTATTTCTTCCGGAATTTATGTATGTATGTGCAATTTTTTTGCGGATATAGTGCTAGTAAATGTAAATTACATTACATCGGAACTAGCCGTTCCTCCATCAAAATGCCACCAAATTTGACGTAAATTCCATGACCTCCAGACATCAGCCGAACGATTGTCTAAAAGTCAAATGTACAAAAATAAATCTCTTCCTACTTTGAGCAACGCACTGGCGATGAGATGAAAGCTACACCGACATGTGTTGGCATTCAAAACGTACACGCTCAAATAGAAGCGTGCCAAATACGTGCAAATGGGCAAATGGACACTTTAGCGATTCTAATTTTAGCAACTAGGTTTCGAATGTGTGTGCGCAACCGTAAATAAAGTTTGTTGTTTCAAAATTAGTTCAGTATTAATATTTATGGGAACATTTACATTTTTTATACAACTCTTATGTGAATCATTTTGCGGTTGCAAATCGTGGGAAACTGGATTCGTACCCTCGTTAATTTTGTCGAGTTCTTTTGGCAAATATGATTTTTTTCAAGTTGGAGCTGAGAGCATTGAAAGTGACAAAAATATTTCTCTGCAGGATTGAAATCATAAAATTGAATATTTCAAAATGGAGATTTCGAATTTTTAACTTTTTTCTGATAGACAATGTCGTGCGTCTATTGTAGCTACTTACAATGTTATGCTTTGGTGATTAGGAAAGACACAAGTTTGTGGTAAAGTATGCGTAAAACTGTAAACACTCAAAACTACAAAAATGTCGCTTGACTCCTTTTGATTCCGGCACGTATCCTTTCTTGAATAAATTTAAATTAGGATTAAATTGACGTCGATAACTAACTTTTATAAGAACAGAAGGAAGAGTTTTGTACAATAACTTTTAGGTTGAATATGCGATCTAGTCTCAAATGTTAAGATTTCCACATTTAAAGTGGATATAAGATCCCAAAAAATTGCTTAAGAAAATATGAACGCTGTTATTTTTATTATTAATTAAATAATTTTAAACGTTTTTACTGTCCAGTATATCCCGCACTTTATCACTAGTCGATCTTAAAATCCCTGTTGGGGGGATTACTTGTTTTAATGACGTTCGAACGTTAATTTTCAATGACTTCATCTACTGGGTCAAGTATTTGATAATAGTTTTCATTTCTTTGTGTTGGAATCCGGAATCACTGTTAAAGTGCAATTCGGGAGGGTGAACGGAACCACCCTCAGAATAAAATTGAGCTCGTTTTCGACTTATTTTTGCTAGTTTTGATTCACAATTACGAGTGTATGAACGACATACTTTTGGCAATAAGAAGAATTATAGGATTTCAGTTTCGTACAACTTTTTAAGCGTAGAAACATAATCTTACAGAACTGAAAGGGTAAGATGCTCTCGAAAGGAGCACAATCTTATACCCTGGTTTTTAGGAAGAATAAGTGATCTGCTTTGTATTGCTGCAAGTATAATTTTGCTAAAAGCAAGCAGTACAGAAATTAAGAAATATGTTTTATTGGTGGCGGGCACCTAAGGACTATTTTTGATTTAAAGATAGGGTTGGCATAATAAGGAAGTGAATCATTGTGAAGTTTGAGTTTCAATTTGCCTTTTTGCCGAATCAAGAGTCACTCCTATCAAACCGCCTTATCATTTTTTGTTCAGCATTGCTTGGCATATCATCATGGAAGGACTCACACTAAAGCAGCCTCTCCAAATTGGTCACCTATATGAGGAAAATCAATGTTCTGTGAGAATTGTTTCACATGCGATGCGAGGAATTTGCGATGCTCACAAAAAATTTATAGAAACCACTATTGCATTCCAATATCTGAGTCGCGGTTAACATACGTTTTCATAAGTGGATGTTACTTGGGTGGCTGGCTCACATCCATTGTTCGCGACGACCGTGACGAATCGATTCGTTTTTGTTCTATGCAAAAACTTTAACGGACTAAGTTCTTGTTGAAATTCAAGCACATAATCTCTGCGAACTCTAATTTCAAGAAGAAGGCGCTACGAGCCATACATCGCGTAAATCAATGCACTTGTAGAGAAATCCTTTTGGTAAGCACTTAATATCACATTTTGCCACGGTAAATTGTCAATTTAGAGCGTGCGACATCACACCTTTGGATTATTTTCTCTTAGCAGGAGTTGGACCTCCAAATGGACCAACTCAGCCGAAGTTATGGTCAACATTTACATGATATCATTTTCAAAAAGTAAATCCCATGAATTGTTCTTTAAACTGATAATTAAAAAATTTAACTTCACTTTTAAATTTATGTATTTTTTTTTACATTATAAATCAAGGCTCACGATGAATCACCTTTAATTAATTGTCTAGAAATAGCATCGAAAACTGACCGTTCGGAGTCGGTATGGAACTTTATGACTTCTTCACTCGTGAGAGAACATCAGCAGAATACAAGTTGTTGTCATTAGAGCTCTGTTCCGTTTTTCCTCTTAAATTGTAGCGCAAGTATTTTTTTTTTGTTTTGTCTTAAGCACATCATTCTCTGATCAAGTCTCAACTATGATTCTCAACTAGGGCCCAAAAAAGTAAAAAAACAATATTTATCGCATGTTGCCTTCAGTCACCCCTGTCAATGCGACTTTTGCGGTCTGGGAGAGATAACTTCTTTTCTGCAACCTCAACTTTGAATCCGATAACTAAACATTCTACAAACTCTGAACTTCGTTTTCGCTTTTGTTGTGCTTAGTACGGGCTTATCACGGTCGGTCACTTAGATAAAAACAGCAACAAGCTTTGAATATGTGTTCGGGCCTTTGCCAATTGCGCCCAACATCCAAGTTATAAACAAACTCGAATAGTTTTGGATATGAAAATTCTTTCTCTGCAGTGGAGATCCTGCATAACCACAGTTTGGAATCAAAGACATGGACCGAACAGAAGAGAAACCGGAAGGTTCCGGACTTAGCCTGAAATGTCTTCATTTCCTTTAAAATGATTGAGGAATGATATTTTTATTTCCCTGAATCCAGGAATCCAAGTTGGGAATACTTATTTTTAGAAGAAGGGAAGGCAGACAATGGAATCATTGTTTGTAAGCAAAGCGATAAAATGTCAAAACTGCAATTTTAATGAGAAGATAAATGACGCCAAAACATGAAATTAATGGTGACTTACGGTTTGCCCATCAAAAACAGTCATCTCTTCGAAGAGCATACAAACTGTCACATGTAAAAATTGTACATTCTATCTGAATGTACTATGTACTTGATTATAATATTTAATCTGAGACCGTTCTCAATGATGACAAATGCTTTCAATTAGTTTTATGCTTCCGGCCCCATTGAACCCGATGACGTTGCTGAAAGATCTCAGACCAGCCCAACTTATCACAGGGACATTGCTTAATGAACATGGGAAATGTTTACTATTGAAAAGAGCAATGATGAGATAACGCAGGGTTACCAAATTGAAGTAAATTTCGTTTTTTGTAAATTTCATCTTTTTCAATTACAATACATTTTATTAAAAAAGTGTGTGAGAAGGATAATTTGTTTTAACGAAATTTTGTATTGTTATTGTTTATTTTGCTGTAATTCGAAGGCAAAAACAAGCCCTTTTGTGCCTACAGCGTAAACTATTTCGAGAGAAATTATATTTTTCTCACCCGTGTGATTTCATTGCAAAACGCTAACAGCACTGAACTGACGTTTCTAATGTATGTTTGTGAATAGATTTCGTACAAAGTTAGTATCTGCGAAATAATCCCTTCCATTGCAGTTTTTGAAGCGTTGTCCAATCCCATCAAGAGTCAACACATTTTTCTTCATACGTAAGTCTCATCCGTGCACAACCTCAATGTAAAGATGTCCCGGTTAAAAAATAAGAACTTCCTACCCATCGAAGTGATTACAATTATCACTCCTTTTGAATCGTAAAAAAAACAAAATCATATCAACAAACAAAAAAAATTGTTAATAAACAAAAACTATGTATATAAAAGATACAATGTATGCATGTATGTAAAATGATAACGACGACAAGGAGATTGAATAACGACTAGGTACAAAAGTGACTGTCATCCCCTAGAAGATGCTCGCAACATTTGGCCCCTGCTGTGTTGAGTTCGTTGGAACTGGCTGCACTGGACGGTCGATATCCTGATAGCTTCTCTGCTGACTGCTTGGAAACACAGTTCCGGGCGGCAGTGCGACACCACCACGATGTGTGTACTCCTTGTACAAGAGCAACGCGCTCACAGGTCGCATGATCAGATTGATTATCGTGAACGCCACTGCCCAGCCATCTGAAAAAAGAAACAATCGAAAAAATGAGTACCGTGCCTTCGGGGGGGGGGAATCTCTTGAACGATGAAGAGAAAAGAAAAACAAACTCACTCATATAATTGAAATACACAATGATGCTTATTAAATCAAGGATAATGCTACAAGCGTCTATCACGAGAGCCTAGAAAAGAAACGAGAAAAAAATGCGTTCGCATTGATGAGATGGGAAAGGTTAATGGAAATGTTTGTGTGTGCGTGTGGAGAGAGGGTGAGACGTCGGCGCGCATCGCGTTCCAAGTGTTTGCTACGCATGCAATTAGATTGATTTTATTGATTCGACATATGAAATGGATTTCCAATTCTTATGCTGGGACACAATGAGAAATGAATAAATAGGGGCGTACACTACTGTTACGGGGTGCCATTGGCAGGGTGTGTGAAGTCCGGCAGCTGGTTTGCTGCTTTGACGATGTGGGAGATGAAGAATGGTTACTCTCTGGAGGTTTGGAAGCACTTAAGATAGGGAAATGTGTGACATCTTGAGGGGCGTCTGTTGTTACTGATGGTGCCGCGGAAATGCAATACAACTGAACTTTTATTTTGTTGCCTCCACGATAGTAGTTCCTGTTTCCTATTCCCCAGCTCGCATGCCCCCAATCCAATTGACGCAATTTAAAAGCTAGCGAACAGTCAATTTCCAGACCGAACTTTACTCAAAATCGACCCCAGTTTGAGTAAGAAACTCCCGCAGTCCATTTCCCGGCAGTCAATGTTGTTCTTTTTCGAAGTAATTTGCATTTTTCTTAAGAAAAGTCCCATTGGTCATGTGTAGCGTGTTGTTTTAGGGTAGCGCCACAGCGAAGGTATTTCTTTATTTTTAGTCCATCGCGTGTTAACGCGTGGCAGTTCTCACGTAAGCGTAAATATCCAATAAAATGAAAACAAAACAAAAAACCAACTGGCAACGTTCGAATGGGAAGAATGTTTGAGAAGTCGTTAAGACCGCTTGGATTAATGAAAAATGCTCTTAAAATAGGGTTTATGCCTGCCATCTATCTTGACCAGTAAATACCGTGACCTTTCAGTTTAACACAAACTCTTAAGGTATGAGATGATTTAAAGGTAAAGCAAAGCGTCTACGCTGCAGAGGTGATTCAGACATATTGACGTATGTGTATGTTCTTGTTTTCACACCACACTATCGACTTACGTATGTAAGTCCTGTGTGTTTAGTTTTCCCCCACTTTAGAGTAAGTTTGCCCCTCTTCTTTGCCGCATGGTTAAGCTGATTACAAATGGGGATACGGGGAGTCGTGTCTGCTTCAAGAATGATCAAAGATGTAAAGTGTAATCGCCACAACAACTAACTCGAACCGAGTTTTTACTTGCTATCGCATTGTTTATAGGTCGGGAAACACAAAAGTCAGACAGCCTTGAAACTTCGAGTGCACTCCCAGCTGAAGTAGGTTTCGCATGACGGCACAAGCCTGAACGACGTGAATCACACAAAAGCATTTTAAAGTCAATGACTGATGACACACTCTCAGTATTGTTGTTTCTCATCGTACATTTTTTTGTATGTACTAAATATCTTGTAGGCAATTATGTTTATTGAGGATTTCATGACGTTTCTCAACGATATTTATGAAGTGCTGGATATCGCTTGTAAATCATGTGGAAAGCATGCGGAAAGTATTTCTACTGCGTTATGTGTGTTGATTAAAAATACAAAACGTTACCAATATTTAGCTCTTTCTATACGCTTGTCCAGTAACTGTGTCGGTTGCAACATTTGCTGTTTAACAACCAGTTCTTCTGTCGAAGATTTTACAAGATTTGTGATGGCAGTTGCCTTGAATTTACTCAATTTTAACCAAGTTTCGCCAAAAACCTTGCAAAGGTTAGAAAGATTAAGCTCTTGTGCACCATTTGAAATTGACAATACAAATGACATCTCACATTATGCTATTTGAATCACAAAGTCGTTGAAGGTGGCTTGGAAATATACTCAGGACATTGTAACAAAACTCCAAAAAGGGCTAAAGTCATGTTTCCACTTCGTGTTTGGTATGTACTACGAATGTATAATTCTGACGTTTGGTAACATATTTAAAAAAAAACAATTACCAAATCCTTTTTGATTGTTTTTATCGCTTTTCTACATACATACATATGTGTTTGTAACTGGAGCTGTTAGCATTTCATCAAGCTGAACAACACCGCCTACGTTCTCTTAGGATCATCGTTCATAGGTGATTCATCGTGATCTTTCACTTATAATATAAGATAAAACACATAAATTTGAAAGTGAACTTTAAATTCTTATAATCGGTAAAAAGAACCATTTATGTCATTTACTTTTTTAAAAATGATATCATGTAAATGTTAACCACGACTACTTTGGGAGGTCCATTAGGAAGGTCTATTTGGTTTGAAATTTCAGGGAGGACATAGTTCCGAAGGTAAGCGGGTCGACACACACACCGAAGGTCCAGGTTTGATTCCCATTCTGAACATCTCGCATTCTTCACGGCACCACCTCCTTCGAGTTGCTGACAAAACTCAAAGAGTCAGACAATTTGTGTCTACGAAAAGTTTTTCAGTCTCGCCGTTCGGTGTCGGCAGAAAACTGTAGGTCCCTTCTATACGTGAGAGAACAATACCACACACAATATGAGAAGTGGTTTCAATGAAATCACACGAAAAACGTTTCTAAGAAAAAGCTTATTTTCGTGGTACAGCTGAAAAATTTAGAGACTCTGGCGTGGTTTGAGTCTTTTCTTGATCATTTGCCAAACGCTACTGAGTTACACTCTTTTCATCGTATTTTGACACTGATAGCCCATTCCCATTTGAAATATAGACAGAAAAGAGTTTCTCAGAAGTGAGTGCTGTGTTTTGGCGAAGTCAATTGGAATTGTCGAAGCTGTGGTTTGGATGGAGACTGTGAAGGACAAGAACTCAAGACAAATATTTTTCAAGCAATCAATGAAGTATAGCCTGAAAGCATCAAAAGGTCTTTGTGGTTAAGGGTACTGCGAATTCAGGCCAGATAACCTTCTTCCTTTCTCCCAATGGCATATACGTCATTCTTATAACTCTCTTTTGAAACGCCAAGAGGTTTGAAGAGGTTTGAAATTTGTTTCACTTAAGGAAGATTCAACTTTCTGATAGATCAATACGTTTTCAAGCTTCAGCAAGCCGTCCCAATTATGTAAACATCATCAACTTGCGTGAGGTTCTAAGTTCTTGCGTCACAATACCACGCGCTACTAACTAATTCGTAGAAAAGCAAGAGGGACTAAGTCGACGCCAATTACATAGTTCTGACAGCACCAGATAATATTGAAGAGGTTGTCGATTATGCAGTTGAAGATATATTCTTATTTTTCTTGTGGTGTTACAGTCTCGGTGGACCTGGGTCTCAACCAACATCCCTCTTCAGGCAGCACATCTTTCACCAGCTGACTCAAATTACGCACTCCAAGTGGGTTGAGGTCTTTCTACACTTTTGTGCGCCATCTTAGCCTTGGCCTCCTCTGTTGCGTTGTCTCAATGGCTCAGATTTGAAGACTTCGGGCCGGAGCAGTGGTGTCCATACGCTCTACATGGCCTAGCCATCTTAAGCGTTCTATTCTATGACCAAAAATCAGACCCAAAACTTTTCTCTCGAAAAGTAACGCCCGGAATTCCGCGCCATAGAGTAGGACTGGAATGATCAAGCTGTTATATAAAGTAAGCTTAGTCCTTCGAGAGTGGTCTTTATTACTCAATTGCCTCTTGAGCCCAAAGAAACAGTGATTGGCAAGAGTGATTATGCGTTGGACTCCGGTACTGGAATTGAAGATATCATTAACCTTTATAAAGAAGTATGTGAAACTAAGAACATCAACGCTTATTCTGAAGATGAGACTGAGGAAAATGTCGAGACATCGTGGGTTGATAATGTCAACTTTTTAGCAGACACTCGAAAACATATTTGTTGCTACCACATACAGTCCACCAAAGATCAAAGTCAAAGCTTTCACAGCAATCACTTGAGTTGTAAGTGTTTATTGTTGGCGACGACTGTAAAGGGCATGGAAAATGTGTACTCGTACTCTGAGTGTTGTCAACAACATGAAAGAGCCCGCGTTGCGAAAAATAATAGAAAAACAGACCAAAACCTCTGTCACAGGCTATTAAACATCTTAAATATAGGCATCTCCTCATAAATCCTTCGCCTCTTTCAAGCAAAACTTTCAACATTACACAGGAGTAGTTTCCCGTCGATACCCTGCAAGGTCCTCACTTGGAATTAGTACAAAATGAAATTCGAGTCTTTGAATTCGAAAAAATTCGAATTCAAAGACTGAATTTTGTAGGATTTTACAGATTCTGGGTCATTAGGATTTTAGATTCTTGCAGTTCAGGTTTAGTGAGATTTCATCACTGCCAAACAAAAAACAAATTCTTGTCTACTTTTCTCGATTGCTTCAATTCCTTACAGTTTAAACAGCTGGCAACAGAATTTCGGGCAAATTATTTAAATACCAGCCATACACACTCCAGCAAATAAATTCAGTCACCTTCATAATTCAATAAAATCACGCGGCCTTTTAGTACATAAGCACCACGTCACAGCACCTCCGTCAGATGTTTTCATTTCCAAGCACAAAAACAAACTGATAATGTCGCAGTCATAAAGCCCGCTAAAGAAGATGAAGTAATTACCGACTATCGCGCATTAGTCACTCACTGGACAGACGCGGAAAAACGCTTCGGATTGCAGGAGAGATGTTTATAAACTAACAAACTATCGTACGGCTCCAGAGGTTATCTCTGTTCAAAAAAATGATGCGTCTCTTCTGCCGGCTGTTGCATAGTCTGTGACTCAACAATTGTGATGTTCAATCGATGAATGAACTATTCGTAGTAGGCTTGAATTAGAGCAGTCGTTGAATGGATAAAAAAACAGAGAAATCTGTAGTGTAATGTGAGAACGCGCTTCCTTGTCATGTAACACGATCCGCAAGGCAGACCCACAGCTGTTCGAAAAAGGAAAATAATCCCTTCAAAAGTGTAAGAAATCAGGAGAAAGCTGTTGAACTTCTCAGCCGCCTTTGTTACACGCAACCAAGCACCCGTTTTCTACCCTGATCAATATTTCCCAACCTCACGCGGGACCCACGCTAAGTTGAAGTTGAAGGGTGGAAGAGAACGGAATGAAAGAAATTTAAATAAAACCACCGCCGCGATAAGAATATTGCTGCCACCAATCACCGCTTTGACATTGGGGGGCCGTCAGACGGGGGCCCTCCACCGATTAGCGTTCGTCCACTATAATTAAAAGTCATGCGTGTGAGGCAAGAGAGCATTAGCCGGCCTCACAAGAGCCGCCACAATTCATCACAGCTGACGAACTGGCCCACAGTCCGATTTGTTTGCTCTTTTTCTATTCCAGCATTTCACCTCTTTGTGTGCATATATGGCTTGTGGCCCGTTCGTACGTATTCTAATGAGTTATTTGGAAACAGGAACGGAAGCCTAATATGTGAGGTTGTGCCATACCGCACGGAGGCAGAAGGTAACAAAGGCGTACGTTATAATCCATTAACTGGTGCCTAATGAGCTTTAATAAAGTTGTGGGGGATGGGGGTGGAAGAGTTCGACGAACCATAACACCGTCGAATGGGGTGCTTCGCGTGATGGACTTATCTTTGATCTGTCAACAGAATGGCTACAATGTGTTGCTCCGCTCGGGTGACGATTGAGCGGTAAAATTTTGCCAACTGTCGAGGATTGTGGGGCTGAGTGTATGGGGGTCAAATGAATGGTTACAGTTCAAAGTAAAGATTTTTTTATTTTTCTACACTTTTTGATATCTTGTTGTTAAAGCGCTTCTGTTAAAACATAAGCACGCGGTGTTCATGCAATTCAAAGCTTGAATTCGTTTCTTGTTCTGAATGTTCAAAGTTTTGAGTACATAATACCAAATTTTCACTTACAAAACCTCAAATCATGTTCTAATGAGCAAATCTTCGTTTATATCCAGCAGGGCTTAAACCAACACTCAGAAACCAATCCCAAAAGTCCACCACACAGACTAACTCTCAACCAAAATGACGTCAATCGGTGGTGACGAACAAAACATTGTCCTTGAAATTCAGGCAAGCAAAAACATCGTCAACCTCTTCTGCTTGAAGAGATTTTTCAATCGATGTGCGTCATTCAACAATTTGCCACCATCTTTCCTAAAGGAGGGGAATAGGGATAAGCTTGTACAAAGGGCAAAGGCAACGGTGTTTAGTGATAAAATCGAAAGTCTGAGTATGAAGGTGGATAGACTGCTAAGACGGGAGGCAAATTTACATTTCGTTGTTTGAGCACAGAAGCACATCATGGGTATGGGCATTAAATTCTTCCCTTCTTCCTGTGCAAGCGGTATTGTTAACACAACCAGTGCCAGCAACATATAGCGATGTGTGTTGGTTTGTTGAATACTAATAATGCAATTTTAGTAGGTCTGCGACAAGGACGGCGTTTTTGTGTTTTTTTTTAGGGAAGCGTTGAGGTTTCATTATAATTAAATGACACTACAGTCTACAAGTTACTAGGACCCAACTTCTCAGCAACGTCTCGTGTTGTGCGCGTGGTATTATACTTTCTATTGGGGACCTACTATTTATCGTGGACTCCAGAAGGCAAAATTTCAGAAGATTTTTCAATAATTAGAGAGAGAGAGAGAGAAAGAAAGAGAGGTGAAGCGGTTAAAAATGCGAGATGAACGTTCAATCCAGTAAACTCGGTTAAGACCTCTGAACTAGGAGTCGACACACTCACAAAGCCACAATGACAACTTTCATTAACGTTATGACTTTCAAAAGGAACACTTTAACCTATTAGGTATTCGAAAATGTTCGTCAGATGGCGCTTTAATAACATTAACTGCATCTGGCAAAACAACTTAAGCTTCATTTTGTTAAAAGAAACTATAAAAGTTTAATTTTTCCGTGAAATGTTAACTCAAAGCCAAAGCCTAGCTTCTACAACAACTACTCACGTTGTGGGTGCTACGGTACCCTCACGAGTCGAGGGGACCTACTACCTACCAACTCCGAACTCCGAGAGATTTGAGAAGCTTTCTCATAGACAGTCAGTACTCTTTGAGTGTTATCAGCAACTCGAAAGAGGTGGTGCAGTGAAAAAATACGAGATGTTTTCTTCGAGAATCGAACCTAGATCTTCGGTTTGTAGGTGGACGCACTTACCCACTACGGTTTGGCGTGAAGCCGTGAAATGTTATCTATTTTTAAAATTTAATAAAAATTCTGAATATTGTCCTCATACATATATTGCTCCTTTGGTACAGAAGAAGTAAAAAATGTCAAAAGGCTGATTAAAAAATAGGTTAAATTAACGGTAACGATGTTGTAGATAGAAAAAAAGATCTGGTAATTTTTATGTTTAGGATGCAATTCATTCTGGTCGACTGATAACTGAAAAAGTCGACGTAATCATGGGAAAAAATTCAGCAAGGCCGGCACATAGTCACCTTGGATGGGATGGATAGATAGATGGAGCTAGACATTCATCACCCAACAGTTATTAATTGTTTCAGAAAACCTGAATACACAAAGAAACTCGAAATTTGAGTCACTATAATTGAAAAAAATGAATGGACCAAATTTTCATGCCCTAAACCGAAATGATCGAAATGAGATCTAATCACATCTGAAGCGAACAATAGTTTCGGACGATGCAAAATGAACACTATCCGCAAATTGTAACCGAACCTTTTTGACTTTATTTAGCAGCAACTACATGCAAGGAACCATCCAAATAGTAATAAAATTATTCATTTAAGTAAATTTTGACAAACAGTTCAGCACTCCTTACACTTCTAACACGTCTATTTACCATTATACTGTTCAATTAATCAAACCGAAGATGGCTACCACGGAGGATAAGCTAACCAAATCTACTGCTTCGTTTGAACGGACCGCCGGTTAAAAGGGCCCCTCATGAAATAACGGGTCTATGTGATTTGTACCAGGCTTGCTCCACCTCAAAGCTGTGTTTAAAGTTGTTTGAGGCCAATCCGAAGGAGCTTTAGGGTCTTATCACTGTGCTCTCTAATGTCGAATTATTAAAGTTATTCCACGCCATATTGGAGAAAATATGTTTCCATTTGTTGAAGAAAAAACCCTCCTCTAGCATAACAATGCCCTGGCTCATAGCTCAGCTGCCACACCAAATTTTTCTAATTTCTGTCATTCACAGATTTATCCATTGGCCAACAAGAGCGATCCTAGAGATGCTAGGCCTGTGTCCCCTGTGGACTTAAGCATCAAACTATTTTCCGCCCTTGAGAGGATAAGAGGGAGTGTTATTTTCAAGTAGGAAATGTGGTAAATAAAAGCCTTAAGCAGTACACACTGATGGGATAAAGATCGTAAATGGATAAAAGAACCTAAGGAATGCTAATGGATAAGCTTCACTTTTGTTTACAACAGATTCTAGTGAATTTTTATTGTCTTGCGAAAATGATTTGACAGTCCAGAAGGCGTCTGGGTCTAGTTTCTTTAACAACAAGACCGGCAATAACAGGAATATTTGAGAAGAAAGATGGGAAGTTTGTCCATTTTGTGTGTAATTAGAAACTAAGAGGAAATGGTATCCTGAAAAGGACAGGAATAGAACACGTTTCAGGAGTAAGTGCCAACGTGGGAGTCGTACCAATAACACAGTTTATCAAGGTGTTTCATTCGTTTTTTGCACTCCCTTTAAATCGACTGCTTGTCTTCTTCTAAAAACTACTACTCTAGATTTCATACTTTGACTCTAAGACCGCGTAGGCTTGATGAAGCTTATTTAAATAACAGACCTAATAGAATGAGCGGAGAAATACATTTATTTGTGAGGTGTTTAATTTAAGCCTTAAAGCTTAAATTTTACCTTGTAAATAAAATAAAAAACAAATAAATAGGGTCACACTTCTCCACTCCAGAACGAATTGTGGTCTAGCTCTCACAAGTGGATGAGACTTACAGTTTATTGCCGACTCCGAACGGCGACTTTTCATTGCTTTTGAGTATTGTCAGCAACTCGAAAGGGGTGGTGTCATTATAAATGTGAGATTTTCAGTCCAGGAAATCCCACTACATCACTGGGGCTTTGAAGATAACTAATTCAAGTTTAGTAATCACCGGACTTTTTTTTCTATCCGGCCGACTTCGAATTCACATTAAAAATGTCATGTGAAGGACATTAAGGCCATGGATGTTTAGCGTATAGTTGTAACTTTTATAAAAGAACAAAAAATGCAGTACAGAAACTATTTCTAGAAACGAGTAGTGAATTTCAGTTAAGAATTAATTCGTTTTACCGTTATACAGTACAAAGTCAAAAATTTTACGTAAGCTCATACACACATGCGCATGTAGACGCTTTTTTGTAGTGATAAAGTTGTCAGCAAATTACCACACAAAAGAAATAGATTTCAAGCCACTTTAGTGCTATAGGAACATTGAAAGTAACAAATTTTTCAGTCACAAGTTTTTAAAATTGATTAAAGTTTAAAACCGAATATATTGCTCTTATGACTGCTGTAATAATACATTTGATATACGCAAAAATGAAAATAACATGTTTTTTCTTGTTGTGACAAATTCAAATTAACAATGGTCAACTTTGGTAAATAATTTCATTCTGGGTTAAAAAATCAAAAAAAAATATATAGAAAGGACAGAATGCCAAAAGCAAAAACTTAGTTAAACAAAAGTAGGGGGTGACAAGAAACATACTCATCTGAAATACGCTTTTGGGATTTTCTTTACAGGGTGGGTTTGTATGAATCTTGGGGACTTAGGTCGTTTAGAATCAAAATACAGAACAGTGATTCATTTTTTCAAAAATTAATACAAGAATGGGTTCTCTTCTTGGCAGCTCAAATTCGTGAAATTTCTAATTGACTTTCGATGTCTGGTGTCCAGGAACTCGCGGGGAAGAATTCTCGTTTTCTATATCAATGAAGGACTGGCGACAAATTTAATAAGAGGTCTGAGGTTCTCTGGAACACTTCTACGTGCTGGTGTGTGCTTATTGAGTAACTTTCTTCTAAGAATCTGTTGTGTCGGCTTAATGCTGAAATAAAACGCTTGCACTAATATCGATAACTTCGTTATTTGGACATAATCTTAAACGGTATCTCTTTGGCAGTTTGTTTCTTTTTACAATTATTTCAGTGATTTCGAAAGGGAAATAAAGAAATTAAGAAACACGTTTGATTTTCTTAAGAATGAGAAATTGACTTCATGAACGTTTTTGAAAAAAAATTATGGCGAATATGTGATGGACATTATTTAGCACTTATTTATGACTAACAAGTGCAGCTCGAAAACCTTACGCGTTATACCTAGCGTACCACATTCTCTTAACCCGCAGTGTAAATAAGTAATAAAGTATGTCGAATCAGACGCATCACTTTTAACTGCATTTCTATCGACGCTCTTAAAGTGGATCTCCCTTGTAAGAATACAATGTTCATACATATGTTCATATGAATATGAGGTTCAAATTTCTATGTGTATCAAATTTTTATCAAGGCTTAACATTGTGCAGCTGCTAGCTTGCAATCAACACCGAACTCAATGATCCGTTGTATATTATTCCTTGATGATAAGGGAACGCGATACATCTGAGCTCATAAACCGCAACTCGGTTGAGATTTCATGACTTACTTATCTCCACTGGAGCAGTCTCTATGAGAGCAAACAATTATGGCTACCTATTGTTATGAACGCAAATGAAAGACCTGTCTTGACGACACTAGTCGAGCTGTAAAATGAATTTAGACACACATAACCCTTTTCATATTTTTTTTCATTATCAAAGTTTAAGTATTTCATAACAGCAGTCAGTTAGGGGAGCAGTTTCACAACAGTTAACGACCTGCACATCGTTAGTCATACATATCGGGTGTGTTCCCCGATGATTGGACTTGGCCCTGAACTGGCCAATAAGTTGGCAAGGCTTATTCATAGCATTCTTCGGTTCCCTTATCATTCCCTGTGGAGACCCAGAGATAAGACTTTGTTTATAGTGCTTGTCTAATGAATTTGTCTACTAATACGGATGTGATTGCTTAACAAATGGGGCATCGGGTGTGTGTGGAATCTGTTGAAGAATGTGTGTGCACACATGTTCAACAATGATTACAAATGATTACAGTTCTGGTAAGAGACTTAACCAAGGGCTAGGCTTGTTTAAGTTATATTTGGGAATGAATGGAGAATCGGCGATTTCTCGAAAAGAAAACTGACAATTGCCAAGTGACGTTTTCTAATTTTTTTATCCATAATCATGCCTAAATTGTTGTTGCAAAGTTGTCATTTGGCAAAGAGGCCAACAAGACGTTAGTGATGAGCTTACATAACTTATGTAAAACTTCAAGTACGTATCTTATGTTATTAAAAGCGTCTCCCATTAACACAGATCAACGCCTGTTTTGGAAGCAACTCTACGTGGATTTCTCACTTCGGTGATTGTTGTTTTTTTTTTCCAATATCCAAACAAAAGCATGACAAGTTAGACGGCCTGATATTATCGCCAATTCACGCTTATCTCGGTTCATTAGTCATCATATTTAAATAGCTCTCAAGAGATAAGATTAATGAAACTTTTGTCCGATTTTCCCACCCTTGTTAACGTGCAGCATGGCCAAATTATTTCGGCATCTATTAAATTCCCTTCCAACATTGCAAACGGAACTCCTTGCCTCAGTCGACACCCCCTCCCCGTACTGCACTTGAAGAAATGACCGAACACAATATAAATAATAAACGAACGGCACTCGTCACTTGCACGTAAATTGAAAGACATGCAAGGCGGCAGAACAGCCACGGTACAAGGCCTCTTCGTGTGTGTACTGAATTATTAATTCCATTTGTCTTAAATACTCCATAAAAAGATCAACAAAGTGACGGGTGCCCCTTGGGGAAGCGTAAACCAAGAATCCCGATACACCGATCATTAACTGCGCCATAACTTCAATTTAATTGCTTCCACCTCAGAAACGGTGGCAGCGAAGTGAAACAAATTTTCATCGCGCCATACTCGTATATTCATTTCTCACACACCCCTAAAGATGTCCCACAAACGGTCTCGCATCATTGTGCAGTCAGAGTCCATAAGCAACACTCAGGCAAGATGAATTCAAACGCACGAAAAATCTTCACATCACAATTCACCGATAGCGAAAACCAGTCACGACTTCACACTGTCACTAAGCACCAGATGCATTGAGGCAACTTTGCACAAATACGCCCATTTCATGCCTAATCACTGCCAAAAATACAAAACATGAATTTGTGTCGTTCAAATTGATTTGAAGGGTGTTCACAGGTCGCGTATATCTGCTGAGTCGTGTGCGGAATGTGGATACTCACCGTCTGAATCGCATCGACAGATTCCTTGCAGTGAATAGTCCAGAATAGTGAGATCATGAAGAGGAAGTTGTAGAAAAGGAAGGCACCATGACCCCACGTACCGAGCAGGGCATTCGACATGAATATGAAATGCACGAATGCCACCACCTGTAATAGATTAAAGGTCAGCACTCATCTAAGGGTCCGACTGGATTTACATAAGCTTTGGATATGTACCTTAACGCGGACAAATGGAGATGAGATAATTTCATTTATGTCCGTCATCTTCTAAAACAGCGGTACTGAGTTTTCAGGTTGCAACAAATACTTTAAACCGAAGAGGCGTATGAGCACCCGTTTTTGAACGTTGTAGAGGGAGGAAGTTATTTTTTGTTCGTTCTCTAATTGTCTATCTTTCCCGACGACACGTTCTGTGATTCTCGCACGCACACACGAAACTATTCCACAATCGGTTTCGACAGTTTCAGCTCTGGTTCTGGGGAGTTCCGTTGGAGCACTTGTTGGTCTTCCTGCGATACTACTACCTATGGGTAGCGCGCAATGGCGTAATCGGAATAATAAAAAAACAGGTGAGAGGCAAGAGTGGGAAGAAAGAGAAAAAGTGCTAATTTGACAATCTCGATTTGGGGCTGGTGGGGCCTTGTTCACGTTTGGTTGTTGTCTGGGATGTGTGTTGTGTGTGGGGAAATTTCGAACAGGGTTGTTACAATGGAGCACCGAAGGAGGACACAATTTATTATCGCAACCCACAGATATTTAAGACCGATGTGTATCGGTATCTCCTTTTTCTCTTTTTCTCTACACCTTCAGCCCGCGCTCTGACTTAATTCAACTTGAGGTCCCTTTAGTGCACGCCAATAGTGATGTGTATACTGAGTTGTAGATTTTTAAGCCGTCGAGAAAGTATTAGCGTCCGCCTTGTTTAAAGCATTAAAAAGCTTAATTTAAGAAGGACCGATTTTCAAACTCCCAGTCCTACTTTATGGCGCGGAAACCTAGATGCTACTAAAAGGGAATGAGGAAGCCCTTAGTCTTTTCGAGAGAAAAGTTTTGCGTGCGATTTTTTGTTCTGTTTGCGTAGATGGCGTCTGGAAGAGAAGATTCAACGACGAATTCTATAGGTTGTACGGCGGCACGCGCCTGCTCAAGCTTTCTTCGGATACAACGCTTAAGATGGCTAAGCCATGTAAGGTAAGAAATTCTTAAAAACTAGTAAGTTCCTTAAGTTTGACCAAAAATATGAAATATGACATTCGAAAAATAATGAACTCTTGTAACTTATTCCAATCAGTAACAGTGCCTCACTTAGCTCCATTAGCTTAGTGAAAATGAAATTAAGTAGAGAAGTAAACGAGGAACGTCAAAAATTTATTGACCCTTCTACTCGTATATTAAAAGAAATAAAAGAAAAAATACAAAAAATATAATGAGGAAGGAAAAAACTGATTACTGGTAGTGACCATTATTAGCGATACTCAACCCGTGCATCTACCACTTAGAAACTGAGGGAAATAAATTAATAACCGATTGGCGAAAATGTTACATATTCAAAAGAATGATGCCTTGTTTCTCAAATCACCGCAGATCCAACTGAAAAACGAACTGAATCGTGGCTAAATTGTAAGCGTACAGTGAAGATGAAGCGTATGCTGAATTCTAGGCCTAAATCGAGGCGAATGCGAGAAGCTTTTAACTGATTGAAACGAAGCCGAAACTGCGATGAAATTCAAGAACGAGGATGATGAAAAATGGCTGAAATTCCTGCAAAACTAATTCCTTATACATCAATTGTTGGGCCACTTGTGGCCATCTTTCAGCTAACTGCTTCTTCGGACAATATACAATTCTTCTCTTTTCTAAAAAATACAAATGTCAGTAGGAGCGTCTCAAAAACTTCTATCGATCGACAAATGACTCTGAACTGCTTAAAAATAAAGGAAGCAACAGCGCCATAGGTATTGAGTCCCTTGAGCCTTGTCTGAAATAACTCAAAACCATGTACTCGTAAGCTTGATCCGACATAAAAGTTAAACTTATAAACTTCGATTAATTGAAACCTTACCCGAAGAAATGAATGTTTTATTGGACAAGACTGAATCAGATGAGATTCCGCGAAGGACGAGCCGCTATATGCTAGGTCTGTCTAAGGTAATAATAATCATTGAGAGGCACTACCGCCCACAAGGGACTAAAGCTTAGCTTCTGCCACATCTACTTGTGCTGTAAGTGCTACTGTTCTCTAACGAGTAGAAGGGACATACAGTTTTTTGCGGAATCGAGATTTGAGAAGCCTTCCTAGACAATTAGTACTCTTCGAGTGTTGTTGCAACCCGAAAAAGATGGTGCTGTGAATCGAACCGGGAATCGAACCTAGACCTTCGGCGAGTGAGTCGACGCACTTACCAACTACGCCACGCCGACCTGTCTAAGGTAGAATTTAGAAATATTTCGGAAAAAACGCCGAAAACTTACTCACTTTCATAAACTAAATCAATAGTTTTGTACACCGATTACGCCCACAGGCATACGAGTCCTAACGCAATTGTTTTGTTTTTTACCCATGAACAGAATTTCTGTCTTTCTTAAGTTAAAACGGATTATTTGTTTGCTGCTGCACTGTCCTGGTAAGCTCCAACAATCTTAGGTCCAAGTGCATCTTTGGCGAATATAAAATTGATTTGAAATATAAGCGTTGAAATCGATCTACCTATCTTCTTGAGGCAAGATGCCCTTCAACCCAAGCTCAACAGTTACTTCGGTGTTACATCACATGAGAAGTTTAAAAGTATAAAAAGACTATTGCCAAACTACAGCGCAATCCATACTAGGACTTTGGGCTTGTAGGGGCACGACTCGCCAACCTGTTTGATGGGCTTCTTATGACCTGTATACCGAAACGACCCTGTAGGTATTCATGCAGCGTTCCGCAGGCTTGTAACCGTGGCCTCAGATCATGAAATGCCAATTATGCTCATCCATTGAAAGTTGCTATAAGAATGAGAGAGAATCAAAATATGATTGCGATGCCCTTGTTCGAACATATTGCATAAGGAAGAAAACATTTAGAATGTGTGTGCTCGGGACACAGATCTACTCGAAGGGACAGAAAAGAATACGTACAACAACAAGAACAACAAACTAAACTCCTAACAATTAATTGTAATTCAAAAATGTGTATTTATGATTTGAGAGCTTTTAAGGTTTAAGTTTTGTCCTCACCTCATCCTTTCGCCAAGGGAAGGCTTTTAACATTTTAATTGTTTTATACCTCCTTTTGTTTCTTTTACCTGAGGTTTGGATATTCTTGCACCCTTATTATTGGTCTTCGGAATATTCAGTGAAGTTGTTGTCGACATTCATAGGCAGCGCTCAAATTTCTTATACCGCCACTTAACGCGTATTCTCAGTTTCTGCCTGTGAATCAGCTGTTAAAGTGCTGAAGAAATGTTATAAGAAATAAAGTTGTCAGATAGAATCCAAGAGCAACAAACGGCATCTTCCTGTATAATTGGTTTCTGGTAGTAAGAGGCTAGGATTAACTTTAAGGCAACACGGCTATGATTTCTGTAGGAACTGACAAATGAACGCAGCAATTCGAAAAAGAAATTTTGGTTCGAGGTCTGTCGCGCATTCAAAAACCCATACGTGATCGCCACAAATATGCCAAAATTTTGTTCGTGTACACAAACAAATGAGGAGTCTCATAGATATTCTCATTCAGTCAAAGTTTGGTAAGAATTTTTTTTCGCTGATCATTCTTCGGCAGTCTTTGAAAAATGTGTCGAAAGTGATCTTCTTCTTTTTTATTACCTTGTGATCTTTCTCTAAAATGAGACAACCAGTAGTATGTCAATATATCAACGGTATGCTGGTGTCAACCTACCAAATTGCCATTTATGATTTTCTTGGCGCCCAGCGCCCAGCGCCCGTGGCTTATATCACTCTTTGTTTATGGAAAAGAATGACATAAGACAGAAAGACGTAAACGCCAGCCGCCGCTTACTTGTGTCCTCCTACCATGCAGGGGAATTGAAATTTTTCTCAAGAAGACAACGAATAACCTGTAAAAATATGTGTTGTAAATTCATGTCCAAGCGACTTACACAAAAGAACAGAAAAGAAGAATTATCACGAATTATCCTATTAGATGCAAACACAAATTACGTAATTTTACATAAAACTTTAATCTAAACAGTCACCCTGTTCTACCATCAACGTAACGTAAAACCAACGCGATAATCTGATGAGAAACATGTTCACGATCTGTCATCTGCTGTCAACTGTCCAAGTTGTTGCAAACCCCAAATTCTGCTGTTCCAGGTTGTTTTAATTAATTCTTGCTTAATTAAGTGCAATTTGCCATGACAACTTTGGTAAAAACTGAAGAAAACTTTAAAATTACACAAAAAATGTTCGACAGCTTAGAGTACGACGCTGGATCAAAGGCGAAATCAGTGAGAACAAGAAACACCTGCTGGCGGACAGTAATCAGTTTCTTATCACTTTCCATTTCTACAGATAACAAACACTAGTGGCAACAAGCTTTTGGGCATATTCGTATTCAATCAATCCGATTTAAACGCAGCAGCCTACTACTTGGGTCAGTCACTGCAGGATCCCCTCAATCCTGGAGCAATTAAATGCGCATTTGTCCAGGAATCCTGTGCAGAGAGATTTAGAGAAATATTAAAAACCCAACTGAAAAAATATTCCAACGAGGCTCTGGAAAACAAGGCACTGACACTTGCTTTAATGAGATCTAATGCGGTCTTGGCGAAATTGTCCCTAGAAACATCATCAAATTCTCCGACAGTTGTGTTTGACTTCCCTCAGGAGCATTTCACTGCCGGTGGACCATCTACAGTTGTTACATTGTATACCTTCCGGACGGTTAAAGAGGCAATCGCTTTGTGTAAGAAAGAGACTGCCTTAGGAGGTGCTTCGATCTGGTGTGAAAATCACGCCACAGGATATGAAGTTATTGCTGGGACCTCTTTAAGCGATTACTATTTGAATTGTTGCAATGTGGAATGGACTCCCATTGCAGAGTATATTGAAAAGAAGGAAAATTTTGTGGAAATTGAGAATTCCTATCATTACGAAACTCTGGCGACTGGTGGTACACAGAAAAACGTCGTTTTTCCATTTGGCACAACATTTGCCAACTGATTTTGGAATACATTCAATAATAGACTCTCTTACATTGCCATAGTTAGTAATACAGTCAGGGAATTGTTCAGAGGAAATATATTTGTATATTTACATACATTGTTGTTTGTGTGATCTATGGGGAAGAGAATACGAACTCTGTCCCTGTTTCATCTACATGACGTACAATACTTACCGTGCAGGAACATCCTGTTTCAGAATTGTGTAGTCTACCGCTGTTTTGTGCTGTGGTATAAGATCAAACGGACAGTTTCAGCGAACTTTAATCAGTATTGCCGACGCTTTCTTGAAATAGACATGTCGGCTCAAAATCTCTTATGGTTACAATTTGAATTATGCCTCCTTCACGAATTCATCGGTGTGGACGATCCGTGGATGAAGATCATCATATCTGCAATCTGTTATGGGATCAATAACAGTAAATTCCAAATTATGCTGATAAGCAAAAATCTTTAAATGAGAATAACGATCAGTTCCACAATCGGCTTTGTTGGATTCTAAGTTATAGCAAGCAGTTTAAATTTCGATAGATAGTAGGCTGGAAGGCTACTTGAACATGAATCGGAAGTCGTATCTCTGTCTACAAATAGGCCCACGTTTCGCAGCGACGTGATCCAATAGCTCATCGATAAGTAGAAGATCAAATACCACGTTCTTGTGGGGTACTCTGGAGATCAGAGATTACTCAAGTTGTAGATATCGTGAATAGACATTATCCACACAGTACGTCCAATCAATTGACTTCCTAATACCTGCCTATACTTGTCCCTCTTTAGGTCTGCAAATTGAAGGAACTTAACAAATTCCAAATTAAGCTAAGAATACAGTCCACAGAGGAATTGTCGTACGGGCTATAGTTCCTCACAAGTGGAAGGGACCTACAGCTTAATGCCCACTCCGAGCGGTAAGTGTGGGATGTCTATTTTGACAGTAAATATTTTATGTGTGTTGTCTAAATGAAAAGCGCGAGATGAGTGCACTTTAGGTTCAGAATTCAAAACTCTAGCCCCACGTAGGACTCCACGCATATGGCCATGGCAATGACATTCATTTAACAATATACAAACAAATATTAAGCACGTAGTTGTTGACCGCTCAAATTTAATCACGTACAGTGCTAATATATACATTTATAGGAGATCGTGGTCATTATCTCCCAAGTAAAGTATAAATTTCCGCCATTGTGCGGTTACTTTTTATGATGTTACATCTTGTTGTTTGCTTTGTTGAAAATAATTGTTTTAATCTGGTAGAAAATTTAAATCTTACCTAATTGTTTTTTGAAGATTGTGTCTGATTCATATTTTTATAAATATTTCCTTTTTTAATTTTAGGTCTTAAGACTGCAATTTTTGTTTTATGAATAAAATGCTATCACAATTTAAAAAGTTTATATTTGTATACCTTTTTTGATTAATTTGCATCTTTATTGCCATCATAATCCGTTGCAAAATCAAGTAATATAATTGAAGATTTGAAGTAAAATTCAATCCAAATTAGCAACGTTACAACCATTAAATGGATGTCTTGCCAATCAAAATATAATTTAAGTAAGATTGACACCCTTATTCGTCAAATTCTTCTGTCCAGTAAATAAACAAACAATACATTATTATTCTTGTAATAAATATGCAAATTTTCATTTTCACTTTCATTTTTAATTCGTAAATGCACTAGCGCTGGCAGCACTGAATTCGAATACTTCACACTTCTGCCCTGAACACAGGCACTATTGTTAGTCACTGGCTGTTCGCCTGGACGCACTCACCTATATCACTTCGACTGCATTCTTCCTTTCACATAAAAAAGAAAACACAAATTAATTTTTCTATTTCTATATTGTTTAAAATTTTAATTTTGCGTTCATCAAGTGCAACAATTGCATTATTACAATAATATGAAGTGTGAAATGGATATACATAATTAAGTCGAGGTCCCTCACGACTGCAAAGTGGTGTTATCGAGCTATACTATGTGGATTATGTGCGGGTGTGTTGACTAAAGTGACTAAAGGCATTGGCTCGTGCTGCTAATTACAATAAATATCTTTTAATGGCGAATTCGATTTTCTAAGAATCGGTACTCTCTGGAATCGTTTTTGTTTGATAACTCTCGATTTCATGATTTTTCTACATCAGTTTCGCACTATCACACGATATCCAGGCTCATTTCTTTGCTCCGCCACCGCTGTCGCCGTCGTCCCCGTACCACCTTTAATGTACGAGGGTGTAGTGCATTCGTATTGAACAACACATACAACAACAGAGGAATAGAAAAAGAAGAAGCAGAATACAAAAAAAAAAGAAAAAAAAAACACAAAGAACTACCCACTCCACACTCCACCACTACTCCAGTCCGTCAGCAAGTGATCGAAAATGCGCGAGTTCAAAGTTGTCGTCTTGGGGTCTGGGGGTGTCGGCAAATCCGCCCTCACAGTGCAATTCGTGTCGGGCTGTTTCATCGAAAAGTACGATCCAACCATCGAGGATTTCTATCGCAAGGAAATCGAAGTGGACAATTCACCATGTGTGCTGGAAATATTGGATACTGCTGGTACAGAGCAATTCGCCTCAATGCGAGACCTCTACATAAAGAATGGACACGGATTTATTGTGATGTACTCATTGACAAACCATCAGACATTTCAGGACATCTCAAGTATGAAGAATGTCATTAATCGTGTGAAGGGTAGTCAGCCCGCCCCCATTCTACTAGTCGCAAATAAATTTGATCTAGACTGCCAAAGAGAAGTCTCCACAGCTGAAGGCAACGCTTTGGCACAACAATGGGAATGTCCCTTCATTGAAGCATCGGCCAAGGATCGAATCAATGTCAACGAAGTGTTTGCAACAATTGTACGCGAAATGAATATGACTTCAGAGAAAAGACAGAAAAAAAGTGACTGGTGTTGCACGCTCTTATAGCGAATAGTATTGAAGCATTAATCAAATAAACAAAAAAAAAAATTAATAATCATTTACGTGCAAGTGAACTAAAAATAAACAAAAAAAGCAAAAAAAAATACAAAAAAAAAACTTAATCCAACATAAAGGACAAATAACAAACAACAAAAAAATGGAAAAAAGATAAAAACAGTACTTTTATATTAATGTATAATTTTTTATATATTGAACTTAAAATTCTATACATATACATGTTTAGCTGATAATTCGAGAACGATAATGGGAAGCATTAAGCATTTTTTAATGATCATTGAAAGAGTAAAACGAAGAAGAATATTAAGAGCATTTCTCCCCCCTCTCGTCGGCCCATAACCACCCTATGCCCTGTGCCCGTGTCCACCAACCCCATGTCCCCTCCACCCCACTCGCCCACTCGACTACTCGACCACATCTGTCCATCAGCCCCCATCAGCCCTCGACCTGATCCAACCTAACTCTCTCGCCCCCACTAGATGTATAAACACGATATGGATATATATATATTATTATAAAAATAAATACAAAAACAAATAAAAAAAAAAAACAAAACGCATGAGGTAAAGATATGTATCTTGAGTGGCAAAACTAATGTACGTTGTGTGTTGGTCTACAGGAAATTAAGAAAAACAAAAACAAAACAACAATTATGGTACATAAATATATAAATATATTTTTTTTCTTTTCTTCGGACTATTTTCCGAACAGACTTTGTCAAATTACGAGATGAGAGTAACAAGATGGAACCATACATACATGATTTACTCTAGCTTAGTTTTTTTTCTTATGGAAAGGAAACTGTTTTCATTCGTGAAAAGGGAATTTTTTTTTTCTTGAGAAGCAACTTTTGTATAATTTAAGAAACTGTATAGCGCAAAAAAAATTACCGTTAGTCAATAAATTTTCTTTATGAAAAAGTAAAATGTGTGAAAAGTTGTTTGTATTTGTTTTTTTTTCGCCCCCCACTGGACTGTTTGTGTGTTTGTTGTGATTTTGGATTTGCTAGTGATGACCTTGAACGTAAGTGAGACTTGAATCTTTATGTTGACATGACAAAGGAGACAAAACAATGGCTTGGCTTGTTGTTTGCAGTGTTTTTTTTTCTCCCTATCTGTGAGAGAGTGCATCAGAAATAAGGGATGATTTGCAACTCCAATGTGGAGTGTAGATAATATTGACGGCGGTCTGTGTTCGTTCGTGGTGTTGGAAAAAAGAGTGAGGAGAAAGCAAATATACAGAAAATTGCAGATTATGGAGGCATCTGTTGCTCTTGGCTTCGCTCTGCTTAGCACGATCCTCTCATCCGTACCGTGTGGGTGTTGTTTTCTTAAACATCTGATTAGGGACGGGACTCGGTTCCACTAGAGATTAGATAAATGTTTGACTTTAACAGCTGGCTGAGAAACGATGCACGATCTGATGGAAGCACATTTTTGTTTGTCAATTTCATCGTTTGGGTAGAGCTGGATCATGAATCGTAAGCTTTTAAAAGTGGAGTAGGTCTGTGTCTAGTTTAGATCACGTTATGTCACATGAAAGTTCTAGTTAAACGCTTCGCTTTCGACCTCGGATATAAAGTTTATTTTGAGAAAAATGCGATTAACACAAATGGGGCAGCCGTAGCATATTTCTCCCCTTTCCAAGTGCTTTTGGAATCTGGTGTGGGACAACAATACTTACACGTATTTTGGCATATTTATTTTACACGGTTCCCAGGGCAAGAGGTATTCACAAACGTTCCGATGAGTAGTGAGGATTGGGCACAGATTGATGATTAATGGGTGGACATCGCTCACTTTAAAGTTCACATTCGAGCAACCCGGAACTTTTAATGTTGTCAGTTAAGGCGCTTAACGCTTAAGATGGCTAGGTTATGCAGAGCGTATGGACACCACTGCTCCGCACGAAAAGTCTTCGAATCTGAGCCATTGGGACAACGCAACAGAGGACGGCCTAGGCTAAGGTGGCGCACACAAGGACCTCACCCAACTTGGAATGCGCAGCTGGAGGCAGCTAGCGAAAGATCGTGCTGGCTGGAGAGGCATGTTGGTTGCGGATAATTTCCGCACAGAGAATGACATCTTTGCACCAATTTCCTTTAAAAATGTCGAAGTCTCGGCCAACGGTTTGAAATATTAACAGACAGATGTGGGATTTAGATTTACGTAATCACCTGCCGTTACGGCAGTGATACCATTTGCACAAGAGTCTTAGAAATCACTTGATATGGAGTGCGGCCTTTCTGAAACCTATGCCGATCTTTGCGTCGCTGCACCCGGTTGAGAATACAACTTCATATAACTCCACACTGAGCCGGGAAAGTCACCTAACCGCCTGGCCTGAATCAGTTAGGTGAACAACCTGATTCAGATCAGTCAGTACACTTACCTCGACTCTGTGTGCGATATTGAGTTTTAAACCACAGCCACCCACAAGGGGGCCTACCGCACGGCCAGGCTGAAAGTAAGTTTCAGTGGTTCCTGACCTTCAGTGATACCAGAATATTGCTTCCGGTCGATCTTCGCAACTGTGCTCTCTTGCTCTCAGTAGGATTTCTTAACAACCAGGACCGATGGCCTATACTTCTATTCTAACCTTACTATGCGCTGTCATGAGGGCAGCCATTCTAACGCGTTGTCTGCTGAAAACTTGCCTGGCAAAACCCATGACGGTGTCTGTTCTATGTCTGGTTTGGAGAACCAGGCTGACGACGTAAGTCCCATCAGTGCAAGATATGTACATAGCTCCAAGGTCTCGAATGTCATCATACAGAGGAAATTGGCACAACACGAGCAACCAATCCTCGGAGCTATACCCGCACAAGCAAGCCTCTGAGTCGCTTAGGGATGGCTTGAAGAAGAATGAGTTCAAGGAACCGTGTCCGGGAAGCAAGTAGCTCAGATGTACACTCAAATTAAGACCACCAATGGACTTAACAAGTGACACATCGTGAAGGAAGTTGCCATTTACGCAAGTCTCCCATCTATCCTGCCATTTTTGCTTCAGCTGCCGTTGGTCAAGGCTTAGCTCGTAAAGATCTAATCCCTCCAAGCCGTTTGTGTCTATCCCTCCAACACTCGCCACTGGGATGTCTCTCTTTAGGACTAAAAATATACTTTTTCTGGAAATAACGGACAGCAACCTTTGATTTATTTTATGGTCGCCGTAGCGCAGTGGTAAGTGCATCGACTGCGGCGCAGAAAAGTCTGGGTTCGATTCCTGGACGGGGGACACCTAGCATTTTTTCACGGCACCACCTCTTTCGAGTTGCTGACAACACTCAAGGAGTATTAATTGTCTATGGAAAGCTTCTCAAATCTCGCCGTTCGGAATCGGCAAAAAACTGTAGGTCCCTTCTACTCGTGAAGAACAATAGCATGCACAACACGAGTAGTTGTTGTAGAAGCTAGGCCCTGGTCCGTTATGGCTGTAGTGCCACTCAATTATTATTATTATTATTATTAACCTTTGATTTATGCAGGTTGTTCACAAAGCCCCCACCACAATCGATCTTCTGTGCACCAAGCCCCTAAATTATGTCATCAGCCGTCTTGGCGAAGTTCTTTAGCCGGTTCGGATTTCAATTGTATGTTATGCCAACAATCGCATTTTCGCATAAAAGTGAGAGTCCTGAGAGAGAATAATCAGTTTCAGCTCCCTACTATTTTCTAATAGGTTTTTTGAACTCCTGCATCTTGTAGTGAGTTTTCGCCAAGTGTCGAGTCTGCCTGACAATGTTTTTTTGACTAGTTTTTGTGAACTTTTATGAACGCCTACATTGTGCGGGTGACTGTTGGCACCATTTACTTTCACTCATACCGCCTCCTATTATGTTTCACGATTATTTCAAATGAAGGGGAAAAAGTGATCACACTTGATTCATTCCGTCACAGTACATACTTGTGATTTTGTCTCTTGGTCTCCCTCTCTCTATCGACATCTAAAATACCCTTAACATAGTTTGATTGGATGGTGAACTCTAAATAAATTTAATGATGAGAAAGTAGAATTTAATTTGGATATACAAATACAAATGTGGTCACCGTGGCGTAATGGGTAAGTGCGTAGACCCACACTCAGAAGGTCTAGATTCAATTCCCGGATGGAACATCTCGCATTTTTCACGGTACCACCTCTATCGAGTTGCTGACTACACTCAAAGAGTACTAAGTGTCTAGAAAAGCTTCTCATATTTCACCGTTCGGAGTCTCTTCTACTCGTGCGAGAACAGTAACACGCACAACACGAGTAGTTGTTGTGGACGTTAGGCCCTGGTCCCTTGTGGGCCATAAACAACATCCTGGGAGCGGAAGAAAACCTTTTAGAACTGGACTAACTAAGTGTTTACTTCAGTTTCTCTCAAAAGTTCGAGCTTTTGGTAAGGCCATGTTCTGACTTTTTTCATATCGGAGTCTACTGTTTTTAGCCATCAAGAGCAGGTTGCCTTGTATATAAAAACACTTGCTTTAATAAGTTCAGACATCTTTTCAAAACTTGAGGTTTTGATTGCCCGAATTAAATAGGCAGTAGACCCCGTCTGTCAAAAACAACACAAACATTGAAAACTCAGTACTCTGTATTTTGTGCTAGTTTTGCTATGTTTTGTGTTGTTGAGTGCATGCCCGGGAGCAGACTAATTGCAAGTGGAGGGGATCTAGAGTTTAAGACCGAATCGCTGATTATTGCAATTTAACAAGATGTATTTTTTTTACAATAGACTATAAGAAATTCTAGAGTTTTGTTCATTTTGAGTTTTGTTCACCATGATAAAGAGAGAGAATTAGGAGAGAGATCTTAATAAAGATTTAAACCTTTCGCGCAGTAGCCAACGCAGCTATCGAAACAGCACTTACAATATACATACATAAGCTTCCTACTCGAGTTCAAATGAATAGACCCAGGTACACCCCCGACTGTAGCGCCACAAGTAGAAAAAGAACTTGAGTTCAAAAATACCATTCATTTGCCCCAACGCCTGAATTCTCTTCCACATGTCCGAAAAGAACACAAATTTCTCAACTTTATTGTGTTTACAACATCATCATGAATTTCTTCACTAAGTCTTCATTCAATTTATGGCCGGCGGTATGGAAAACTCTCGTAGAATCCTCAAGATTCTCTGACGCATCCCAACGAATGTCCGTTCACGTGAGACAGATACTAAGAGATGATAAGTGAAAAAGTAGACGACAACATTGCATAAATTAAACAAACACTTGTGTGAGCTTGAGTATATAAATATTGGTAAATAAAACACTGAACATCAAGTGGCTGAGGTGCGTCATCGAAGAGTGACTAAGTGAGGAAATCTATTAAAAAATGTGCACAGATAGCGTAGCGAAGGTGTGGCTCATTCATAAAACCATCAAAGAGTATAATTAAAGCAAATATTTGTTTGACATTTAGCAATTGGTATGACTTGTTGTCTGTCGCTGGTTGTTGATGGGGCTAGATAAACACGATTTCTTGTGAAATGGTTCCGTTTTGTGAGTTCACAATACATGGCGAAATTTGTGATTTAAACTGTGAGCGTCAAAATTTGCAAATTGTTGTGAAAGCAAAAATAAAAATTGTGTACTCCACCAAGACGGTGTCTAACAAGGGGATTCCAGCAAATGGGTTCAAGAAAACGGTACATCTTCAAAGTGAGTCATGATCAAATTGTGGGGTTTTTTTTGGATTAATGTGATCACCTGTCTTTATGTCCAAGAATCAAGATGACTCAAAATAAGACGACTTAAGTTAATCAGTACCAAATGCGATTATCTTAGGGAATAGTCATTCTTTTTTTAGCATATAAGCTGAGACATACGATCGCATAGGCTGGGACAGCCGGACAGACATAAGGAACAACACATTTCCTTATCTCTGCAGTGGAGTAACAACACAATGCCACGATAACAGGCATGCTACGTACATTTAACTTAAACTCGTCATCTCCATTCTTCCAGAAGACCAGCTGTAGGCATTTGCTACCAGTCTGATTTTTAACACCCAAAGCTGTTAGCCTGCCATTTCACCACATAGACTCTGGCTAAATTAATGACTCTTGTGGCACTTTCTAACGTGCCTTAGTGGTTTTATTTATTTGAGCTGTTCTCAAGTCATAAAACCGCCATGAAGTGAAAACTCTTTGAGCACTGTCAGCAACTTGAAAAGAGTGGTGCCATGTAAAAATCTGAGATAACCGATCAAGTTCAGAAATCGATCCTAAAACACCCGACGTAAGTGTTGACGCACTTACCCTTTTTGAGAAATGTAAAAGATTGCTTTTGTCAATTGCTGTGTCCTCGGGAATGGAGGGTTGTTAAATGAAAAAACACATCTCTCAAAGAACCAAGATATCGTTAAAAAAGATCACTGGGAGGCACTCGTAATAGTACTCGTAGAGCCGAAAATTTCTATGCTTGGAAAAATATTCCAAAGTACTCAGGCGAAACCTGGATTAGACATATGCCGTACATTCAATCCGCACGCATTTCAATTCCTATCTGTGACCAAGCAAGTCCGAGCACTAGAATTGCAGCATGTCGCCATACCAACTTATATGCAGTTTGGGAATGAATATTCGAATTTTGGGAACTTATGCTTAAGAATTTCGTACTTGAACACTTTCTGTATGGGGATTTGGACCTGGGGATGCTTATACTAATCCGATCTGGATAATCACATAATCACATCGACTATGGTAGCATCTTTGTCCTGATTGCTCTGACGGAGTTTAGAGGTTGAAGGAAGTACCGCATAAGCTTCTCAGCGACATTGAGCTGGTGAAATGAATTCCGCCGGCCGCATATATTTCTGGTAACCCTTTCATTGTTCACTAGCACTCAGTGGCACTACAGCCCACAATGGACGAGGACCTAGCTTCTACAAGAAGCTACATGTAAGTGATTCTTTATTCTGATTGACAGTTTTTTGACATGAGTGTAAACCCCAATTTCTGCATAGAGGGTGAGTGGATCAAAAGTTTTAAAAATTACCTGTAGGAGCTGTTTAGCGGTATTGACGTAGCAAACAGACTATATATCAAACGATTGAAATGGCTAGGTCAAATAAAGCGAATAGACACCAATGCTCTGATCAGGAAATCTTCGAATCCATTCCCGAGTGACGTTGAAGTAGAGAAAGACCGCGTCTCAGATGGTGCACGCATATGGAAACAGACCTCAACAAACTATGAATGCGAAAGGCATGGAGGCAGCTTGCAAAAGATCAGGCTAGCTGGAGACGCTTGCTGGTTGGCACCACACTTTCCTCAGTTTAACAGACTGTACCGCCACCTTCCGTAAATAAGTGAGTCAACTCCCTCAGTAACACGCAAGAAAAAGTGCAGCTTTTTCACGGCACCACGTCTTTTGAGTTGCTGACAACATTCAAAGAGTATCAATTGTCTATGAAACGCTTCTCAAATCTCGCCGTTCGGAGTCGGCAAAAAACTGAAGGCAAACCTTCAACTCTTGAGAAAACAGTAGGACGCACAACACGAGTACTTGTAGTGGAAGCTAGGCCCTGGTCCCTTGTTGGCTGTTGTGCCATTCAATTATTATTATTATTATTTTGTATGAGGAAAGTGTTTAAGGATATTAACTTCGCTTTATTCAATAACCTTCACAACCTTCCTTCACTGGACTTATTACTCGTTCTCGAAATTCAATTTTTATATTCGTGCAATCGTTGAAGCTCTCCAAGCATTTTTTTAACGACAGCTACTAACTACAACGCCACTTATCTTCGAGAAGTTTTCTTTAAGCAGTACATAAGGGTTGACTCAGATGCTGTAGAAGGTGAGAATTTCGAGTTGGGAGTCTCTCTGAATAAGAAAGGATCACCAATGTACCATTATTCAGGAGGCATTGTCTTGACTAAAAATCAATGAAACAAGACAGATGATCGTCGATGGTTAAGAGAGTCGACTTCTACTCGCACAGAATTCCATTAATTCATTTTACGTCAACAGCCAAGCACAACTCTTATCTAGGGCAACCAATACAAACAGCAGAAAATAATACACACGTCAAATTTAAAAATAAAATCTACGACGTACTCGGAGGAACATTTCTGCAACCGAAGCGAGGCAGATGTATTTTATTGCGATTTCTTTGTTTTTCCCGAACGTAATAAACACAAAAACTGACCTATTCTCTCTTTAGTTGTTGACAATGCTCAAATAATATTGATTGACTAGGAACAACTTTTCATTTTTTAAAGTCGGCTTAAGAACACGGTCTTCATTCACCCATAATCTGGAAAGCACGATACGTGGATATTGGAATATTGGTGAACTTGAGTGTCAACCAAGATTAGATTTTTTATAACTTTTTAGAATTTTCAAAGAAATTTGTCAAAGGACTAATTCCTCTGTAGTTTGGTAATTTTCGCAGTGGCTCTAAAGAAAATTGTTAAGGAACGAAAAGTTCTCGCTTACTTACATACATTTTAAGTCATCAACAAATGAAGGATCTGACACTGCGCTAAAGATAAACCTGCCTTGATAATGATAGACTCGACTTGTGTAGTCTCCTGTAGAGACCAAATTTGCTAGCGTTCCTGGTCACTTTATTTCTGGATACTGGATCTAGTTCGAGCCTTTGTAAGGACATATCGTCATCATCAGAAGCAAGTTGGCTTGCATCTATAAACATTTGCTTTTTATACAATAAGTTCAGTCATCTTTCCAATTCTGGAGGTTTTGATTGCCGAAATTAAATAGGGAGTAGACCCTACCCACTTTATCACTGTCCTTATTCCTCCTGCCTTATTCCTCCAAGTAATTTCATTCATGATGCTTTTTTATCTCTTCGATGGTTTCGTTGCTTGCGTTAACAACGGATCTTCTTCCATATGATGAATTCAGTAGGAGCTTCCTCAGTATCTGTCCATCTGTCTCAGATGTAAGGAAAACTTTTCAAAGCGGAGCTGTATGCCAAGCTTGGTAACACTTGACAACAAAGTGGCTAAACAAATTTTTTTTAAGTTCAAGTCATCATCATCGTCATCATCATCGTCATTAACATCATCTTCTTTACCAACATTTTCCACCCCTGCAGGTCGCGGGGGCAATGCTCGCAGCAGAAATCTAAAGGCCGCTCGATCCTCCGCCATCGACTGTAAACTCATAAGATGGTATTTCTAAGCGTAACCAGACGAGTTTATGAACTTCATCCAACTACCTCGACAATGGTCTGCAGAGCAGTAATGTTAATGTTTTAAACAATCTTCGAAGGCCAACCAACATCTTAGATGGACTCTTTTCTTGACAACAAAGTGGATAAACCAATTTTTTGTAAGTTCAAGTCATCATCATCATCATCATCATCGTCATTAACATCATCTTCTTTACCAACATTTTCCACCCCTGCAGGTCGCGGGGGCAATGCTCGCAGCAGAAACCTAAAGGCCGCTCGATCCATACTCATAAGATGGTATTTCTAAGCGTAACCAGACGAGTTTATGAACTTCATCCAACTACCTCGACCATGGTCTGCAGAGCAGTAATGTTAATGTTTTAAACAATCTTCGAAGGCCAACCAACATCTTAGATGGACTCTTTTCTGACGCTTCAAGGTTGCGTCCAGCATTGAAGGGATAACTCTATGGAGACGTCGGAACGCATTTAAGAAACGTAAATTTTGTAATCTGTAATCTTTCTTTATGAAGACAATAAAACTCAAAAACTCAAAAAAAAACTATAAACCACAGACCCGGCTGCTGCTACAATGGGGTTAGATCTGTAAGCTTTAACAACTTGGTGATTTTTTTTTCTCCATTGTGTGATCCTACTGTTCGGAGTAGGTCTGGACTTAAGCCAACAAACTTCTCCAGTTGGAATTACCGTTCGCTGGTGCTTTAAATTGTGCACCACCAGTAGATTGAGGTGCATCTCCATTTCTCTTAAGCGAGACAATGAAATCTGTTTTTTTAGGCCGGAATTGTAGCTATCTTAAGCATTACATCCAAATATGAATGTGCACGAAAAATACCGGGAATTTATTTATCAATCAACAAATCTTTATTCATTCTTCTTAATCCTTTTCTTCCATGCAATACACTTGTGTCGTACCGGTAAGATTTTCAAAACTTTAACGTTTAACGCCTCCGATTCCTTGTTCACCTTCAGTAAATACTGACGGTCGTCCTGGCCATTCCTCGTCTTCAATGCTTACTTAGCCCTATTTGAACAGTATGTACCACTCATAAACTCTTGTGCCCAATGGAACTTGCTTCTGTTACATCTTCAACATTTCTTTTAAATTTTTAAAAAGTTTCAGTGGTTATGAAGAATAGAAAATACACTTTTACCTGTTTACAAATAGACTCATATCCCAAACGCCAACATTTTTATATACAACTTGGTACAGAGGTCAGTCACAGCAGTGTCAAAAAATACAAATATTATCAGAATTTCGAAAAAATAAGTTTCAACAATCGTATACTCAACCAGTCACAGCCCATGTTGCCAATACTTAAATCTTTTCCTCCATACATCAAAAGGGAAGTCAACTTCATCTTCCCCCGCCCCTTAGGAATATGTATCAGTACTTTTGTACAAGTTTTTCGAGAAATAAATCTGAGAATGCGCGTAATGTATTCAGTTGAAACGTGCTTACGTGATTGTGAGTCCATGACATTCAAAAAATGCAGCTAATCGCAACCAATTTTGTGACATTTAATTATGAGATCACTGGAAAGTTGAAGATCTCAAAGACGAGTGATGAGTGCAAACAAAAGTGTACAGTCCAAAAACATCTGGAGCGTCAGGTCATACGTCGTAACTGTTTGGCCGTATTCCAAGTGACGTGTACGATTCGTCGACAATATTCTCTGAGTAAATTGCACTCTATGCGGAAACAAATGGAAATCGTCCTTCAAAATACGCAACTTGCGTCAAAATGCTGAACGCGGTGTACGTCGGTTTGATACACATTCAATATGACACATGAACAGCGGCAACACCGCTTCTTCACCGTTGCTGATCGGCATTTCTTTCAATTGCCGTTCAAATTTTGAATGCAAACAAATATTGACATCGTTCCGTTAAGTTGACATTTTGCTTCCGTTATAATCCATCATCCGAGTGCCCCATTTGACAGTTGTATAGAAAACCAATTAGACACGTTTTTGTCATTAAAATATTTGCAACCATTGTTTTCGAACAATTGTATGGCTTGTTTTGTTTGTATCTTGGCGAAGACGATTCAAAAAATGTGTCTCCTTTGGATTAAGCACATCACCATCAGACGTCTTCCATCGACGGCCGCTCATTATGCTGAATGATTGCAAAACAAATGATTGTGCACAATTCTTATCCCTCGCCTTGTCTTAAATGGCTTCCTCTAATCCCTCCAAGAAGGGAAAGTGAGAAAACGAAGGAGAGACAATCAATCTAGAGCAGACAGCCGGATGATACAAAAGAAAGTCCTCTCAATGGCTGCATAGCTTGCATTGTGTGAATGGCTTGACTTCCGCCCCTCCGCACTCCGAGGGATGTTGTCTAGACGAATTCTCCATTTGGTCTTGACTACCTATGCCTATGCTCGAAACTAGTAACCAAGAGCAATTCACTTCATTCCCCATTTCTTTTTTTTTGTGTGTTTTTTTTTGCCGTCATTCTCTGCGTTTTGTTTTTAAGAATGACCACTCCAACGACACTCCAACAGCACAGGGCGTGTGTTACAAGGTCTGCGATGATTTAAAAATACATTTATGAAACCGTCATGTGTGCGCGAGTGCGTGTGTGTGTGTGTGCGCGTTTGTGTAATTTTAATCATATGACTCACGTCAAAAGTTGTGCCACACAGTGATATATGCACGAGATAGGGACGGTAGCTAGAAAGAATCAACTTCCATAACGATTGCAATTAAATATCGTAACGTTAATGAAACACATAACTTTTTCGTTTCGACGGCAAGACTTGATTGCAGACGACGACGATGACGACGACGACGGTAGACCTTGTCAACGCGTTTGGGATTTCTCTTTATCCGTCCCACTCATCCGCTTCTGGGCGAAGCCTGCTGCCGCTATCTTAAGCTCTTGTCTCCGGCGGCCAATGCATTACCTTTGTGTGTTAAATATTGTCTTCCCCTTGTTCACCGTTCTCCACCTTTGCCCCATACCCCTCCCATCCGCCACCAACTCGCATTCATAGTCATTTGGCTAAGTTTCGTTATTATGTAAGACAGCATGTTTGACAAAATACCCACTACACCCATATGTAGGTAGCCCCATCGGTGCCGCCGCCTACCTATATTCCACTTATCGTGAATTTAGCAGTGGAAAAGGAATTACACAAAGCAACAGTCTGAAACACGTGACAGTTGTCCGGACTGTTTTATATCAACCTGATAAAAGGGAGAAACAAAAAAAAAAAAAATGAGCAAAAATTATTGCTTATCATGTCTACAGTGTGTGTGAGTGTATCGATGTGTGCGGTTGTAATTCAATGTCCAACTTGTTTAAACATTTGCCCCGAAGGCGCAGCCATCAAATGTGAACCGAGTGGCGAGATGCAGACGCACACTCGACGAAGACGACAACGCACGCAGTGATCGTTATATAAGCGGGTAAAGTAAAGTTCCCTGATAGCGGGGTTGATGGCCAAGAAGCACTCTAATCAATTTGCAGCCTTTGAGGTCACTGGATGAGCTATTTTTGGAAATCAAACGAGCGTGTGACACCTTCGCTCGCGATTTATCAGCGCCGCCGCCAGTTCGATCTCCAGTCGACCGATTAACGTTTTCAAATGTGTGAACAGAGGCAAAACACTCCTACGATGCAGAGGTGTTTCGGCCTTATCTTAACTGGCGACCGAATCAGTGTTTTGTCCGAAATTTTGAAACGCCTTATCGAAGTGTGCTGTTGACCGGTGGCGGCGACGCGGCGGCAGCACGGTGGCGGAAGGGAAAGAGTTGTTTTGCTTTGATAGCAGGAAGCAGGTATTTCGTGGAAGAACATATGCTCTCCATAAGGCGCGCACCAAATATGGAAACCTTAGGCAGCCGTAAGAAAAACCGACGAACGACTGCTGGGGAATTTCAGTCCGTCGTCCGAGTTCGATTCTTTTGTTTAAACAACTTCCGAGCTGTAAATCGAAGAAAAACGCTGGGCAGCACATTTTCTCTCTCAGTTCGCGGACAAGCACGTACTGTGCCGTGAATGCCAGAAAATGAATGAATTCACACCACTTGAGTCCATCTGTCGAACTCTATTTATTTATCACTTGCGACTAGGATTAAGTAGGAGATCAGTGGACCAAGTTAGTTCTCTCTTTCAGGTCTGCACGCCTACGGAGAATCATGTTGGCTTGTGCACATATATTCTCCGTCGGCCGCCACAAACCTGTCGGTTTAACAATTTACGGCACTACGTGCAGATTTTATTTGAATAAATATCATATATCTATGAGATGTCAAGCTTGAAATGTATTCGAACTACGGAGGGATGACGAAAGCATTTGGGAGGCGATCTACGCATTCTTGTGAAACTTTTGGCAAGCAGTACGGAATCAAATGGTTTTGCTACAAGTTGTTGACTGTGGTCATGCTGTTTTGGCAGCGTGTCTGTCAATGTTTCGATCTGTACACTCGAAATATCATCGGAAGAACCGAAGTCTGTTTGTCTGTTGTGTCAAGGACCAATTTTGACTCGAAAATTTTGGCTAGCAAACTAACAAGCAGGGCAATTTGAAAATCGGGAGAAACGATCTGGTCTGGAAGTGAATGAAGTGTTTTCAGCGATCTGTCAAACAACAACTTTGGGGTTCTTTAACAGTAAGTCTACCTCAGGGCAAGGCTGTTAACTTCACGAATGACATCCTAGTTGACATCCAACACAGAATCGCCATTGGCAATTGACGTTACCTCTGTCTGTCAGAGCAGCTACATCATATCTTCTAACTATTAGAATCAAGATAATGCTCTGCGACAAACTTATTTAAACAGTATCGTTTGTATAGATTCGAAAGTTGGACAGTAAACGCAGAATCAAGGTTGTCTCTTTGTAAAAAAAAAGTTTTGCTTCGAATGTTATCATACCTTCAAAAAAAGTAAATTGATAAGAAGACACAACCGCTAACTCTAGCAGATTCACTCGTTTCAAGATGTAGATGTAGTCTGGGAGGCAAAGATTAGGTGACCACAGCGAATGGAGCAACTACAGCTCTGACCAGGCTCTGACATTGGTTCGGAAACACCGAATGGAGCGCATATACAATGAGGATCCAGCCATGGGTTTCTTTAAAGCCAAGATTCGAAAAGAAGACAAAAATCGAATCTCCCGCATAAGGATTAAGTCATCGCGAATGAAAGATACTTGGTTTTGATGAAAGGAAAGAGCGTGATCACTGATCAGGAAGTAAGACTGTAAGTTCTATTAGCGTGAAAAATGTATGTTAAGTTGGGAAACACACGCGAACTGTACACGCTGTGACAAGACGTGGACATAATTTTACAAGCAAAGAACCTCCACCATCGACACACGGATCTGAACACCCCGATGT
Source organism: Eristalinus sepulchralis (assembly GCA_944738645.1). Classification (NCBI taxonomy): domain Eukaryota; kingdom Metazoa; phylum Arthropoda; class Insecta; order Diptera; family Syrphidae; genus Eristalinus; species Eristalinus sepulchralis. The sequence continues at coordinate 47,973,314 of OX122884.1, forward strand.
TAAGACAGGATATCGCTAAATTGTAAATAATTCACGTGTACATATTCAAAAATTATGTAAGAGATTTCTTTATCCCTCGGGCCCCTGTTGTTGATCCGAAACCTGATTATATTCATTATAGTCTTAAGCTTTAAAATTTTCAAGTTATAAATATTTTTGTTCGGTAAAGAAAAATTGAAAATTTAATTTTAGGAACCGCCGACTGTATTAGCTTGACCACATCGAGTACATGGACAAGAATGGTAATGCCTCGAGGTTTAAAAAGAAAAGAAAGACTGGTATTGAGATCAAGTGACGACTGTGTTTTGATGACTGGCAACAACCTTAGATACCTTCATAAGTTTAATTGAAAAAGAACGTTTTCTTCTTCTTCTTCTTTGTCAAAGCCATTTGGAAGTGGACTCTTATTTTGTCTTATTGGACAATGATATTGATGACGTTGAACCTTCAGTTTTCATTTATACATAAATCTGGAGGTCGTAAAGTATTGTGTATAGTATGATAGGGACAAATGTATTTTTTAAATTGGCAGTGTCGGCGAAAAAAGAAACTATAGGTCCCTTCTACTCGTAAGAGAACAGTAGCACGTACAAAACTGATATCTTGTGGGCTGTAGTGCCACTCAATTATTATTATTATAATCTTGTTTTATTGTTAAAATGAGGAATACATTATTCGCTTTTGTTAGTGACGAAAAATTAAGGGTTAAAGTTAAGCTGACATATAAATAAATTCAATTTGGTTCTCTTACTTAAAGTGTTTTAAGATGTAATATAACTGCAATTTATTGGAATCAGGTTTCTGCTTGATTTTCGTTGGAGGTTGGATTCACTGCACTGAACTTCTCTCAGACGAAAAACTGGTCCATTGTACTGCCAGGCAGTAACCTACATTTAATTTAATTTCTTTGTCTTCCGGAGGAAAACCAACAAGCGCTTCTGTGATAAAGAGCCTGGGGCTCCAGCTCAAACCACATCAGCGCCAAACATCGATTATATCGCCAATTATCGATTATATATTATGTTAGAGTCCATGATAGCTTAAATAAATGACACGTACGAAATAATGGTTACGCACATGGGAATTCTATTTTCCATTATCCACAATATGGCAACAATTCGAACAATTCGAAATGAAGGAAGATATACCTTGACATATGCATGTCAAGAACCATACATAAACATTCAACATCCGATTGCAAAATCAGAGAACACAGCTTTCAACCCTATTTACGAGAACATAAACAAATGATATACAAATGGTCAATATTTTAAAAGGTTTTTAACTACTAGCTTCTATCTTAAGAACTCCGATGTTTTTGCCAGTACTAAATATTTATTTTTAATGCCAGTTATTTGGACACACTTTTTTTCCCACTAGTGACAGAAATTCAGCTTCATTTCTTCGCTAAACGAAATAAGCCGCCTTTCACTGAAACAAAGTGAGTGCTTTGTTTTCGCGATGTCAATTGCCCGCTTCGGAATTTCGACTTAAAAATGTTTGTGGAAAACCGTACAGACCGATGTTATGCCAACAATCCGGAATTGAATCAAGCAGTTGGAACCAATATCATCTAAGCAAACCGAGAGCTACAGTCCGGAACCATCAACAAGGTCTTTGAGGTTTGGGGGTGACATAAAGCGCTACTACGAAGCCAGACGGGTCGATAATTTTCCTAGTTAAACTGAATGTTTGTTCCTAAAGCCAGAATACAAACATTTTTAAAAACAAACTTTTAAAAACAAACTTGTATATACAGAGTGAGTATTGAAAATTCCAAACTCGGCATCGCCTCCACAGTTTTCAAACCCTCAAACTTCCAAGTACAATCTTGACACATACAAGTACCGACATATTGTTTATCTTGATTCGAATGTCAAACATTCAAACAAAGTTTTCAAAATGACCTCAAACCAACGCATCGCATCGCAGTGATTTATTATTTTTCAATGCGCACATTTTGTTCGGCATGTTTTCAGTGGAACTTAATCTGCAACCCTGTCAAGGAAACTCTGATCAATTGGCCGCAGTTCGTGACTCAGTTGAACTCCGTAACCCTGCAAATGAGATTGCGATGCATAATTCGTCGCTTAGTCACACGAGGAATGTCTTCTCGCGAATAATGTGGAACAACGAAATTGTGTCCCCGCATGGAACAGTTTGAAGCAACAAACGCTCAGTGACGCATTGCCTTTGATTTTGTATAAATTTGTCAGATTTCATTTTAGCATGTAAGCCATACTCTTTGTCAAGGTTATTGGTGGTGGTTCATGTTGACCATAAATCGATCGATTGGCTTGCGAATCGGTCATCAGTTTTTATGGGGCACCTTATAAAGGCGATAATGTGGCAGAAATCATTCAGAACATAAAGTGATACAAGTTTGGCTCAAGTGAATGTGTTTTCCCGTCGCTTAACAACTTAGGTGGCAGAGAAACGCGAACGCGTTAAAAAAAGATTTAAATGAATATTTATAGTGAGATATTTTTGGAAGTCCTGCGCTTAAACCTATTAAGGCTTCAAAGCGGAACTAACGTAAAAAGAATTGCCGTTCTGCTTGGGAACTAGAACAACATTCGATTCTTGTGAAGTCATTATAAATAGACGAAAAGTTTTATGAGCCACTGGGGTGGTTGGATAGGTTCAAGGTTCGATTGCTGGGCCTACATTTTTTTTGACACCATTTTCTCCGAGTTGCTGCCAAAACTTAAAGTGTACACATTTTCAATGAAAGGTTTCTCAAATTTTGTCTTTAAAAAATTGTGGCATAAAGTAGGTTCTCCCAAACTCCCAATAGAACAAAGGCACGTGCAGTACGAGTAGTTGCTGAAGAAGCTAGGCCCTGGTCGCTTTTCAACTCTAGCGCCACTTATTACGCTATTTTTATTAACATAAAGGGTGATCCAACGAAGACGCAGAATGATAAGTGTAAACAAGACAAAAAGTTTTCAGAGTTTTATCTTCATATTTTTTATTGTGATAGAGGTATCTATGGCAATTGTGCTTGAAAGAAAATATTGGTCAACTGTTTGCCAAGGCTTCGTTGGCATAACTCTGTTCGATGGTTCATATTTTCAATTACTGTGAGACATAACTGAGATTCAATGTCATTAATGTGCCGAATTATCTCATCCTTTAGCTATTGAATTGTTCTTAGCTTATTGACGTCCCCTTTTTCTTTTAGACATGCCACAAAGCAAGGAATGCAATTGTGTGTCAATTCAAATTTTCTTGGCGGCCATTTAACATCGCCACGACGTGAGATAAGACGGCCATTGAATTTCTTGTGCAAAAGAGTCATTCTTTCGTTAGCTGTGCGGCAAGTCAAACTATCCTGTTGGAAGCACATATCGTTCAGGTTCATATCCTCAAATTCTGGCCATAAGAAGTTCGTTGTTATACCGCGATGGCGAACACCATTCACGGTGACTGCTTGGCGGACCTCATTTTCAAAGAAATACGGCCCGCTGATGCCGCCAGCCCATGAAGCGCACCAGACAGACACTCTTTGTGGATGCGTTCGCTTTTCTACTAGTTGATTCTCATTTGCCCTAATGTGTCAATTCTGGTCGTTAACGGATAACCGAGATGAATGTGAAATGCAGGCAACGCAATTTGATTTGAGCGCCCATTTTCATTAAAGGCTTCAAGATTCGCCAGTTGTGTACCTTTTCATAGTAGAATTTGTCCAATACTAAAATAAGAAAATGTAAGATAAAGTTGGGCGGACGAATTTGACTTTAGGGTGTGACTTACAATTACCATCGTGCATTATGGTTGGACCACCCTTTTTATTTAGAGCAGGTAAAGAGTTACTGTTCAGAAATTACTGCGCAAGAAGATAACCAACTTCAGAGCTCACTTTTTGCTGCTCTTAACACAGGAACCTTCCAAGTGGACCACGAATTTTAAAGGGAAAAGGAACGCAATCATCTTTGTAACACTATTTCAACTTTTTAAGATCTTGTACCCATATTTTCTTTCGCTGCAACAATGACAGTTATCAGGTGTTCGTATCAGCTGTCAAATGGAAGGTCAAATAGAATAAAAGGGCAGGACACCAATGAATTGGCGGGTCTCTGTTGAAAAAGAGTTGCACTCAACCATATACCAGGTAAAAAAACCTGCTCAGAACAAACCGTACTTCTATATGTATTCTCTCAAACTGTTGGGAACGCGCTGTCTAGAAAAAAAACTATTCAAACTTTAGCCGAATCTCTTTCACCCTGTGAGAAGGCGTAAAAGAAAAGGGAGCTAATTATTGCATTATCGTATGGCATCACCGAAATAATCCTTTATATTCCACCCGCGATATGTACAAAATTTCCGAAAAAAAATACATGGCCTGAGCCAACCGATATGCCGAAATCTTCAGCAACTTTTCCAATAGTGATTCTCCATGACAATTTTCATTCACTTTCTCAATATTTACATCGGTTGTTGAAGTGCTGAGGCGTCAAGGGCGAGCGTAGTCATTCACAACTTCTCCACCGTCTTTGAAAAGCTTGTACAACTTGTAAATATTTTTTTTTTGATCTAAGAGTTTACTCACCGTATGTCGCTGTCAACATTTCAAATGTTTTTAAGCACATAGTTCCATTTTTCACACAAATTTGAATGCAAATTCGTCGATCCTTTTTTTCGACAGCAGAAATCGCCAGTCAAGCAAAGCACCTCTAACTTTTATGCCACTCACAAACAACATAAATATGATATATGATTGAAACTGTTATTATATGTTCGAAACGAGTGTACCAACATAACAAAATAAAAAAAAGATTTTAATCGAAAGCACGTAGCCCACGATATACACCTTATTTTTTTTTTAACTGGCCTCGTATTCCGGGCACAAATGCCCAATCCTGAATAGAGAGCCAAATGTGATCAAAATCATAAGCGTAAAAACTTTAATTATTTTTTTTTTATTTATTTATCGCAACATCTTTAATACTTTCACATCGCATAGTTTTTGTCAGGCTAGCATTTCAAATAATCCCAGACGTCAGTTTCATGCTTTCTGTGAAATATTTTACCATTTCCTCAGCTCAGAGTTCGCCTATTCTCTTATTCACTTGTTTTGTGTGCACTGCACAATAACCCCTGTAATACCATAAACCTTTAAATTCAATATTCCCTCCTTTTCCGTGGATTTATGGTGTACACACACATCATAAAACAGGGAAACTCCTCTGAACCGAACGTAAAATGTGTTAGTTTCTGAAAGGGCCAAAGCCTAATTATGTTTTAAAGTCAACCTCAACCTGCATTTGTGGATATGTAGATCCAATTGATTTATGACCGTGTTGAGAAATTTAGTCCTTAACGTTCACGACAGTATTGTCTTGAGATGAATTTTATGAAATGGGAATTTTTCAACTTCCGTAGTTATATAATTTTAGGTTCATACATAATGTACTATGTATGTATGTACAGGCAGATATAGTCATGATTGTTTAATATTCAGAGGAATAAACTGTTTGGAGAGCGAAACATTAAAGGAAGACAACTTTGTTGTTTCAATTTTGTTGTCTGGTTCTAAGAGTTATTCTTAAATATGCTAGAATGTGGGAGAAAAAAGGAACATTTTGTTTTACCTCTTTTGTCAAATTGTCAATCTCTCACAGCATCACAATAGTTAATTTGTCTGTTTGAAGTCAACAATTCCCTTAGTCTGCCAAGTGCCAAATTAATCCAAATTAATAATCAGATCCGCTCAAGCAGTTCTATAATTTACAGAACCTTTTTGAAATAATTAAGGTTGAGGGGATCTTATGACTCGTGACTTATTGTGCCTCGTAAAATAAGTACTCGTAGTTTACTTACTTCAATATTTTTTCGTACAATATGTTTCTTTTGTAGTAACGAGCGTGAAAAATACGACATTTTACTACGTTACCTGAGATTTAATGCATTTTTATTAATGATTAATGATCAAAATATCTTACGCACTAGACAAAAAAACGCTTAAAACTAACTTAACTAAACAATTGATTTATTACTTACTGGCCATCCTCGGGCACTCATAGTTAACCTAAACTTAACGGAATGTCTTTCAACTTCTCAACAATAGATTCTTCTCTCTTTCTAGAGAGCTTTACGTAAACTAAGAAAAACTTTTGCAAAAACTTAGTATCTAAACAACTTTTAACTTAAACTACCTTAAAAGAACTTAATATCTACACCTAAGCTAAAACTTAAAACTATCCTTATGTATAATAAAAAATATACATTGTATATTATATGTATACATAAATATATATATTTTTTTTCACATATGTTTTAATAAAATATTTATATATACCCTATATAGAATCAATTATATGCATTTTTATCGTTTTTATGTTGCCATGTCTCATGTCACCCTTACAAACTTGTTGGTAAGAAATATAAAAAATATACATATGTATTCAAAATGTTGTTATATAAATCGAAAATTGTTTTACTAGTTCTTTCAAATTTCTTTCACACCTCTAAAAGTAGTCAAAACATTCTGCAAAGTCCTCTGTCGGTACAGCCATAAATTTTTCTTTTGCATCAGTTGATGTAGTTTTCGAGTTCAACACTTTCCGACTCTCTTTCAATACTTTCAGGTTCATGTGTGGCAGCATTAACTCTTTTTTTCGATAGAATTTGCTTAATAAATGCCTTATCTGACATTTTCAATGTTTTGGGTTAAGAAATTTCTAAACAGTTTCAAACATTATGAAAAAAATCGCTTTAAGTGTTTTTTGCGAAAGAACACGTATCTAAAACACGAATGCATATTTTAACGTTTAATTTGACAGGATTAATAATAATTGAGTGGCACTACAGCCCAGAAGGGACCAGGCCTAGCTTCTATAACAACTACTCGTTTTGTGCGTGCTTCTGTTCTCTCACGAATAGAAGGGACCTACAGTTTTTTGCCGACTCCGAATGGCCAGATGTGAGAAGCTTTTTCATAGACAATTGATACTCTTCGAGTGTTGTCAGCAACTCGAAAGAGGTGGTGCCGTAAAAAAATGTAAGGTGTCCCGTCGGGGATTGAACCCAGACTTTCTGCGCGGCGGTCGACGCAATTACCACTATGCCACGGCGACCACTCCTCATATATAGTCGCCTAATTGGATCAACCATTTTAATGTCATCTGCATATGCTGCCTGAAGCACGCATTGAGTAGAAGGATTCAAATAAAGGATCACGAAGTTTAATAAATGAGGATTCATATTCTAAAAGGCACTGTGCACTAGTCCAACAGAAGCTTATTATATTTTAAGTTTACCTGATGCATTTCTTTGCACAAAATTGACAGAACTTCAATAAGAAACAATTAAGACATCAATCTGAAATACTTGAAAATAGTAAAATCTTCTCGCTTCCTCCAGGTACGCACTTTATTCCCCACTTCCGACGACTGTTATTCGAAGCGGTGGTGGCGGCGGCAGTTGTGATGATGCGTAATCTACATATTCATTCGGAGGTTTGAATTAAACAACTGAGAGGTGTAAAAAGTGAAACCTTTATTTATTCGTCTCACATAAAACGGCGCATAAAACCGATAATTTAGTTTTCCTTTTCTTTTGGATTGGTTTTTAATTATATTTTTCTTCGTCTCCATTTTACAACTTTGAGAACGTATACATACACACATACAGTCACCGTGAATTCAAATGAGTCTGTGTCACACTGGTTATTGTTTACAAGATTTCGGATTTGATTCGCAACAAATACATTTCGTTCCGCGGGTCATTGACTGGAGAGAATCTGTTCCGTCATCTGTATGGATCGATACGAAATCGAAAGTTTTCCGCTTCTTGAATCGGCAGTAATTGACGTTGTTGGAGAAACCATGAGTAACACGATTAGGCATTTGATATTCGTGAAAACACAATAATCTTTGTTTTCGTCTTAGTCCTGTGATTATGGGTTACTTAAAAACCAATCAACTTCAAGTCGTCCAAGTTCCGCTTGGATATGCATCAGTGAAAATTCGGCAGAAATGACGCGACATCCACCCATTAAGGCAATGTCGTCACGAGGGCAGTGATGTGTTTGGGGAAGTTTTTCGTTGACAGGTATAATTTTCCAAACTGAAACGCTCTTAGACGAACCATAATTAGACAACTTAATTGACTCTGTAAAATTATGTCATGAGAATTATGTCGCCGTACACAATGTTGGGCTGCAGTTGGGTAGTCAGATTTTCCAGTCATTTAGGTTTCTTTTGGGTAAAAATAGGTTCGATTAACTTGAATCTCGTCGCATAAAAATGTCTATGCAGAGAGAAGAGAATTTAACGAAATATTTGTCCGAAGGTGGACGCAGATTATCCTGGGAACAGACATTTGGACGGAGCTGTTAATGATTATAGTAATTAGGGTAATACGTCTTTATTGGTGATGCTTGTATAGAATACACATAATCGTATGAAGAGATACACCTTCTGTTTCAGCAATCATTAACAGAAGCGGTTTCTTTTGATGAGTGACTCCACTTAAAGTTGTAGGTGAGTAAAGTGTTTGCTAATGGTCGATTGCAGTTTGTTAGTTACACAGAAAAGTGATTACAAGAGAATACAAATTTTGCAAATTATGGTATAATACAGTTTACGATGATGACAGACGACGCTGTAGGGCAAAAACCTTAGCTCACTCATTAATTTCAAATTAAGGGCTGTTCGAAAGTTCAAAAAATTTTTCGCACTTTTCCAGCGCAAATTTTTGAATTAACTATAGCTACTTGTTTTTTCCCTGCATTGGGAAGCAAACTGTCTTTCATACAGTGCATAAAAGCCTGTTCTTATGATTAAGTGTTAGTGGGCCAGATGACGGAGCTGAGTTCTCTGTGTGCTGGTCTTGGAGAAGCTGTACTCAAAGACCCCAGAGGATGTGACTAGATTTATGAATCACTTGACTCAAAATTATTAGTGACTCCACTGATGAAGCCAAAGTTCATTTTGTGGCTGCCAGACCCAGGTGTTGAGGAAAACTGGTTGGTAGTGACAGCTTAACCAGAGGCAATACTCTAGTGCCACAGGAGGTCGGGAGCCCCTGGAACTAAGGTTTCGGCCGTGCGGTAGGCCTCCTTGAGGGAGTATCGTGGTGGCTGTGGTTTAAAATCCAATCTCGCAGGCAAAGTCGAGGTTGGTGTACTGTACTGACTGGTCTGAATCAGGTTGTTCAGCCTACTGATTCAAGCCAGGCGGTTAGGGAACTTTTCCGGCTCAGTGTGGAGTTGCGTTCTCAAGCAGGTGCTGTGACGCATAGAGTGGCAGAGGTTTTAGAAAAGCTACGTTTCATACCAAGGTGGGGTGATTGTCTCTCAAGCATGATTTTATTTTATTCTTGGGTAACTAAGGCATTATCATTGAGTCTTGGGAAAATGGGCCCCGTGATATAAGTTGAAACGGTAGGTAAACCGAATTCCACATACATATGTACAGCAAAACCAGGATGAAGATACATCCAATATTTGAAAGTAAGAAACTATAAATTTGCGTCGGTCTCACTAACGTTAAGGACCGGATGAAACACCGCCAAAAACATCTACGAAAAAACGCGCATAATTAAACTGCATGGTGCAACTGTTCAAGAAGCAGTTACAAGAAACTCGAACTCCAATTATCAGGAACTCAGTGAATGAGTAGATCGATAACAAAAACGAAAAATAAATTAAGCGGTGCTTTACCGCGGATAGTAGTCCCAATTGAAACGAATTAATTTATTGAAAAAGAAAAGAGAAAAATCTATCAAATAAAAGCAAAATTTCTCAACTCAAACAACAAGAACAAAGAAATAAAAATGAGTTAATTGTGGCAAGCAATCTAAGAAAGTGGGAACTTCCACAAGACGAAAGGGCGTAGACCTTGGATTTTCTCTGGAAGCCACTGAAGTGTTCAGAGGTTTCAAGTACAAAAGTATATATGGGCGAGGTGACAAAAAGCCCTCAGTTTCTTCTTCGCTTTCGGGCTATCTGTGTTTTCGCGAATTCCGTTTATACAGCTAATTTCAAAGTCTTTATATGGAAAACTGTCGTCAGTTCGCCGTCGTGGCTTCGCCTTTTGTAGAATTTCCTTGTGTCCAGAGTTTTCATCTATTGCTTTCCTTCAGCGGGTAACATTTTCCGATACCGAAGGATAGCCGAAGGAATGGAACTAAGAGTCCCTGAGATGCAGATCCTCGCCCATTCCTCGACTCTATTTATTCTCGGAAGATTTTGTTTTAGTGCTGTTCAACAGACTTAGACGGCATGTATTAATAAATTTTGGTCTGACTACCCCTATTAGTGATGCTGATGACACTCACATTCGTCTACAGATAAAGAGATTTGGATGAGATTTGTTCTAAAAACTGTTTGTTTTGAAAAAGGAAAAAATCGTCCCGGGTGATTGAAAGAAATATTAAGATGAGTTCTTAAACAGTTAGGTACTAAAAAGAAGAAGGTATGCTGGCAAGATGTCTGGACTAGAACCTGTTCGTTCACAACTCAAATGGACATACAGCCGTTTCATTACAACCGTTGTATAGTGAATCAATATGAGATATCTCTTTGACCCAAGCGTGAACCAACAGCTGAGTATGATTCCCTTTCCACATAAAAAAGCTGGATGCAGATACGTCCACGTGCATCGAATGCTTTTGGAAACTCGTGCCTCTGGTGTTGACTTGTGAGTTACGCACGATCTTCTCAAGGATGATGTCAAATAAGTCACATAACAGTGCGTCGTCATCAGGTTGTTGATGAGCAGTTTCAGGCATCAACACAGTAGGGTAGAGAAGATCTTGTACACGATGTTGAGAGACTGATCCTCGATAGTTGTCGTAGTCGAAGGTGTATCCTTTCTTATGAAACGGACAAAAAAACTAACGTATTTTCACATACTCACCAAACTAATTGTCTGCTCCGTACAAAAAGAGCCATTTAATTTGCTCACATTTAAGTGAAGATAAGTGAACGAATCTAAATAGATCTCTATAAAAGCTGATCGGAGCATACAAGTTTTATGTAATGCCTCTGTTGCTTAAGTTTACATTTCATTTCATAGGTACTTTGTATGTAATCTTGACGGGTTTTGGTAAGCGCTTTCACGGTTTTGGCACGCTTGTTTAACGGCACTTTGTGTGTTCACGTGCGTCTTCCTCAATTTTTAAAATCGATGAACATTTTCGAGTTAACAACCCCATTGCTCGAAAAAAACAAGAATCCAATAGCAAATACAATCTGAGTAATATCCATCGTAATGACTTGGCAACGCGCTTAGGCTTCAACAATTTCAGTAGAATGTACATGTGTCATATGTTTCAAAAAATGCAGCGGTCTTGCTTTGGCATTTTTTCTTAAAAAGTAAGCCCACCCGGTTGGACCTACTATAATACAATCTGAAAAATGCTAACGAGCACCCATATGATACACACATGTAAAGGCTGATTCATAGTGAAGTTTGATTTGTAATGTTAAATTATACATATACATTTGAAATTGAACCTAAAATATTTATTATCGCTTAAAAGGGAAATTTATGGCATTTACTATGTATTTGAAAATGATATCATCTAAATGTTGACCATGATTGCGTCTGAGGTGGTTCTTTTGGAATGTCCAACTTTGAGTGACACGTTCCAGCATAGTCACTAGTATCCCGCAACTTATGTTAGCGCTAAAAGCGTTTATCGTAGCTTGGTTTTGCTTGAAGACCAGAGACTTTACATGTCTCCATGGAAAATAGTCAAAAGATGCGATATCGTATGATCCAGGCTGTCAATTGATCGTATTAGCCCATCACTCAATTAGTCCCAATAAAAACACATTTTCTAGACAAAATTTGACTTTATTCCTCAATATAGTTTCCTTCAAGAGTCACACAATCAGTTTAATTTTTCGAAACCTTTTTTATAAAACGATTTATCTTTGGCCTCAAAATAGGCTCCAGTTATGGGCGATCATCTCCTCATCGATCCCTATTTTTTTCCGACGAGCATCTTTTTGGGGTCTGAAAAGATATAGAAGTCGCTAGGGGACAGATCTGGAGAATACGGGGGTGGAAGCAATTCTAAGCTCAATTCGTGCAAATTGGCCATGGAAGCCAACGACTTGTGACACGGTGCATTGTCTTGGTGGAGGAGAATTTTTTTCTTTTTCATGTGGAACCGTTTTTTGCAATTGCTTCTTTAAAATGCACCGATAATGCCATGTAGTATTCGCTGTTGAACCTTCTACTTTTCTGAAGATGGTCGATGAATAAAATTAAGTGCGCAACCAAAAATACGCATGTCATAACCTTTGACAGCCGACCATTGTGTTTTTGGATGCTTGGCGTGATTCACAGGCTGCTGTTCACTCCGATTTGACTCTGGAGTGTAGTGACATACCTATCCATAAAGTCCTGTTTATTCTGGTGAAACAGCTCCAAAAAGCTCTCAGAATCATAGATATGTTGTTGTTTTTGGTCCATTGTGAGCACCCATTTCGAAAACAGCTTTGTGCTGGACAAATTTTCATGCATAATGGAGTACGCACTGCCTTCTGATTTCTTAAGGATGTCAACTATCTCACGCAATTTCACTTTGCGGTTTGCTTTTTGACGTTCTCAGCTGTACCCACCTCAATTGGCCATTCAGAGCGTTCAGCATCGTTGGTGTCTGTACGGCCATGTTTAAAGTCAACATACCACCGACAAATAGTTGTTTTTGATGGACCAGGGTCCCTGTAACACTTTTCAAACCATTGCTGAGCTTGCACGGGTGTTTTTTATATCAAAAAGCAGAAGTTCTGTTTTTTCCATTGTTTTAAAAATTCGCAAAAGCAGCGTCACTTGAAGCACTGTCACTTGTAGCCTAATAAGCAGATTGTCATAAAAATTCGACAGGTATCATTTGAATACTTGCACTTTCTGAAAATAATATGGGTCTGTTAGTGGCGCCCCCTATATGTCAGTCCCGGGAATTATTGAGTGTTGTGTTAAAATGATCATGCCGATTATGGAATCCGGCGTATTCATTGCGGATGGAGAATCGCAAAATTTCGCATCCGTTGCTTTTGTTATTATTGAAAACGCAAAACATAAAGTGAGTGGATGTCGGTATGGAAGTACAAGAAAAATGGTACTATGGAAAATGCAACCAATCTGCAGTCCATACACTTTGTAACGTTTTTAATGCTCATCATTTCAGTTGCGGATTTGAAGGATGAAGGATAAATCTGTGCAATGGAAAGTAAGTTTTGTTTATTTGAAGTGATAAAGAATAATTTAATTTTATTTTCGGAAAACAAACAAAGCGCTTACAGTTCGAGGCAACGTGTAGTGCAATGAAAAGGAATCCTGACAGTGTCAAGAATTTTGCAAAAAAAGATCCCGAATTTGTGCAAAATTTTTGAGAAGACTTAAAGGCGCAATTAAATAGTTTGGGACCTCCAATCAAAGAAGTTGTTGATTATATAGATTTGTTTTATGCATAAAATAGTAAATCTTTAATTTTTCAGAAAATGACCCAACTGTTGACCGATAGAAAAACGGGAGCGAGAGTGGAGAAGGATGCTGACTTAACATTAGACAGTCCAAGAAGAACGACGAAATTGCAATAATTGCTTCATAAGCCAATAAAATTTACAGGAACAGCTGTATAACAAAGTTTGTGAAGTTTTAGATAGGTTCAAAGCTCAGACAGTGGAAAACAATGGCAGTTTTAAAAAAGTTTACCGATCATTAGATCGTCTTACAGATCACCAAAGACGAAGAAATTTGATCTAGGGACAGCTATTGGAAGAAACAAAAAGGCACAATCTTCAAATAAAATATAAACTGCATTACAAAACATGAGTTTAAGAGCCAATTGTGCCCATTAATTTCTTTATTTCATGTTTTAAACTTTGCTGGTACTACAATTCAAAACGATGTCAAGGACGAAAGTTGATAATGAACAGGAAAGGTATCGATAAGTAGGTTTTGCGTACCGATATTGTAGTCCATCCGCCGGATTCGATAATATGGTCGAACTTCATCTGCGGTTGTGAGTTACTCCCGCCGCAGTGAATCCGACGGATTCCGTAATCGGCATGAAGATCTCAACAAGTCGATTGTTTCACGCGCTGTTTGGCTAGTAGCTCCGTCTGCTTGAAGCCAGAGCTCACCGAGACCATGTGCTTCAGTTGTAAGAAGTACATAGTCTGCCAACATGGCTAAGCTGCTTGGAACTATGACAAATCGATTCGTCACGGTCTTCGCGTACACTTTCAGCTTCAGCTGCTTAAACCTCTTTACCACGTGCTGGATGAGGTCTATTCGGTAGTGTCATCCACGAATGTAAACCGGGACTTAAATTTGTAAATGGTATTGGCATTTTAGTGGTTTCAATAGGTGAATTATGAGTACTCAAAACATTTCTCGTAGAAGGCCGATTTTTTAAGTTCAGCTGAACAATTTGGAGACGCTGTTGTGGTGTGAGTAATTCCGTGAAGACTTGCCCAATGATACTGAACAGAAATGAAAAAGCAGTTGGATAGGAGTCGCACATGATCTGTCAAAACAGGCTTATTGAAAATCAAACCCCACGATGAATCGCACTTTATACTCTACTGAAATTTTAAGAACTCGTTACGATTCGGGTGTAAATCTGTAGGAAAGGCGCAGCACCGCACCATTAAGTATTTGAATATTGGATCGCCTAACTGCAAGATCTCAACAGGCAGTCAAACGGGTAAGATTCGTCTAAACAAAATTGAAATCCGGAATTCTTTGGTTGCAAACTAACAAAAAAAAGGGTAAGTTAAGGTAACTTGTTCTCCTCCTCCTGCTCCTATTCAAATCCTCCTCAGTTTTTAGCAGATATTTAAATGAAAAAAAAAAAAAAAAAAACAATGCCAATTCGAAATAAACGATAAATATTTATTTGAAATAATTTTAAAATACAATTTTGACTTGGTTCCTCCTAAATAAATTCAATTTCCAAACATGTTCATTTTAATTATTGTCTTACATTGCGGTAAACGATTAAAAATATGTATGTATGTATATAATAAAGGAAACTCGCATCTTGCACACGCAACTACAAATAACACCTAATCTCGTTCCTTAAACAGCCTTTTCTTTTTAGTTTTTTTTTTCAATTGTTTTTATTGTTTTACAAACAAAGTGGATATAATGTGGTAAACAGACTCTTGCATCTTGTATAGTATTTGTATGAATATATGTAATTCACGCTTTACATCGCCTCTAAATTAAACGTATAGGATAAATCGAGTATATGGGTTCTTCTTTTCACATTCTTATATGGTAAACTTATCTAAAACAGTATGATGAACAAACTATGCGACTACTGCCATCGGTGTGTACGTATCTGCGAAGTGAGAGGATGCGTCTTTGCGCAACGTTGCGGATTATCACATCACGCTATTGGTTTTCGGGGCCTCTCCTTAGGTGGTGTATGTGTGAGTGGGTTTTGTCGTCTGTCCAGCAGACACGCACTGGGTGGTCTCCGCAATGACATACTGGGTCGCCGTGAGTCTGAATACATGCTTTCGATAGATGTGAGCCATATTGAGGTGGAGTCTTGCGTTTAGTTGTACTTCTTCAAAAATGACTCATGGAATTTCTTGAACTTCTCCAACATGATCTTCAGCTTATCCGTCTGCGGGAGAATCGTTGTGCGGAAATGATATGTGCCGGGTTTTTGCTTGAATCCTGAACCAGGTACGATGCAGATACCTGGAGGGGGAGAGAAAGAATTCAATTAATACGAGTCTATACATTTTGTAAGCATTTAAAGCGCGTTAAAAAGTTAAGGACTTAAAAGTGGCTACAGGCATTGAACATTGCAGTGTATTGGAAAACTGAACATCTTCTTTGTCACTTCCCCACTTGGAACTTGAACTCAGTCAAAGATTCAAAATAGATCAGATTTTGTAAAAGTGTTCATAATCATTCAGCATGAAGAACGATCCTTATTTTATCCTCGACATTAAGTTTTCACCTCTATGTGCGTATTGACCCCTAAGGTTTGGGCATTTTCTTGTCGTTCTAAGTGAGACAAAGTGTATCTGAAATGAGTTATCGAAATGTCCATCTTATATGTCATCTTATAAGTACAGTAGTTACTGAACAGGAGTAATTGTTTCTGGGTCTAAACAAACCGATATTTTCAACTGTAATGAATAACAACTTTTCAATATGTTTTCATTTCCTTCTACAAATGAAACCGCCCCTGACGACAACAAAGTGCTTCGCTGTACCCCTCGAATAGAGCTGAAATATATTTTCACCTCACTTATCGACGAACTCTACTTCAGGAACGCTTCGACATTTTTGACACACTTCGACGAAAAACGATTATTGTCTGATGCAAATGAAACGGATTCAAGTTTACTGTCTGGACTGCAGCCGCAGAGCACATTGTGGCATTTGCTGTGTAACACGCAACGCCGCATTGCTGAAACCAAGTTTCTCCACATCGACGTTGCTTAAGTCAATCTTATACCGATCGTTAAAATTTCTAAACTAATACCCTTGAGAAGTTGGATTCTCAGTAAAAAGAGATGAACCTTCTTTGGACATTTTTGCGGTTAGGGGCAGATTTTTCAACCAATTTTGTTTTTATTGGATAAATGTTATTTGAGCGAATGAACACCACAACCCCGGCTTGAAAGGTTTTCGATTCTAGACCATTGGGACAAAGTATTAGAGGATTTCCTCGAATGACATGGTGGACACAAGTGGAGAGCTGGCGAAAGATCGTGCTGCCTGGACAGGCTTGTAAGTTGAGGCTCAGGTCCACTCCGGACTATAGCGCCATGTTATTTGATTGTTTACAAAAGCAATGTAGACCTTCAGTACAAAATGCTGTAAACAAAGATTTGAGGGTTGATAAAAGGTGAAACGGGCACAACAGGCCTAACGCTTTCTTAAGTCCGATTGTGATGACTGCCAGAGCAGAGATATTTTGGACTATTTAGTGTCGGATGACAATATTGTGATGTCAAAAATGTCATTTGATGGTGGTCATCATCTCGTTTTAAAGATCTCTATAGAAGGCCAAATCCTCTTTTTGTTTCTGGAAATGAGTGTCAGTTACTGTAGTATATCACTGGTTGAGACATGTTTTTGGCAACAGACGCTGTCTAGTGGTAAAGTGTGTAACATGGCGAGTGTTATCTTTATTAGCTGCTATGTGGGTAAAACGATGTGGGCTCCGACATGACTTCTAAAAAAGTCAGTGACCGTACCTGCGCCAAGCAATTCAAGGCAACACAAAACTTCGAAAGCTTGCGTGTGTGAAAGAATCGGAGAAGAAACGGAAATCGGAAATTACTGAATATGTCTTTTCTATTGATTTTTTCTCTGTTCACAAATTTAACGGACAAATCACGTATTTTAAAGGGGAAATCAATACCTAATCAACAAATAATAGATCTGTTCGTGTACGCGTACAGACTGGCTTTCTCTTTTTAGGAAGTGAAGATGAAATGCAAAAGAAGTTATGTGCAAATATCCGAAAAGAATTTTGACTTGGTTCCTTGAATGAAACAACAGACGGCAAACCTTTTTGACAGATATCTCAGTTTGCGAAGGTCGCCGGAGAATGATTGGGGAAAATGAATCCTAGCAAACCATGATAGGCTGGGAAAAATGACGACTCTCACACTAGCGCTCTCTTTTTTTGGGCATATCACGGAACAGTTTTTTGTATCGCCAACAAACCATTATTATAAACCTCGAACTGGGACCTTGACGCGTGAGTCGACGCACTTACTCACTACGCCACGACGACCAGGTCACTTAGGATGTCGAAGTACCATGAGACTTGTGTGTAACTCTCCTAATTGAGTCAGGTGAACGGGAGTTACCTTAGTCTTAGTCCTTAGCACTTAGTCTTTTCGAGAGAAAAGTTTTGCATGCAATTTTTGGTACTGTTTGCGTTGATGGCATCGAAAAAAGAAGATTTTACGACGAACTCTATGGGCGGTACAGCGACATGCGTCTAGTCTTCGCATTCAACGCTTAAGATGGCTAGGCCATGTAGAGCGTATGAACACCACTACTCCGGCCCGAAAAGTCTTTAAATCTGAGCCATTGGAACAACGCAACAGAGGACGGCCTAGGCGAAGGTGGCGCACAAAGTAATAGAGGACGTCCTCGATCAACCAACTTTTAGTGACCAACAGGCGGCAGCTGGCGAAAGATCGTGCAGGCTGGAGAGATTCTGGATATTTATCTATTTTCCTGGTCTTTGCAGCTCTTAGGGAAGTCATTAAATGATATGCCTAGTCTCTTTACTTTGACACCTCTGGGCACAGTTTTGAGTAATGACTCCCATTACAGTACTAATTTATGGAGATTTGACTACAGGATCTTTTTGGAATGTGGTGCCATATGACGGGTTTTGTGAGTTCAGCTCTGTAGAACTTAATTAAGCTTTAAGTAAGATCAATTTAAAGTCACGCATTGTCTTTCGGATATCACACTTAGGCCACATTTAGGCCATTTTTGGATTTGCGCAAATAGAGTACTTTGAATAATCTTGAACGTCGAACCATTGTATGCTGGCAACAAAATTGCTGAGGTGTTCTAGGTTAATTTTACTGAGTACAACTAGATTATCAAAGAAGTTCTGTCCCAGACTTTTTTTCCTAGTTGTTAATTTAATTTCTTTCGCAACTTCTAAAAATTTGTTTGCAAGGCACCCCAAGCCTGGACGCCTAAATACCTACTACACAGTGATATGTGATGACATGGAAGTCCTAAGACGTGTTTCCTCCAAGTTGTCGAAATACAGAGGGCGTTTGGAGTTAAACTGTGGTAATAGTTTAGCTTTCACAATTTAATTTCTTTCACGCTAAACCTGGCCGCGGAGTCTTAATAAGGTCTACGTCTAATGTCGGGTCTATTTACATTTCTGACAAATTAGTTTTCACCACAGTAAGTAAAGGGTTGTCTTGTGAAACCAGACCCGTCCTTTTCTTCATACATTTCAAGGCATCGCTATATCAAGCATTTCTTTTCTAATTGATTGACCAACTGTTGAATATGTTGTTTGGAGTAAAGAACATTCAGAATGCTGCTCAATCGTATTATTGGAATAGTGAGTTGGTGTTCGTGACTAAAGGGATTCGATAGACATAACCAACATGGGCAGGAGCTGACAGACATCAAAACCCTGAACAACGTGCCTCTTTTAAAATGGAAGAAGTAAATGCTGAAAGATAGACAACTGTAGGATGGGACTTTACAAGAGTTTCAAGTTTTCGAAGCACACAATGAAGTGAAAATAACAAACCTGATGATTCCAAAAGTTCAAAAGCATAGAAAGCGTCCGGTTCCATGTTGCGTTTTTTCGCCGCCTCAATGGCCTTTGGTGGGATTGTTATCTGAGGGAATGCGTACATAGCACCTTGAACCACATTGCAGTTGAAACCTTGAAAACTGTTAAAGGTTTTGTAAACCAAGTCCGCCCTTTCGGCTAAGGACTTCAGAACATGGTCTCTCTCCTTCACGAACAACTCGTACGACTCATCTCCTGGTTTCGGTGTGTTAACCTAAAAAACCATAAATGTGTGAGTATCCCCACGATCAGAAGGCTCCTTCGTTCCTTACCAAAGCACTAACGGCCACCTGACCAGCAGTCGTTGGGCACAATGAAGCTGTGATTGACTTGACGAGAGTCGCTTGCACATTCGGGTCGAAGTTTACCAATTCCATGTAACCTCCGCGGATACCGCATTCGCCGAGGTATCCCTTTGAGGTCGACATGAAGCTGACCAGCTCCAGTTCATTGTACGGGGCACCCATTTGCATGATTGTCTTTTTGAATGAATGGAATCTGGAATTCTTGTCGTAAATGTTATCCTGATACACCTCGTCGGCGAGCACGAGAAGCTTCTCCTTGTAGGCGAACTTAATAATTTCCTTGATATTCTCCAGAGTCAATACTTGACCGGTGGGATTGCCCGGATTGATGACGACAAGAGCGCGTGGGGCACTTGTCTTGCGGGCCTCATCGACAGCTCGCTGCAGCTCATCAATACTCAGTCCCCAGTTGGTGGGTTCGTCCAGGTAGTAGCCGATTTGTCCAATGCCGTACTCGGCTAATGTGGCCGAGTACAGGGGATACTGTGGAATGGGAATCATCACTGATGGTGGTTTACCATCGACTGGAGAACTGGAAATAGAGTGCTTTTAGAGACTTGCCTTGGAGGAGAAGGATTTGAACTTACTTTATGAGGGACAGAATGTTCTTGATTCCGGGCGATGCTCCAGCTGTGATCACAATGTTGTGGTAATCCGAGTCGAAACCATCACGGGCTTTGATGTAGTCAGCGACTTGACGGCGAACAATCTCAAGGCCACAGGAGTCTGTGTACGAACCGACAGATGCACCTTGGCAGCCTTTCAGGACGAGCTCTGTGCGTCGCTTTACGTCATTTGGGATGTCTGGGCTGTCGAAGAGTATGTTGTCAAAGGCAAGAGCGAGCATCTGCAATTATATACAAGAACGTAAGTCGGCTTGAATGACACTTGATGGGTAGGAAAGGCATTTGGATCGCAGATTTTCCTGACGGTTGAGTTCTTTTGACATATTTTTTCTATGACCCACAGTTTGAAGTCATCTTCCAAAGAAACTCCATTAAAAAAAGGAAAGCTTGATGGCGATTCAATGTCTCGGGACATTTCAATGCCTAACCAATGCTCTCATTAAACCACAATACGCCACGACTGGAGACACACGAGGAAGCAAATTCAATTTGAATTAAATAAGCACCCGAGTGCAGGCATCATTTGAATGCATCACACATTCGCTTACGTCTGAAGTTCATCACGGCATAGGCGTGTGATGGAAATCATTTGAGTTGCCTCAACTAGACCATGTTGCGCTGCGGTAACGTATACCCAGAGCTAAACCGCGCTGTTATGTAAATAGCCGGTCGGTTGCGGCAAAACAACTCGATTCACAGCTTGTGTCAGGCGACGGTTGTGGTAATCTTATTTACTTTGAGAGCTTTTCATGTACTTTCGTTATTGACTTTCATCATGCAATCTGCGCCGATTTTCGTTCTAGACCTCGGCGAGTGTGGAATGTCATTGTTTAGGAGAAAAATATTGAATGAATTCGCCACGATGCAATTTCAGTTTGAAGAGTAACAGTGACACATCACTGCGGATGTGATGCAATTTACTTACCTGTCTGATGTGAGTGAGTGGCTTTTGTCCCATGGCATGACAATCACCGATATTGGCACGAATTACTTCATCGAATGGATACTTCTTTCCCTGTGGAGTAGAGATTGAGAGAGAGAAAGAGAGGAAATTAATTAGTAAGTTTGTTTCTTGCAGTGAACTCTGTGTGAACCAGTGGAGAACGCGGTGACCGACTTTTAACGAGTTTCAGTTGATTACATCTCTGCTGAACAAAGACTTTTCAATTGCGCTGCCCGAACAGTGGAGTGGGAGAGAGGGGGGCGGCATAGATGTGAACAGATGTGTCGTGTTCGTATTTGCTCTTCTGTTTGAATGAATTTATATTAACCGTGTGTGCGTTATGGTTTTCAGTTAAATGACGAGTTTTCTTAAATAGCTCCGAGTGTGCTCTGATTCAGATGAAATGCGTATTTTGCGTTAAATTTGATTATTTTTGTTCCTTTAAATAATATAGCAGGTAGTAACTGGTACCAAGAGTAAATGACTGCAGTTGCTTCAGACATTAAAGAAAGTATTGTCCAAGATGGCTACCAGACGCAACTTAAAGGCAAAAGACCTGAATAGAGAAAAATGATGTTTATAAATAAAGACGATTATTTTGTAAAGTTAATGCATTTCATTGCCTTTTGATCAGTGAACGCTCTTCTGTTAGTGCATGGTGTGATTTTCACCCCATCCCGGTAATGGCAAACAAGGTCATTGCCAGGTGGCTCGTAATTTGTTCGGACCGAACCCGACCAGCTGCCGAGCGGCGCGGGCCGGCCACTAGACGCTCGTATACCGCCACCATTTAGGCCTGGTTCCAAATGGGGCGCTGGCATAGGTGGTATCTGATGCATTTTAGTTCTTTTAGTCATCATAGGGTGGTGCGCTTTGTTGACCAGGTTTGGATCTTGCGAAAAACGTTGCACTCCCTAACTCTTCAAGTGTTTTAAAGCGTGCCTTAGATGTGATTGCACCAGGAAGGCCACCGCTCGACATTCAATCCTTCCCGGATCTTTTAGTATCAGCAACTCTTAAGCTGCTACGGACTATGAAAGCTTCGAGTATGACATCGATAAAAACCTTACGATCTTTACACCAGACAGGCGGGATTGCGAAAAGCCGGATTTCATTAAAGGCACTCGTATCTTCACCGATAGATCGATTAAAGGTAACGATGTGAAAGAGGAAATCTTCTGGGAGGCATTTAGATTAACAATGCCTATCAGCCTACTGACAGCGTTTCTGAAACAGAAGTCTTTGCCTTAAAGAAAATGGCGCAAATTGTGCGAAATATTTATCTTTTTGACATCGACCTCAATAAATTCAGAATTCAAGTCCAGACCAGAAATATCTTTAAATTTAAAATTTTTAAGAGCATAAAGACTTTTTTGTGTTTTGGTTGCTTAGTTGGATGGCTCGTGGACAAATTCTTCACGATATCATTTCACTTAGGTCCTTGTGAAACCATATTAGTTCAGTCTTATCTTAAAGATTTATTTTAAAAGTCTTAAATATGTCAAGAGTTGAACTCTCCTAAATTTTAAAGCCTCATCTGACTTAGGATTGGGTTGTGACAAAAGTCCCATTGTTCTCCTTTAGTTCCAGATCCTCTGCACCCACTCTCGCTAATAAGTTTCTTTTATTTTTAAAGTCTATAACCTCAACTAACATAGAAAGTAAATTTTTACCGAACTTGATGATGCTGCCGATTTTTCCACCGTGATACCAAGATCACGTGTTTCGTGTGACCTTACAATTAGGAAGGGAGAATGACCGACCATCTGCTGAATCTCGAACCTAATGGGAACCATTCTCCGCAGATCAATCAAAAGGAAATTTGATTTATGGTACCAGCATTAGATCAGCATTAGTCCCACCTTTAGCTACACATTATGCATCCAGGACCCCGGCATAAATTAAAGGAAAGCTTGGGCATGCGTAACAATCTGTGTGTTGCTTTCCACTTTAAAGATTGCCTTAAAGGCGGTCTGACTGTCAATAAAATTGATCTATCGTTCGTTATTTTCAACATTGATACATTCTGGCTCCTTCTCTGGCTGCCAGGACCTAAGTCTAAATGACACTCCTGTGATCATGTATTCTTAGTGAGCAATGCAGTTTTAATAATTCCTAATATATTCCTATGCCCGTTTCCCTTGAAGTCTTTGATCCATCAGTGTGCACTGGAATGAGGTGATTGTTGCTGATACCGTCACAAAGATGTTTCTATTATCTACTCCAGACACTTGAATGACATGATTATTAATGGTAGCGAGACGTTTCTGTTTCAGAAGACCGTGCATCTGGTGTTTAAACGGTCATCCCAAGTATAATGTTGAAAATTTCCATAACAGCGCGTCGCGTTGTCTTTTTTAACATTGGGGGTCCGTACCAACCTTAATGGAGCAAAGAGAGTCCTCCATCGTCATTCTAAACAATCTGATGCGATTGGTAGGAATGCCAAAACTGGATGGCCCTGTATGTGGCACTGAAATCGGATAATAGGCAATGGGTGTCTTTCTTAACTTCTTAGTTTTTTCCAGGATCTATCACGTGGTGAAAACCTGAATTGAGGTGGACAGTTGTACTGGCAGTCAAACTGATAAGGTCCCATCAGATCAGTTATCCGTTTCGGGCATTTACACAATATACTCATATACGCCTAGTTAAGAAAACTGAGCTTTCGGTAGTTGGCGCACTGGTAGAGACACATTTTTATCTTTTTCTTAATATGAAAGCCATTCCTTTTTTTAACGTATGTAAATGACTTATCACGGAAAAATGATTGACTTTAGTAGTAGATTTACACAAAACGAAGCGTAAGGTGTCACACAAGAACACAAGCTATGGTATTGCCATATGATGGCAGTTTGTCATCGAAATATTTCGAATAAACATTTCTTCCAGAATTGAACCGATTTTTTAACTTTTGAAGACAACCGTGTACAAAATTGTCACAAGAAGTGTTCTACTACTACTGTCCATTTTTCGGAAATGAATAACAATTCGAATCGTATACAAATCGAATGAAAATAGACGAACGCATCATTCGCAATCACTAGTCAAGACACAGGGAATATCCGATCTGACAGCTGGTGAGAACTGACTTTAAAATTGTAAATCCCACCAGAAAATACTTGAGAAAATTGCTAACTCTTGAACGGCTATATTTTCTGAGGGAAATTTGCGTTTCACAACTTTTGGAGGAATTATTATAATAGTAACAGTAAGAAGCAGGTCTACAGTGACATTTGCTGCAAGTCTGTTGTAATCACCAAAACTACGAAAACAAAAGAAAGTGTTTCAAAATCAATGGAATGAACAACGTTTACCGGTTACAACAAGAATTAGTCTCTATTCGGCAGCTGATTGGTACATTAATCCATTGTTTTTGATAAGTAAATAATAGCCAGGTTAAGAACAATACACATTTGTGAAGAAAAACATTTAATTTTCAATTCACTTCAACAATTCAAAGTCCTCCTTCGAAAACATTCAACCCAGCAACCAGCAATTATTCATTTATTGCATCACCTGATATCCGTCCTGCGTAGCGGTATCTAAAATTGTTGTTTCTTTATTGATATTTCGACAACTACGAATGTTTTCGATAGCGCTGACTTCGATTCGAATCCAAAGACAATGTTCTCATCCACGATTACGTCTCTATTGTACTTGAAACTGTGCGCACACACGTATGTACATACGTGAGATAAATTCGTGAAACCTGATAACAGCCAATAAACTCTTACGTGAACGTGCGGACGCAATAAGTGGAAACTAAGTGGAACTGGTGTACTTGGATTATCTCAGAGAGCAACCATCTTAAATAGTTAAAGACCGCAATAAATTTAGTTTTACGACTCATATCTCAGAGAATAGCACAAACTGCATCTACGCAGAGCTTTACTGATGATGAATGGAACTCAAATGAGTCTCATTCAATATTTATGGGCAGCGAAGATATAATTCATTGTGTGATTACGCTTTAACGCTGGCCAACAGCGCTTGAAATTGCTTTACATGATTGATGTAACGCGCAAAATCGATTACGGGTTTATAAGCAATTACTTTAGAAGTCACAAACGCGATGAAAGGTTTAACATTTAAGATCCCATAGAAGAGAACACGGGTTGATATCACTTGGAACCACCCGAATGTAACGTTCCACAAGCTTTTTGTGGTCGTCTAAGTGCGTTTTTAACGTCGAATGTAACTCAATAAAGGAGTTGACTACAAATTCTGTATAGAAAACCTTAAATACAGAGCTTTCAAATATGGGGATGTGTCGCCAATCTTAGACATCATGTCCTCCATATCGTTCATATCGTTCAATTCAATAAAAATGAACTAGATATTACGGGTGTTTGTCGTGGGTGTTGATGACCCTAACAACGTAGATGCGCACATAAATGGCGTCTCTGCAAGACATTCAATGACTCAAAAGTCATGGCAAGTGCTTACTTTCAACGGTTGTGCACACTGCTGTCTAGTGAATCGTGTATGGTTTGGTGCTGTCTTAAGGACCTTCAGACACGCAGATTTGTTGATTTGGTGGACAAACGATCTTGATGGGTCAAATTTGCAAATGTAAACGCTCATCCTACAAGTTGATTTAGTAGACAACAAACGCTGTATTCAGTTTAACGGTAGGCGTTGGGCATCACCGAGGGTGCGTCCTGTCACCTCTCCTTTTTATGATATTGAGTCGTTCACTAAGTTATTTCCTTTTTTGGTGAAATTTAAACACGACTTTTTTTATTTACTAAAACATTTTCTGAAATTATGTATTCTCCATTTTTATCCAATACCCTGTGCCATCTTTCGGCCTTAAATTTGTTTTCTTTTGGGTTAAAGTCATTTTTCCTTGCTGACAAAAAACCGGTCCAAGTGGTTTTTGATGTTATTATTTGAGTTGAAGGATCTCCCACCCAAAAAAATTTGCAGATACCGAAACAAGTAATTTTCTGAACGTGCCAAGTCCGGAGAATGTGGTGTGGGTAGCAGCACATCCCATTTAAGCCTAGAAAGTTTTTGACGAATCATAAAACTTGTGTGAGGTCTCGCATTAAGAAAATTTCGTTTTGTAAGAACCTGAGGTACCCTTGTGTTAAGGTTCAAAATGAATCCTCGACGTTGTTTGTAAACGATCGCTTATTATCGATCGATTATTTGATGATTTCCGTTGACGAACATTTTTATTTTTTTCACATCAGCTTCAGGAGGCCTTCCAGGATGTGATCAAAAGAAGAGACCATCAAAAGCGAAATTGCCGGAATATATGTATGTGGACAGGATGTTGCAGTTGCAGCTGAGGCGTGAAATGTTGTAAGTCATCCTCTTTTCTTTTCGCATGACTTAGTAGTCCTCACATCCCTTAAGACGGAACTCCAGCGCGCACTTGACAGGTTTGTGACCGTATTTGCTGATGCTGGAACTAAAGCGGACGTGGACAAGTCCGAAGTTATTGTCATTTACAAAACGCATTTCCCTTGCAATCTACATGTTAGTGGAGTCCCATTGAAAATGGTGGGGAAGTTTAAGCATCTCAGGAGTATGACTTTTTCATGAGTGATGGGAGGAGCAACATTGTGCTTTCTTGTAGGACAGTTTGAGGCTGTTTGGAAGATCAGTGATAAGGAAGGCCGAACCTGGTGTCAAAGTCAAGTTATTCGTTTTTAACTCATTGTTTGCTCCAACTCTCGCCCTTGGTCATGAAATTGGGGTAATAACCTGCAGAATAAGATCTCGAATACAAGCGCCCGAGATGATGAGTTCGTCGTGCTGTTGCGAGGGTTACACGTCTGCAGTGGTGTGAAACGCGACAGTGTGGGGGGAGCTCAATGTTGAGAAGCTACCTCTTCGAACGAAAAGGGGGAAAATTCGATAGGTTTGCCACATGGTACAGACGTCTCCTTCACCAGGGCTTGTTTTAGATGCAATCCCATCATGTAAGTGACTGCTTGGCAGACCAAGGTCGAGGTGGTTGGATCAAGGCCATAAAGTCGCCTAAATGCACTTCAGACAAGTTGATGATGAGTTAGACTCGATGGCGGAAGATCGAGTGGCCTGGAGGTCTCTCCTGCGTGCACTGCTCCCGCGATCCCACGATTAGTGGAACATGCGGTTCACCGAAAATGATGGCATATTTTGAAATGACATATTTCCACTATTCAGGTCACTTGATCCTGAGCCTGAAGGTTTGAACAAACGTTGTACAACTTCAGTGAAACTTTGACTCAGCTTTGAAACGCTCTCAAGTCAAAGCGACGCACAAGAATTGTTGAAATCGTGGACTAAATGAATTCTAAATGGATCCAAACAATGATATTTTAGATGCATCTGCGCAGAATCTGGAGGGGGAAGGGGGAGACCATTTTTTCAAAGACCAAAGAGTTGAGAGTGATCAGTGGGCACAACGAGAATCACATACCAGAAGCCTAAAAATGTATCGGGACCTGTGTAAGCAAAAAAGGAGAGGTCTGTTATAGTAAGCTTTCACCGGCCCAATTCTTCTCGTTGGGGGGTACGTATGCAAGTGAAAAAGTGACTCGTTTAGGAGAGACTACCTATCCGCAAAGAACACGGTTTCAATTTCCCTTAAAATCAATTCTAAGCCATTACCGTTCCCCATCGGCCTTTTCACAAACTCTTTCTAACCACCAAATGGTGTCCGAGCCCGCAAAAACAGAAAACATTTCCCACAACCCAACGAGATAAACAGATTGTAACCTCCCTAATAGGGAATATTTAATTTCCACATCCGCCTGCATTCAATTAGACACAATTATCAAACGCTCCCGCCTCATCCCATCTCCCACGCAAGCAACTCATCGAAGAGTTCACCCCTTGGAGGCAGGCAACCGAGCTCCACTTGTGTGCATATTTTTTCCACTTGTAACGAAGCAAACAAATGTGTGCCAGTCGCAAAGGTAAAGACCGGCGAGCCGGGTAAACATCGCTGAAAATGGATCTTCACTCGAACGGGCGAAGTGCAAACAAACAAGAGACGCTCATACTTACACTCTATCGGATACTCAGTGATTTCGCAACAAGCCGATAACAGGAATCGTCACACCTCAGGTGGTAATTCGAGCACTGCGTTCTTAATTTGTTGCTATCAAGTGCCGCGGCCGCTTAAGTAAGTGGCAACCGAGACGGGAACACTTGAGGTGAAGGCGGCGCACCCGGCAGTGGGTGCCAAGCGGACGTAACACAGATAAGAAGGGAGGGGCGGTGGATAATTGACTTCTCACTGGTGGGGTAGGGCAGGGGGCTGAGGGCCAATCAATCTTTTTTTGTAAATGACACCCCGGTTCCGGGCCGTTGATTTAGGGGTGACTGCTGTGTGTTTTGGCGCTGATCGTTTGAATGCCCACTTGCCACGTAATTAGATGAGCGGGAGGGGCTGAAATAAGCTTATTCATGAAATTGACGCCGAGTTGAAACCGAGAGGGGTGCGATTTATTGATGGGTGTACACACCGCAGCCCTGTTGTACATGACGTCTCAAAACTGCGCAGCCTATGGGTCTAGGTTCATAACATTTGCAAATTAGTGTCAATGCCAAGGAGAAACATGTAAACACTCACATTTCAGATTGGTCGTAAAACTGAAAGTTCTCCCCTGACCAAGGCGCCGCCGGAATAAATGAGGTGCTGGTTGTTGATTTCATTGAAGGTTGGAACAGTGCGCGAAAAATCCGAAAATCAGCTCAGCATGAAGAGCGGCGAATGAAGGTTGCAGTGCTTGAGTGAGTCTCGGACTCTCGAGACTTTGCACTAACGACGTCGATGAATGAATGCCAGTTAAATTGAAGTGATGTGAACTGATTGGTGGAAGAACATCGTTTACTGGAAAAGGGAATGAAATCGTAGCAGCTAGCGGAAGGGTGGAGGGCTTGAGAATCCTAGACTACAGGGCAAGAGTGAATGATTTGTAATTACAGTCGAAGTGCATGAAGAGAGCAGCAACATTTCTCATGCAAATGCACACTAATTGCATACGCAAATGCAGCTGCTGCGGCGCACATCGCTGGCGCGTCACATTTCAGTCGTAAATTTCTGATGCGGAAAAACAACACAGAGATATGTGTTTTTACAAAAGATAAATTAATTAATTTTTGATTTGTTTCCCAACTGCCTCGCACTAACTAATGAGGTGAATCGTTCTACAGGTCCTAATGGCACTTCAGGGTAGAAGGACGAATGATAAGTTATGTCGTGTAAGGTCCAAACTCCACAGCACCAAATAACACCAAATGAGATATCGAAACCAACAGTACTCGAGTTGGCAGTAATTGGCACAAAATAAAACACACAGGGTGTACAGCGACTCAAGAGATTTTTCGAGCAGACCTTATTTTTTAATTCTAAACAACATACACTTGTTAGTGTTCATAAAAGGAACTTCAATAATGGAAAATTATAAATTAATGGCGATTCTATTCTACTTCAAAATTTAAAGCTTAAAGTATACGAGCAATTTTTTAAGTACGAAATTTGAATCCCTTTATGTTAATGGTGTCTATCGACATGTTTTTATACCAGTTATCGTACAACTTGCTTCAATTTGAAATATACTTATGAAGGTTTATTCATCAGATGAGTAATCTTCAAGATATGCCGTTTTGAATCTAAAAATAAGGCGTCTGCATTTTCATTTTTGAGTAACTGTACAAGGACCGATAAACCCGCGAAAGAAAACGAAAGCTTTCTTGAGCCTGATCTCCTTTAAACTCGATCCAATGGAGCCGGCGATGCTTCAACCTATCTTAAAAAAACATTTTCGGCAGGTCTACAAAGACGGCTTTACCTCATTCGACTCAAATCTCTCTGATTTGTTCAAGTTAAAAAAATGAAAAGCAGTCTATTTATATTGTTTATTGTGGATAGAGAACATCATTCTTGGAACTCAGAATCGAAACAGCATTGATCGCTTTGCCCTTCTATAGGTAGTCGGTGTGGATCACAACTTGGGAACCCAATAAAACAGTGTCACTCACTTTCATCTTGTTCGGAGCATATTTGCCAAGTGAAATTCACTGTTTTTGACGTTTTCTTGGTCTCTGCCCCACGTAAGCACCCGTAATAGAAGTAAAGGCAAAATAAAAAAAATAGATTGAAATGCAAGAACAACCCTTTCGGGAATATTAAAGATGAGCCCCGAGACAAAGTGAAACATTTTACAATACGCCATTTTGTCTTCAAAGTTATCTAAAGGGTCTAAAAGGTCTATCTAAAGGACACACTTTAGAAAGGACATACTTTATAATCTATTCTGGCAACTGTATCATGTAGATCCAACTTGGACAACAGAGCACTGCTGGAAAATATGTACCTTTGCTGTAAAGTACATCAATGGCGTTCTCAGAATCCTTGCTTTATCAGATTCAATGACGAGATAAGGCAAATAGTGCCATCACCCACAATGATTTTAAAGCCATTCTCATTTCGAAGGAGGAGGACGTACAAGGAATCTTCGACAGTTTGAAGATAAAAAGATTGGAGGGAATAGACAGGATACGGAATTTTGAATCTTACCAAAGAGGCAGTGGAAATACACACAATCCCGTTCAGCAATGCGTTAAATAATAATGCTAAGCATGCAATTAGAACTCTGAAAAGAAGGCATTCTCTGTAGTTTACCAGCAGACAAAGTGATGTCAGAGTGAAGGCGGTCTCCTATACAGCTCTGATCTGTTCAATAAAAGTATACGGACGTCTGTGGTTCAACTTGAGTCCTTCCCAGTTGGAGCAGAAGAGGGTATTCAAAGGGCGATGTTTTCGGGCATGTCGCAAAATAAATCGAACTCGAATGGACCGAATCTGGATACGTACAATTTTATCGCAGGACATGATCTGGCTGGGTGCATGAAGGAGATCGCTTGTTAGAAAAGGTCGGAGGTCGTCCACTGGAATCTCAGTGTCAGTTGTTCACATGCAAGAAGACCTCTTCAACTGCGCCAAATACTGAGGCTTCAGTCTCTTTAACATTATGTGAAAAGTTACCTTTGCCGTTTTGTGCGAATGCCTGAAACGGATTATTTATCTGAAGCAGGCCCCACTGTTCACAACAGCTTAAATTTGCACACTGTGGCTGAATATGGAGAAGACCTAAGAAGTACAGAACGATCTCTATCGCTGATTTCAGAGCCTCATACGACATCCAGGCATAGAGGCAATCTATAGACTGTCATGTCCATTTAATGACATAATTACCAAACTCGTCAATTGAAAAGTCTCACAGTCACATCAAAGTTAGAACTGAACTCACCTCCAATGTAAAAATGGTTCTAGACAAAGTGAAGTGCTGTCATGTGATATTTTAAACATCATTCATTGGAAGGTCGTGCGCAAGTCAGAAGTCAACGCTAGAGGCATGATGAGCGAGTGAAGCGTTTGAACAAAAGCCTTTAAACCCGGTCTGGGGGTAAACGAGGGAAAGTAAAAGAACGAGCTGACTTCACGTATCAGACAAACTGTCAAATTGATCCTTGAATAATATTCGGCTTCGTTAGTGCCGAAAGTCGAAGAAGTCAAAAAGGCGGTCAAAGCCTCAAAAAAAAAAAAAAACGAAGCGCGGTTGGACAGGACGAAATAACATCTGAATTCTGGAAAATGATGGGAGACATTGGCACAGGATTTTCGTTTCCAAACTTATAAGAGACGATCCAATGCCTGGTTAGTGGAGGGAAAGCTTTCTTACTTCCTTGTACAAAGGAAACGCGATACGGACAACTGTGACAATTACCGTCTGATGTGACAAACCTTCCAGGGTATCGCTAAGAGAAAGAAAAGCTCTAGAAGCCGCGTGAGCAAAGAGTAGAGTAAGATGTCCTACTGGAGTTTCAATCAAAGTCGGTGTACACCAACGGGAGCGTGGTCTCTGTGATGACGATATCCATCATCGCGTAAGCGTAGAGTTATCAAAAATGTCCTCTAAGCTGAAAGGAAGGCTCTACATCGCAGTTGAATGTCCGGCGCTCATGAACGGTTCACAATTTTGGACAACGTACAAAAAGTATGGAAGCAAATTGAAATGAAGATGCTTCGCATGACAGCGGTAATAGCGAAGCTAGATAAAATAAGAAGGTCAAAGATCCGAGGAAGTCTTCACGTCTAAGAATACATCCCTAGAAAAGCTGAGCACAAACGGCCCAGTTGATATTGTCATGTTCAAAGGAGAAATGCTCCGAACCGCTTTAAAAGGCATTCCAGCGCAAGTACGAAAGAGAGGGAGGCCTAAAATCTTCTGGATCAGGGCCTAGTTGATGAAGTGATCCTAGACAGGAAGGCCTGCCAATATTTCTTGAGGTAGAATCGGCGAACCCTACAGGCGGCCCAGTAAGGATGCAGTAAAGGGGGAGGGTTATGTTTATTCGGATAGTCGAATAAAAGAAGAAGGAATATCAGTGCCGAAATCCTGAAGCTTTTCCTGCGCTTCGACCGAGATGGTCTGATTCAAGGATATCCTTCGAAAGGTTCACAGAACATATGATAAGCGGCTACCTTATGAAAGTAATAGCGCTTCTGTTGATCCAGACTGTATTCAGTTTAGAGAACTCGAACGGCATTCAAATAGAAATGCTTCAGAGTACTCGCATAGGGTCGTTCTTTTATAAGAATCTAGTGTAATTTTTTTATCTTTAGGATCTAATGACAGAAAAATAAAAAAAAATGCATTAACAAACAAATTTTCTATTTTTGAGAAATGTTTGTTTTTGAAAACTTGAGACTTTGAGTTGTTTGTTTTTCTTCACATCCTTTTTGTTGCTTTTTTTCAATTCTAATCAATACCTCCTTTATCGAATCGTATGATTCACGACCGGTTCACGTGCACGCCATCAACCTCATGCACAATCTCGCTTTAATCACACATCACACAGCACACGCCATCATATCCAAGAAGAAAGTGGTCTAGTGCCCGCAACAAAATTCCCATAACAAGGAAAAACATCGCATTTGAAAGAGATTACAAGGCTTTATCAATGTTCCCCGGAAGCCATTAGTTCCCTTTGGAATAAAAGCCTCCTTAAAATAATTACGACACTTAAACAATTTAAGACTTGATGCCGCAGCGACTCATCAGCATTCCTTTCCACAATTTCGCACCACCGAATGGCGTGTCTGCAAACATCGCACACATTCGCAGCGCCAAAAATCAATAAAATTACAATTAACCATCATCACAGGAGTCGTGGCGTAGTCGAGTGCAGGGTACACTTTCGTCCCACCGCCCAACGGTTACAATCAAGTTACACTTATGTTTTGAAGTGCGGCGGGGTGCGGAGGGGGAATTCTTCAGGCGAACTCTCAAGCTGCGCTGTTCCCATTGAATATTCTACACCGCCATAGCGTGGGTGTGGTTTTGCTTGACTTCGCCTCGCACACTTTCTCGAGAAACAGTAGCGCATAGAAGGGATGGAAAATTACTCAGAATCACTCATTCCCCTGACGGAGGTACAGTGTGTTTAGTTCAGGAAGTCCTTCGAGGCGTCACTGCTCGTCGACGTGAATAGGCTTCATTTTGGCGACACCGGTAGGTTGCTGGCAATAAAAAACAATCAATAATGTGCCCCCAAAGGAGACCGTTCGGACTTGGGAGACCGGGATTTAAAGGGGGGAGGGAGGAGTGTTGAGGGGCTCTCGTCGTGTGTCGTTTAAGGACGATTGAATGTTAATTTCTGATGGATTTGTTTACAAATTGGGGACGTACTGAGATAAGTGATTCGGAAGTCGGTTCGTTGAACTTTATGATTTCAGATTAATTTATAAATTTTGAAGAGCTACAGTTGACAGAAGGTAATTGTGTTTGCTTGGGAAATAATTTGCTCTATGTGTGCTTCTGGCTTTAATCGAAGAGTCGAGGTCCTCGTTTTGGGGGTGTCTCCGCTTTGAGTGTGTCCTTAATTCAATAGCTTTACGCTTGGTCATGATTCCTTTTGAAGGTCGGAGTGATTGATTGACGGAAAGTCTATGGGAATGAGAATCAAGGAAAACCATCAATACGTGTCATTTGCATGTCCTTAACTGCTTTAGGTCTTCTTAAGTCAGGAGAATGGGCCACATTTACATGTCATATGTTGAAGTGGTATGGAAGGAAAGGAGCTTTAGTCTGAGGGGATCTGCGTTGAATGAATGTAAGCTCAGGCTAATGGATGGAATGAAATTTTGTTTAGAGTCGCCATTTGATCTTCTGAATGTATGTACTTTTGATGTTGTCTTGAGAAAATGTATTCTTCCGTTATCTTTAAATTGTGGACTCTCTGAAATTGTGTGAAAATTGCACACCGTTTGCACTACTGATCGAAGGGGAAAGGAAGCATTGTCATTAAGGAAGTTGTCAGTGATATGCTATGCCTTTATGGTTTGACGACAAATGGAGAAAGTCTCACGGAATCAAAAAGAAACCCTACAAGCCACGTCTGAATCGATTGACGAGACCGCTTCTTTAGGTTTGTTTAAGTAACCTCGGCCTATTTCTTGCAAAATATCGCTTTTGTTATCAATGAGCACGTCTTACAACAGAATACTAAAGAAATTTGTTGTCATTGGCCTATGGACTGTCGCGTTTTTTTTCCTTATAATTACTTCGTCTTAGGTTGACAATGACAGTGAGAGCTGAACCAGGGCCACAGCCAGCATGTCTCTCTAAGTTGGTTGAAGTTTTTTGTTCTCTTGCGTTGAATCTCAGATAAGGAGGTCCTCTGTTTCGTTGTCACAATGGCTTCGATTTGAGCCGATGCTCTATTGCCCATACAGTCCGCACAACCGTAGACTGGGCGTGCAGTCTCTTGAGTTCGATGTTTAAGCTCTCCTTCAGACGTTCGCATAAATTTCGAACTGAGTTGTTCATACACTTTGAATGTATGAAAGAAATGCTGCCATACAATAGAATTTGGAATAGGTTGAGATGCAGGTACGGATAATGCAAACTTTCACAGATTTAGAGATTTTGGGTTTTCGGTATTCTGAACTTCGACATTCTTTACGTCTTCCTTCTGAACCATTACGGGCCAAAGACGTGAAACGAAGAAGGATGGAAATCAGATCACAATGTTGTCGGTTATGTCCAACGCCTATTTTAGGCTTTCTAGACTATTGACGCACATGAGCTGTTTTTGTACATTTTCTATCGTCATTTCCAATGACTTGGTCATGCCAATGACTTTGTTTTTGAAAAAAAGAATGTCTACGTCAAATTTTTGGAATACTTATGTTTGCGCTGCTGCTACCCTTCAAGTCCTAAATAAGCTAATTGTTGATGCTAACTGTTATTTTTCAGTTTCATCACTTTTAACCGGACCAAACAGACTAAAAAATTGCAATTTAAGTCAACATGTGTATTCTAATTTGAGCAGTGCATTTGTACCAACAATTATTTGTTCTCCTATTTCCAAAAAGTCCTCCCGAAACTGCTTTGTTGAAGAGCATTAGACAAACAATTGAAAATAACCTTTTAACAAAAAAACGCGTTACTCTCCAAAAACAGACAGTAAAAAAAAAGTTGACGTTTGCGACAGTAGCGCCAACATTGAAATATTAAAAAAAAATTCAAGTTTGCAGGAATTTTTTCGTCACCGTTTTGTTATAAATTACGAACTTTCTTTTGCCACACTTCTCTTAATTTTTTTAAAATTTCGTTAACAGTTTCGGTGTCTGTCATTACATATATTACGTCTGTCATACTCGTTATGCCTCTTAAACTTATGAAGCGATTTTTTATGAAATTTGGAACCTAGCAACCATTAGTCTATAAATTTATTCGTGCGGTTTGCTAAGAGATGGCGGAACTTGTATTATTCCTGGGGCAACATTTTCACCACACTAGCGCCTCTATATTTCATTAAGCAGTTTTCAATTTTTGTATCTGTATTTTCCCTCACTCTTGTGTCTGACGCCATAGCAACAGTTTCAGTGTCTAATTTGTCCTTTGTGAAATTTAAACTCCAAAAATAAATTCGATTTTTGTACAGTGTTAAATTGAATTGTCTTGTATTGTGTGCTGCAAGTAGCCACATTCCATCTACTTTTAAACATTTTGAAATGGTTGCTTGAGTGAGCCCTAAAGATTTTGCGAGCTCTTGTGTTTGGCAACAATCTTCATAGAATAATGCTTTCAGTTGTTCATCTTCAAACTTTTTTGGCGCTACTTGGCGTTGGTACTCTTAAGTGACCGGACTTAAGTCACAGCATGGGCCGAAGGTATGGAGGAAGAGATGAAAAGGAGGTACCGGTGCTCTATGGTTTAAAATGTCTGTGGATTGTATTAAGGGGGGAAATTTACCTGGGAAGAGCATATATTCGTGTGGTGAGACTGAAGAACGAGTCTCTAAACTTAACTGCCCGAAGCTGGGCTTAAGGACGAGCAGGTGTGCATTCCTAGCGAGGCGAATATTGCGGATAAATTCTTGAAAGGGAGAAATGCAATTGGCTAACTCACTAGAGCATAGCGAGAAAATAGTGATAAAGACGCAACATTTCGTCGAAATATTTCGCTTTAAGAAACCTAGACATTTCGCTGCATTTTTGGCGATCTCAAATATGTGATCGTTCGGACTAAGTGTTGAGTTGATACACATACCGAGGATGGGAAGTCGTTTTCAGTAATCATGGATAATGGCTTTTTATTTTAGGAACGTTTGTGTGACATTAGATAGCACTGGGTCTTGAAAACATTAAATTCCGCTCTATTCTTCTTACCCCAATCAATTATGCCGTCAAGATCGGAATTTAATGAGCTTAACATACGCTGCTGTTCCAAGCCTATGGCCGACGTGAAGGGTCGAGAGCCAAGGAACGAATATGAAAAGCTGAAGGTACTGTCATCATCGTCTTCCAAGCCACAATCACCAATTTTAAATCGTGCAAACCACTTTTTGAACATTCGCTCAGCTAGCGCATTTTCACCATAAACTTCCACCAAAATAGGATGACTTTCGGCAGCAGTTTTCCTCATATTAAAGTAGTTTTCCTCAACGCAAAGTTCGACAAATTTGAGTGCAAAAAATATTGTTGTTTACGCTTCAAATGAATGACACATACTGAAATGGCGTACAATGACAGTAGCTTTCCGACGCATGATTCAAGCAAACAATAACAATGGAATAATACAAGTTACGTCAAACCGCATGAATTAAGCTATAGACCCAAGTTTATATTTTTTCTGACCTTGCTACCATTATAAGTAAATTGTATTTTGTGTCGTAATTTATTTGTTCAAAACTTAAGATTGCATCGTACCTCTGCATATTACTTTTTAACTGGCAAATATTAAAAAAATTAAGTTGAAGTTTTCTTTCCATTTTTTTGGAGCACAATTACAAAGGTCCAAATTCGTCAGTCTCAAATTCTGTCCCCCTTTCCGGTTTTCTACCGATGTAGTATTTGGAAGCGTGAAAGTATCACATAGTCGAATGGAACTTTCAATCAAAATTTTTCCAAGTATTCTAACTTCTACAGATTAGAAATTTCGAAACTCTAAAGAAGCAGTTTGGAACAGCGTAATCAGAGCAATTTTGAAGGTTATAGTTGAGAGCAAAGTGCGCGCAACGTGCGTTAAAAGAATCAAAGCGCATGACTAAAAGGAGTGCAGTTTGTGATGCAAAATAAGCAGATGTACATTTGGAAAGATTTATGAACTAGAAAACCATAATCTTCGACTGAAAGGTTATTGAACGATAGAAGAAGATTTGCGACAGAACTGTCTGACTCATCCAATTCTGCGAACAACTCAAATTCTTGTCACTTGTCTCCTGACTTTATCGCGGGACGTAAAATAAACTGTGATAAGCAGCTCGCAACAAAGAGAAGGCATGTCCTTCATAAAGTCAAATAAATAATTTCGCGAGTATGTTTGTCCTCAAATTCTAAAGGGAATATGTGCACACTTAAAGGAGAAACATTTGCTTATAAGAATACATTTTAGGAATGTGTAGACTTCATAGCTTAGGTTTGCACCTCAGATGCAACAAATTCTATGTAAAAACTGACGCGAAACAGCGGCAAGGATTGCCGAAACCGCCTACTACCTCATCACGATATCAATACACAGCTTCAAGTTCTCTCTAAATTGACACAATAATAACACACCACATAAATCCTAGACTGAAAGAACATCTCTGGGGCAACAAAAACGTCTATACATGGTCACACTGTAAAGAAGCCCGTATCCACCATCGGAAATGGTGTGAATTGAGGAAGCACAGACCGAAATATCAACAGACCCCAAAAAAAGCCCCAACTCATCGTGTGTTTAATTAGCAACAAATTATTCAGCTTGACTGCCCTTCTGGCAAGTCGTCTGTCACAAGTCTGTCTAAACCTGTCGAACTCAAGGCCAACATCTCATTTCACCCATGACGCAAGTGCACCAAATCTCGGCTACAATTAGCCCCGCAATCGGGGCCCGTGCACGAAATCAAAACCGAGTGGCATTAAAGTCAAATCATTCACTCAGTTATTGCGCTGCCACCGCATCGGGGTCGATTCGGTTTTTAGCCGAAAACAACAATATACTTTATGATTAGATAAATATTCTATAAACGGCTCCAATGAGTCGGCCCCCTCGTTGTGTTGCCGAAATAGATTGCTTCCCCCTTCGGTGTTGAATTCGGCAATTTACAAAATTCGATGCAATTTGCAATTGAAACTGAATTGAATAATGCCCGCTGCCGATGAATTATTCAATATCGCGGATTTAATTCGGAAATTGTTCGTGAATGTGTTTACCTTTCAAACGGCCGAAATTGAATGCATTATTTCATTAGCTGCACGGCACTGAAGAGGGCAGTGTTTGTTTGTTTTTTTTTGGGAGAACTGCGGCAGTCGGTCAAAGCGACAAGTGTAAGCGGCTTCGTGGAAATGAAT
This sequence comes from Eristalinus sepulchralis, assembly GCA_944738645.1. Lineage (NCBI taxonomy): Eukaryota > Metazoa > Arthropoda > Insecta > Diptera > Syrphidae > Eristalinus > Eristalinus sepulchralis. The sequence goes on from OX122884.1 coordinate 48,012,332, forward strand.
ACGATGTGACTAAGTGGCAAGTGCTTGAGTTGGCAATTAATTTGCCTCCACTAAGTGACTGTTACCGCTCGTTGGCGGGGGGTACGCGCTTCCGACGTCATTGCGGATATGAATGCAAATTAAGCACGCATTTAGTGGAATTTCGGCAAGTTTGCGCCGCGGAGTTCATAGACGGGATTGTTGTTAATTGGAGCCTCAAAAGTTGTTTATTTTATCTATTCAACGAAAATTGAAGAAAAACAAAAAAAACCTCGATATGTGTGAAGAAAATTGTTTTTACTTTATGTTGAGACAGAAATTGTTGTAACTTAAAGACCTGCCACTCTGACGAATTAATTTTTTTAACTTATTTCAAGAAATAATGAAAGCCTTAATCTGTAAGACGCTTGCGAAAATTCTCCATGTTTAATAAATTATAACTCTACAACAGTTAACCTGTTTAGGGATGCTCGATCCATTTTTAAAAGATCTCTTGATATACCATATATTCGTGTATAGAAAAATTTATAATTTTGCGATTGTCGACGGTCCTCTGCCGACTGTTTGTCAATGACTGTCGATCATCGATTGCATGTTTCGGTATTGTGACTATCGATTGTGATTGATCGTCAACAACTACCGACGGAGTTTTGTTGACCAGAGTTTTGCGATATACGTTTGCTTTTCAGAGGTGAAAACACGAAAAATGAGCTCGTTTCATTTATTTACATTTGACGGTTATAATGTTTAATATTCTAACTTTCAATTTACAACAATATAATTTATTCTTGAGAAGATCCTGCGTAGGTCACAAAACAACACCAGAGGCACGATCTTCCAAAAGTCAGTTCAATAGATAGTATACGCCGACGACATTCACGTGATTGGACGAACATAGCGAGCCGTCAATGAGGCGTTTGCTGGCCTCAGAAGCGGCTAAAATGGGTCTGGTGGTTAATGAGGACAAAACGAAGTACAGGCTGTCATCAAAGAAGGACACACAAAATCGACGTCTCGGACAGAGCGTCACACTAGGCAGCAGAAACTTCGAGGTAGTCAAGGACTTCGTCTACCTCGGCTCCGCAGTAAACAGGGACAATAACACCAGTACCGAAATCAAACGCAGAATCACTCTTGCCAATCGCTGTTTCTTTGGGCTCAAGAGGTAACTAGGTAATAGAGTCCTGTCTCGCAGGACTGAACTGTCTTCCAGCAACAGCTTGATCATCCCAGTCTTCGTTTATGGCGCGGAGGAAGAAGCGTTTAGTCTTTTCGAGAAAATAGTTTCGCATGCAATTTTCGATCCTGTCTGCGTTAATAACGTCTGGCGAAGAAGATTTAGCAACGAATTGTATGGGCTGTTCAGCGACATGCGCCTGATCGAGTGTCTTCGGATACAACGCTTAAGACGGCTAGGCCATTTAAGGAGTACAGACACCACTGCTCCACAATCTGAGCCACTGGGACAACGCAACAGAGAATGGCCTAGGCTAAGGACCGCAACCAATTTGGAGTGCACGAGTGCTAAAGGCATCTAGCGAAAGATCGTGCTGGCTCTAGAGGCATGTTGTTTGAGGCCCAGGCCCATCCCAAATTGAAGAAGAAGAAGAAGAAGCTATTTAATAAATATTAACTTTTTTCAACGCAACTTCCGCAAAAGAAAATACACTGTGAGACATTGTTCTGTGTCGTTTTTTCTCTGTCAAGGCGTGTGTGCCACTGCCATAAGTACGTGCTTACGTTTATTTTCAAAGACAATTCACTTTATAAGGATTGCTAAAGTTGTAACAAAGTGTAGCAAACGTCAAATACACATCATAAAACATGAAACCGAACTATTCGTTATCACTTGGTAAATTCACGAAATATGGAGTGACAAAACTGACAGATAGACGGACACAGTGTGGTCGCCGTGGCGTGATGGTAAGTGCGTCGACCGCCACGCAGAAAGTCGAGGTTACTTACGTTATCCCGTCTTAGAGTTTGAAATTATCTTTAACAGGCAGGCAACTCTAAGAAGCTTGATATTTGGGTGCCACATAAGTTTACGCAGAAAAGTTTAATTGATCGAAAAACCATCAAGAAACGATAGATACCGAAATTTTACCAGTTTTGAAGCGATACAAGCGATCACGATGAAAAGGACGGTGAGCGACCACAAATGACATCAAAGCCTCAATTGGCGGCAAACAAAGTTAGGCTAGTTACTGCAATTGGGAGAATTCTGGCTCTACTGTGCACAAATCGACCATTTGAACGCAGCGACCAAAAAAGAGCGACTAGGAATGAAATTGTCTTCCATCGTAACATCCTCACCATGCTGTTGATGAAGGTCTTAACCCATTTGACAGAAAAGTTCTTCAGTGTCGTTATCCCCAATTGCGTCTGCAGGGGAGACTTATACCTTCAGCTGCATAACGTATCGGAGATGTATAGACAACAAAGTTGTAAAGTTCTAGCATGCCAGGGTTAGTCCGACTCCTTCCTTGAGATGGCGAGTGCAAGGTTGGATAAGGAAGATAACCAACAATTTGCGCGCCGCTGGTGATAATGAATGGATTAATTTATTAGTTAGGGCTTAAGCCCTCAGCTCACCCTGTCCGGAAGTGCTTCAAAAATAAGAAGATAAACCAGTCTGCTTGATATAAGGTCCTTCCGAGTGATGAAAGGTGTGGCAACGCGTGTAGACTCCTACGTTGGAGGTCTTCGGTCATTCTGGGGAAGTGGGCTTTTAATCATTTTGTATTTCTCACGGCCCCATTTCTGTGAGGTTGCTGACAACCCTCAGCGAGTTTGTTTCTCACACTAACCGTTCGGCATTTAACTGCAGGCCCCTTTCAGTTACGAGAGAACATTAGGACACACAACACGCGTGATTGGAGAGGGATCAAGGCCTCAATTGTTGTATTCGAACTCGGACAGAATTCCTGTACAATCCGAAGAGTCCAAGACAATAATAAGCTTTAATCAACTTAAAGCAGCAGCACCAATAATCTTGCAAGATTTTGTTTTCAACAGACTCATCTCTTAATCTGTACGTGCCATCATGATGTTTGTTTAATTTATTCCGACATTAAGGCACCTGTTGGGACAACCGACAGCTGAAAATCTTTTCTCTGCGATTGGTAAATATTGACACAAACGAAACGTCAGCTTTGTCTGTTCACCGATTTATGATTTCGTTTTAACAGGGACGAACGATGGGTATTAAGGCCCGTCGCTAAATCAAACACACGGCGTGGGTGATTTGGTTATGAATCGGGTTTTCTGAGAAAGTAAATTGCTGCGATAACGGGATTGAGTTCAATCTTGATTGGCTCATCCTGTACCCTTAACCCTTCACCCAATAAGCCCATTATCACTAACGAAAGGGAAACACTGAAGGATATGCAAAAGAAATGAAATTAAGGCTTCACAAAGGCATGAAGTATCTTCACTGGAAATCCAGACGAAAAACGAATTGCCTGTTGAATTGGGTGTGTTTTTTAAAGTCCAAGGGTTGTAACACACCCTTGGAGCCTGATCCATTTAAAAAGTATTCACGGCCACATGACATCTCGCTGGACGACTATAGCTTCGTTCTCTCGACATTCATCCAAGAAGTAATCATTCGCATACCAGTTTGCCTCACAGGATTTTATTGTTTTATCGACAGAAAAAGGAACGTCTACCCACTCATGCCCTTTTTCTTCAGTTACGTAATGCCCAACGTAAACACCAGCGCGGGGATGAAGGACAATGCACACACAGCACACGCCGTTCGCCATTAGGACAGCTCTTGAAACATACATTCGCAAACGTCAGTCCCCCCAACCACGCCTGTGCACGAAATTCATTCATAAATCGAGGACAAGAGAGAGATGCCAGATGCTGACGGTATGACCAAGGCCAAGATCGTTCAACTTGAGGGGGCACTTTGTGTGTATGGCTTTGTGTTTGGCGAGGCACAGATCACAAAATGATTTTCAGATGGTGCGTAAAACGACGCAAACAACGACGACGACGACGACAAAATGAAACCAAACAAAGCCCGCACAACAAAAACTTCCAAACACTATGTGGTGTGCGGTGTGGTGTGTTTCGGGGATGGGATGAGCGCAAATGTGCCCCGAAATGCAGTGCGACGCGACGATAAGAGTTTGCGTTCAATTTAATCTGGGTCTGCGGGGCATTAACCACACAAAGAGACGACTATTCACAGGAAGAGTGTGGATGAGGAATATGGCAAATATTCGGTTTTCGCATTTCCGCGCAACTCCTTTTGAATACGGGCTTTGTGAGAGGGATGCATTGTGTGTGATGAGAGAATGGGAAGCGTGATGGCTGATGGCTGTGTCTGCAGTTAGTCAGAGGGAGTTGTGTGGAGTGTGGAAAAATTATTTTCAACTGTCTTCTGACAAAACGTTGGAATGTGTGACAAATGTATGGAAAAGGCGCTAGTCTGAGATCAAAACATGTCCAGACGCAAATTTTGCTGAGAAAACGTTCAAGATGTAAAAGAGGCTGCCCAGAATTTAGACAATTTGACATCACTCTCGGGGAAATATTGTCGAAAAGACGCATTTCAGGGAGAGAGCAGAGTGCTTCACGAATTCTTCCCTTAATTGCCCTGGGGTACTGTTTAGGCCAACACTCAAGGTATAGCACGCGCAACAGGAGTGTTTGATGAGGAATTTAGGCTTCAATTCCTGAATTGGAACTGTGCCCGGAATCCTGTGTAATCCGAAGAGTCCAGACATTGTGTGTTAACCTACGAAACAAATGGTATACAAAAAAGTGCACATTTGCTGTGCCTTTGACTTGACTCACTAAGAAACTCTAAAAGAGAATGCATTTGAGTTGGTCCTAAGTGTGGCCACAAGAAGGTGTTAATGCCGGTTGTAGTCGTAAAGCAACACCAACATTTGAAAGTTATGTACAAATGAATTTTTAATGCAACGAACGCATAATATGCGGAACCCCTAATTAGATTCTTTGCCTCTTTTTTGGATTGCTAGACCGAAACAGCTGTTGCACTGGCCAAGAGTCTAATCTCGGGAAGGAATTCCTTTCAAATCGCTTCACACTTCCCTTCCTTTACCGACTTCTGCATATTTTCCGTCACAAAATGTGTGCCAAGAAGTTGCAATCTTGACACGCATTTAAACTCCATCATCGCAGACGCCCTGAGAACGCGAAACGTCTTCCATTTCACAATCATAGTGAGTAACCCAAAGGATTTCCTTCTCCATCCACCATGTAGCAATTTCAAAATTTATCAATTTCATAGCAAGCCATGCGGCGCTCTAGTGTCAAGGTTATCAAGCGTTGACATTTAGCCACCGGTCTCCCACGAAGCGATTAAAATCCGTTTTTGAATATAGAGCGACCGCTAGCACCAAACTAGTTCTTCACTATTTGTTTAGATCATTAAAACCAGTCACCAGCTCAAAGAACCGGTCATGTGACACACGAAACACTTGCCCTGCACATCTGATTCACTGTACTCTGACTGCCTTCGTCAAAGGAGGCACATTCACAGCTTCGCCAGGCGCATGTGCTGCTGTCAGACGCAAAAAAGAAAACATCCGAATAGCCCTGGTCCTCTGCGAAGGCATGGGCATGTAATCACTTCTCAAAACGTCCCACAAACGACGTTTTCACACACAACAGACCAAAGGAGTCCAACCAATCCCACGGCAACTGTCCACCTGCCGCAGATGTTTCAATTCGGCAAATCATTTCAACACACACTACCACTGGTCACAGCACAAACGCACGCTTCCAACAACTTACCGCGGCGATCTCCTTTTCGATTTCTCCAGCACGTATCACCAGCGGGCCACGCACGGCGTACTCCATTGTGATCAGATTGGAGTTGATGTTCTTGATGTTTATGAATTTGGATGACATCTTGGTACCGGTATGCACGAGTCTAGCGCTTGAGAACAGAACCGACGAGGATGGACTTGTCAAAAGGCGCGATGTTTTCAATGACGATGGCGATGGCGATGGCAACGATGAGTCTCCTCCCGACGCACTAGACACTTTAAAAGCTGCTCCTTTACTGCCAAAAAGTTGGCGCTGCTGCTGCCTTAAATGATGAACTGAGCTTTTCCAGCGGCGCACTGCATTGCTAAGCATCGCCCTTGTGGGCGCTGAGTTTTTCGCAAGCAAACGACTCATTGCGCTCTCCTCAAAGTTTTACCGGTTCTCTTAAATTCGTCTGCAAAGAGAGCGCGACAGCTGGCGGTTTTTGTCGGCACACGTAATTGCGCGGGAAACTGGTTCGAGTGGGGTCGTTGGCTTTCACTTTGGCACAAGGAAACCGGTGATCCCTCCACAGGAATCACAATGGGTGTTATGATGCGTTTCTTTTTCCACCGTTTCTGAGCCGTTAGATTGCTGTTACTGCTGCAAAGAGAACCAAAGAGGGGCGTGAGTGCGATGGTGCGGTAAAAATTGATAACAAATGCTTAAAGGTGGTGTGGTGTGATAAGGAGAAGGGCGAAAGCTTTTCGGTTTATCCACATGGTTATGCAATGAAGGGGGATTTGACCACAGTGCCGGTTTTTTGGTGAGTATCAGTATTGATTTTGAAAGGAGGCGAGGGAATTTGGGGGCAAACCTGCCTACATGCGAGGGATGTGTTCTTTCACATGGGTCGCGGATTGCGTTGAGGCGTGCTTGATTTCTTTTGTGGGGGGGGGGGCTTGTAACAGAATGTGGTGAAATTGGGCTTGATATCAGTTTCAGTGCAGGTCAACAAAGCTGCCGAGGAATTGCGACGCTGGAAAAGAAAATTGAAGTGAAGGAAGACTGTGACAAACTTTTGGGGTAATTTTTGGGGTAAATTGTGTGAAAGTAAGTGTTGTTCCCTTTGGCGGAAATTAAGGCGAGATATGAGTTCTTTGTTTGGCGCTCCTTTTCAGTGGGAGATTGGACATAAATTTGCTTGAAGTCTTTCTAAGCCTGCCACCCACCATAATTACCGTGGGTGTCCTCTTCTGTGGGGCGGTGGTCGACTGGAGTTATGAATAACAAGAAGATTTACGCTTGGGTCACGCTTTTGTTTTCTGTCATTTCACAAATGCGGATGGGGGAGACACTGGGGAAACACTGAAAAAGATATTATTGCATTATGGAAATTTGCGGCTATTCTTGTTACACAGGGATGTAAATTGAGAACCTTATACAATAATTTAGGCTAGCACTACATGCCGCGGATCTCTCTTGATGCACACAAAATTTAACCGCATTTGTATGTACAAACCAGAATGGGGAAAAGGGGCAAAAAGGGAACGAAAGACCTCCAACAGGAAGGAAGAACGTTGTACATGTCTATAGTCCATATTTAGATAAAATTTAATTTGGAAATTATAGAAAAGTACAGATTTATTTTCCTTAATTGACAAAAAAAACAGACATTTCGGTCGTACAGCCTAATAAACATCGCATCCTTATCGATGTCAATTTCTTTGAACTAAAACTATATATATAGGGATAGAATCGCCGCAAAGACATGGCTGCTGGTTGTCTAAAGAATTATAAAAAAATTCAACAATCCCACCCGAAAAAATTTAAAGCCAAAGATGAAAATAACTTTCATCTTATGCCCCCTGCGAGATGGCCACAAATCAAAAAATATGTCTATGTTTTTTTTGCAAGAACTGCTATTCTAGAGATCTCAAATGTGATCCTGTTCTTGTTCTTGTAAGGGATCTGCGATCCTTTACTCCGCAAAATAAAAGCGCATTTGTGTCTTATTATCCAAAGTCGATCAGAAAAGGCCGCTTCGCTACTTTTATTTTTTTAAGGTTTCCTGCTACTCACACTAGAAAAAGAAAATCCCCCTGATGTATTCTTTATTTTATTCTTCCACTTTATTTCTATGCATATGAGGATTGTTTGTTATCGCTGTGGCGTAGTGGGTAAGTGCGTCGACCCACACGCCAAAATTCTAATTACGATTCCCTGATGAGACACCTCGCATTTTTATACAGCACAACCTCTTTCGAGTTGCTAACAACACACAAAGAGTACTCATTGCCTATAAAAAGCTTCTTAAATCTCGCCGTTCGGAATCTGCAAAAGACTGGGTCCCTTCTACTCGTGAGAGAACAGTAGCACGCACAACACGAGTAGTTGTTGTAGTAGCCAGGCCCTGGTCCCTTGTGGGCTGAAGTGCCACTCAATCATTATTATGAAGATTGTCAATAATGAGGAGAAGTTTTAAGCTTGATGTAAGTCAAAGATTTAAAAAAAAAATCCATTAAATTATAAGCCATTTCTCGTTTCATAAGGATTTTCTAAAATTTCATTTCAGTAACCTACACAGTCCAAGAAAAATTAGGAATCACTTGAGTGTTCTAGTTTTTTTATTTCAGATTTTTTCTTTGAAGACCGTCCACAAGAAGTGCTATGAAGTTAAATCTTCAGTTGCATTTTCTCAATTGACGGTTGAGAGTCGCACTTCTGATGGTCAAATCTGATTTTCCAACTTCGTTCGGAATTGTTAAAGGTGGTCGAAAAGATCACACAGAACATTTTCCGTGCATTTGCTTGGCAGCGCAGCTCTTCGAAAGACACCCACAAGTCCGAGTGGGAGACATTGTGGGTTCTCTTTTTAGTAGTCACATGCAACGCGAAACAAAAGTTGTAATACTGATATAAGTTCCACTTAATATGGAGGAGGATCAACAAGAATTCCCTACCCGCGACTTAGACAAGGATCAGGGCAAAGCAGTTGGAGATGACTTAGTTGGCGCTCATCTTTTAGACATGGTCGGAGGGAACTATACCCACAGTATTGTCTGTCCGGTCCCTAAAAAAGGTGACCCGTTTGACTGCGCCAACTATCGAGTCTCCTCAACATCGCAAAGAGGATCCTCTCTGCCGTTTTGTGAAAAAAAACCGTTATCTGACAGGTCTTATTTAATCCGTTTTCAGGCCAGGGAAGTTCACCATCGACCAAAGTTTCATACTAGAGTTGATCTTGGCAAATACTCAAGAGATGCGAATCGACACCCAACACCTATTCGTTGATTTCAAGGCTGCAAATGACAGCGTTCATAGAAACGAACTAGACAATGTCATGTCTAGTTTTCACATTCCTGTCCAAGTAGTTATATAAGCAAGTTGACGATGGAGAGTCCCTATTGCTCCATCAAGTTCGGAAGATGGAACTCACTGAGACCTTAACTGTCAAAAAAGTTTTCAGACAAGAGAAGATCCTGCGAAACACAAATGCCAATACCAGATGGACGATTTTCCAAAAGTTCATTCAAATGCTTGCTTGCGCAGATGACATTGACGTGATTAACTGTTTACAGCGAGCCGTCAAATCGATACCTCTTGGTATTGAATCAGAAGCGGCTTAAATGGGTCTAGCTGTGAAGGCAAGTCAAATTATGTACTATGCTATCACCAAAGAAGGACACACAATATCGACGTCACTGACAGAGCATCATAGTTAGTTAGTTAATTAGACTATTTTATTTCAAAAAATGGGGTTGCCTACAAGAGCCTTATAATGGCAGCAGATTGAAGTACTCAAGGATTTCGTCTACCTCAGCGCTGAGATCAAGTGCAGAAAAACTTTTGCCAATCGTTGTTTTCTTTTGCTCAAGAGGCAATTGAGTACCAGAGCTATCGAAACACCAAGCTGACTTTAATAACACTTGGATCATCCCTGTTCTGCTTTTTGGTGCACATGGACTCTACTAAAGTGGATGAAGAAGTTTTTGGGCGTTTTGGAAGAAGAGTTAATCGTGCGATCTGTGTTAAAACATTCAAACACGAACTGTACGGACTGTACCGGCATTCACCTATATAGTTAAGCGTGGTCGTTTCCAAGGCTTAAAATGGGGAAATCATGAAGAGCAAATAGTCACCACAGTTTCAGCCCAAGAGTCTTCAATTCTGAACCATTGGGGCAACGCAAGAGAAGACGCCCTCGAAGAAAATAGCGCACATATGTAAGTGGAGAAGGACCTCAACGAACTTGGTGTGCGCAACTGGAGACACCTGGAAGAAGAAATACCGATACACATAAGTAGCTGTACAGCATTTGTAGTAGTATTAGTTTAGTGCTTGGTACACATTACGACATACATTCGCTTAAAATGGGTTTTTGGTTCATGTTATATACTCAGATCTTCCCTTTCGATTTCAAAAATAGTTACTTGAAAGGGACATCTTTTCAAGTGTCACATAAGCTCTGTCACATTTTTGTGATTGTCACAGTAAAGAGAGCAATTGCAAATTTTGAGCATCCCCCGCTTCAGTTGTTCACAACCATGCATGAAGATGCATTTATTTTCATTCAATTCGATTCAATACGAACTTATCAGTTGGCGACCTTTGAATGACTTTACAATTCCAAATTCAAAACAACTCAGAATTCAAAGCGCGACGAACGCAAAGAGATCTCTGCAACCAAAACTTAAGAGAGCCCCTCGGGTTCGACAAAAAAAGCTTTCCAGTGATCTCCAGCATAGCGAGCACCCCAACCATCCAAAGCACCAACCAGCTGCATACAGCCGCGTCCATAAACCCATCCCCACCAATCACATCTGCGCGGACTGCACCTGAAACGAATATGTTTTCGCCAAGGCTATGGACTAAAAATATGAATTCTTGGCGACGACTCAAAAGTTATTTCGAATGGTTCTTGCAGAATCTGTTGAAAAACACAGAACTGCTTCAGAAATCGGGAGCAGAAAAAAATTTAGTGCGAAAATATTCTTTGTGAGTTATGGGCCCCGAGCGATCATTGCGTGTCACGTAATCTGCCGCAAGGGTATTTCTGATTGAATTCTACAATTTGATAAACAGGTGGTTATTGGCACTTTGCCAGTTTCAAATCAAGGCACACGCAAGCGAGTCCCCCTTTCGGCGGATTTTACACATGAGGAAAGTGGGATATCTTAGAAATGATAGCTTATCGTGTGCGTGATAAGGAGGCGGAATCCAACGTCGCTCTGAATAAATACTCAGTCACTCAGTGACTCTTGTAGCTAGGAGGGGGACCGTGATATCTTATGATGTGTAGAGGCAGAAGCCACGCAAAAGATAAGATAAAATGAGTTTATTTTTAAAGATCATGAGGAGTGGAAAAAAACATGTTTTGGAAAAATGCGCGCACCGTCTCATTCATGGGAAATGTCGAGGGGGCGTGACTGACAATTAATTTTTTGAATAAACACGAGCAAAGGTAAACAAATGAATGTGTTGTTGATAGGGGATCATTGACGTCAATCGTAATTAAATGAACAATAAGTTTGTGACAGCCGCCTGCCACTGGTCGGGGCTTTTGCCTTGAAACGGATCTTTATTCTTTTTTCCTACATTTCAGTGCTCCACTTCAATCGAGACAATGCTCAGAGTACAACTATCTCCGAAACCTCCGTTCGAAGTCGGCACTGAACTGTAGGTCCGCTCCACTTGTGATGGAATAATATGGAAAAATAATAATGGACACGTTTGGTTGTCTAAGGGAGGCCCTGGATTGTACAGTCATCCAATTTTTTTATTCACCTAATGTGCGATTTTGGGTATTCTGAGAGGCCTAAGTTGAAGTTGATTCGGGTCCGACTACTGTATTGAAAGCCTGAAATTTTAGAATGCTTTCTTCCCGTGAAGTAAAATATTAAGTAGTAGCTCTACTTCACCACACCTAACTGTATGCACCACGTGTGAATTCAATGTCAATATCAGAAGACATCGAGTTGTAATGGCCTTTGCTGCGTCGTTTGTCATTTTTCTGCGCTCTCAACTGACGTTTTCTTATCACAGATTACGGCATTTCCCTCGCCAATGTGTAACCTTGAATAAAACGAATTTATTTTAAGCGACCATTAAAGTGTTAATGTGATAAGACGTCAAAAATTCTCAAAGTGATGTGAGCTCTATGAAATTAGCTTTTTAGTGAAAAACGATTCCCATTCATTTTTGAGATTAAACTCTGCGGTATAGAAGTTCCAAGACCAACGTCACGCCATGACGAGCCTCAGGCTTCTTGTCATAGCCTGCGAAATTGCGAAAGTCATAATAAGACTGATAGGCGAATATATTTCATTTGAGCTAAGAGGTCACAGATCAAATTTCACACATAAGATTCTGTAGAAATAAAGGCAACGATTTGGAGGAAAGAAAAAAAGGTCTGCAGTAATAATGCCGTAAAATATTTTGAGTTTTCTCCATACGACACTGCCAAATATAGAAGAAGAATGGAAACGTTTTCAAGAAGCCATCAAAGAAGTTGCCACTACTGTCCTGGGTTTCATGTCACCACCTACAAGGAATCCATGGCGACGTCGAGTGCAGGCAGTTGAACAGGAGGCCTACAAGGCAACGCTACATCCAACAACGAGAGCTGTTCGTGAGCTCTACTAACAGAGAAGAAGAGAAGAAAACCGACTCTTCAGAAGGAAAGAGAGAAAGCATGAGAAGCGCGCGGTTGAAGAGGTGGAGTGGTGCTATGGCAGGAAAGTTTTACCGAACGTTCGGACCGAAGCTTGCCGAAAACAAAATAGACAACTGCTAGTAGAGTCGCAATCGATATTGAGAATCTGGAAATATCATTTTTGCAGACTCTTAAACGGCGATGACGGCCCAAATCCCTCTGTTAGGCAGAATGTTGCACTCAATTCAAGACAAGCATTCCGTCCCCCGACTTAGACGAGGTCAAGGTAGCAATATCGAGACTGAAGTCGAACAAAGCTGCTGGAGCGGACGGTCTGTCTGCAGAACTGTTTAAATCAGCTAGAGATAACCTCGTAGGGCACATGCACCAGCTCTTCTCTATGATATGGTCGGAGGAAGCGTGCCTGTGTGAATGGAATCTCAGCGACGTTTGTCCGGTTCACAAGAAAGGAAACCCGTACGACTGCGCCAACTAACGAGGGATCAGTCTCCATACCATGTGTAGGATGAAGATGGAGAACTCTCTCTGTTCCGCCAAGGTCGGGAACGAACTCAACGATACCTTCAATGTCAAAAAAGGTTTTAGACAAGGCGACGCACTGTCATGTGACTTCTTTAACACCATTCCCGAGAAAAGCGTGTGTAACTCACAAGTCAACACCAGAGGCACGATCTTCCAAAAGTCAGTTCAATTGCTAGCTTACGCCGACGACATTCACGTAATTGGACGAACCCTGCAAGCCGTTAATGAGACGTTTCTTGGTATTGAATGGGAAGTGGCCAAAATGGGGCTGGTGGTTTATGAGAGTAAAAGGAAGTGCATGCTGTCATCAAGGAAGGACACAACATCGGCGTCTCGGACAGAGCGTCACACTAGGCAGCAGAAACTTCGAGGTAGTTAAGGACTTCGTTTACCTCTGCACCACCGAAAAATCGCTGTTTCTTTGGGCTCAAGAGGCAATTGAGTAATAGAGCCCTCTTTCGAAAGACTAAGCTTGCTTTATATAACACCTTGATCATCCCAGTCCATATTTACGGTGCGGAAACTTGAACGCTACTAAATGTGGATGAGAAAGCCCTCGAGAGAAAAGTTTTGCACGCGATTGTTGGTCCTGTTTGCGTTGATGGCATCTGGAGGAAAAGATTTAACGACGAACTCTATGGGCTGTACAGCGACATGCGCCTGGTCAAGCGTCTTCGTATACAGCGCATAAGACGCCAAGTAGAGCGTATGAACACCATTGCTCCGGCCCGAAAAGTCTTCGAATTCGAGCCATTGAGACAACGCAACAGAGGAAGGCCTAGGCTAAGGTAGAGCACACAAGTGGAGAAGGACTTCAAACAACTTGGAGTGCTCAACTGGTGGCAGCTAGCGAAAGATCGTGCTGGCTGGAGAAGTATGTTGGTTGAGGCCCAGGTCTACTCCGGAGAGTAGTGCCACTAAAAGAAGAAAAACAATGCAACACCTTCCGAAATAAAGAAGTAAAGAAGATTCTGACTAATGTGTATATTTTCACACATTACATTCATTTCAAAGGAAATTCGTCTATTTGGGCGTGAACTGCGCTTTAGATTTGGAACTGTCACTGAGAACAATTTCCAACATAGTCAAATGAAACAAGTTTCATCTGCTTTCTTTGTTATGAACTTCCATTAGGAAATCCTAAAATACATGACAAAGACTCTTGGCATGGATTTTGTTGAGGCAATTCCAAATTTTCCCATTCCTTTATTGACAGCATTGTTGAATTGCCAAATTGAAGAAAGACCTTGACGTATTAGGTCTCGAGGGAAGCACGCTGCGTGGGTGTGTGGTTCCACTTTGTCTTGGCGGAAATTGGAACAGAGGAATGATGAAAGCGAAATGAATCTAGTCAGGTGTCAGCTGATTCAGCAATAAGTGATGGTAGATGTACGAGAATATTGAACCCTGAGGAATATCGAAAATTAGTTTTTTTTTCATTATTTTGGGAGCATGGGACATCTCCATCTTTGTCGGTTGGTTGCAGCTGTCTAAAAGCTTTTTCAAGTGGTGTTTCATTGCGTTAGTTCCAGGAGTACTGAACGCCCCTGAATCTTTTGCATTGAGGGTTCCGTTTCAGAGCCTTGCCACCGGATATTTTTCCGGATGATATTTCTGATCTATTCCCATATGCATCTGTTAGTTTGTATCTTTTCATTTTCAACAGCGGTGTTGATGGTGTTAGGTCAGATCAATTCAAATATGATAGGGAAACATTTGCTGATGAATACAAATCAGGTTTTGCTTCCATACATGAGTATTTAGTTTCGTAAGTTTCTGAAATTCGTGTTTCTGGAAATCTGGAATCTGGAATTCTGTTCTTGCTCTTCGGAGTCTGCGATTATTATACTATCATGAGAGAAAACAACATGAGTTGTTGCTGCTTGTCCTGGTCCCTTGTGGGCTGTAGTGCTACTCGATTATTATTATTTACTTTCTGGGGTACTTCTCTCACACTGAAGACACTCCATATTTCAAGTCGGTTGATAGGCTTAAGAGTCTCGTGCTATCTATAAATAGAAGGTATTCGCCATTCTGTAGACTTTGTATTGGCTGTAGACTGTGGTACTGACAGAGTATTGGCTTCTTGTACATAGGCAGCTTCAATGTGGGTAGAAGCCAACTTGTTCGTCTTAAAATTCGTAAATCGTAAATTTCAACCTTCGACTTTGTTTCGAAGTCCCCCTTGTATAAATTTTGCAAGAGCCTTGTATATGGAGTGAAGACAAGTTATCCCGCTCTAGTTGCGGCATTTTTTCAAGTCATCCTGTCTTGATATCTCCAAGAGTATGCTTATCTTCCGAAATGTAGAGTTTCTTGTCCCGTCTTTCTGATGTGAGGTTATAGAAGTTCAGTTGACGTTCTACTGTCAGCGCGTAGCATTCTACTCCCGCCAGCGAATGATGATGAAAATACACTATGTTCATAGTGAACGCTGTCGCACAATCAGGGGAAATATTATTTAAGGCCAATACTCAAAAAGATTCATTAAAGACTCTAAATGCAACCTCTGGTAATTGAAAGGTTATTTATTGCCACTCATGGGATAAGTCTCTGATATCCAACAAATCAAAAAACCCATTTAAGGTTAATGATCAAGAGCCAATGTCCAAACAGCTGAAACACGCATTTAGTAATAAATTGCCAAAATCGCTGGTAGCGAGTAAACAATGTTAATAACAACTCCACTTAAGATCCGCCTATTAGTTCAGATATCAGAGAAATTACTTCACTACACGATGTAGATACAATATCTTATCTACTTGGCAGGCATGCACCCCATTTAATGACGCCCATGCATATAGTTAGGGTTGGCTATCTATTGGACCAGGTCCAATAAACCATCGAACAGGGAAAATAAATTCGGATCGTTAATAACAATCAGTTAGGGGCGCCAGTTCATTAACTCACAATGGGGGTGAGTTCATTGTGCCGACACAAATGGCCAAGTGACACGCAAGTCAATTTAGTGTCAAGAGAAATATGTCTCGAGCTCTTGACACGGCTGTGAGAAAACAAATTAGCGCAAATCAAGTCACTTGTCTCGAGCTTGAGGGGTGCTGCTATGTGCTTATGAGGCATCATGCAAACAACGGGAGTGAAAGTGTAAAGAGGCGGCTAGACAATTGACAGCTTGTTGCTGAATTCAACGCATACGATAAAGAATTTGTTGAGGCAGGTCTTTGCACTTATCGGCGGCAGTTCACTTTTAGATTTAGATTTGTGGAATTTAAATGCAGAGACACGCGTAGACTTTAGATTGAAATTTGGTGGGTAGCCTATACGTTGCGGCTTGTAACATATTTAGTGATGAGGAGACTATGCAATGTGAAGAAACTCAACAGCAGGTGGAAACTTATGGCTCTATTTGGTAGAGAGATTTTCAGAAATTAAAAATAGACTGTTCAGGAGCGAGTTAATGTCGATCGTAAAGGGTTTCGTTTTTATTTCGTTTGTAATGCAAGCGTGCCCACAGCACTGTATTTATTAAGACAAGCTAAGTTATTAAGTTCCGTTCTTTTGAAATACAATGCACTACAGAAAGCAATTTTTTCTATATTTTGCAGCTATGAACATGGCTTCGGGTAGCTAAGTATACTAGTTTTTGACTGAAATATTTTAGGGTTCCCATGCAACATGCGAATTCAAACAAAGGGCCTTGTCACTAATTCTGTTGCATTCTTCGTATCAGTAGTTTCCTAATTTTGTAGGTACAGTTACGGACAAAAGAATATTACCACTGAATATTATTTAGACTTTCATAAAAAACTAAAAGCATTTTGTAACTTTTGTTTTTTTTTTCTTGTTGGGAAGGAAGTACTGTTACCAACAAAGAGAAATACGCAAACAGACGCCATACTAAATTTTATTTCAGAGAGAATAGGGTAAATGTTTGGTGTTTTCTGTTCGGTCTTATTGTTTTGTCCATAACTGTGCGTATAGTGTTATTCATTTTCCGTTTTCGAAAGTAAAGCTTAATAAAAAACACACAGCTAAACAGTTTTACTGAAAATTTTATTGATTTATAAAGTCTGGAAGTTCCCATTCATTTATCATTCAAATAGGAAAGGATTCAAAGCATGTCATTCTTTAAAGGTAAGTTTTTAACACTTTTTGCAAGTTTCACCTAACATGACACACAAGTTAAGCATTGTTGATTTTAAACGCGTCAACAGTTCATGGATTATTCTTGTAAGGACCGTCCTCTGTGTAGCTCCACAAAAAGGAAGTCTAGTATCAAATTGTATCAAATCGAATGATCTTGGTTGCCAATTGATTTGGTGGACAGAATGTGAAATTACGGGACGAGGAAACCTTTCACGCAATGAAGCCAGTATTGATCGTGTTACGTTACTTGTTGTTCACGCTTGTTGGAACCATAAATTATCGAATATTAAAAATTATCAACCGCTGACCAAGAAAACTCGGTTATTAATCGATCACAGTGCTCCGAATTGACATGGACACCTTTGAGAGACTGCAGAACAATGAAACTTGTTAATCAGCAAATTGCCACTCTGTATGGATACAACGGCATCTCGTCGATCACTTCAGAGTGTTTTAAGCTCAATATACGGCAATTTTGTTTGTTTACATTTTCATAACTATCAGGAGAGAAATGTGGCTCATCACTGAAGAAAATTGTGTTCGAAAAATCTGTTCTGCTGTTCGAACACCCAAGAAGGCTGTCTATGGCGTTGTGAATGTTAAGCAGGCTTCAAATGTTGCCTAAGTTGAAGTCAATAAGAACGGAGATGCAAATCCAAATGCAACATACACCATACTGAGGTGTATAACACATTAAATTGCTGCGGGCACACGGAAATGGATAAACTCGAATCATCAGCAACATTTATACTTAATAATAATTGAGGGCATCGCTGCAGCAGCAACTACTCGTATTGTGGGTGTTACTGTTCTCTCACGGGTAGAAGGGACCTACAGTTTCTTGCCGACTCCAAACGGAGACACTTGAGAAGCTTTTTCATAGACATTTGATACTCTTTGAGTGCTCTCAGCTGCTCTGAAGAGGTGGTACCGTGGAAATATGCCAGGTGTTCCGTCCGGGAATCGAACCTGGGACGAGTTGACGCATTTACCCACAACGACACGGCGGCCACTTGTATCCCTTGTACTAACAGCAGGAATAATTTCGGCTGACTGTGGATTACAATCGAGGAGAGAAGGGGAAGAGTTCGGCAAAAGCAAAATGGAAGAAACAACTTGCGTGATCGAAGTGTTCCGTTTATTGGGTAATGCAAGAGAGAGAGAGAGAGAGCGAATTCGCATTGCTGCTCGTATTCATAATAAAGCTGGGCTTCCGGTCAATAACTCTATCAGATGATTCGAACACAGATTTTGAGAAAATGGGTACCGTTGACTAAAAGTTCAAAAATGTTTCTTTAACAGGGTGATTCTATGTGTTTCGATTTTGTTCTTTTTTTATTTTACTACACAATGATCTCCAACCCTCTACTGATACCACTATTACCGATATCATTCGCAACTCTGAGTCACGCTTAACATTTGTGGATGATACTCGACCGATCAGACCACATCCAGCACGTAGTGAAGAAACCTTGGCAGCTGCAGCTGAGAGTGTCCGCGAAGACCGTGACGAATTAGTTTGTCGTCGTTCTCAGCAGTTTGGCCATGCTGTTGGTCTTTGTGCTTTTTATAATTCAAACACATGGTCTGCGGGAGTTTTTTCGGTTTCAACAAGACGGCGCTACGAGCCATACAGTGCTCTACAGATTGGACGCTTGAATCCAACGATATTACACCTTTGGACAATTTTGTCTCGGAGGATATATAAAGTTTTAAGTCCTCGGGAATTAGGAACCTACGACTGACGCTTTGGAAGTTAACATTATCTGCGCGATACTAGTCGCTATACCAGAGCGAGTCGCCCAAAATTTTACATTCAGAATAGATCACCACAGACGTAGTCGTAACCAACATTTACATGATATCGTTGTCAAAAAGTAAATGCCATGAACTGTTCTTTTAACTGATAATCCAGATTTTAAGTTCCCTGTCAAATTCATGCGTTTTTCTGAACCTTATAAATCAAACCTCACAATGAATCGAACCCGTCTAAGCATATTCTATTCATAACTAGCATCATTGGGAGTTTTAGAGGATTTAAGAAACCCTACAAATATACGTCTAAGCCTTCTCTAAGACATCGCATATTACGCAGCAAATGTGTGGATGCTAACCGCAAAGATAAACAAATTACTCCCCCATTGCGATGTTCTAATGAAATGGCGCATAATTCAATTCTGCAAAGTTTAAGCTAATGATCTAAGCACTCAGCAAAGCAATCCTAATAGAGAGCTTAAGTAAACAAATTTCCTACAGACGAGTTACCGATCAATGAATAGAATCGCCATTAGCATCTCCCAAACCCATACTCTCGACACAATGCCAAGCCAAACCAAAACTTGTTTTCACATTCCGGACTTGTGTTGAATGGAAAAAAATTCAATCGCAGCCTCCAATCGATTCGATCAGCTCGACTCAGGATCGACATTTCAAGATTGCGAACTTAAGTCAGAGTTTGAAAGTTCTAATTCCAAGCGATAGTGAGAATCTAGATTTTCAATGGCACTTACATGGAAACACAACAAAACAGCAAACAAAAACTGATAACCGACGTAATAGTCACTTATCAGCTCGCTGAGAGGTCGATCTTCTATCGGGAAACAACGCAAGCACTGGCCAACAAGTGGGCGACGAGAGAACACGCACTAAATGAGGCCGCCGATGTCCACCGGTAATGAGTGGACAAATGAGCGTTGCACACGATTTGTCAATAACAACTAACAAATGAAGATGGTGCGGTGCGGTGTCTGCAAGACAGGAAAATCAATAAATTCCTATCGCTGCCCCACCGTGAGACATTGCTTTCTGCCTTCCACGCTTATGGCTTCAACGTGTTTTTTTCGTTGCCCTCACATATGGCGGGGGTCTATTTATAGATACATACTTGAGCGTGTACACACGAAGCACTCCTGTACGTGCCTCGGTCATTCGCACAGAGGAGAAAACACAAGGATTCCAAGGTCGGCAGTGAAAAGAAAAAATCCGTGTCACGCAGGCTCTTCGTCCATCTGCGTTCATCTGTCTTGCAAAGCTGAGACGACTGATAAACAAGTGCAGGCGAATGCAAAGAAGACTGCCATCCAATCAATTCGCTTTCTTTTCGGCTGTTATGTCATCAGTAGAACAGAGAAGGGTTGTGATTGCTGCTGCACTTGTGGCATGCATCGCCCTTAATTTGGAGCGCATTTCAATTTCCTCTGTCCACGTAGGCAGATTCTTTTCAGGGACTGCTGTCGCAGGTTCCTGAATACACTTCTCAAAACGGTTCCCCTCCCCGTCCTCGCATAAGGGGGGCGAAAGAAACAAAATCAATAACCTAAACTCGAGGCTCCGATATCACTTACTTGTTAGAGTGCACATTCACTGAACAAAAAAACACAAAAAATTCACTCCACTAGCGAGGTGATAATTCAAAATTCCAGGCGAGGAACCGAATTTGGAGAAGAATACAACAAATCGCACGATGGTGCCTTGTGCGCGATTTGTTCCGGGGACACAGCGAGAACGCGAGAATCGATATTCACACAACACTACACGCGGCGGCAGTTAAGAGAAACTGAGTTTAGAAGCTTCTGCTGCGGCTTCTTGTAGTTTTGGTTGTGTTGACAGCGCGGCTGGGAGGCGGATCTGCGCAAGCTAAAATTTTGCACTTTTTTTTGATAGTGGCTACGGGCGTGACGGGGCAAAGGGGGCTTGTGGTGAGCGGAGAATTTTGCTTGTATTCTTGGGGAGACCATGTCATCAGTAGTATAGCATGTGTGACATAAGCTTTCTTTTGGAGCTGAAAGCTTACCTTTGCCGATGACAGATGGAGATGGGTGTGGGAGAAACTTTTCGCTTGACTGTGGGTCTAGTACTGGCAATGAGAAAAATGTAGTAGATTGAAATGTTATCTTAAAAAGGAAATTCTAATAATGTTTGTGGGTACGGAAGCAACGAATTTCCCCGTGAACGTGAATCTTCAATGTTTTACCGAAATTTTTTATTGACTTGACGAACAAGGAAATTTTGTTGATCGTCGATGGGATATTCCCTTTCTTTTCCCTAAGTGCAATCAAATGACATGTTTCGAGTAAATTAGGAAACATTTCTGGGAAAAGGTGTTTTGGTTTATTCAGACTTGACTGCAAAATTTCCCCTAGATTAGGAGCGGCTTTTAATTGCTGAACTCCCCAATTAGAGCTGCGTCGGATATCCCAATTGGGAGATAATACTTGATGGGAATTCTGTGTACTTCTCCTCATTCTATTTGACTCATCGTACTTTCCCTTTCTGTTATGTCATCAAATGTGTTGTCACCCTAAGCCATCGGAAAACATCTGTAATTTGACAATTGTAGAAATTTGACGAAAAAAACTATCCTGTGGCCAATTTGTTGTTAAACTTATTTGATTTAAATTTTTAAATTTGAAATAAGATGAGATTCTCTCCGGAAAATAGTAAAAGATGTTTTGACAGTATAGAAAGTGTAGAAATATGCAGAACTTTTAATAAATGGGGATAGACGAGTCTAAAGCAGTGATTCAATGGTAAGCAATATATTTTTGTCTGTTGCATAAACTCTTAGTAAATCGATATTCTTTTTATTTAAATTAGATTGACAAATGAAATATACAAGGACGAGCATATGGGACACCAGATCTGAAGTAATGAAGAACTATACCAGTGCAACGCCGTGTATATTTGGGAACAATTTAAAAGTATGCATTCAAGAACGACTGAAGTCCACAAAAAGCGCTCAGATTTTAATGTTTTCAAAATTGTCCATCAGCAAGGATTGTATGAATGTTGTGACGTAAATTTATTGATAAATGCAACACTCTATGCACTTGGCATACTAATACACAAAAAATATCCCTTTACAGCATCCATTCGGAAAAGCAATTATCAGCCATGTAATGGCAAGGACATTGATGACAATTTGTTTTAGTTTCCGAGCCAAGGGGTGCGTATTCAATTGAGGTCAAGAAGAATGCTGTATCATATATTGTATAATTGGAATGATAAAAAAAACAATAGTAGCATGAACCATCCTTAAGGGTCCAACCAAAAGGACAATATTAATTGTGAGTCACACCTTAAGTATTTTTTGCCCAAGTTAACCTCACACCTCTCTGTTTCAGTGCTTGACAAATTCAACCATGAAGAGGTACACAATTGAGCAGCGCCTTAAGATTGTTAAAGGCTTATACAGAAATGGGCGTTCAAATCAAAATGCATTTCGTGCACTTTATCTCAGCAACAAGACACGTTTTCACCTCACTGGATTCGTTAACAAGCAGAATAGCCGCATTTGGGCAAATTAGAATTCACGAGTGGCTTTTGAAAAGCCGATGCATTCACAAAGAATGATTGTTTGTTGCAGTTCACGGACTAGCGGCATTATCGGGCCGTATTTCTTTGAAAATGAGTTCGTCTTAGCATTTACCGTGAATGGTAAATCGCGAGATGATATCAGACTTCTTGTGGCCAAAAATCGAGGACATAGACCACCAACAGAATGGTTCCACTTGTCACATAGGCAACGAAACAATGACTTTCTTGTGCGGAATTTTATTCATCGACTATCTTAAGAAAGGCAGAAACATTAACAGCGAAAACTACATGGCATTATTGGTGCATTGTGGTCGACGTGGCGCAGTGGTAAGTGCATCGACTGCGGCGCAGAAAGTCTGGGTTCGATTCCCGGACGGGACACCTACAGTGGATCAAAGTGAAACTCGGACACCCCGCTGTAAATACGTAGTATTGAGAATAAAATAAGTTTGGATTGCGAAAGACGTTTGGTTTTATTTTATTAAAAAGCACAGTAGTATTTCTTAATAAATAACAAAAAACAAACAAAAACTTTAACGTACAAATAAATTAAGAAAATAAAATCATGACACACTACTAGAATTTAACTCAAAGTGAAACTCGGACAGCGGGGATTCGCCTTAATATTTTGCCTTGTAGCATGAAATTGTTTACAGAAAATATATATCACATTACTAATGTAGCCTTGTTAGATCGAATTTAAGTTTTTTCCAATACATCATTTGTGCAAGCTAGTCGCAACAAGAACAATGGGCAGGCAAAGAGGTCAAACATCTCTTGAAATAAGACAACTCATAGTAAAGCATTTTCAAGATAGAAAACTGTTCGCTATATTGCGCAAATTGTTGATCGGAGTCATTCAGCGGTTCATGACATTATAAAACGCTTTAAATATTTAAAAACGCAAAAAAATCGCAAGAAAACTAGTGCTAAAAAAATATCTTCGGATAGCGATGAACGATGGATTCTTCCGCAAATTAAAAAAAAAAAACATTTAGCGCCCCTAAACTAGCTTATGAGTTTGAAGAATACTTGGGCAAGAAAGTGAACCCCGAAACAATTCGCATTGTATTGCGCAAGCATAATTATAATGCTCGGGTTGCCAGAAAAAAACCTTTTATAAATAAAGTAAATAGGGCTAAACGGAGGACATTTGCTCAACTGCATCGGAATAGGAATATTTCGTTCTGGAATAACGTGTTATTCACAGACAAATGTAAATTTAATATATTTAGGTCGGATGGGCAGACATATGTGTGGAGAAAAGCCAACACAGAGCTAGAAGAAAAAAATTTGAGACCGACGGCGAAGCATGGGGGTGGCTCTGTGATGGTTTGGGTGTGCATGTCAGCCCCGGAAATCTCCAAATTATTGAAGGAATAATGGATCAATATAAGTATTTGGATGTATTGAAACAAAATTTGAAGCGAAGCATGCGAAAATTGGGGATAGAAAATTGTTACCATTTTTATCAGGATAACGGCCCAAAACATAAGGCTCTTAATGTACGCTTATGGCTTCTTTATAACTGCCCACATGTATTAGATACTCCACCACAATCACCGGACCTAAACGTCATTGAACATGTATGGTCCCATTTAGAACAGCAGCTGAAAAATTAGGACATTTCAAATAAAAAGGATTTGAAAAGGGCTCTGTTAGAAGAGTGGAACAAAATTGTTAAAAATTTTTGCAAAAAACTGGTTTCATCCATGCCAAAACGGTTAGAACACGTAAGAAAAAATAAAGGGTTTCCAACAAAGTACTAGCTACTAATTAATTGTATTTTTAATTAGGTTTGAAATAATTCTTTTATTTTTGTCCGAGTTTCACTTTGAGTTAAATTTTAGTAGTGTGTCATGAATTTATTTTCTCTAATTTATTTGTACTCTCAAATTGTTGTTTGTTTTTTGTTAATTATTAAGAAATACTACTGTGCTTATTAATAAAATAAAACCAAACGTCTTTCGCATTCCTAACTTATTTTATGCTTAAGACTAGGTATTTACAGCAGGGTGTCCGAGTTTCACTTTGATCCACTGTAGCATTTTTTCACGGCACCACCTCTTTCGAGTTGCTGACAACACTCAAAGGGTATTACTTGTCTATGGAAAGCTTCTCAAATCTCGCCGTTCGGAATAGGCAAAAAAACTGTAGGTCCCTTCTACTCGTGAAGAACAATAGCATGCACAACACGAGTAGTTGTTGTAGAAGCTAGGTCCCTGGTCCGTTATGGGCTGTAGTGCCACTCAATTATTATTATTATTGGTGCATTTGAGGGAAGAAATTGCAAAAAAAAAAATACAGTCCCATATAAAGAAGAAATTATCTTCCACCAGGACAATCCACCGTGTCACAAGTCGTTGGCTACCATGCCCAAGGTGCACGAATTGGTCTTTAAATTGCTTCCGCACCCAATTCCGTATTCTCCAGATCTGTCCCCGGCGACTTCTACCTCTTTTCAGACCTCAATAAGATGCTCGCCGGTTCATGGAGCATTGTCTAGAAAATGTGTTTTTAGTGGTTAGTCACGGAACTGACTGCGTGATGTGTTATACTCCTACGCGGCTTTATTTTTGGGAATTTGTGTTTCATGTCGGAATTTTTTCGGACTTCTGTCTGCAAACTCGTCCATTACTTAGGCCGTGAACCGGTCGTGTGTCCACAATGTACTTAAAATTTAACAAACCAGGTTAGGGACAAGCAACTTCTACTCGTTTCTGTGGCCAGCATACGCCGTAAATGTGGTTGCAGAGGACTACCTCCATGCGACATCGGCTCTTAATTATCAGTAGCTATGCTCAAGACAAATTTTTGGACAACTACCATTTCTTATGTGTATGTCAAACTGTTCCCTTTCCTAATGGGACTCGATTGAAGGCATTCCTAGGAAATCTTGGTGGATGGTCACTTTCTTGCCACTTAATCAAACCATCGATGAGGCAGATTACATTGACTCTGCCACGTACAAGCGTATGTCTCATCTTATCTGAGCGAGAAACATCGTCAAAAGAACGAAGGAACTTTGTGCCGGCAGACTGTTCCTTTAACCCAATTTTTCGATCATCTTTACAAAATTTTACAGTCGTAAGTAAGATTTGGGTGGTCGCTGTGGCGTAGTGGTTAGTGTGTCGACCGCCCCGCAGAAAGCCCAGGTTTTATTCCCAGACGGGACAAATCGCATTTTTTTCACGGCACCACCTCTTTCGAGTCTGCCTGCAACACTCAAAGAGTATCAATTGTCTATGAAAACCTTTTCAAAATCTCGCTGTTCGGAGCAAAAAAAAAAAAAAACAATAGCACGCGCAACACGAGAAGTTGCTAAAAAGGCTTGGCCCTGGTCCCTTGAGGGCGCAATTATTAAATTAGATTTGGAATGCGATGTGTTATGTGGTCTAAACCGTAGAGTTGGGACTCAAAGTGATGGTTTGGCAATAGAGGTTTCAGTAGAGCGCAGTAGTCCCTCGAAAAACGGTTCTCAAAGAACGCTGATTTTCGTTAGACAGCTGAACGATTTGGAGACACTGTTGTGGAGTAAGCTTTTCCATGATGATTTGCCGAAATATTCTGAGCAAAAAGGACAAATCAGCTTTACAGCAGTCGAGAGTGATCAGGCTACGACAACCTAGTGGAAACCTTACCTCACGATGAATCATATTTTTAGCATTCGGATAGTTTCACGATTCTTAATCAATAGAGTAAAAAAGTACTCAAACAAAAATAAAAACAGTCATCAAATAAATTTTTGAAAAAAGCGAAAGCAAAGAAAAATTAAAAATAAATATGAAAAAATAAAAAAAAAACAGAAATATTTTTTTAAATAAATTTTTAATGTATAACTTCCTAACAACCATTTATTTTTCTTTCTTTTTAAATCGTTTTCTTTATACGTATATATAACTATGATGTGATAATATTCGACAAAAATAAAGTAAAAATCATCTAAACAAAATAAAAATCAAATTTACACAGAAAATTATTGTGAACAAAATTACAAAAAAGAAACAGGAAATTGTTGAGTTCTTCTTAAGTTGCAAGGACGAATAAAACAAAAAAAACAATTGAAAAAAATTTTGTTTTTTTTTTTTTTCAACAAGGACACAAAACAAAAAAAAAGGAAACATATTTAAAATAAAAATTGCAACATGGATAGAGAGAGAGTGAGAGTATTGCGAAGAACACGCAACACGTAGCATCCCAAAATAAACTCTGTAGAGTTAGAAACTACAGGAAAAAAAAAACATAAAAATAATCATACAAACTAAATATTAAATTACACACACTTTATAATGTTTGCTCTGTTTTTTTTTTTACTAATATTTTTTTCTTCTCTTCCATTTATAGTGATATACATATATATTTTTGTTTTCATTTCGTCTTTCTCTACCATCGTGGCTTTTTCTTTATGTTACGTCATTTTTTTTTTACAATTTTTACATAAATATTCATTTTTTTTTTTGTAGTTATATACGATCAGCTGTTTTTTAGATTTTTTTTATTTTGTCTACTTTTATCGCGCTTCTTAATTTTAAACAATTACGGTGAAGGTTTGCTCGTTTCAAAAATGGCGTATAATCATCATTCTCTCTTTTCTTTTTTTCGTTATTGACATATAAAAATATATAAAATTCTCTCTTTCTATCTCTCCCCCTTTAATTAGTGTTTTTCTTTTCATTTTTTTTGTTGTTGTTGTTGTGTTTTAACTTTATACATTACATTCTCTACATATATATATATATAAATATATTTAATTTGTTCGTTTTCATTTAGGTTATATAATTGTTTCCTCTGTTTTGAGTGCGGTTTGCATTCAATTTCTTAAATTTTCTTCACTAGTCGCTTCTCGCTTAAGCTACAATCAACAAAACAGAAGAACAACGAATAATACGGAATCAAAAAAAAACAAGTGAAACAAAACAGAAAGAAAGAGAACTGAGTTCGAGATGAATTCCGTACAAGAAGCTTATAACATTTATATTCATTTTGTTAGTTTTTTTCATTAACAACTAAGATATGCTTAACAGTTACAGCAAAAAAAAAAAAAAAACATACAATACATGTATAACAATTTGCAATATATATGTTTTTTTAACTTAAAAGCTTAGCTTTTTAGCCGATTTGTTTAACATTAAAGGATTTTGTTTTTATTCATGGTTCCATCTTTAAATATAAATAATGTCTTAAAAAATATTGCTTTGATTGGAATGTTTTCTTTTCATTATTCTTCACATCTTTACATTTTCGTTTTCGTTTCATAAAAAAAGTTACATAGATTATTAATTAAAAAAAAAAACAAAAAAAAACTATTAACGGACGAAACGTGTTATTTTTTGAGGTCATTGCAAGTTCCAGCAGCAGCAGTGGCTTCAGTGGCGGGGAGGAATGTGTGTGTTTTTTGCTTCCAATTTTTGGAATTTGTTTTTGTTTTTCTTTATACAAAAATACTTGTCTTTTGATCTTACTCGTGTAAAATATTCTAAAGATTTTCTTCTTCTCTCAATATTGTCATCAAAATAGGGGGTGATCTTTTTTTGTTTCTCAAAATGGCAGCCGGAAGTTTGCGTCGTGTCTTGTGATATAGGTTTTCTTGCAGCTTTTGCTTGGACAGAGGTTCCCGATGAGTGCGTGCGTGTGTGTGGGTGTGTGATGTGGAGACAGAGGGGATTTTGGGGATTTTTGCACAAACAAAAAAAATCTGTTCGGTTTTTTTTTTAATTTAATATCAGCATTCAGACTTATCCTCTTCAACAAGATATTGCGTATCCTTGCCGGTATCCGCTGACGGATCCAGTTCCCTTGTACGCAACTGGAGCTGTGGCGATGACTTGTGCGTTATACTGCTGGGCGCTAATATTGCTGATACTGGCTCGGTGAATGGTCCAACTGTTTTCAATTTTGAATTGTTGACATCGTGGGGGACTTCGTAGATTCCTGGAAGAGACAAATACGGCCGGTTAGAGGAGTTTCTCGCGTAAATCGCTTAAGCAAAGCTGTCTCGAAGCTGCCCCCAAAACACAAGATCCCAAAGCTTTCCTTCAATCCTAGACAAAAGACAAACTCATTACATTCTTACCTGATCCATTGCCAAGTGATGGATCTGTTGTGGTCCCCGATTGCACTGCGTCGTACATTGGATTGGAGAAGTCGCGCGTCTTGTTGCTGTTGACTGTTTGCAGATTGTAGCTGTCTATTGGTGGCACCTCGCTCGGTGGCGGCATGTTCTGGAAGCCGGGAGCGTTGAATTCCACGTTTGTCCCGTGACGGAATGTCACGCTCTGCGACGACGAGAGCGTCGGCAGCCTGGCCAGTTTTCCACTGAAACACAAAAAAAATTCGATCATGAGTCACGCCCCTCTTAACGTAAGATCCTCGTTCCAACTTACAATGGCTTCTTCCTGATGACATACCACACTCCACCGGCAGCCAGGAGCACCAGTAGAATGACCATAATCGGCACCACGACTGCAGCCACGTTGCCGCTGCCGGGTCCGAAAGACTCGCTCACCGCCCGATCGCAGTGATCGCCGGTGTACTCCGGCAGGCACTCGCACTCCAGTTGGCCGTGGTCATTCTCCCTGCAGAGGCCTCCGTTCTGGCACGGGCACACTCGGGGTGACACACGTGGCTGTTCCGCCGGGGCGTCGCAAATCACCTCGGCCGTGGATCGGTGTGAAGGCAGAGGGCCAGAGTTGTCGGGGCAGGCGCAGCGACGCCCGCCAGGCACCAGGAGGCATAAGTGGGAGCAGCTGCTCTCGTAGCAGGGGTTGCGCAGCGAGGTGTTGTAGCGCTTCTCGTGGTAGACCTTCAGTCCGGACGGGTTCACCAGGTTTCGGCGGATAATCACTTGCACGCCGCGGCCGAATTTGTCTTGCTGCAGGAGTTCGCCGCTGTCGCGGGTCACCCAGTACATGGAGGACTCGAAAATGTCCAGCGAGACTGGGTGGCGGAGCTGCTCGCCCTTGACGATAGTCTTGCGCTGGGATCCGTCGGGTCGACTGGACTCGATGGTGTTCAACTTGGAGTCGACCCAGTAGATGACGTGGTCCTGGGAGTAGTCGATGGTGAGTCCGGCCGGATGGCGGATGGCCTCGGTGATGAGTGGTCGACGCTTAGAACCGTCCATCCAGGAGACCTCGATCTTGGGTGCTGAGCCTGCATCGGCCCAGAACATCCTGCCCAGTTGGGGATCTACCGCGATGGCTGTGGGAACCTCTAGGCCGGCGCCCACAATCGCTCTCCTGTACCGTCCGTCAGTCTTTGCGACCATGACACGTCCCCTTGGCTTAGAGCCGGTCCTATCCACTTCAGTCCAGTAAAGGTTGTCGGCGAGCCAATCCACAGCGACTGCGGTGGGCTTGGATCCTCCCTTCATGTTCAGGTCCTGGGCATAGCCGATCTTCGCCTGGCCATCCAGGGCGTTAACCATGTACGAGCGCTTGATGGTCTTGTCGTAGCTGTCGGCCCAGAAGATTATCTGCGCCTCGGCGTCGTAGTCGAGGGCCTCGATGCGCTTCTCGGCAGCCACCACGTCAAACTCGTCGTGCTTCTGCGGGTCGTATCCACGGATCTCGGGGCCATTTGCGTACACAAGGACCACGTCTTCCTTCTCCGCCTTGCAGACGCCGGACATGCCGTCGACCAGCCGGAAGCCTTCGCGGCACGAGCACGAATATGTTCCGTTCAGGTTGTTGCACTGGTGGCTGCAGGTGTGTGTCCTCGTCGCGCACTCGTCGATGTCGTCGCAGCGCTTCTTGTTGTCCTGCGATATGATGTAGCCTGGGTAGCAGGCGCAGATGTAGCCGCCGTCGGTAAGGTTGTGGCAGTGGTGTTCACAACCGCCGCGGGTCAGCTCCGTGCACGAGCTGCTCTCGTGGCAGCCCAGCTCATCGGAGGAGTCTCCGCAGTCGTCAGAGAAGTCGCAGACTTGGTTGCGTTCGATGCAGTTCTTGTTGGCGCACTGGTACTGGGTGTAGAGGTCGCATGGGCGCTGCTTGGTGGCACACAGCGTCATATTGTTCTCGTCGGAGCCGTCGCCGCAGTTGTCCACGCCGTCGCAGATCTGGTACCTGGCCACGCAACGGTGGTTGGCGCACTGGAAGCGGCGCAATGTGTCGCAGTTGAAGTTCGAGCATACCTCCGGCTTTTCGTCGGAGCCGTCGCCGCAGTCGTCGGTGCCGTCGCACAGGTCAGATGGGGACACACACAGATTGTTGGTGCACTGGAATCGGGACTCGGGACAGTATCGGCCGCCTGGGAAGCGTGGCGGGCAGCCTATCTCGTCGGACATGTCCCTGCAGTCGCGATCGCCGTCACAGCGGAAGTAGGCGGCGATGCAGTGGCCGGAGGCGCACTGGAACGTGCCGTTCTTGCACTGGTATCCCTCACAGTTCATCTCATCGGTGTTGTCGCCGCAGTCGTCCTCGTGGTCACAGCGCCAGCGCGATGATATGCACTTGCCGTTGCCGCAGTGGAACTCGGATTCGGAGCACTCGCGGTACTTATCCTTGCACATCGGCTCCGATTCATCGCTGCCGTCGCCGCAGTCGTCCGCGAAGTCACACATCCATTGCCTGGAAAGGGGGACGCGTTAAGTGAAGGGACTCAGTGGCGTCGCATTAAACTTACTTTGGAATGCAGCGGTTGTTGCCGCACTTGAAGTCCGTCTCTGCGGAGCACTTGGGGCAGTTCTCGGGCAGCTCATCGCTGTTGTCGCGGCAGTCGTCCTTGCCATCGCAGAACAGCCATTTCGGGATGCATCTGTAGTTGGACTGGCCGGGGCATCGCTGCCATCCGGTGGTGCAGTTCCTCTGGCGGCACATGTACGCAGGCTCATCGGAGTCGTCACCGCAGTCGTTGTCGAAGTCGCACATCCACAGCTTCGGAATGCAGCGGCCGTTCTTGCAACTGAACTCGGTCTCTGGGTCGCACGTTCGTTTGTCTAAAGAGAGGAGGGAGGCTTCCCGTTAGGATCAGTTGTACTTGGAGCCTAGAAATGAACTTACGACACACAGCGGGGTCTTCATCGCTTCCGTCCTTGCAGTCGGCGTCGCCGTCGCACCTCCAGCTGTCCAGGATGCAGCGGCCGCTGGCCTTGCACTTGAAGTCCGAGTCGGGGCAGGGCAGGTCGCAGTTTTGTTCGTCGGTGCCGTCGCCGCAGTCGTCGACGCCGTCGCAGATCGTCGCCGAGGGCGTGCAGTTGTTGTTCTTGCACTGGAACGTTCCGGCGCGGCAATGGCGCTGTGGGCACGTTGCCGGCTCATCGGATCCGTCCTTGCAGTCCTTCTCTCCGTCGCACTTCCAGAACCAGGGGATGCACTTCTCGTCGGTGCCGCCGCAGCGGTGCTGGCCGGCTGTGCAGTTGGCGATGCAGGTCTTGCTGTCGCGCGCCAGGTAGAACTGGTTGGGGCAGGCGCACTTGTAGCTGGGGGCGCCCTCCTCGATGTAGCCCTCGATGTTGAGGTAGGTGGACTCGGCCGGCGGCGATATCAGGCAGAGGTGGGAGCAGCCACCATTGGTCTTGCCGCAGGGGTTCGTGTAGGGCACCTGGCGCAGCCTGTGGTTGATATGTATGTCGTAGGGTCGGTGGGTGGTGTTGCGCAGGGTGGTCACGTCCTTGCCGGTGAACTTGTTCGCCCGCAGAATCGCCTTCAGGTTCCAGTCGGTCCAGTAGAGGTAGTCGTCGAACAGGGAAATCGCGAAGACGTGCGGTACCTTGGCGCCAGAGAGAACGACGTGTCGATGGCGACCTTCCAGGTCAGCGTAGGCGATGTAGTCCAAGTGGGCGTCGGCCCAGTAGATGCGGTCCGTGAAGTAGTCGATGGCAAGTGCGTTCGGCCAGGCGATGTCGTCCTCCCAGGTCAGGATGCGCGTGAAGTTCGAGCCGTCCATGCCCATCTTGGCGATGTACGCCTGCAGGTGCCACGACGTGAAGTAGAGGAAACCGATGCCAGGGTGCACCACGATCGCGCGGGGATCTACAACGCCGCTGCGCAGGGTCTTGCGCTTGGTGCCGTCCAGCTCGGAGACGTCGAGATTCTTCGAGTGCCTGTCCAGCCAGTAGAGCTTACGGCCGACCCAGTCGACGGCGATGCCCTCCAGGCCGTGTGAGTCGTGACGGATCACAGCCTCGCGGGCCGGCTTCTCGGACATGTCTGTGTACTTCGAGCGGAAGATGGTCTTAGCGGTCACGTCGCAGAAGTAGAGGTACTCCTCCTGGTAGTCGAAGTCAAGGGCGACCACGTTCATCAGGTCCTGGTGCATCAGGTTGTAGACGCGTCCGTCCACAGACATGTTGCGCA
This sequence comes from Eristalinus sepulchralis, assembly GCA_944738645.1. Taxonomy (NCBI): domain Eukaryota; kingdom Metazoa; phylum Arthropoda; class Insecta; order Diptera; family Syrphidae; genus Eristalinus; species Eristalinus sepulchralis. Next base: position 48,044,960 of record OX122884.1, read on the forward strand.
CGTAATACTTGTTCGTGAAGATTAGCCAGGCGGTGTCGTTGTCCTTGCGTTTGCACGTGTGCTCGTCCACTTGGCGCTCGTAGTAGCGCTCGTCGCACTTGCAGTAGTAGCCGCCCGGTGTGTTCGAGCAGTGCTGCGAGCAGGCGCCTGGTGTCTCAAGGCACTCGTCGATGTCTGCGCAGGCCTTTCCGTCGGCAAGGAGTCTGAAAGGGGGTGGAGAAGGAATTAGAGAGCCGTGGAGAGAGCGTCGGCGGTGGTACTCACTTGTAGCCCTGGTTGCAGTCGCAGTAGTAGCTGGTAAGGGTGTCGACGCACTTGTGGCCGCACTGATGGATCTCAACCTTGGCGCACTCGTCCACGTTGCAGTGGGCGGGCTCGTCGGACTCGTCCGTGCAGTCGGCGACTTTGTTGCACACGAGGTGGTAGTCGATGCACTGGCCGTTGGAGCAGGTGAACTGGCCGGAGGGGCAGGTGACGTTCTCCTTCTTACAGCCCACCTCGTCCGAGTGATCGCCGCAGTCGTCCTCCCCGTCGCAGCGGTACTGGTTGCGGATGCACTTGAAGTTCTGACACGTGAACTCTTGCGGGGAGCAGGTCTTGTACTTGGAGTTGCAGAACTTGCCCTCGTCCGTGCCGTCGCCGCAGTCGTTGTCGTGATCGCACACCCAGCCCTGGAATGAGAGAGGAAGTCTTACTTCTGTGCTGGGAGATGGGAGAGGCTCAAGGGACTCACCTTGTTAATGCAGCGGTTGTTGCCGCACGTGAACATGTCCTCGGCGCAGGGTTGTTGCGTTGAACAGCTGTGCAGGGTGGTGTTCTCGTCGGCTCCGTCCACGCAGTCTGGGTCGCCGTCGCAAATCCACTTCTTGGGGATGCACTGGGCGCGTCCCCAGGCCTTGTTCTCCACGCACGTGAACTCGGTCTCCTCGTCGCACTTGCGGTCATCTGTAAGGGAAGCAAAATGAGATCGCGTCTCGGTGGGGAGCTCGAGTCTACTTACTGCACTGGTGGCGGCTGTCCTCGTCGCTGTTGTCCAGGCAGTCGTTGTCACCGTCGCAGATGTAGATCCTCGGGATGCAGTTTCCGTTGTCGCAGGTGAAGAGGTCGCCGAAGCAGGTCCTACCCTCGGACTTGCAGTACTCTGGCGGTTCGTCGGCGCCGTCACCGCAGTCGTCGTCGCCGTCGCAGTACCAGGTGGCCGGGATGCAGCGGTGGTTGGGGCAGCGGAAGCTGTTCTGTGGACACGTCCTTTGGCCGCAGTGCAGCTGATCCTCGTCGGAGTTGTCGCCGCAGTCGTTGTCGCCATCGCACAGCCAGTAGGGTTCCACGCAGATGTTGGTCTTCTCGCACTTGAGGTGGTTGGGCGGGCAGGTCGTGTTCGTGGGGCAGCGCTCGTGCGTCTCGTCGGAGGTCGCATTGTCTTTGCAGTCGTTCACGCCGTTGCAGACCTGCGCTTGCGGGATGCACCTGCCGTTGGCGCAGGTGAACTCCCCGTCGACGCACGGCGGGTAGGTGCAGCCGACCTCGTCGGAGCCGTCCTTGCAGTCGTTCTCGTGGTCGCACTTCCACGACTTGAAGATGCAGCGGCCGTTGTTGCAGCGGAATTCGTTTGGCGAGCACGAGTGGAAGGCGCAGTAGTTGGGGTCCTCATCGGAGTTGTCGCCGCAGTCGTCGTCGCCGTCACAGGACCACATGCGCGAAATGCACTTGCCGTTCTGGCAGTAGAACTTGCTGGCCTCGCAGGTGTTGTTGCGCGGGACGCACATGCGGCCTTCGTTCACCAGCTTCGAGTTGTCGTCACATTTGCACTCGGCCTTGCCATTGGGCGCCGGGTGACAGCTCTGGGCGCAGCCTCCGTTGTTGATGAGGCACGGGTTCACTTGGCACTTCTGCCGATCCTGGCTGTAGACGCGGATGTCGCGCGGGGAGTCCTCGAGGCGCTTCACGATCTCAACCATGTTGGCGCCCGTGTGCTTCTCGGCGCGGTACACGCCTCGCAGCTGCAGATCCGTCCAGTAGATGTAGTTGCGGAAGACGCTGATGGCGAAGGGGTAGATGGTGGCGGCCACGAGCAGTTCACGCTCCTTGCCGTCCAGGTTGGCCCGCTCGATCTTTTCGCGCACGGCGTCAGTCCAGTAGAGCTTACGGTCTTCGTAATCGATGGCCAGGCCGCTGGGCTGCGAGAGCTCCTTGTCGACGATGGCGCGCTTCAGTGAGCCCGCCATGGTGGTGCGGAAGATCTTGCCGGAGGTACCGAAGCGGCCCCAGTCGGTGAAGAAGAGCGTTCCGTTGCAGGGGTCAAGAACGATGGCGCGGGGACGCTCCACGCGGGCGATCATCACTAGCTCGGTGCCGTCCAGGTTCATGGCGTAGATTGAGTTGTTGGAGCTGTCAGTCCAGTAGATCTTGTTTTGCGTCCAGTCGTAGGCGATGCCCTCCGGGTTGATGCCCTTGCTGAGCACAACGTTCACGTCGTCCAGTGAGGGGTTGTTGGCCTTGGTGTAGGCGATCTTGGCCCAGGGACGGATCTGTGTGTACAGTAGCCGGTTGTCAGCGTAGTCGAAGTCCAGGCCTACCACGTTGGTGAGGTTGGTCATCGGTGTGAAGGGCACCTGCGTGGATCGCGGGTCGAGGTTGACGGCCCGGATCTCAGTCCTGGTGGCGAAGACCAGGTACTCGTTGACGGCTTCGCACTTCCTGCCGTCGGCGTTCAACTTGCCGGTGGCGCAGTCGCACTTGAAGTTCAGTCGCGAGGTGCTAGAGGCGTCCTGTGGGAAGCTGAAGCAGAGCTGGTCGCAGCCTCCATTGCCGAGCCTGGCGCAGGGGTTGCTCTCGTCCTGGGGCTGGTTGTTGATGTTGTAGATGACGATGTCGCGCAGCTTCTGCAGATTGGTGCGGACGCGCTCAGGCATGGAATTATTGCCGGGCAGCTTGGAAGCCTTGAAGACAGTCATCAGGTTCCGGTCGACCCAGTAGACGTCGCCAAGGTAGACGGCGATGCCCATGGGGTTGGGAAGGTTCCGGCGGATGATCTGGCGGTTGCCGCCTGAATAGGAGATCTTCTGGATGGTGTCCAGCTTGGAGTCCACCCAGTAGACGTCGTGCGTCAGCATGTCGACGGTGAGGTCGCGGGGGTTGGATATGCCAGACGTCACGACTGGCGTCCAGTTGGATCCGTCCAAGTAGGCCTTACCGATGCGCGGGTACTGGCCGTAGTCGATCCAGTAGAGCAGGCGCTTGATGGGGTTCACTGCCAGCTCGCGGGGCGCGTCGTTGGTGGTCTTTACGAGAATTTTGCGGTTGGTGCCGTCCAGCCAGCTCACCTCGACGTAGTTCTCGTGCGGGAAGACGTTGGTGAAGTACAGGTTACCCGCCACCCAGTCGATGGCGATGCCGCGGATGCCGTTGCTGCCGATGCCGTCCTTGATGATGTGCTGTAGCTCGGTGCCGTTGGGGCGCGTCCTAAAGATACCGTTCCAATAGCCGCGGTTGTACTCCGCCCAGTAGATCCACTGTTCCCGGAAGACAACGTCTACGTGCAGTATGTGATGGCCACTGCCGCTGATCGGGACCATGGCCTCAGAGCTGTCTGTCAGGCTGTAGCCGCGCGTCACGTCCAGTTGCGAGACCACCGCGAACGTCTTGTACGCCACACAGTTGATGTCGTTCTCCTTGCGGTAGCCGATGCCGCAGGCGCAGGTCCGCGAGGAGCCCTCGTCGGGGATGCACAGGTGTTCGCAGCCGCCGTTGTTCGTCTGGCAGGGGTGCTGCATCATGGAGCGCTTCTTGTAGATCATCATGTTCTTCAGGTCGGGCTCGTTGTCGATGATCACCTTTGGGTTGTCGCCCGTCGGCAGGTCCACGCGCACGATTTTCTCGTATACCGGGTCCAGGTAGTAGAGGCGGGAGTCAAGGACGCCCAGGCTCTTCGGGCGGGCGATAGCGTTCACCTCGGACAGGATCACCCGATGATCCTCGCCGTTGTAGTCCATGGCGGAGACCGTCGGGGGGAACTGGGTGCTGTAGTAGATTTGCTTCTTGTCAGTGTCAAGGGCGATGCTCTCAGGGTGGTCGATGTCCTCCCTCAGCACGATCGCGTTCGTTCCGGCCATGTTGACGCGGCCGATCTTCACTGGGACACCAAAGCCGCCTTCGTCGATCCAGAAGAGTTTCCCTTCGCTCGGGTCCAGCGCAATGGCCTTCGGCTTTGAGACGGAGGTCCTGTTGCCGTCATTGGCCAGCACGATGGTGCGGTACTTGATCTTGCCGTCGACACGAACCGCCTCGATGTTACTGGCGATCCTGTTGCCCATGTAGAGGTTGCGGCCAAGCCAGTCGAACGCGATGGTGTAGGGCGCGCCAACGATGCCGCTGTCCACGCCGAAGAAGAGGGTCTTGTTGCCGCCGCCGTACGGCGTGGTGTAGATCGTGCAGTTCTCGTCGTCGTCCTCACGCCCCTGCACCCAGAAGAGGGTCTCGCCCTTTCGGTCGAAGTCCAGGCCGGTGCTGCTGTCGATTCCAATCACTGGTGCCAGGGATCCAGCTCTGGCGTCGCCTCCGTTCAGCGGAATATCAACGATCTGCGTTCCCTTGACGACCATGATGAAGGGGTTCTCCTCCTCGACGCAGCGTCCTTCCGAGAGCAGTTTGAAGCCGGGCTTGCATTTGCAGGAGTAGCCCTCCTTCGCACTCGGGCTCAGCAGGCACAGGTGCTGGCAAGAGGCCTTGTTGCAGGGGTTCTCGTACATCGGCTGTAGGGACGGGTGGTGCACGTGGATGGAGAGCGGCTGGCTGATCAGGTGCGAGACCACGGTCTGGTTCTGGCCGCGGAACTTGTTCGCCGAGAGGACTCTGTTCAGCTGACGGTCAGTCCAGTAGAGTGTATCTTCGAAGAGCGACAGCGAGTGCGGATGCAGGAGATAGTGGCTTCCCGCCAGCACCTGCTGACGTCCAGTGCCGTTGTAGTAGCAGAAGTCGATGAAGTCCAGCTTGGAGTCGGCGAAGTAGACGCGCTTGGTGGCAATGTCGAGGGTGAGGCCATTGGGCCAGTAGATCTTCGTGTTGATGATGGTCTCGCGCATGGTGCCATCCATGCCGATGCGCTCGATGCGCGGATTTTCGCCCCAGTCCGTCCAGAAGATGAAGCGGGCGTCCTCGCTGGGGTCCAGGCACATGCCGCGTGGTTGTGTGATGTTCTCACGCACAAGCACCAGCCGGTTGGAGCCGTTCTCTGACGAGACTTCGATCGTGTTCAGCTTGCTGTCCAGCCAGTAGAGGTTCTGGCCCACCCAATCGTAGGCAAGACCCTCAACCAGGTCGAGGCCAGTCGTGATGATCTCCTGTGGCTCCATGCCGCGATCCAGTCGCGAGATCTTCTTCAGTTTCATGTCGCTCCAGAAGATGGTGCCAGTGTGCATGTTGGAGGCGGTCGCCACCACGTTCTCCACGATGATGGGCACCCGCTCCAGACCCTGTTCCTTCAGGTCAGCCACCAGGATTGAGTGGCGGTTCGAGATAATCAAGAAGGCTGCCGAGTGGTTGACCGCCTTGCAGTGCTGCTTGTCCGGCTCCAGGATGTAGCCATCGGTGCAGGAGCAGAAGTAGGAGCCCTTGGTGTTTGTGCAGGACTGGGAGCAGAGGCCAGGGGGGTCGCATTCGTTCGTGTCCTGGCAGGTGTAGCCGTCCTCGGCCAGCTCAGACCCAGGCGGGCAGATGCACATGGCGCCCAGAGGCGTTTTCTGGCACCCGCTGGTACAGAGCCCAGTCTGGTGCTGGCACTCGGCCAGGTCACAGCCCTGTCCTTCGTCGGCGCCATTCGGGCAGTCAGGGGTTCCGTCGCACACCGAGGTCGTGTTCACGCATCGCTCTGTCACTCCGGGGCACTGCCACTGGCCGTGGGGGCACTTAAATGGCGGCGCCACGCACGCGTGTATCGAGCTCTCATCGGATCCGTCACCGCAGTCGTCCTTGCCGTCGCAGATGTACGCCTTGAAGACGCAGTTCGAGTTGTTGCACTTGAAGAAGTTCGGCGCGCACGAGATCTGTCCGCAGTCTTCCTCGTCCGAATGGTCGCTGCAGTCGTTGGAGCCATCGCAGTGCCACGAGATGGGGATGCAGAAGCCGGAGCCCTTGCAGCGGAAGTGCTTCTCCATGTTGCACTGGTTGGGTCCGGTGGACGGGCAACCAAGTTCGTCGCTGCCGTCATTGCAGTCAGGGATACCGTCGCACTTGTAAGACTCCTCGACGCACTGCCGCAGGTCCGCGCACTTGAACTGGTTTGCGAGGCACGTTATCGGCGGGCAGTCCTTCTCGTCCTGTTTGTCGAAGCAGTCGTCGTCGCCGTCGCACACCCAGCTCTGCGGAATGCAGTGGCCGGTTCGGGGGCAAGTGAATTGGAAGTAGGCGCAGGTCTTTTCGGCGCAGAAGTCGCCCTCGTCGGAGCCGTCGCCGCAGTCGTTCTCACTGTCACACTTCCACATGTTTGGGATGCACCTGCCGTTGGAGCAGGCGAATTGAGCCGAGCCGCAGGTCACGTTGCCGCATTCGAATTCGTCCGAGTTGTCGCCGCAGTCGTTCTCCTGGTCGCAGCGGAAGTTCAGTGGGATGCAGCGGCCTGACTTGCACTGGAACTCGTTGGTGCCACAAGTTGGTTCTGAAAGAGGGGAGAGGGGGGTTTGGGTCTGTGCTCAGAAAGCGAGAGAGAGAGAGAGGCTTGACTTACTTGTACAGTTTTGCTCCTCATCGCTGTTGTCCAGGCAGTCATCGTCGCCGTCGCACACCCAGGACTTGGGGATGCAGCGCTGGTTGGTGCAGGTGAAGTCCCAGGAATTGGGACACGGCTGGACGGGTGGTTCGGCTGAGGGGTCTGGGACGCAGGTCATCTCGTCGTCGGCAAGGCGCTCGCCGTAGGGGCATGAGCATCGTGCTTGCAGCTCGCCGAGGGAGTCGTTGCGCGGCACAGCAAAGCAGATCTTCTCGCAGCCGCCGTTGTTGATGTGGCACGGCTGCTTTTCGTCGATCTTTTGCACGTCCCTGCTGTAGACCTTGACGCCGTAGAGGCGGTTCGTCTGCGGCTCACGCACCATCATCTCTTCCTGCTCGCCGGTTAGCTTGTGCAGTCGTATGATGGCGTCCAGCCGCCAGTCGGTGATGTACATCCACTCGTTGTGGATGACGATGGAGAAGGGATGGCGCACCAGGCGGGAGTTCACGGTCTTGATGTCGGTGCCGTCGAGGTTCGAGTGTTGGACGTGGTCAAGCAAGGCGTCGCACCAGTACACGCGGTCGGCCTTGAAGTCTATGGACAGGCCGTTGGGCCAGCCGAGGGTCACGTTCTTGAAGACGAGCAGGTTGGTGCCGTCGGTGTTGGCGCGGGTGATGTTTGCCGGGCGGTCCCACTCCGAGAAGAAAATGAAGCCGCGGTTGGGGTGAACGACTATGGCGCGGGGCCGTTTCAGGTCCTTGAGGAGGGTGCGACGGTGAGTTACGTTTCTGGTGGAGAGCACGTTAAGGGTTCCCTTCCGGCTGTCTATGTAGTAGAGGTTCTTGGACGCCCAATCCACGGCGAGTCCTTCCACGCCCTCGTTCTGGGAGGCCAGTACTATCTCGCGTCCCGTTCCATTACGGTGCACGCGGTAGATAACATCCTGTAGCACGTCCGAGTAGTAGATGAACTCGTCGCGAGAGTCGAAGTCGAGACCGACGAAGCGCGCCCTCCTCGAGACCACGGGCAGGATGGCGTCGCTGAAGCCCTCGATGACGGGGTCCAGGACCTTTCCTTTGATGAAACGTTGCTGGGAGTACATCAGGAACTCGCGGACGATCTTACAGTTCTTGAGGTCGGTCTGCAGTTGGTAGCCGGTGTTACAGGCGCAGCGGTAGCCGAGCCCTGAGGGTGCCCCCTTGACGGCGGTCACGATGCACATGTGGTTGCAGCCACCGTTGTTGTTGCCGCAGGGATTTGAAGTCTTCGGCTGGCTCAGGGAGTGGACGGCGATGATTGCTTTGGGCTCACGGATGTCCTTTGACTTGTAGGTCACCTGGATGGAGGCAGCGCCCTCGAACTTGTCAACGGACATGATTCCTTGCTTCGTGCCGTCAGTCCAGTAGATTCGGTTCTCAAACAGAGCCAGTCTCGAGGGACTGGGCACCTGCTGTCCTCGCAGCACCATCACTCGGTTGTTGCCATCGTAGTCCACGGTCTCAATGTAGTCCAGGAGTGAGTCGCACCAGAAGACTCGCTTCGAAATGATGTCCACCGTCACGCCGGATGCTTTGTAGGCTGCTTCGGACACCACGGACATGGCATGGGTGCCGTCCATGTGCGCGCGGAGAACTTGGCCTCCATCTGCAACGAACATGAAGCCAGAGGTGGGATCTAGGGCGAGGTCAAGGGGACTGGTGAGGTTCGAGCCCAGCACGACTGCGTGCCAAATGCCACTCAGCTCGAATACGTCGATCTTCTGTCCCACCAGGTCCGCCACGTAGATCTTGTCGCCCACCCAGTCCACGGCCAGTGCGACCGGCGACCAGGTTCCAGGCAGGGTTAGGTCCAAGGGGTTGATGGCGTTTCCGAACTCCTCCAGCTGCAGCGACTGCACCTTTCGCGTCTTGATGTCCGACCAGTAGAGAGTGTTGCGCGCGTAGTGGAAGGCCAAGCCGCAGGCTCCAGTCGCGTTCGCCAGGACCTTGGCGCCCATTCCCAGAGAGGGCAGGTGCACCACAGCCCTGTCGTGGGCGAAGATCAGTTCGATGTTCATCGCGTCGGCGGCCACACACTTGGAGTTGTTGATGAGGGTGTAGCCGTTGGCGCAGCTACATGTGTAGGATCCTTCTGTGTTCGTGCACTGCTGGTCACAGTGGCCCCACTCGGCGCACTCGTCCAGATCCACGCAGGTTCGGTTGTCGGCGGCTAGAGTCTGGCCCGTGCGACAGTAGCACACGCCTCCTGTCAGCGATGGACCGCATTTGTACTCGCAACTCAAGGCTGGACACGACGCGATCGCTGCAAGGACACCCCAAAATTAATTAATTGAAGATGGACGGAGGGGTGGGGGGAAATACTTACAGCAGGCAGTCTCCTCGTCGCTGCCATCTTCGCAGTCGCGCTTTCCGTCGCAGAGCTGTGACTTCAGGATGCATTTCGGAGTGCCGTCTGGACCACCTCGCGGACATAGGAACTTGTTGTCGGGACACGCTATCGCCGTGCAGTTGGCCTCGTCGCTCTGGTCCGCACAGTCGTGGTAGCCGTCACAGTAGAAGGCCGCAGGGATACATAAGGCGTTCGTGCACCGGAACTGACCGTTGTGGCATGGCGGGAAGTCTGTAAAAGACGGACGCGATTTCAGCGTACATCCAGGTGGTTTGAATGGAAAGTTTACTTACTGCAAGCTTGCTCGTCGGACTTGTCTCCGCAGTCATCACGGTGATTGCACTTGAGCGCCGTATCGATGCACCTCAGGCCGTTGGCACAGCGAAACTGGTCCAGCCGACAGGACACCCCAGAGCAGCCCTCCTCGTCGCGTCCATTCCGGCAGTCCAAATAGCCATCACAGCGTTTCTCCTTCGGCACACACGGCCCCGAGAGGCGGCCGGTTTCCGGTGCAGCACCACCGGGCGCGTTGCAAAAGACGTCTGTCGTCTGACACTTCCTATAAGCTGTGTGTGGAAAGGGAGAAAGAGCAGAGAGGACATTTTCCAAATTAAAAAAATCGTTCACACACAGTCATGTGCAGTTAAGCGTAGCGGGAGAATGGGCACCAGTTCAAGGGGACGCTCTTGGGAGCTAACAAGTGGGGGACGAGTGGCACCACTCTCGACGGTGCGCTTAATAGACACATCCTCTCGCAAATAAGCTTCGTTTTCTGATGGCTTTTTGCATGCAAACTGCTCCCTTTTCAGCCGCTTCATGGTGAATGGCTTTTCGAGAGTACTCTCCGCCCGTGAAGGTGGTGAGGGAGGGGGGAGGAGGGTGGCGAGCCGAACATCGAGGCAAATTGGGTGAAGTTCTTTGAAATCGATAGCCACTGCGAAGGACACTGTATGCAGTCGGTGTGGAATTGCCTTCATTTACTGATTGAATCGCGCTGGAGCACCGTCTGCATGGAGAAGGACGACCGTTGCAACTTTAAGGATCGTTTTTTGTTTTTCTTTCATGAACCCTTTCAATTTGGGATGCTCCTGTGAGCAGGAGGAGTGAAGTGGAGGGAGAAAGAAGCTTCCTCGTGATTTCCTCTTTCCATCGAGTGAAGGGGATGGAGAATATGATTCAAGCTGAAAGTGGTTAGGAGGTCGAGAAGTTCCTTAATGACTGAAAGATTGCTAATTAAGTGCGAAGGTGTTTTTTTTTCTGCCATTTTTCGGAGTCTTTCGTCTCAAGAAGGACGAAGTCGATGGACTTTGATTAGGGTTCGTCGGAAGTGTTAACGATGTATGCTACGAGTGTGACTAGTTTGTGGCACGTCTTTGAAGAGCCTTTTTTTGACCTGGAGTTGTGGAACATTTTGGTTTTTATTTGCTTTGACAAAGGATGAGCATTGCAAAGTTTACAAAATTCTAGCTTTAGTTAAAAAAATTTTACGATTGGGTTTGATTTCCTCCAGTCTTGAAGACTTAGTGTGACCAAAGCAAAACGAAAATGAGTTGTTGCGTAGGCAGATGAACTGAAGTTGGTTCATTCTTCAGCCACATGGACATAGCGGTTTTTTTGTATAAAATGGAGAAAATGAAACAGAGATAATAATTACTTGGACTTAAGTCCAGACTCTGTATTTGGCGGGTGCATCAGAACCTACCAACCTAACGCCCAATTCTCCTGACAAGTAACTATCGATATGAATGGCCTGGCGTTAGAGACAACCTCTCCTTAGTTGGCTAAAACTGGACGTTTCTAAACGAAGTCTTCCTTCAGACTGTTAAACTGTTGACAGCGCACGATTGAAATAAGAGTTTGGCCGAAGGGGAGTAGCTCGTTGCAGATGATTACAGCTTGTGGTGTCTGAGTTGCGCCGTCTGCATTTCGCCACTCGCCCACGATCGTTTTCACTTGACAATGTTGAAGGTGATCCATTTTCCACCTCAAATATCAATCGATTCTATTGAGATTAATTTGCGACTCAGATAGAACTCGTGTAGCACCCATACTTCGAGTTTTTTGTATCTGGTCATTTCAATTATTATTGTCCAATGCTAAGATCCCGTGCATGGTGTCTTTAAACTTAAAATTACAGGACCAAAATCGGACGGAACCAAAATAGCGCTTGATTGATAGTTAAAGTATCAGGGCATCAGGCAGACCTTCAGCAAAAGGCGTGCATTGGCACAACAGGAGAGATGAGAACCTCACAAACTGCAGGAGTGGAACTTTTTCTAAGAGAATTCAAAGCAAGCCCTGCAAAGGTCCTACAACTTGAAAGATCACAATCAATCTGGCCGACTACAGGCACTGATTCAGGCGTGGGCGTTTAGGGGACTTTCTTCGCTCAGTGTGCAGTCGCATTCTCAAGCGAGTCCTGCGACCCTCAGAGATGCAGAGGTCCTGGAATGAACTCGCTCTATACCAAGGTGATTGTCCCTTAAGCATAATCTCATTTGGTACTGGGGTAACTTAGGCGTAATATGAGTAATATTAGACTTTTGGGAAAATGGACCCCGTGATAAAAGCCGTCACGGCAGGTGATCACGTAAAACCAAATCCCATATCTACGCCCCAGCCTGCAGTCCCATAGTACAGTATAGGCAGGAATTGTAGGAACTTGAGACAACTAAATTGAAATAACACATCACTCAATAAGTCCCGGGACATATAGGTGGCGCCACTAACAAAAAAGAAATTAATATTAAATTAATAATTTTTGTTAGTGGCACCACCTATATGTCCCGGAACTTATTGAGTGATTGCCAGGACATAAAAAGTACGATGGCAGTGAAAAGGTTGATATCCTTGGCGTGTACCCACACGCAGAAGGTCTACACTCGATTCCCGGATGGAACACCTCGAATTTTTTCACGGCACCACCTCTTTCGAGTTGCTGACAACACTCGAAGAATACTAATTGTCTGTAAAGGAGTTGGCAAAAAACTGAAGGTCTCTTCTATTTGTGAGAGAACAGTAGCACGCACAACCAAGTGGTTTTTGTAGAAGCTAGGTGCTGGTCCCTTATGGGGCTGTAGTATTACTCAATTTAATTATTACTCGTATCATGGCAAAGAAAGTCGTTGAAACTCTGTTTACTGACTCTTTCCCCCTTGATGGTTTCAGCAACATTGACAAGCAGCAACATAAAAATGAGTGGGAGACAAGGAGATGTCGCATTCAAATATGAAACAATCAGGAGAAACCATACTCTCATGAGGCTTACCCCAGAAGAACAACGAAGGCTCCAAACCTAAACACGTCTCACCGTAGGATGCTATGTGACGCTTTTACTGGCCACATCCTATGCTTCTCTCAGTTATACAGAATGAGACACAGCAGAATCCGAAGCTGCCAGGGAAACCTTCCTCATACTAAGTGTCATCTATACAACAACATTGGGTATAAATCAATGAAACAAATATTTAGCCAGACAGGGACTACTAAAGCGATCTAGTGGGAATAAAATGGACGCTACACTATGGGGTGTTGTAGTACAGGACTCTATAGCACAATACACTACCTTATGAAGACAACTTTGAATTTAACTCGTGAATGCACTCTTACACTAATTATCAAACTGTCACTCACAATTTATTCAGAAAACTCAACATTTTCATCGCGGTATAGTGCACGAAACAGCAACGTTTGCAAATTAAGAAGAATTTCTACCGAAATTCAGAGGCGGCGACCGCAACTTTAAGACGGTTTCTCCAGTTTTTGGCCGTAATCCTCGCCCCCGTAGACAGGCAATAAGAAGTTAATTGCAAAAATTTGTGTCTTCAAATTCGTAGCGTGGCGTTGCAGTGTCAATGAGACAATGGATTGGTCGAAGTGTCGCAAATGTCGCTACTGTTCAGGCATCCGTAGCAAGCGATCGAAATCAGTCAAATTCACGGCATTCTCAAGAATTGGGCATCGCTCAGACCATATTTTGGGTATCGATCTTGGTGTGAGCCCATACAACATCAACCTGACTTAAGATTTGAAGCCAATGGAATCTTTCAAAACGATGTTCGTTCTCCGATTGTCTTCTGGATAAGATGCGCCAAATTGATGAATTTCATCGCAAAATCATCTTCAGTGACGGAGCTGCTTTTTGGCTCAATGGGTTCATCAATAAGCAAAATTTGCGTTTATGAATGGGTGAAAATCCACATGTACTTCATGAATCACCGCTTGACCCTTAAAAAGTCATTTTGGTACGGTTTGCATGCCGGCGGCGTTATAGGGCTATATTTCTTCATTGACAATAATGATGGTTAAGATTCTGTGTGGTCAGCGTTACCGCGCCGTGATTACCGATTATATTTCGGTCCCAATTGGAAAGTATGGACTTGAAGGACATGTGGTTTCAACATGATGGTGCCACAAGCCACACGGTAGGCCTTACACTCGATTTAGTGAAGAGTTAGTATGGTGAGCGTGTTATCTCAAGAAATGGGCCAGTCGATTGGGTACCTAGTTAGCGCGATTTAACGCTGCTTTCTGTGGTGCTACGTTAAGTGGTTGCTTTATGCCAACAAGCCAAGACTGGCGGAAGAGCTTAGAGCCAAATTTAAACGCGAAATAGTTGCCGTTTAGGCCGAAATGTGTGGTAAAGTCGTTAAAAATTTTGTCCAAACAATGATCGGCTGCAAACGGGCCTTTGGTCAAGTTCCCTTCATAAATATTTCGACGGGTACTTCAGGCTGATATTAAAGATTTTAAAATATCTCAAATGGTTTGCGTTTTATTCAAAAAAAAAGTTCCGCAGTTCTTATTGAAAAACCCTTTATTTAAAACAAAACACCTAGATTTATGCAATGTTTTTTCCACATGATACGTGTGAAGAGCTAACGCAAAAGTACAAATTCATCGTCCACAGGGCTCTTTTCTCCGCAGATTTGTCACATGGAGTTGAAAGAGTGAAAAATGCAAAGTGGAGTGATAAAGCCTTCATCTGTGCATCATTAAACTGAAACTAACGCGGATTTAAATCAGATTGCATCCCCCTTGTCGGAGTCATCTGTCAAACAATCAGTTGCTGTCAAATCTCAGAAATGCAACATTTAAACACTTCATTGCCTCAAAGGTGTCCAAATCCTGTTTGCCTCTGTCAAACCATACCAGAAATGTAAAAATAAAACAAGCATGTCATTGGTTTCGATTTCCGCCTGCGTGTAATTACAAATTTCCGCAAAAATATCACGTCCCACGCTCTCCAGCCAAGCGCACGTAACAAGGGAAGCCTTCTTATTTTTTTTTTTGCAATTTTTTGTGCCTTGAAATAAATCATTTCCAAGGAAGCGTATTGTATGAGTATTTATAATTTACTTGAAAATCTGCTCGAGTATCGGCTTCCGATAAGTAATGATAGGCACAACGGCTGTGTCTACTGCTGAACGCCGTTCGGTGGGATATGGGGTGGGGCGGAAAGACGGTGAAGGCGAATGTGATGATTTTCCAGGTTTTAGAACCCGTCTTAGGTATCGTAACGAGCGATGAGTGTTCTCTGCTTCAGCGTTATTAAATTTCGTGCGAAGCATAAATCACAGTAAATTTTCTTCATTTACTGCGGGGGGTTGGTGGAATTTTTTTGGTCTTTCTTCTGCCCTCCTGCATCATTCATGCACGCAGCCCATGGCGGGGAAGCCATGAATCTGCGCGGAGGATGTGTCTGTTAGACGGGGGGATTATGATCTGCTTCAAATTGCGCGTTTGATGAAAGTTTCAGTGGCTTCTGAGAGTAATTTGAAAATTTTTACCGATTGAAGTGAGCACTGTGCGGGAATAAATTAACCTAAAAATGGCATCATTAGAGAGGTGGGGGTGGCGGGGGGGGGGGGGGGGAGTGAAGTTGTAATTTTAGCTTCATTTGACTTTTGAAGACACTCGCGAGTCTTCTGTTTGTTGGAGGACCTCTTTTGTTTTTGGCTTCGCTGGGATGGGATGACAGGGATGTCAGCTTAGCGAGCAGAAGTTGTTTGTTTAGGGAATTTTAAGGTGGGTAGCTAGAAAGACTTCCATACGGGACCATTGTGCTGGTGTTTGGTGGGATGAACCAATACTCCAATTTAAACCATTTAGAGAGGATGAGGAAATTCTGTAAACAGATGGGAGGGGTGTTGTTGAGGTCGCGGAGGACGTTGAAAAGAAATTTGCCTCATTATCTGTTTTTGAAGCTCGCGTGTGCCTGAAAGGATTTTGGTTCCCCCTCGTTCATACAGCTTCTGCATTTGAGGGAACAACTAGTCTACTTGCACGCTTGCCAATCCGACGGTGTTGACACTTCTTGGTCTTAACCAGGTCAGAAGTATTTTTGGGAGTACGAGGTCAAGTGAGTTAAGGCCATCTTTCGTCAATCAAGTGAATCAACATCTTGAGAGTGGAATACATATATGTAGGTGCCCCGTGTTCTAGAAAAGCAGGGCAGCGTTGTCGCATACCTGGCAATTTCATCAGCTTTAGGAATGTCTATCTGGCCTGGTATCCAGCAAAGCCAATAATTGAATTGCTCAGCTTTGCTAAGCTCATTATAATCTCCGGTTGCACGGCAAGGTGGGACTGATTCCAAGGGTGTTTCTACTTCAGTCAACAGTGCTCACATTAGCTTGGAACATGCCGCAGTGACCAGAGAGTCTAAAGATTGACTTAGATTGATATTCCCAAAGGAAATGCCACACCCAACACCATCTTTTATTTTGGACACATCAGGGAAGTTGCAAATGGAGTCCGTGAATCGACTGTAGTCAGCGGACCAGAATTCCTGTTCTAAAATGCTGGTGAAGTTTTTCTTCACGATGAGTTGTGGCGCTGTCGTCTCTGTACGGAAATCTTAGTTAATCGTTTTAATTTTGAGCAAATCGCGTGTCCCTAAGTTATTGGTTGTGTGACTATCTCGTGGTTTTAAGGTATCCTGAATCACTTTGTTTTTCACTAGGATGTTTCAAAAGTGCTCGTTTGCTATTTCTCTACTTAACAAGTCGATCCTAAAACTTCCTCAAATTGTCGTTCATCTTCAAGTAGTAGAGTAGACTTGACACATCCATAAAAGTACCAGCTTTAATCCTTTGTCAAAATATGAAACATTTTTCGCTCTTTACTTGAAAAGCATTTCAAAAGATTGCTCACTCAACCATCTGTGACCTGAGACAGGGCAGCTTCAAAGTTATGAAGAGGCGTGGTGTCTTTTGAAGATTGTAGCAACCGCTAACTCAAGGTGGACAATTCGGAATTGTAGAATAGCCTTTGGTCATGTAGAGCGGATGCAAACCAATGCTCCGGCCCGAAAAGTCTTCGAATCCACCTCCGAGGGACGGCGTAGTAGAGGAACACCGCGGCTCAGGTGGCGCACGCAAGTGGAAAGGGACCTGAACCAACTCTGCACGCGAAACTGGAGACATCTAGCTAAAGATCGAGTTGGCTGCAGACGCTTGTTGGTTGAGGCCCATGTTCACCCCGGACTGTAGCGCCGCCTTAAGTAAGTAGGTAAAGTTAAGAATAGTCTTTGACAGCACGTAAAATTTCAACCCTCTGAACATATCAGGACTATCATTTGTGGGACAAGCGTAGAGAGAGTATAATTTTTTCAGTTTCATTTTGTGGTTTCAAGTTGGTACCGCTGGCGCTTCACACCAACAAAACCTAGCTGTAATTTGAAAGATCACAATATTAGCTGACTATTTGGCATTAACAGAAATAGTTCATTTAGCAAAATCAACGAGACACGTTCTCCAATATTGGTGATTCGAACTGATTAAATTTTTGCGTATTATGCGATGAAGATGGTCGTCATATTCGACAGACGACGCAAGTAATTGGTAAGATTGTGAAGAAATTTAAAGAGGGTAGACAGTCTGTACATCTTTGTAATGCACGGTCAGTGGAAAATACTGCGACTGCATATGCGAGTGTTGCTGATGATCGGAATTTATTGATTTCCCGTCATTTCGAAGCAATTGAACGTGTCCTACACTTCACTATGCCGTGTTCCGCATTTGAATTTGCATCTCCACGGTTTCAGGCGTTCACACAATCACGGCAGAGAGGATCTTGAACGTGATGTTAAGGAGACTAAGCCTTCGATAATTGGCGCAGTCGAGTCTTGTGAACCGGACAGACGATGCTGAGATTCAACTCATCGGGCATGGTTTCCTCCGATCATTTTTTACAGATGAGCTGGTGCATGCGCGCAACAGTTGAACAATTCTGCGGACAGTCCATCCGCTCCAGCAGCTTTGTTCGACTTCAGTCTCGATATTGCTATCTTGACCTCTTCTCAGTCGGGGGGACGAAATTCTTGCATATCATCGTCCAAATTGAGAGGAAGATTCTGCCGAACAGCAGGATCTGGGCCGTCATCGCCGTTTAAGAGTCTGCAGAAATGATCTTTTCAGATTCTCAGCATCGATTGCGACTTTACTACTAGGTCTCCGTTTTGGTACCGGCAGGCTTTGGTCCAAATGATAACTACTTTTCCACAAAAAGCTCTAAGCAAACCTAATAGGTGGAAACAGGACTCTATAAGGCTAGACTGAATGTTAAACTCTGCTACAGGCCAAATCATCGCTACAGCATCTTTTGAAAGCTAAACAATGAAACTTTACACCTTTAACTCCAACTTTCATTTCTGATCGAATCGGAAAATTTGTCAGAACTTGTGATAGAAAACTTCATATGTGGTGCAGGACCAGAACCAGACGCATAACGAACGGTACGACTTGATTGTAAGTTGGGTCAAGCTAAATCTAGCCTCTCTCTGCCAGGGTACACTGCGTCACAGGCATTGTCACAGCACGTTGCCCTTTAGGTCACCAAGCCTACAAACTTGGCTTAATCACTACAGATTCGTGAAAGAATTCTAAAGACACATCAAGATGCAGAATCAGGAATAACTCTTCTGTGGCTGTTTTGCGCTAGCTACAATCAGACACAAAAGTCTCTGTGCTCCTTCATATATTTAATGACAAGATCAATTCCGTGATCGGCGTAGATCCCTTTTCCTGAATTTGATAAATGAAGTAGCAGTTATCAAACCGCCTCGGCAAACAAGTCTCCGGAACCTTTTTTTCTTTAAAAATGTCACACCTTGAACATGGAGGTGAAAATTTTTTTTTGTGGAATCACTAAGGATCATGTGATGCTCAGCCACCACTCCAACCTAGCCGGACAGTCCTTTTCAGTTAAGGCGTTTTTTAAGGACCAAAGGGCCAAAGGGTAAGGTATTAAAGGGAGGTTGAAGCCAAGTTAAACACAGTGGGATTTTTCGTGAAAACCTTAGTAAGATCAGTCAATGTACCCAAAATGTACAAAACACAAATTTACTTTAAGCTCGTTGTGAGACAATGCAAAGACAGAAACTCTTTTTCTTTCAAGTCAAAAACGAAAACTTTGTTTTTTTCTTTCAGATTCTGCAGGCCGAATTAACGGTTTAGCCCACTGTACATCGTTGAAGGAGATATACCCTCGTTTGCAACGTAAGCTACTCCTCAACTTACTTTCTATTCAATTTGTCTTACGAACACGTGCTTGTGCGATTTGTTGTCAGACAGAGTCTTCGGTTAATCCTCCAGAAACTTCGGTTCCGGTGACGGGAAAACGAGAATGCTTCCTTAAAAAAAAATTTCCACCACAATTCAAAAATTATCAAATGTTTCAATGCCAATTTCATTGAGTGCGCCTAAAAGCATGCCGATGGATGGTGAATCAAGGTCAATTTTGACAGCATCAACAGCAACATCTTCCATCTCAACAAGAATTTTCCCCGCCACATGTTTCTAATTAATTACCCAGGCAAACTTTTCCCGGAAACTTCTCCCGAAATCATTTCGAACGATGAGTCGCAACTGCTCAACTCAGCTAAAACCACGGAAAACATGCACTTACAAGTGTTTTTACCGTCACTCAAGCGACTCCTGCAACATACCCGCAAACGCTGATGTCACCCAGAATTCCTGTAGCGCCAAAAACAACCGTCTGTCTAGTGAGTACAAATATATCCATTTAACTTCGGCAAGAGGGCGCGGCGCTCAAACGACATCTTGCACTCGAATGGAAGAAATTAATTCGCTCACTTTCTTGTAAACTTAATTAAAATCGGTTAGTACCTAGATGGAAAGTAATTACAGGTCCACGTGTGCGTACCCTTAGCCGTAAAATACTTAGTTCTGTACTTTGAGGAGACCGGGTGCACGAGGGCCGGAACGCAAACGTCACACCGTGCGGGAGCAGCATGTAAAAAGACATAAACCCGCGCCTTTGTTTATTGCACTTTCCTTCGACGGCCTGATGGGCGGCAGGGGCTGCTGAGACGTCTTTCAGAGTCTCAGGTTTCGCGTTCTCATTATTTGTTTCCACGGCGGCGCGCACCCACTCCACCAGGAGGGGGGGACTATTTATTCAGGTGAATGTTACGAAAAGTGTCGTGCAACATTCTTGCGAGGAAGTAAAACGCAATTAAAAACGCTCCTAAATATCCTGAAAATGGGATAGTGTGTCTGTGTGTGTGTGCACGGCACACTGTCAGAGGAGGGCTTCCGCGAATTCAGTTTCTGCCGTCATTGCCGGTGTGCTCTGCATCGAGCTCATTTCATCTGGGCGTGCAGTTTCACTTTTGCTTTTCGAAGCGAACAAATATGCAAAAGGACGACGACGCCAAACGACGTTTCGGCAGACATTCTGCGAAGTTTATTACACTGCTGATTAAAGAAAGAACGCAAACATTAAAAAATGAAGGAGAAGACGACACGACGAGAAGGAATTAGACGTTTGCGATGTACTCCGCAACGGTGACGATGATGATGATGATGATGATGCTGCTGCTGTACTCAGTGCTCACTTGTCGTGGAGAAATTTCACTTACATATACGTGCGAGTTTAAACAGTGATAGCATACGTTGACAACGACAAATAATTGCTGGACAGTGTGGAGTGGAAGTTTAGACACAGGTGTCAGAACATGGAAACGTTTTAAAGAAAACGAATAAGGATGGTGATCAGAAGACACATTTGTTGACTCAGGTCATCGAGGTCATTTAAAAATTTGGACATGTACTCATTCTTATATTTACGTCACAGCACATTGAAAGTATATTTGAAGTCCAAGTTTGAGCTTGAATATTCGAGAAGTAAATTTGAAAATGTCAGAAAGTTGCCCAAGTCCAAAATTTTGTGGAACTCAGGAAGATCAGAAATGGAGGAAGTTCGAAAAATTGAGAAATTTCGAAAAAATCACCGTGTTAAGACTGTTCATCGACATCATGTTTAGTGACCCTCATATTTTACTAAAGGGATCGCAGGGTCAATGTACGCACGAGACCCCTCGAGGCCGCTAAATCCTCCGCCGTCAGCTCACTCTCATTAGAAGCTATTCCCACGCGCAACCAGACGACGAGCTTAGGAATTTTTTTTTTGTTCGAAGTTGGAATACATTGCACTGGAGCGCTCAGACTCAAAAACAGGTCCATTGTACTACTAGGCCGTAACCTTCGTTATCTGCAGTTTTTTCTTTTTTTTTTTTTAAAGAAAGACCAGCAGTCGCTTCTGTGATAAAGAGCTTCAGTTTTCAGCTCCCACCACATCAGCGCCAAACAGCCGCCACCTGATACAAGTAAAGGCTGGACATTGACAGAGAAAGTGCTCTGAAGTGGATTTATTTTCTCCACAGGCGTCGCGAAGAGTCCTAGCAGACTAACGTGCTTAGCGAAGGTGAAGTGTCCCCTTTGTACGCCGACAAGTTTTCTGCACTCTTTTCTGCGGATTTCTTGCTGAAGCCTTCAGGATGATCACATCAGCCTGTATCGTGGAGAGTCATGCCATCTCTGGTTTTGCTGTTGGGAGATCTTACCGTCGACGGAAGGCCTAACTAAGGAAGCGGGTAGTCCCGAAGTGGATTTCGGCCCTACGAATGCCTCTTTAGAACCTTGTCTACCTAATTCATCAGTAATCTCGTTTCTCGTGATCCCGCGATGTCCCGGGACCCAGTCTTAGCGAATTCAGTCTGCCGACCAAATTAAGAAAGGACATGCATTCTTGGACTCTCTCCGCAGTGGCTAAAGGCTTGAGTAAGGCCTTAAGCACAGCTTGGCTGTCGCTGCAGACGCAGAGACTTCGCTCCTTTCAACTAGTTTTCACAATATAGTTGGTGGCCATTAGAATCGCAATAGCTTCCGCCTGGAAGACCGATGCGAAACTGCCTAAATAGGTGTGAAGTCTAAAGTTGTTGTCTCCCACAAAAGCCCCGGCCCTAGATCCCTCCGTCGTCTTGAAGCCGTCCGTGAAAATCCGACTACATTCCCTTCCCGGTTCAGTTTCTGGCCAGAGCCAGTCTTGGAGACAGGGAAAGTCGACTTTGAATAAGCGACGCAGCTGGATCGTTGGTGACTTTGTATAAGACGGCATATCCATGTGACTTGTGTCATAGGAGATGCAGTGGTCTAAGTCATCAAAGCTCCTGTGCGCGTTGAACCAAAGACCATTTCTTTTGAATCGGATGGACTGAACTAAACCACCTCGCCCTGGGTTTACTGAGCATTCGTCTACCTAATGGAATCGCATCTAAGGCACGCATCGGAATTAGTAGAGGGACATCCGTACCACATGGTCAAATCATTGAAGTATAGCCCTTTCTGTCCCTAGAAGTAGCTGCTTAGCATTGAGTTCCCCCGCACCGTTGTGCTTCTCGCTCTATCTGGGCACTTAACTCCCGCAACAGCACGGGGAAGTCGCATCTCGGCAGTTTGTATTCGTGATCTTATTCAAATTCCATGGCCATAAGTTGAATTCGGAACAAACACTCTGTTGGAAACGAACAAATTGGCTTTGAAACCAAGCTCAACTGATCTTCCCAGGTGCTTCAAAATTGATCCAGCTTGACCAATTCTGCCAAAAAGATTGGAGTTGATCTTCCTATCACTCGTAAAAAGGACCCCGATATACTAAAGCTCCTCCACCTGTTTGAATGAGACTTCACTAAGATGAAGAGCCCATTGGAGAGGCGTTAAGAAATGACCATAACCACGGACTTGTCTACGTTTAGCCTCATTCCAGCATCAGCCCATACGACCACAAACCTATCGAGTGCGCCCTGGAGTTTAAGAAGTTTAAATAATCCAAAAAACAGAAGAACACTTTTGAAATGTGCTAGAGGCTACTTGTATTTTAAAAAGTCCCGAATAACTCACGTATTCCAATGAGAATTTTTTTTTTGTCCAAAAAGTCTTCGAAACAATTTCTGACGGTTTGGTATTTTAAGAAGTTTAGAACTTTTGTGAAATCGGAAACTTCAAAAACTTGCAACGAGTGTGCGAGTTTGCAGCTCTAAAAGTTTCAGAAAAATGCGGAAAAGGCTAAGGAGGGAAAAAGTTCCAAAATTTTCAGAAGTTCAAAATCGACTATTTTCATTTCTAGAGCCTTCATTACATACTGAACTTCAGGCTTCTGAATTAGCTACAAGGCCTTAAATTAGATCGAGCTAACGAAGCAGGTGGCCTAAATTTGGCGGACTAATCTGATCTAAAAGTTATAAAAAGATTCAGACCAAAAATTTAGAAAATTTAAGCCAAATCAAGTCAAAAATTCCTCCATGTCAAAGTACTTTAAAAAAAAAATGTATCCATAACTACAGAGAAAATTTTTGCTCACCCGTCACAAATTTTTTCATCCCCACTGTGAACTTCCTCTCGCCACCATACCACTTGATGGAAAGACTTCCCCTCAAACAGCGAACATAAAGTAAGACTAAACGCTTTTCTTATAATTGCACAAGTACGTGGAGCATCCCTTGTCATAGTAACACAGTGTTGCTCCCGTTCGGGCGCCGTGCACCACATCAACCACCGCCACCACTCTGCCCCCAGCAAGTGTTGGAGTTTTCTTTTTTCGGGACGTTTTCCTTCCCGTCCTTTGTGCATGTGATTTTCATGAAAATCAGTTGTTGTCATACCGATAATGAACTTCCATTGTTCTCTCAGCATCAGCGGTCCCTGCGTCACAGGACCCTCCATCATTAGGATGAACTTATTACGTCTGCGGATAGCGTTTTCAACTTTAGATAACGATAAGTGGAGAGCACATCCCCCATTTGCAAGTCAATTTTGTCATGAATTTTGTATTTACTTCCACACACAGGTGGGCATCCGCCCCTCTGTCTCAATCCATCCGAGATGGAGCCTGGTCAGGGGGCGTGTGCTCGTCAGAGACTCAGTGCGAGGCACAGACTCTTACTTGGATCCGTGGACGTTGCAGCAATAATTGAACTCAATTAAGCTCATTATTTATGAGGGATTCAGTTTGACAGGGGGCGGGTGTGTATCCTGTGTCGGGATGAATCCCCAATTCATCCTTGGGCTGTGCTCGAGGATTGTCTTGATTACCTCGTGGAACGTTGTCAGTGTTTTGATTTCAGCTTTTTGATGGGGAACAGAAGTGCGGGGGAAAAAACGTTTGTTTACTTGGAAGAATGCAAATTTTGTGTTGACTTTCAGGTGCCTCCCTCCGCTGGATGGATGGGTTGAGGATTTGAGGTTATCGTTTATTTCTTTGTCATCATCTGGGGGTTCACAAGGCCGTTTGGGTATTCTAAGACGATTGCTTTGAGAACCGCCTTCAAGAAGAATGAACCTGAATTCCTGGAAGGTCTCAAAGTTGAAATAAATCTGCCAGCAAACAGCTTTAATTGGGAATGTGATTTCGTGCGTCTGGTTAGGTTTTTTCTTTTGATGTGAACTGTCAACGCTTTGGGCAGTTTATTTTGTAGGACCAACTTGGGACAAGATTTCTTGTTTTTTGAATTTCTTTGATTGGCATTACAGTCCGAGGTGGACATGGACATTGACCATCTCTCCAGCTGCCTTCAATTTCACACATAGAGTAGGTTGAGGTCCTTCTCCACTTGTGTGGGCCATTTTGAGGTCGTTCTTTGTTGCTTTTTTGCAAAGACCCTATGAATTGGGGCAATTCCCATCTTTAGCTTTGTGCTCGTAGACGCTTGACTAGGCGGCAACTCAAACAGCTCAACCACTTGAAGAATTTCAAAAGAGGTTGAAGGAGCCAGAGCTGTGGAAAGGTTCTCCCTTAACATTCCCTCCTTTTCTTTCTGCTTATGCGCATTTGATGCAGGACTGGATGCAGCTCCGTACGAACTCCCTCATTCACGGGAACCAACACGATTGCTTGACCACATCCAACGTCTTTTCAACGCGCAAAGTGTCGCACGTCATCGTGGCACAACCTCAATATCAACCAACCTTTCTCCTTCAACTACCTGGAACAAGCGCCATCTTCGCACTACGTAATCCCCTTGCAGCTGCTTTTTGACCGATGTCATTTCGGTATCCTTCAGGACGGTTATCACGCCCCTTAGCTTCGGGTCCTGCCATTGCTGCGGCCGCCACTCAGAAGGACGTTTATGTTCAGGATTTGAGCGGAAGCTTCCTCCAGTTCCCGTTCCTCTTCCGTTGACTGTCGGCTGAGTGCATCGACGATTTGTTTACAAACAATAGACGCCATCTTGTTATTTTTGTTACTTTGTTGAAATCTAAAACTTGACAGGAAAAGCGACAGCACTTCAAAAATTGCCTCAATCTCACTCAGAACTTTGGCAGACCTTCACGTAAACCTTTCCTCCACAACTCACTTTCCTAATGTAGAGGCACACACAAGCAACCCACGTCAGGAAAGTAAGCAATTATTTGACAGCTCGATTACTCTTCTGACAGCTCATTGCGGAGCACTGTCTCATTGACAGAATTACAAGCAAGCAAGCGAGGTAGGTAAATGTTCACAAGGCCGCGCTTCATTTGTAACGTGTCACAACTTAATTTTAAATTGACAGCTGAGCATTGACAGTTTATTTCGCTCTCAATCACTCAGTCTGTGTGTCTGTCTCTTTTGGATCAAGAAAAATGTATGGAAGAGCGAAAATAATTCAATTACCGTCGAACAAAAATGAACTTCCAACACCACCCCGCCCATCTGGCAAGATCTAGTGGAACTTAACTCAACAGGAAGCCATCACCACCTCCGATGGGAAAAAAACGAAACTACAACATTTCAATTGAAAGACGCGTGTCAATGTGCCGTCGTTCGGTAAAATTCAATTAACTGACCCTTTGGTGTAAATACGCCGACGGCCATGTGGAAGAAAAGTCGTTTCACTTTACAACATGTTGCTGCAACGAACTGACAGTGAATGGAGAACTAATTTTCGTTAAGTAGTCCCTTAAGTTGACAGGTTTCGCACTGGGTACCGTATGCTTTTGACAGGTAACTAAAAGTTTCGCCTCTTTTTGCACACTCGTTCGCCCTGATGGACGTTGTGTCATGTGAACAGGTTATGAATGTGTCAAAGGGACGTCAGTTGGCAGTGGGGTTTGGTGTGATGTGGGTTAGAGGCTTTACAGTTATTTAAATATGATGGATGTGTGTGTGTGTGTGTGGCATGAATAGAGAATCACGATTATGGATGCATTAAAATTTGATATGTGATGCATTTTTATGGGAAAATTATGTAGAAAGGATGTATAAACATGAGATTGCATGAAACTACGGAACACATCCCTCTTGAGTGCAGTGCCGTTGGTTGGGAAGATGGTTGTCTCTGGTGTGGCATTTCTTGATGAATGACTCAGCTCTTTGGAAGGTTGCAGTGAGCATCAGGAAGATGTTTTAAGGAGATTTTTGTGCAAAAGGGGGGATGTTCAGAAAGTAAGTAATATTTTATTTTATTTGTATGGGTATTCATAAGGCTAACAATTTGATTTTTTTTTAAGCATAGGGAAGTGCTTAAGTGTTTAATTGCACGCGCTAGTTAATGCCGCCCTTGATAGTGTGATAGCGTAAAAGTTGCTCACCGCATGCAAGAAATCGCCTTTTTCGTACTTATTCAGCACATCAAACGATGCGAATGCATACAGTTTGTGATTGCAGCAGAACAGAACTAAGGATTACACAGCGAATACTACAATTATCACCCCAAATTCGAAGCTTATTGCAAAAAATCTGTGTTTAATTTCTTTTCAAAATTCAAAATCAAATACCATTATTTGACGCAAAACTACACGCGAGAAAAGAAAACGTCACAAATTCCAATTAAGTTTCCTTCCCCACAACACAACGCCACCTAAACGAAATTTAATGAACTCTTCAATGACTATCCTGTTCAGTTGTTGAACGTGCCCATTCTTCTGTCAACTAATCAATCACTTCACTTGTCAGCAAGCGATTAGAATACAAAAAAAAAATGCAATTTATGCAAAGACCCAAGAAGGTCGTGACTTCGTATTGAATTGAATTTGAGCGTAGTGCGGGGTAAAACCCAACACTTGCAAGCAATTAAAAAAAAATCAATTAATCACGGAGAGGAAAATATGCAAAAAATTGAGAGAAATATTAATGGCGGAACTTACTGCACTGTGATTCATCGGACTTGTCCTCACAGTCGTCAGTCATGTCGCAACGATAATGAAGTGGAATGCAGTATGTTTTGTTGAAAACATATTGACCGCAACTGATTTGTCCGGCTTCGCATTCTGGTGGAGCTATTGGGTGTGAGAGAAGAGAAAAATAAGTAGTTAACGGGGTAATGGTGGAAATGACAAGTGAAATGCTCGGTTTTGCTACTTACGACATGATTGCTCTTCGTCCTCTCCATCATCGCAGTCTTTTTGATAGTTGCACACCCATAGTGATGTTATGCATTTACCGTTATTGCAACGAAACATTCCCGTAGGACATGGCACATTATATGCAAGGGAACTCTCACCAATTCGACCGCCATCTGTTAATCCGCCTAGAAAGGAAAAAAAATGAGCGAGAGAGAAGAGGTAATTAGAGAATTTTGTTGATTTGGTGAGAATTTAGTTAAAAAACGTTTTCGACTTGTGTAACTGTCACAGAAGTCTGAGCACGGCCTTAAACTTATTACAAATTTATGCGTTCAACTACAGCTTCAGATTCATCGTCGTAGAAGGGCATGACTGACAGTCATCATCTTGCTTCAGGTTCGACTTCGTGTTTTGACACAAATTTTTACAGCGGCTACACCGGCATTCTCTCACGTGAGCGATGGGTGCTCTCTCGTAAGTTTTCAAAAATGTTGTGTTTCGTGGCAACTTGTATAGTTAGTCAGAGGGAGAGAGAAAGAGACAGACAGAGAGAGAAAGAGAGAGAGAGAAAGAGAGAGAGAGAGAGAGAGAAAGGGAGAAAGGGTGATTGTTGCAGAAGTGTGTTTCAAAAGATGGATTTCATGGCGAATTGTTTTCGGGAAACATTACCCATCACCAGGGTTAGGACCAAAAACAAGAGAGGAGCAGAATCCCATCCTGTAGGGCTGATGATACTTTAAAGGTTCTTCCAAAGATTTGATTGTGATCGACCCCTTGTTGCTGTCTACAGATCATGGAGGGGGGACATAATAACAGCAAAGGAAGCCTCTCTTTGAAGCTACGTATAACGAAGACATTAAAAAAGGTCATTCATTTCGGGGTTTCAAATTGATAGCACTGTCATTTGGCACCAGCCAAACTCAGCTGTCTGTTGAAGCGTCACACTGTTAGGTGAATGTTTGCCATTTGCTGTTATGATTCACTTAGCAACAACACAGAGATATATTTTTTAACACTTCCTACAAAAGTGGTGAATCTAACGAAGCCTTTTTCAGCGAGTATCATAAAGTGCTTGAGTGCTGTGTATGGTAGCTCTTCTTCCTCGACCACAATTGTTAAAATTGGTTTAATGAGTTTCAACGTAATGGAGTGACTTTTGATTAAGCACACCTAGGTGCTACGAAAATGGCTTCACAACCACAACCTCGAATCATCAGGCCGCTGATTGAAGAAATCAAGATGTGGCAGAGACACTTGCGGTCTTTAAAGGCTGAGTGGGTTGTCCGCCATAAAATGTTGGCCATGAGTAGGTTGTATAGGTGATGGGTGACGCGTTCGCTCACTCCGAACAACAATAGCAATTGTGAGATTTCATTTCAGAGCAGTGTGTGACGTTCGTTTCATTATGGTAGACAAAAGCTGTTCCTTCCTGTTCCTGGTGTACATCAGAAACAGTCGAAGAATTGTACTCCAGCCGACGAATTTGTCCCGAAAAAGTTCAAGATCGTCTTATCGACAGGAATCGTGATATTCACTGATTTCTGGGATAAGTGGAATCATAAGCGACTACTTGTAGGAGGTCAAAACAGTCATAGATCTCCACTTTATAAAATTTTGGACCCAATTTGATACGGAATTGCAGGGGAAACGGTTCAATTGAGTCAAGAAAAAGTGCTCTCCATTTTAGCCAACCTACTGTAGGTTGAGTTGGAAACGAGAATTAACTGTGAAGTAATCTCTAGGCTAAATCCTCAAAAATGGATTCGGTTCAGATCCTGATAAAGTGCGGCATTTAAAGGCAACAAGTCGTCAAATCCGTTCTCCACAAGCGTCAGTTACATTTTCATAAAAGTACCGTTAAGATTCAATCGCCATTCGTGCTTTGTTCCTGCCTTTCTGGCCTTATCCATCAAATCATCGTCTATGCAAAAGCCTTGTTCCTCCCCACAAGCACCCCGTCCACCCCCTTTCAACAGCAGTCCATTCCCGAAACGCATAAACCATGCCTCCCGCTGGCCGGTCTTGTCAATTGCCAGCCCGCTCTGCTGCCTAATCCGTTTCGCTTCTTGTGATTTCCTCCCGAAAAACGAATAATTTTATCGCTTCCCATTTAATTTCCCACTTCTGGATGCCCCCCGTCCTCCTCTCGCCCACCTGGACGAGCATCCGTTGGAGGGGTCTGTTTCAACGTCGTATTGTGCAACTTTTATTGCGATCATAATAAAATTTAATGCCGCATACGTCTTTGCATATCGTCCTGTGCAGTCAGCCTGCGAGGATGACACGGGCACGGGCGTCCGTTGATATCGCCATCGTCGTCGCTGGCCGTTGTAAGGGATTTAATTAAGGATATCATATTGCGTTGGGACGAGGCATAACATCGCATTTCATGAACCATTTATCGTCCTTTTCATTGTTGGCGCTGTGCGCAGTGTCCTGGATGGACGAGTGGTCCCCCTTTTTTTGTTGAGAAGCGAATCGGGTTAGGGGGCAATTCCATTATCCCTCTCGTCCGGGCAATAATATTTCGCTTTTACACGCTTTATGCAGTTTGTAATGGTCCTGCGTGTCCCGCTGTAAGGACTCCCTCTGTTGCAGGTAATTAAAACTTTAAGTGGCGACGGTGAAAGGGATGTCGCGTCTTATGATGAGTTGATTAAGTTAAGCTGAACGGAAGTGCTGGAGAAGATGTCCTTTCTGCATAAGCGATGTGCTTGGTGGATTTTAATGTCGCCAGGATGTTTTATAAGCTGACAAGGGTGGCATTGACGCTGACAGTTGTGTATTTGTCAAGGAGAGGTAAATAACTGTTTCGTTCGCAAACATTTTTTTAAGAGAAACGTGCTTTAGGCCCTTCGTGCGCCCACTCGTGAATGCCAACGAACTCCTTTCACGGTCTGAAGGATAATCCGCATTCATTCCTCGACTGCTTCAGTGCGCATTCAGTTCGCAAAGTCTGAAGGAATTCCACTCGATCCGTCATATCGATGAAATTCTTCCGTCTCTCAAGAATTAGCCTCACTTCTGGAACCATCCTCAACATCAATCGACTTGCCGCTTGCTAACCTGCCCCTCACGCCCGTGGCCCTTTGAAAACAAAAAAAAAAATTCAATTCCATCCCCTTCTGGCTGGAATTCCAACGCATAACTTCCCCCAACGCACGTCGCTGCCTCCAGAGCGAATCTAAATATTTTATCCACCCCCCACGCAGCCACCTCGTGTACCTGCTTCACAACTACATGCGAAAACAATTCAAGGAACCGTGCCAGGGGATGTGCTTCTTACTTCCGGTAACAGAGCAATCCATCCAGGAGCTTAGGTTATTCGATGAGCCCGTCTATCCTAATTCGTTCTCACTCCTCGCGCTCTCTCACAACCCCCTCCGGCGAGCTTGTGAACATCAGAAATGCATTAGCCTAGGGATGTTCTATGAATTCCCCGTCTTCTGCGTTCGCATCTATCAGTGGGGAGAGGTGGATTCTGTGCAAAAAAAAATTGTTGAGATCGTTGCTTTCAAACGTCAGGATGCTCAGTAGGCACACAGTTCCCTGCCAATCCATCTTCCGTCAACTCCAGTTAAAGCACTTCATAACTGGGGCCAATGACGCCCTCAAAGGATCCCGCCAATGCCATGCCGGACACACGGCAGGGCGCAGCCTCGATTGTGGACACTGTCGTCGAATACAGATGTAATCAAATTTAATGCTGTATGGCGGCTTAATTGCTCCTTACGCACGCCTCTGCCACCCATCCACCCATCCACCCCCACTTGACCCAACTGGACAACTCTGCCCGCCAACGATGACGATCGTCTATCAAATTAAGCAAAATTGAACAGAAATTAACTGACAGGCAGCTGCGTTCCTGGCAATAACACGACACCACCACCACCCCCGTTGTCGTTGACCGGGCCGCATCAATGGCCAAGAGTCATTTCAAGTGGGTCCGGCTGTTTGCGTGAGGCCAACCGAACCCGAAGTACAATATCGATATCATTTCGGAATTAATTGCCGTTGCAGCACGTTCGAGTGTGTCCGCTGCATGGCTGCAAATTGAACGCCTTTCAGGGGCAGGTATTGGGCGGCTCCGGGAAATTAGGCTCAGCATGCACTCGGGCGAGAGGACAAACGCTCGCCAAGTGGCAAAATGAATTCCGAATGCAAATCTGAAGTTGAACGGGACGGACGAGCGACCCTCCGGATTACTAAGTGACTCTAATTGGGGAACACTGGGCGAGTGGTGTGTGTTTCTAGTCGAATCGACCTCAATGGGGCATGGATGAGTTTGTTAGTAATTTGCTAATGCATGAAGTGGCGAGCGTGCGAGGACATTCGGAAGTCCGGCTGGCAGGCTGGCATGGGTAAGTAAAAATGACTGGCAAGAGGATTAAGTGCGTGGACAGGCGACACTAATGACACTTCGATGAGGGAAGTTATATCCTGGCGGACGGTTGCGAGGCAAATTTTCACTGAAATTGGATTGAAAAGGGGTGCGTGCGACTGAGCGGAATTGGATGAAATTTTGGCTGGGAATTGGACTTACTGTTACAGACTTTAATTTGATTTGAAGGGGTTTGGTTTAATTGGTCGACTTCTACGTCTAGTTTTGAGTTCAGAGCTCGACTTAAAGAGTTTCATTAAATTTCAGGGAAAAAAATCGTTCCCTAACCACCCATTAAATGTCCTTCCACTCGATTTAGGAAAAAAAAACAAAACAACAACACTCTCATATCCCGTCACAAGCACCGAAACGAAAGTGAACACGTTGCCTTCCAATCAATTTGCAAACACATCAATTAGGCAAATAGATTGAAATAGATGCACAACTGAAAAAATAACACGAATCCCGACCAGTCCCCGAACAAAGTTAATTAGTTTACCTCGCATACAGAGCTCGCTCGCTCGCTCACTCGCACGCCGGCTCGCCGGCTCGCCTGCCGATAATTGAGTGCAGAGCGTATCCTGATTTAGCCCATTATGCTCGCACAACGTGCAACGTGACTAATTGCGAAAGTTAATTATTTTTTTTTCTGTTTTGTGCGCAAAGCGAAATTAATTATAAACGCTTTTCGCATTTAATAATTTTCACTTGGGAGCAATTTTCCGTTCTTTGAAAATAGCGGGACTGTGCGGTGCGCGAATGCGGAGCGATGTCAACGAGTTAAAGCGCACGTCCTTAGACAATTGTGCAATGATCCTCAAAGGGAATTCCTTTGTCCCTGAGTCAGTTTTTTTTTGTGTTCCACCTCGTTCCACCCCATGGCAGAGACAAGAGCGAATATCCTGTCACCGTGTATTGCGTTTTTTTTCTCCTTGCCGCGTCAGTAAATCTTAATCTGGGATAACTGACGGTATATCCCACTTAGAGTCTTTTTGTTGCGCTCTGTCCTTTGAATTCGCCTTTTGTCATGCGACTGTGTTTGTGTTGAGATTCCCGCTTTCTTTGCTGTTTGTTTTATTTCATCCTCCCCCCACCCCCCACCTCACCCAGGGGGCCCAGTACGGGCACTGCAATTTCGTCCTCTTGCAAAATTTTAACATTTCCTGTGCGCCCTTGTGTTGTTGTACTAGACATTTAACTTTTCCGACGGGAGGCAATGCCAAGGGACGGTCGCTTGTTGTAACAATTATTGTGGGCGAAGTTTTGTAGTCTCTTTGTTCACTTCTGCGGCAGAATTGCTCGTTTTAATCCTTTGATTTGCACATACAACGGTAATGGAAGCGAGGGCGGTGTTTTATGATGACTCTGCTCCCGGGGCAGCGAACACAGTTTGTCTTTCAGATTTCTGGTCTGCACTTAAAGCACTTGGCGAATGGACTTGAAATTGTTTTCTATTTAATGTGGACACAGGAATTTTATGAAAATCGGTTAAGGCGGGCGGAAGGAGTAATGGTCTGAAATGGGGTGGGAGTGTTTTGTTTTGGTGGCAATTTGAAAATTGTTTCACGGGGAGACGAGGCATAGATTTGAAGAGATTCACCGGATCGATCGAGGAACAGGGACACGGAATGTGTTTGCATTGAGATATTCAAATCAATGGGCAGGAACAATTCCGTTTCCGCCTCTTTTGTCGTGGAATGTGGTTTGGAAAGCGTTGTAAAGTTTGAAATGGTGAACTATGGAGATCGTTACTGAGCCCAAAGTTTCTATTGTTGGGCAGAGAACTGCATTTCAAAAGGACTTTTAACAGGAACAATTAAGTGGAATTTGAAAAAAAAAACTTTGACATGCATGAAGAGGGTTTCGTTTGTTTTAAATGAAATTCAATGCAGAACTAAAGCCCCCGATTAATTCTATAATTCGAAATTTTTTTACAACTGTCACAATGGTGACTAACATTATTGCATTGACAACCTTAAGAACGTATACAAGTCTTATCATCATCATTTGGTGAGTGTGCATGTATGAACTGGAACTTTCAAGATGAGATTTATCGGATTGAGATCTGCGCTAGATACCATCTCTCCAAGAGGTAACGAAGGCATTCAAAACCAAACCTTGCCAAAGAAGCGACATCGATGGTCAAAAAGCAGACCACGAGGAAGGCGTGAAAAATATTAAGCCCATCTAAAGTCATCCTCGAGCGAGACGATTATCCTTCTCCCACGAGCACATGTACTGTGCGTTCATACCCAAAGGACGTGCGAGGCATCTCTGAGCATATCCGAGGGCATATCGGATGGCAACAACAAGTTGAGGGACTACTGACGACACAAGCGTTTGTGAAAAGGAACAGTACGGACAGTACGGGCAGTACGGGCAGTATCTCGGCCATAACTTGAGTAATGTTGGTTTTTGATGCTGCCTAGAGTTCGACACAGTATTTTGAGTGGCCTTACAGAAAACATCGAATGCTGCCAAATTGCATGATCGTAGTGGCCATTTGACATCACAAAAATGTGAGCTTATGTGACCAAGAAAGTTGGCTCTCTTTAAAGCCATAATTGATGATGTTGTGTGGCTTTCTGACGTGTCTTGTTAGAACCACATTTCGTCCAAGTCAAATTCTTCAATCGCCGGTCCAGAAAATCATTCGAACATATCGCTTCAAACTGTCTGTAACCATTTCGGAACTGAAATCTTTGAAAAAATACGGAACCATGAAACTTTTCGAACATATTGCACACTATTTTGCCTGTTGCCCGGATGAAACGCTATCTTTTCGATCGCATGTGGGTTTTTTGAGTGGCATTCGCGGACATTTTGTGTGCTTACATACCCATCGAGTGAGAAATGTGTCTCATAACTGACGAAAATGTTGTACGGCGATTATTGTTCCAAACCACAGAGAGCGTAGGCTTGGTGAATGGTCGGCAGATTTAAATTGTGGCGTAAGTTTAATATTTTAAGGATCAAAATCTGAAAGACGCCGAAATGAGGTGTACGGCAAGTTCGATTGCTGCCAACGCCGGGAAGTCGAAGAGTTTTGATTATCAGCAACACTTGTACTTACAGCATTAATTTTTTCACAATCTTGTTCATTGCATGCGTAGTCAGTAGATTATGACGACCATAAGCACCAAAAGTGGCTTGGCTTAAATCATCACTTTGGTAGAATGTTTAATTTATTTTTAAATCATAATTAGTTATCATAAGGCGATATGCTATCGTAACTGGCAATCATGCAGCTTATACTGTGGCACTTCAAATGACAACTGAATTTGACAAGCTCCAAATTTTAGTGCTACCAACTTGAAACCACAAAATGGATGACCCTGTGTAACAGAGAGACGTGCAGCTGATTCGAGTCTGTTTTGATAGCTTACAATTTTAACACGAAAACTTTCTTTTTACACTTTTTGAGAGTCTTAGTCTTAGTCTTAGTCTTAGTCTTAGTCTTAGTCTTGATCTTAGTCTTAGTCTTAGTCTTAGTCTTAGTCTTAGTCTTAGTCTTAGTCTTAGTTTAAGTCCTGTAGCTACACCAGAAGGCGTCATGGAAAAGACCTAGTCTACCTGCAAGTATTCTCACAACACAATGACCAGTGTGAATGACAGCGTACGAGCGTCTTAGATTTCATTACGCATTCAGACCATTAACGTTTTATGTTAGTGTTCATGTGAGAGAGACGTTGAAGCGTAAGACACGAAATAGAAAATTTCTAGGAGAGTGAGCAGTGAGGTGATACCTCTTCTGGCGAGTTTAACGTCTTCCCGATTCCTCGCTTTTTTAAAGTGTTCTGGCCCCACCTCATCAACATCATCTTCTCTAACCCATTTATTTCACTAAAAGTGTTTCGTGGAACTGCACCCAAGTGAAACCTTCAGGCCCCTCGATCCTCTGTATTAACTCCTAATGAGGTAGAGTGTGGCACCACCCTTAATAAAGTTTTACTTAACCAGTTCGTTGAAAGGTAGGTGGAAGACTAGAGATGTGAAGACAACTGACTTTCGAAACAACTAAGGACATCCCTTTTAAATATTAAATTCTTGAGCTGAGAAAGTGTCTCCTTAAATGCCGTCGTTTCGACCTTAAATACTCTTCAATTCATATTGAGCTAAATGTTGAAATTGAGGTTCGAAGAGTGGACGTTTATCTCAATTCCCAGATCGTTCGCGGTCTGTCAGACAGACTTCCAGTCAACCTTAAGGGTAAGCGCTGTGAGAAGTGAAATAAAATAATTTTCTATAGCAAATCAGCTTAGCGGTCGTCCTTTAAAGTCATTCACAAAATTCAGGCATACGATAAAACTTCTCTGTTCCCCATGCGAAGGCACTGATTTAAAAGACCGGAGTCTACCAGATTTCATCGACTAAATCTTCACACTACGGCAAATCCTGGAAGAGAACTAAGAAGTGCAAATCGACACTCAACACCTAATCGTCGATTTCAAGGCCACATATGACAGTGTCCATAGAGACGAGCTATACAGTGCAATGTCTAGTTTTGGCTTGTCAGATGGTGTAGGATGAGAGATATAGAACTCTCGCTGCTCCGTCAAGGTAGGGAACGAACTTACCGAGACCTTCAATGTCAAAGAAGTTTTAGAAAAGGCGAGGCGCTGTCATGGGACTTCTTCAATATCTTTCTTGATAAGATCGTGCGTAACTCACAACTCAACGACAGAAGGACGATCTCCCAAAAGTCTGTTCCACCTCTATCGCCGACGACATGAACGTGTTTGGACGAACACAGCTAGCCGTCAATGAGGCGTTTGCTGGCATTGAAGCAGCAGCGGATACAATGGGTCTGGTAGTTAATGGGGGCAAAACGAAGAAAATGCTGTCATCAATGAAGGGCGCACAACATCGACGTCTCGGACAGAGCGTCACACTAGGCAGCAGAAACTTCAAGGTAGTCAAGGACTTCGTCTACCTCGGCTCCGCGGTAAATAGGGACAACAAGTACCGAAATCATACGCAGAATCACTCTTGCCAATCGCTGTTTCTTTGGGCTCAAGAGGCAATTGAGTAATTGTTACAGTTTGATCATCCCATTCCTACTCTAAGGCACGGAAACCTAAACGCTACTAAAACCGGATGAGGAGGCCCTTAGTCCTTTAAAGAGAAAAGTTTTGCGAACAATTTTTGGTCCTGTTTGCGTTGATGGCATCTGGAGGAGAAGATTCAACCACGAACTGTATGGGCTGTACGGCGGCATGAACCTAGTCAAGCGTCTGCGGATACAACGCTTAAGATGGCTAGGTCATGTAGAGCGTATGGACACCACTGTTCCGGCCCGAAAAGTCTTCGAATCTGAGCCATTGGGGCAACCCAACAATAATGCACAGGTTCGCAAAAAAGGCGTACATCTTCCCCAGTGACTTTTTCCTGACTTTTCAACTTACAGACCCACACGAGGGCTAAATAATTCGTTCTACGGAAGATGTTAAAGTCGAACACATTGAAGCCCAAATGGCATTAAGGCGACCGCATAGATCAGATACAAGGTCGAAACTCACAAGAAATAAAATAAGGTTCTCCAGGAACTATTTACACAAATTTAATCACGTCTTTGGATACAAAGCTTAAGGCATCACGTTGGGAGTCAGCTTGGCGACTTCAAGTGAGGATATCGGTCTTTGGTTTAGAGCCATAGGAGCAACGTATTAGAAGACGTGCTGGAACGAATTGGCGCACACAAGTAAAGAAGGACAACCAACTTGGAGTGAGCAACTGGCGGCAGGTGGTAAAAGATCGTGCTGGCTGGAGAGGCATGTTGGTTGATGCCCAGGTCCACCCCGGACTGTAGTGCCACAAGAAGGAGAAGAAGAAGTCTACCGATTATTAAATTTTGTTCAAAATTCAAGGAACCTTATTACTTAAGCCTGCTTCAACCATGTGGTTCAACGATGACAGGATCCTTTTCTGAGTGTTCTGTTGCTGGACCAAGCGCGTCAGTCACATTGTTCTGCTTCCCTATTTTGTTACGAAATGTTATCGTCTGTGTACTGAATATATACAACACAACATACATGTCCTATTTTAACATAACATCAGTTACATCTTCTAGGCTGTGGTAGAAATGGTTGCCGATCGTTGCCTTCTTACAGCTGCCAGCTGCTTTACTTTCTTGCCAAGCACAGTGTTAAAATTACCCCTCAGTCTGCTCGATACAGCTCTACGTTCCAAATGGCTTCAGATTTCTATCACTTTCAGTGTACTGTTGTGTCTGTTGCCATCATTTATGTCGAAGGCAGATGAAAAACGACAGCAACAGGCACTCGAAACAGAGAAAAGAAGACTTCAGCTCTTTGAAAGAAAATGCGCCAGAGATCATTCCTCTCCACAATTCCAACTAAACGCTCTACGTGCCCCTAAGGAAAAGCCACAAATTTTAGGATCACATTTCCAGGTACCCGTCTGAAGTCATCCAGCCAGCACCCACACCCACTTTCCGATTATTACTGTCACCGATCCATCCGAAACAATTGACTCCTCTCGATAAAGCACTGTCTGCGCCAATAAAAGAGTCAATTTTGTGTCGGCTCCCATCCCCTCTCTCGACTGAAAGGAATGCGCGCCAGCACACTTAACGACTTTCATAAATCGATGCGAGCGTAGTAACAGCCATTAACGACGAGTGCAATTGAGATTTTTCCGCTTTTACAAGTCCCTAAGGAGACGAGGCCAGGATGGCAGCAGACGAGTGTGTAACCGATGCGAGAGGCACTCCTGAGCGATCAGCATCCATTCGCATAATTTAAAACCAATCTGACGCAGAAATATTGGCGTGCCCTTGGCTGATTTAAGCGCAAAAGGGGTGGGCGCTCCCTGCGCACACCCCTCCACAGGGCAGAACAATATATTTTATTAGCTTCGTTTATGGGTTCATTGCTTCATTAAAAATGAACGTATTTCAGTCCATTATCCTCGGGTACACATGCATGCAAAGAGACAGTTCTCGGGGTCGGCTTGAGGATGCCGTTCACGTCGTGCCGTATGCCGAGGCGAGCTACGCTCCGACTCCACCCAGACGCGTGCGTCGCTCCACCCGGCCCCTGTGCCGCGGATTCTTGTATGAATTTCATTTATGAACCCCAAAGTCGACGACTTTAATGTGACTGACGTCTAATCCTAAACGTGACATCACTACAAAAATATTGTCTTCTGCGCGAAGAAGAAGAAGAAGCAAACAGAACGGCGGGAACGAGGTGAGCGAATAATAAATTCATCTCCTGTTCGCCGGTTGCGGTTGCGTCCCAGGGAAAAACGGGCTGAGCCGTCATTCTGGCGTACCTGTCAGGCGTTCGATCCACCCGCGCTCTGCCGCGCCAATCGGATGCTTGTTTTCGCAGGTGACAGCCTCGTAAAATATCACGGCCGGAGCGCTGTGTTGCGTTCTCGCTGCTGTCCATACGCGAACCCGGTGGTGTCTGATCCTTGTCTCTCCAAACATTCCATCCCCCCCCCCCAACACTCTGCCCCTCTCTGGTTAAGGTGCAATAAATGCATTGCACCACCACCATCACCGCCACCGCCGCCGCCGAAAACCTCACTTGAATTGCTAATGGGAAGTTGAGAGGCATTCGGTGCTGCACCAGCAGTGATCCGACTCCCGCGGCAGTGGAGTGGGTGTTTTAACGACGACGACGCCACCGCCTGCATGGGGTGGCGGTTGCGATGACAGATTTGTTATTCCAATTCGATTTGATTTAAATTTTATGTCGGTCGCCCATTAAATTTAATTGGTGTTTTGGGGTGGAAAAGAAAACAGAAACTTGTCGCCTGAGGACTTGAGTTTGGGCGACAATTAGATCGGTGACGGTGGTGACATTTTGGGTGGCCACCAAGTGATGGTGATGATTAGCTGACAGGTGCGATCTGGGCTTTTCGGTCAGAGGGTGTGAAGAGTTGACGTGGTGTAGGGTGGGGATGACCCTTGACAGGTTAGTGGAAATGTCGGATGGATCATTGAGCGTGATGGAATGCCACTTCTTTAGAGTGGAGACGTTTGAGTAAGCATGAGAAAGGAACGTGAGGCATTCAAGAGGAGTTGGCATGCTTCTACGGATTTCGACACATTAAGGGCTGTAATGTTAAGGCTCTTCACTGCTAAAGAAGAAGCATGAATGTCGTAAGTCCGAAAACAAAGCAAACAACGAGAGCAAACGCGCTTATCTTACGTGGCTTCGTTCACTAACAAGTCAAATGAACCTACAAACTCCGGACAAGACATCATACATAGAGATCCGAGGTAGTAAGCAATGCACTTACCTACTTCGCGGCAATCAGTTAGGGTGATTAAACTGAACTTTTTGAATGAATGTGAACGGATTTAACGAAACTTACACTAATATGAATCAGAAGCAAAAATGAAGCACTCAGTAGTCCCGGAATGGAGGTGCCACTAGTAAGAAACATCCATGAACCCGATATTAGGATTTGGCAGTACGAGCATTCCATAGGACGGGATTCTAGTAGTAAGTGAACTACAAATCAAAGAACAAGGACTCATCGGATGCTGAGTAATTGCAAACGCAAGCAATGTTGTCATCGCATCCTCCGTAAGAATTGTCTTCACCCGTAGAGACATCATACAGCTGGCCCTTAAAAAGCAGGTTGGCTGGGTCAGGCCTGTTGTCTAGTAGTAAGTTGCCAAAAACTTTGAAAAATCCCCTTTGTGACCCACTAATGATATGTGACGCTTATCTTGAACCTTCAGAGTCTGATCTTAGACAGCAAAGTAAGTTCGAAGCCGAACATTCAAGAACGCCGAAAAGGCTTCTACAGCCTTCTTCTGTTGCAACAATGTGATTGGACGCAAATGGAGACTACAACCCCGCATGATAAAGCCGGTATACAGTTACTTTAAGGCATCGCCATCGGATGTACAGCCTTGAAAAAAGTACATACCACAAGCTACTCAGTTGGGTACAAAAGTTAGATCTTCGAGAAAAGCAAATTGCAGATCTTAAGAGGAGCAGGCTTAAATCTACTGGGCTGTGGTCAGAACTAAGATACGGTCACTGCAGTATCCTGAGTATTCTGAAACAGTCGAACTTCATTCCACCCAATACCAATATTACCCTCCTCGATCATATTCTTACCCTCCATCGACTCATCTTTTGAGAATGAATTCAGAGACCCAAGTTTTCATCTCTCCATCTCCCTTCATCTCTCTTCATCTCTCCCCGTCTTCTTTCATTTCTTTCCAAATAGTGTTAATCAAAGATGCATTGTCAGGGCTGAGGAACAACTTTACATCCAAAAGGAATATTGTCACCTGTTCCAACGGCCAGGCTGAAATTAAATACGTGGGTGACCACAATTTTCATTCAAACACATTTCTCAAGTTCTGCCTATCTCTTAAGCCAAGTACTTCAACATCCGACTGGCATTGAAACAAAACGAAGGCTATGAACATGCCAGCCTTGGAAACAAATCCCTTATCTCGTCTGAGGGTGGCATTACAGCCAACAAGAGACTAAGCCTAGCTTCTGCACCAACTATTCGAATTGTGAATGCTATTGTTGATTATGTGTTGAGGGTTCCTAGAGGTTTTTGCTTGCGGTCGAATTAATTCGATGAGTTTTATTGAGTTTCGTTAAGTTATGTATGTTTCGTAAGCTTGGTTTTACTTCGATAAGTTTTATAAAATTCGATTTATTATAAAAATAAAATTGATAAGTTTCGTTAAGTTTGTGTAAGTTTCGTTAAGTTTGTGTAAATTTCGTTAAATTTGTACACGATTGTATATTTAAATGAAAGTACGATAACAATCATAGATATTGCTTACTTAAAATTCATTAATGTGCATGTGCTTTCGTTGAGTTCGATATGTTTGATGAGTTTAAGTTAAGTTTGATGAATTTTGCTAAATTTTTTAAGTTCAAATAAAATTTAAATTGAATAAGAAAGCTTCAGTAAGCTTCTTAAATTTATTCTTTAATGGTTGCGTAAGTGGAAGAAAAAGCGAAGTAACGGGGGTTAGTTGTCTCAGAAGTCGAAGGTCCCAGGTTCGATGCTCAATCTTAATACCTAATATTTTGTTTAAAGATTTCTAATGATGAAGTCAGTTTGACTATTCTCACAGAATCGAAAAAGCTGGTGCCATGAAAAAAGTTCGAGATGTTTTGTTCCGGAAACGAACATGGAACCTTCAGTGACTGAGTGAGACGCAATTACCCATCATGCCACTGTGGTATATACAAACTTTAAAACCGGCGCAGATTAACAAATTGGGCATGGTTAGAGTGGTATAGTTGAGTCAGTTTAGTTGAGGACGAATAGTGCTACTTTTTGTGCAGCAAAATCTTGGAGAAGTCGTACTCTTGAGTTTGTGTGATACAGCACGGTGGTGGCATCTGGGGATGCATAGCTCCCACCAGTGCGGGTAATGTGCATTTATTTGAAGGACAGAGTATATGGACAACACAGTTCCGGGCCAAAGAGTCATGGCATTTGAGTCATTGGGATGCACGCAAGAGGAGAAGTGCTTCAAATTGATGCCAGAAACTAGAAAAAGTTGGCGAGAGAAAGTCCCAGCTGGAGAGACATGCTGATTAAGGCCCATGTTCATCTGTGCTGTAATACGACATTAAGAAAAAGAAAATGTTCGGATGGATGGACGGACGCATGGATGGATGGACGAACTGATGGATGGACGAACAGATGGATGGACCAACAGATGGATGGGCGGGCGGATGGATGAACGAACGGATGGATGGATGAACGGATGGATGACGGATGGATGACGGATAGATCGATGGATGGACAGATGGACGGACAGATAGACATTAAAGTGCGTTTTTTAACATTTTTAAGAACACCAAAATTATAAGCCCAACCACGACAATTCACCCTACCCCAAGTCAGATCCAACTACAGTGCTGGTTGCTTGCAGAGAATTGTATAGACCTACTTGAGTGACCAGTGCAGCCTTCGGATCTAAGCCCAATGGAACATTTCTGGTGTATTCCGAAACGTACGGCCTAAAGACACTCAATTTCATCAAATGAAAGAGGAGGAGTAAGCACTATGCCTGTAAGCGTTGTTGTAATCATTAAGTTAAAAGGCGAAAAAAGGAAATATTGCTGAAACGTCCCGATGGACTCTGGAACTTATTTGCTGAAATGCAATTCCCACACTCTTCCGCGCCTTGTTGCAGAAAACCCATTCAGGCATCGTTCAATCTTCTAAATTGTATAAACCTGCACACTCCCCAACAATTTCCAACCATCTGTCAATCCAAATGAATTGCCTGTCGCGCTTTATTTGATTTTTCATCACACATCCCGTCATTTATTACCCAATTCAAATTGCGCACAAAAAATTACGAGTCTCCAAAAAAGTTATGAAAATCCACCAATCCACCAGCACCGTAGGCTTTAATTACTTCAAAATCTACTCCCACCTCCACCCTCTCTTCAAGTGAATTAAAAAGGTGAACGAAAAATCGGATTCCCTGTCATTTCACGTTAAACACAGCTTTTATCGCTCACAAACGGCTAGGTTCTCAATTTTCAATCAACCCTTTCAACCACTCCTCCCTCTCGCCTTTATAATTTGACACGACATGCCACCAGCACCACCACCACCACCATGGCGTCACATCGTCATGGTGGATTCGAAAAACTCAACATCAACAGTTTTGCTGCCCAATAACTCGTCTGCCTAATCAGTGCGAGGCACACAGGATCCACACAGGACTAGCAGCCAGCAAAAAAAAGAAACACATAAAACTGGGGAGGACGGCTGCAACAATAAACCCATATACGCCCAAACCAATTGCACTAATTAAAACAAGACCCGAGTGTGGGAGCAAAAACTGAACAACGAGGTGGGTTGGGTGTGTGTTGAAACTGTATGGTCGCCCAGTTGTCCGGGAGAAGAACAAAACGGCTCACTCCCGTGGCGATGCAGAGATCCAGACAACCGTTGCAGTTTGCTGCCCTCGTGTGGAGCAGAAATTCTCTGAAATTTCTGAACAATTTGATTGGAAGTCGTCTAGTGACCTCGTATCATTATCTGGCCTTTTTTTTGGGTGTGGGAAGGCGTGGCAACCATTCGCCTGTGGAACGCATTTCATCCGCGTGCACTTTATTGTCTCCCCCCCGCCCATAGCGGGCGCCCACCCGCATCATAACCGGATAGGGAGCATCCGCTTAGCCATATCTGGCACTGATTCCTTCCCGGTTCTTATCGCCGTTGCGAACTGCGAATGAAACGGAATGCGTCCACCGATTGGGATATTTTGCAAAATTCATTTCAGATTTATGTTATTAATTTACCAAATTTCCAAGACTGGGGCCGAGCGAGAGCAGGAAACGTAGCCAAAAAATTACAAATTTCCGCAGTCAGGATGCGCTCTGGTATCTGCGGGGTGGGCCGATGCCAGTCCTGCTGGTGTGGCGATTACAAGGATG
This sequence comes from Eristalinus sepulchralis, assembly GCA_944738645.1. NCBI lineage: Eukaryota > Metazoa > Arthropoda > Insecta > Diptera > Syrphidae > Eristalinus > Eristalinus sepulchralis. The sequence goes on from OX122884.1 coordinate 48,088,484, forward strand.
TTCCGTTGTCCTTGGGGGGACTGCAGTCCGGAGAATATTTTGATGTGCATATTTGCCAAATAATCCGGCACGCGATTGCATTATCAGCAGCACTCGCGAATCCCCTAAATTCAGCCATTTCGTTGAATGGTTCCTGTGCGCGGCTGGCGCAGTCCTGCTCTCGCCCGTTGTGCACGACTCAGAGATGAGTTTTGCAATTTAATTTGAAAATTATGTTCACTCCGTGGTCCGTTGCGGAATGGAACCGCGATAGAGCGTTGCAGGCTAATTGGAGAATCGACCAGATCTGGTGGCACAACGTTTGGATGAGTGTATCCGCTCTGCATGTGAACCACTTCCCCGCTTTTTCAGAATTGACATCATATCCACAAAGAACAAGTATTTCATGCCGAGGACATGTCAAAAGCAGCTTCCGTCGTCACATTCTCCATCCCACTGACGCACTTCAAGGATTTCTGCGAAAACCGTCGTCTCCACAATCGGAAAACGTTTTATCTTCAGGTTCACCCGCCCTCCCTTAACACGGGTCGTCTGTGAAAGTGCAAATGACTGGCAATTAGCCCACTTCACAAATAGAACCCCATGCAATCACGACTCAGAAAGGCAACCACTCCTGGGCCACAATTTTCAGCAACTCCCAGCTCGACGAATTGGCGAGCTCCATAATTACAATCGCCAGCAAAGTCTTCTCGCCTCCACTCAATTTAATAATCCCACAGGTCACCGGGCGGTTTGAATGTGAACGAGGTGTGGCGGGGGCGGATGGTATAGTTCAACTTATTTAAGTCCTCACCCCAAGGACCGAGAATAAATGAAATTGCACCGAAACTGACAGGACTTCGCCGCAATTACTGCAGCAGAGCAATTCGCAGTAACCGAAGCCTCGGAATGAGTTTCGGCATTCGTTCGCTTTGCCTGGAGCGCGTGCAGCGCTGCGGCGGCGGTCACCGTCAAGGAGTGCGGTATCCTTGTAGGAAAATTAATTACATTGTCGGGAGTGGTAACCATGCTTGACGACACACACAGAGTGAGAGGAGGGAGAACGAGAGCGGAAATTATGAATTGTGCAGCGAAAAATATCGGACAACAGATGACAGTTTACTTTCGCAGAACGTGGCGGCATCTGCGGAAATGAAGATTAATAAACGGTCGGAGGGGGTTGTCAACATTTCAGTGTTGATGCCTGCTGGGTGTCCTTGGAGATGTCTACTTTGTTTCCGCTGAAATGAAGTCCTTGGCGGTGTCTGCAAATTATGATGTTCGCATGCGACTGTTGCCTGTTCGGGGAGCCAGACATTTTCATTTATCAACGTTTAAGGTTTAACAAAAGTTTGTGATTGTTTCCCGCAGAGGAGGCCATTTGAATGTGGTTACTGGGTGGGTGTACGTTTGTGTTCTGCGACTTTTTTTGAGAATTTGAATTAAATTTCCGGTTATGTGAGTGGCAGACAACATTTTTTTGAAGATAAACCGTGCTCCAGGGAGGTAATTTCAAATTAGCTGACGGATGTGCCGCAGACAGTGATTATCCATCAAATTCTGATACATCAAGGACCGGACAGTGGCTCTGCCTTCTAATTCAGTTTGAAGATAACAAGGATTGGGTGAAGTGAAAATTATGCTCCTGCTACCAAAAGGGACAACTTTTGACTTTATGGGTGCTGTCTTAAGTGCGGTAGGATGACGTTACAGCAGACGTTGCGGAGTTTCTTGGGCCAACAGAACGGGTCATTGAAAGAAAGGAAAAAAAAATATAAGCTGAACCTCCTCTCAGATAGGTTAGTGTACTCCTGTGCAGTTTTTGGAAACGGCTTTAAGCTCTAATGGAAATCTCTAGTCAAGCTGCGTGCTTGAGAAACTGTCAGCGTCTCATTCGTTCCTCGCTCACTCGCATACTTTCCTTGCCAACTTATGTCTGCATTGTTGGAATTTATGCTCCAAAAGAACAATAATAATCATTGAGTGTCGCTTCAGCGCAGAAGGGACCAGGAGTTTGTTTCTTCAGCAGCTACTAGCGCTGTACGAGCTACTGCTCTTCAACGACTAGATGGGACCTTACAATTTTGTGTCGACTCCGAACGGCAAGATTTGAAAAGGGTTTTTGTAGACAAATCGTTCGCTTTGGGTGCTGTCGTCAGCAACTCCAAAATGGTGGTGCCGTGAAAAATTCGAGGTGTTCAGTCCGGAAATCGAACATGGAAGTTCGGCGTGTGGGTCGACGCACTAATGTACTATGCCACCGCGACCACTTAAAACTAACAATTTAGGGAAATCTATTTACAGGCCCAAGAGTCAGCCAGTCTTTAAGTTTACGACTCACCAAAAGCCAAATTCAGTCCGATATCTTTATTTTGTGTTGGATTACCAATGGTAGATGTGAAAATGTCTGTGATGTAAAGAGGTGTAGATTTACATAAGCCGACTTTCACTCACAAGGCACTAGTGCCTTACGTTATACTTGTGCAGCTGCCAACACAAAGCCACTTTAAGGGCCTCGGTGACTTGCATGCTCACACGTTTGACATCAATTGCAGGCTTTAAAAAAAAGCTCGTCACAGAGCCTTCATGTTGGGACTTTAGTTCAATAACTGGTCTGCAATTTTAACGTAGAACGTCGTGTTAGTTTGCCTAGTACTTCCTGAAAGTTTAAGATTTGCATCTTGAGTTGGATGTTTTTTTCTCATTCATTTCTTACGAGCCTACCTCTCTATAGCTGCTTACGAGACTACGAGAGGATTTATTGAGTACAAAAGTTGTCCAAATTCACAACCCTCCCCTCCCTTTTAAATCTGTGAGGACATCAAAAATCTCTGCACCAGTACTATTTTTTGAAGAGCCCTGGTGCCTTCAGTAACAGGACCAATGCGTTTCAGACAATTTTCGAGCAATCATATCCAGACAGGCCTATACTCATATTTTACAAACACTGTATCAAACAAATGAAACCGCAGCAATGGCAAGAGTTCTTTTCAACATAAATGTAACATATTGTAGGCGATGTTAAGAAGGCAAATAATATAACAGACTTCTTAACATCGCTTCAGAGATCCTCTCTGCTGTCTTGTGCGAACGCCTAGAACCGTTCGTCAAGAACCTGGAAGGGCCTTATCAGTATGGTTTCAGGCCAGGGAAGTCCACCATCGACCAAATCCTGGATGCTGGTGCTGGCATTGAAGCAGAAGCGGTTAAATGGGTCTGGTGGTTAATGAGGGCAAAACGAAGTACATGCTGTCATCAAGGAAGGACGCAAACAACATCGATGTCTCGGACAGAGCGTCACACTAGGCAGCAGAAACTTCGAAGTAGTCAAGGACTTCGTCTACCTCGGCTCCGCGGTAGGTTGGGACAACAACATTCTTGCTAATTGCTGTGGCTTTGAGCTCAACTCACTCACTCACTCTTGCTAACAGCAGCTTTGGGCTCAGGAGGGAATTTATTAACAGAGCTTTCTCCCGCAGGACTGAACTGTCTTTGTGCAACAGGTTAATCATCCTAATCCCACATTATCTCACGGAAACCGGGACGTTGCTAAGCGGATGAGGAAGCCCTTAGTCTTTTTGAAAAAAGATTGTGCGTGTGATTTTTGGTCACACAGGTCCACTCAGACGTGTACGTGGACGCAACGCCATCTACAGGGACTTCGTCTAGACCATACTCAACTTACAGACCAACACTGGGTACAAATTATTCAGCCTACGGAAGATGTTTAAGTCTAGCTCATCGAGCCCTACATGGCATAAAGGTGGCCGCATAGATCAGACATAAGATCGAAACTCACACTAAACAAAGTTAGCTTCTCTAGGAGCTAGACTCAATCACTTGTTTGGACTTATAGCTTACGGCGTCGTATTGAACGTAAAATTTGGCGTGTTTTAAGTGAGGATATCGGTCTTCGATTTCGAGACATGTGAGCACCGTATTAGAGGACGTCCTCGAACGAATTGGGGCACACAAGTAGAGAAGGACCTCAAATAACTTGAACTGGAAGCAGCTAGAGAAAGATCGTGCTGGCTGGAGAGGCATGTTGGTTGAGGCCCAGGTCCACTTGAACTGTAGAGCCACAAGAACAAGAAGAAATCCTGAAAACATAATAAATTGTATCTAAATCTGACTGACTGCTGTGCGTTACAATAGCTTAAGAATTACTGTATTGACCCACAGCGACAAAAAAAACCTTTTCTCTTTTAAGAGACTGGATTTTTACAGTTGCTGTCCTTGAAGTTATATTTCCAAATTAACTTAATTTAAAAGGACAACAATCAAAAGTTTCATTAGAAAGTTCTATCATCCCCCACAGAATTTCCCTCTGAAAAACTGTGTTCTCCTTTCTTTTCCTCCACCTCAATGTTCTAATGCCTGTCGCATCTATTTCCTCCCTCATTCTAAGTCAGACTTCAGGCTCATAAATAATTTATCCCTACCCCCTTTCCCACCCCACCGTCAGTGACAGTTAATTTTGTCTCGACAATTTACTGTCAAACTGTCCCAGCAAAAGCAAAACATTCCTCTCCCTGATCCATCATGAATTTCCCCGATATTACCCAGATCCTGACTATCGCACCGTCTTATATCGGCCAATTGATGATTCAATGTCCTAGTTGCAATGGAATCTCCTCGCCCTCTCCTCATTCCGACACGCTTTGCGCCGCCGGCGGCGGCGGCGAGGGAACGATTTAAAGAGTCGTTTCACTGATTTGCTATGCAAATTCGCAATCCTTAGCACAATATGGAGCACATTGCCAGGCGAGACGTGAGCCGAGCGAAATTCAATTATTCGGAATTTTTGTCGTGGAATTTTCGGGTGCACGTATAAGGAGAGGCGAAAGGACATCTTTCTCGATCGTTTGTCGTTTGTCGTCTCGTCGTGTGTTCGCTCGTTCGTTTGCTTATTTCATGTTTGCTTTGGCATCACAATTGAATTCATTTATCCTGTATTCGATGGAGGTCCTTTTCAAATTTAATTTTGCGATAATGCCTTCGATTGTCCTTTATGTCCTTTCTCCAGCCATTCAGATCGAACATGGATTAGTGTGTGCAATTGTAAATTTTATTGAAAATTAAATGCATATGAAGTTAGGGATGGAGGGGCACACTCGGTGTACGACAGGAGCGAAAGTTGGGCAGAGGGAGTAGATGTGTTCAGGACTTAAAATCGAAGGTGCTGGGGATTGAGACGTTGTGGGGTCAAGGAGATCCTTGATATGCCAAGTGGCAATGATAAAAAGGTAGAATCGTGGGCTGACTTAATTTGAATCCTCTTTTACACAATCGAGGGAGGCGACAACGTCCTTGACACCACTCAGTTGAAGTCGATATCCTCACCATTTGAAGGCGAATTGATCATATTTACCTGGAAAGAGAGGAAGAAAGGACAAAGAGTTAGCAAATCTCATCACGGAAGAACACTTAACATTTTGGAAAAGGCAAACGGACACAAAAATCCATGAAAAGGGGTGAAAATAAAACCGCAGAAAAGTCAATAAACTCTCAATTCATTTGTCCAGCCGCCACGGACTCCTTGCATATTCAAGTAAAAACCACTCGCCAAGTTATGCATTGCTCGCTATTATCCCAAGTGCTACCGCAAAAGTATCCTCCTCCCTGCCGTCACAGTTTGCAAGGGGCAAACAAAGGATCTGCCCCCCTCCCACACACTGACTCTGAGATTAACATTGTTCGCGGCGGAGGCAAAAAAAAAGGAACCTCCCGCTGCCGGCAGAATGAAATGTCTATCGTATGCTAATAGGCAAGTGCAGCCGCAGTCTCCTTCAACTGCACCAATTTCAAGATAACGTTGCACTTGCAAATTGTATCCACAGGGGGGCACAGTCTCGAAGCCACCACCAGACTCGCATCCGTTGCGGTCGCTTCTGGTGTTCGAGAGTGTCGGGAATGAAGAATCAAATTTATGGCTGCCGCCACCATTCCCCCGTTCAGGCCATAAACTAAATTGTCCGGGGTTAGCGTTGGAGTGCGCCCACCACACACAACTCTGAGAGAGATGAAGAATTAAACTGCATCTGGGGCAGTTTTTCTTTTCTTCATTTTGTTCGCGGATTCACTGTACAAATGTTATCCTTCCTTATCCTAGCTCCTCCACGTCCGCGATGTTCATTTCTGAGCACAAAAGGAGACAATTTTCCAAATGGATTCTGAATTACACTTTAAGTCGCGTGCTCAAGGAAAAGACACCAACACACACACCCACACACACTCAAGGCGGCGTCCTTATCCACATCCTTCGTGAGAGTGCGGAAAAAGATAAAATATCTGCAGGAGCACTGTAAAAATAATGGACTAATGTTGTCCCCATGCTCGAATCCTTTTCTTCTCTTCTAATCCAATAGATCCCTACTCCACTTGGGGGTGGTTACCGGGATCGTGGTCCCACACTCAAGTTGACAGATAGTGAGGCCCTTCGATTGCTTGTGCATGTGTGGCAGGGGGATGATGAAACGAAGGGCGACGGGGGAGGAGTCCTCCTCCGGCTTTGACTTTTATTATTCGCGAGAGATGGTGCTGATAAAAGCGACGCGGTGCTGCCCGGGGCTGGAATTAGAATGCTTTTCGCGTCGGGAATGAGATTGACAGAGGCCCACGGGATGAGGGGAATTCCGGGGTTCTGTGCGTGAAAAAAGTGATGTGCGTGCGCGGGGGACGCGGGAGAGACTTCGTGAAGAGGGTGTGAAGACGCTTAAGTGGGTGTTGATAACGTGATTATGACAACGAGTCGCTGAGTATTATTGGCGTCGTGTCATCGTTGAGGCTGAGGATGGGTGACATGTGTAGTGGCGAATTTGAATGGGATTGTGATTGGCGTACGGCGTGCTTCCTGAACCTGCTGCCAGAGATGAGGTGACGATCCGTCAAACGTTGGGGAGCGGATGAAATGAAATTAGACAACCGAATCATTCCATGACGGTAATTCGATCTCAATTGACTTGCTGTCGCGGAGAATAATGATTTCGTGGAGGCACTTGAAGTACTTTATGAGTGTGTGATGAAGTTGTTTCAGAGGATCAAACTGGTGAAGGATGTGTTTACCTTTCATTTGCATCTGAAATTCGAGCAGAAGCTGTTGAAAGGGTAAAGCTTTACGCAATTCTTGAGATGCATGAATGTCCCAGAACGTGAGGCACTTCGAGCCAAAGCCTTCGACACGTCAACAGCATTCTGATACTCGCACTAAGTCCGCAATCATTGCGTCATTACGAACCTCCAAAAATTGAGATCTTACAACGCAAAGAAATTTCGCCATTTACAACCAAAAAAATTACAGGCGACAGAGATGGCGATGTTCACCCCATCCCCAGCAGCAAGTTCCCTATTTGCATATCCAATATCATATTTTCCACCTGATTTGTGAATCTTTTCCCTAGAAAAGAGTGCCATCAAACTCCGCGGCCAAACATCCACTTCAACCACTCAGAACGACGCAAAGACAATCCTTTCTTTTTTTTTTTTGCATCCCCTCACAAATCATCATCATTTTCCTTTGATATTCCCCATTCAGCAATTTTCACGGTTATTGCATTCGACAGACTTTTACGACACACACCGCCGATTCACCAGAGTCACCATGAGGCAAGCAGAAAGTTCTCGGGAAAAGAAAAAAAACAAAAATGTTACGTATACGCCATTCACACACGCACACAGCCACACCTCCACTCAGAAGCGGCGAAATTTTATTGTCTTCCATCGGGACGTTTATTGCCGTTCAAAGGAAACCAATAAAATCACGAGGACTTACATCGCTCCTGCCCTTTAGGATGCCACTGTGGGACTTCCGGTAATACATTTGCCGGCAGTGGCTCTGCCCGCCCCCACCGCCGGGGGTGAAATTAAAAACAAATCTGCGACCTTTCTTCGCTTAATTCGAGAAGAATGACTTGGATCAACCGACCCAGTCGACGGGCGCAGGTTGGCTCAGTCGAAGGCCGGATTTGCAGGGCAAACTTAGAAATCAATAAAACTCAATTCAAACTGTTTTCCAGCAGAGTGGACATAATAAAATCCGCACACACACGTGAGTTGGAATTCACTTTCCGGAACAACCGCCCTCTCTGGGGTGAGGGGTGAGTGGGCAGAGGTCTGCGTTATTTTAATTAAACTTTCAATACTCACGCACACACATCTGTGCAAGCAGGATGTCGACGCAGCCGCCGCCGCCGCCGCCTCCGGGTGGAGATCTGCGATGGGGAGGTTGTGGGTGCAAATCCGGACGGCTGATGGATAAAACAAAACATCGGCTCTTTCCTGCCACTGATTAAAATGTTCTCTTGTTGGAGCGCCACCCACTCCCGTCACTTCATGCGAATTAAACCTAATCCATGGTGTCCCTTTCAAAAATACCCCCCCCCCCCTCCCACGCCACGTCCATAGGGGCTGACTGCCAGACGGACGAGGGTGACACGGCGGGGGAAACTTGACAAGAAACCAGTTGGCGGCAATAAATCTAATTCCCCGAACGCAGGCGAAGGACTTTAAGACCCAGACAATGGGCCGGTCTGCGTCTTTTGTTTCACCCAGCCACTCGATGAAGGCGGCGGGCGGCGGTGGAATTTTCACAGAATCGAGAAGTTTCAGCGAACAAAGGGGAAAAATGTAAAGTATAATCCGTTTGGGAAGATATTTCATTTTTTCCTAATCCGGTCTGGTGAGCTTCGTAGTCTGCGACAATTCAGCAGGTTTTGGACGAGGAGACAATGAATTACCGCCGAAGGGACAACGGCTGGACGTGTGACTTTGAGTTGAGGGGAGGCAATGGATTTGTGGGGTGTTACACTTGTACCTGCATGCGAGGGTGGGGTCAATTGACAGCGGGGAGGGAAATGTGTGTCAATGGGATATGCGGTGATGGTGTGCTTTGCGAAGTGATTTGAAGCACGGGTCGGAGTTGCAGGCTGTAGTATATCTTCGTTCGGTTCGTCGTCTTCGTTAAGGTTGGAGGGTGCTGATGCGGTGATTTTGCGTTTTGCATAAATTTTTAGAATTCATCGACTTGGATAAGGACTTGAGAAATTTTTGGAGAAAGAATTTAAACAATGATCAGGTCTTGGACAAGAACTAGATCAAAGACTTGGAGAAAGCTTGAAAAAGAAATCGAAGAGGGGCATAAACAAGGACTTTGCAAGGGGTTGCTTATAGTTTTGGATAGGTGATGTACAGAAGGGATATAACCTGAAATTGAAGAAGAGGATAGACGAGGAATTTGGACAGAGGCTTAGCAGTGTGCTTACGAAGGCAACTGGACAAAGAATTAAGGAAGCAAGAAACTTGCACGGATACTAGGGCAAGACCTAAGATCAGGGCTTGGAAAAGAACTTAGACGAGGACTTGTAAAGAGACCAAAATGAGAACTTATAAAAGGAGAATGATGAGAATTTGCTTTATATAACAGCTTTTCCTACTTTATGGCACAGAAACATAGACGCTACTAAAAGCCCTTAGTCTTTTCGTGAGATTTTTGGTCCTATTTACCTTGATGGCATTTGAAGGAGAAGAAATAACGACAAACTCGATGGGTTGTACAGCGAAATGCGTCTACTCAAGCGTTTTCGGATCATCAACACTTAAGATGGCTAAGTCATGTAGAGAGTATGGGCACCACTGCTCCAGCCCGAAAAGTCTTCGAATCTGAGTCATTGGGACAACGCAACAGAGGAAGACTTAGGCTTAAATGGTGCACACAAGTGGAGAAGGACCTCAACCAATTTGGAGTGCGCAACTGGCGGCAGCTGACAAAAGATCGTGCTCGCTGGAGATGCGTTGGTTGAGGCCCAGGTCCACCCCGGACGGAAGCACCACAAGAAGAAGAAGAAGAAGAAGAAGAAGAAGAAGAAGAAGAAGAAGAAGAAGAAGAAGAAGAAGAAGAAGAAGAAGAAGAAGAAGAAGAAGAAGAAGAAGAAGAAGAAGAAGAAGAAGAAGAAGAAGAAGAAGAAGAAGAAGAAGAAGAAGAAGAAGAAGAAGAAGAAGAAGAAGAAGAAGAAGAAGAAGAAGAAGAAGAAGAAGAAGAAGAAGAAGAAGAAGAAGAAGAAGAAGAAGAAGAAGAAGAAGAAGAAGAAGAAGAAGAAGAAGAAGAAGAAGAAGAAGAAGAAGAAGAAGAAGAAGAAGAAGAAGAAGAAGAAGAAGAAGAAGAAGAAGAAGAAGAAGAAGAAGAAGAAGAAGAAGAAGAAGAAGAAGAAGAAGAAGAAGAAGAAGAAGAAGAAGAAGAAGAAGAAGAAGAAGAAGAAGAAGAAGAAGAAGAAGAAGAAGAAGAAGAAGAAGAAGAAGAAGAAGAAGAAGAAGAAGAAGAAGAAGAAGAAGAAGAAGAAGAAGAAGAAGAAGAAGAAGAAGAAGAAGAAGAAGAAGAAGAAGAAGAAGAAGAAGAAGAAGAAGAAGAAGAAGAAGAAGAAGAAGAAGAAGAAGAAGAAGAAGAAGAAGAAGAAGAAGAAGAAGAAGAAGAAGAAGAAGAAGAAGAAGATGAGGACTTGAAAAAGAACTTAAACGACGACATGGGAACCTATAAAGACGAGGACTTGAATAAGGTTTGGGGACCTATTTGGACTAGAACTTAGACGAGGGTTATAAACGGCGTAAGACTAGAGCTTGAAGAAGGAATAGAAAGAGAACGTGGACTTGGGCAAGGAATAGGGCAACGATTTACACAAGGACTAAGATGAGACTTATTAAAGAAGTTGATTGAAGCACAGAGAAGGTCTTGAAAGAGGACATGGACAGGGATTAAGGCGAAGATTTCATAAGACGCGGATTTGGGAAAGAACTAAGACGAGGACTTGGTAAGGATTTAGGGTTTAGGTAAACTTTTGGATAAAGAATTGGACAAGGACTTGTACAGGGATGTCGTCAAGGACTAGAACGAGTACAAAGATCTAAGATGAGCTCTCGAATAATGAATGAAACGAGAAATTATACACAGAATCTGGAAAGGAGATATACGAGGACGGGGATAAGAGTTAAAACCAGGACAAAAAACTAAGGGAAGAAGGTTATGACTAAAACGAAAACTTCGGTAAGAGTTTAGACAAAAAACTTGTTAACTTAATTTAGCAAATTTGAAGAAGGACCTAAACCGAAGCTTAGTCAGGCACTCGAACAAGAATTCAAAGAAAGAATTGAAGTGAGATTTGGACATGACCTTGGAGTACAATTCGTTTGGAGGAAAAGTTTTCTAATCCGAAGGAGCTAAGTTATTTAATTAATAATAATTGAGTGGCACTACAGCCCACAAGGGACCAGTGCTTAGCTTTCACAGCAACTACTCGTGTCGTGTGTGCTACTGTTCTCTCAAGAGTAGGAGGGACCTACAGTTTTTTGCCGACTCCAAATGGCGAGTTTTGAGGAGTTTTTAAAGACAATTAGTACTTTTTGAGTGTTGCCAGCAAAGAAGTTTTGCCGTGCAAAATGTGATGGGTTCCGTTTGGGAATCGAACCTTTCGGCGTGTGAGTGGACGTACTTGCCCACTACCATAAGGCGATCAAAGCTTAGTTATTTAGATGACTTCAGTATCTAGGTTTGATAACTGAAACTTAAGATGTTAGATGTGCTGCCTGAAAAAAAGGAATTTTGAAATATTTATGAAAGTCGGTATCTTTCTACACCTTCTGTCCAAAATAGGATTCTCACTGATAACCGTTGTGTATTGGATACTCTGCATAAGATGCTCTCCCCAATCATTACTATCACACTCTGGCACCAAGAGTCGACTTTAAACAGGAGAGCCTCTCCATTCGTGGATGATCAAGCGCATGGACATTACTGGTGGTTAGAAATGAAAGCCAGGCTTTGATGTCTTGTGGACTACAGTGTCACAAAATTATTGAATTCATTTATCGTTCTCATGCAGGCACTCTCAGCAGAACACAGGACACTTTTCCGACCCGTTTTAAAGATAGTCTTACAGGCTCTCGGTTGGGTGTTCAGTTTTGAAGACTTTGAAACAAGAATAAGACGAGTTTAGTTTAGCAACTTATTTGGTCCAATAATGTATAATCACAAGGACCTGCAATTCAACTGTCTTTGAACAGTCTCTGACGCAAGGTTTTATACACTAAATCAGTGATAGATGGAGTTTCCATAGTTTAGCTGAACGCGAAAAGGTTTACTAGCTCAGGATTCACCATTTCAATTAACTAAACGGATCTCCTAAACCTAATACTCCAAAAAAAACTTCACCAAACAAATAAAAAAAACTTTCAATTGGCGCCCAACAGTGGACACTTTTCAAATAATCACAAAATACACATTCCCCCCATGCAATGTGCAGTGCAATGGGAAACGTGAAAACTTTTTAATCACTGCACCCTTCAGTGACATCTTTTAATTGAATTTGTTGACCTGCCTGCGGCGACCACCGCAACCGCGACCACACGCCGGACACAAGCTCCCCGTCGCGTGATCTTCTATCACTGCTTGCCACACTTCGCCCGAGGTGGGGAAGGGCGCACTCTGCCACACCATCGTTAGCGAATGAAAATATAATTAAATCCATGCATGAGGCAAATCTAATTGAAAACTCTGTGGCTCCCGTATGCAAATAAGTCCACGCCCACGCGACAACGTCCTTTCCACATCCCAAGGGGAAGTCAATGTTGTGACAGACTCCAACAGGGACAGTGGTAGTTAGTAAATGTGTGAGAGAGAGGGAGAAAAAAAAAATCAATGTAAACAACAATTTAAGGATATTAACGCATCAGACGAGAAAAACAACAAGCCGCCAATCACCCTAAAAAACCACCCCAACCACAACCCTGCAGGGAGATGCCGTGACTTTTTTTCTGTGCACAGACTGTTGACCACGTTGACGATGTTGTCAGGACGGGGGGCGGAAGTGGCACGGCGTCGACAAAGGATTGCATTTCATTTTCATGTACTTCCCTACCAATTACTCACGGGATAATTTGACACAAAGGACATGACATTTAATTTATGCAGATGAGATTGACTGAAACGCGCTGTTGGTTGACGTGTGACGTGTGAGGTGTTTTTTTTTGGAACTGTCCGCCCCTCACGCCATGGAGATTTGATGTATGAATGTTGAAGAGGTGAACATGAGGCGTGGGGAGCTCTTGATAGTGGGATGTCAGATGGGGGGAGCAGAACACTTGTGACAGAGTAATTTTATATTGACAATGATTTATGTTGATTTTGGACACGTACCATGGGGTTTTCAGGTACCAGACTGGGGATTGGGGAAGGAAGGAAGGAAGGGGGGGGAAGGGGGGAAATTCAATGCCTTCTAGGAATTCAGTGAATCCGAGAGATGATCCTCTCAACTTTTGACAAGAGAACGAACCCCCCAAACACCGTCGAAAAGTCGAATGAAAAGTGAAATCGTCTTCCTCTCCCCCTCCCTTCATGTTCTCAAGAACAAATTCCATTTATTCACTCTTTCAAGGCTGCGATCTATGGCAGCGCAGGAGGGTGCCCCACCTGCAGGGCAAACAGAGACTCCGCAAAACTACGGCTGAGTATTGAGAAGTTTTCGTGGAAATTGTGTTGTTGTCTTGACATTTTAGATTTTCAATGACAGCGCGCTCGGGGGCATTCAGCGATGCTTTTCCTCTAATTAAAATTCATTTATTTCCCGCACAAGCGTGCGCGGCGAAGGTTAGATATTCCCCAGGGATAGGCAACGCGTCAAGAGTGAATTGACTAGAGGCGAGCATTGAGTGTGGGAATTGACAGTGTTTTGATTTGAGTGAGTGCTTGGCTTAGAGATACAGGGGTTGTGGGAGTGCTTGTGGCTTCAGAACTGGTGATCTGGAAAATGCGGAGGAACAGAGAAACTTTCTGACATCTGTTCAGAGAGGGAATTTCAAAAATTGTCTGTCTGACAGTTTTAAAAATCCATTTTCGTTGGCCTTTCTTTGATTTCTTTCCTCATGCTATCAATCGTGACTGCACCCCGTCCTCTTCCCCTCTCTGCCACTCCATGAATCGAAAACATAAAAAGGAGAAAGAAAGACCAAAAGGTCTTTCATGGCACTCTTCTATTTGATGAATGGGCTGCCGTAACGATGACGATAATGATGATGATGGCGCATCGTCCACCCTCCCCCCCCTCCCCTCTGACGGCATAGGCCCATCAGTCTTTTTATATTTATTGCCCTTTATCCCAGTTTACAGCGAATCTAGGCCAGGCCCAGTCGAAGATTTCATCGCGAAACGCATCAGCCCCCGGGGGGAGGGCAAAGCGTGCCTCGCGTATATCTGCCAAAGCAAATGACCCAACTCCAACCCTTTTCAGTGGCGCGACCATGGCGCTGTGGTCGTCCACGAAAGCGCTCTCGGTCTGCCATAACACTTGTGAATGGATGTTAGATACACGTACATCCCCGTGCAAGGGCAATCTCGTAAATCACCGCCGAATTCGCTCCCTTCACCAGAGATGTTATCCGAAGAGTTCACACTCTTTCTCGCACATCGTCCGCGGGCGGGGATGTTCTTTTTTTTCTGTCTCCTCCGTCTCCATCACCCAGTGGAGATTCCCTGTTTGAGGCACGTACTCCGCACCACGAGCGATATCTCTTCGCCCAAAGGCGGTGCTCAATCAATGGAACGGAAGAACAGGGAACGCGCACTGGTGCAGTCCGCAGCGTCGGCACTCATGCACTGTACAACAATTGAGTTTCTCTGATCCATGCAAATTGGGCAGTAGGTGTTCTTTTTTTTCCTCATGAACACCCTCGGCCCAGCAGCAGCGGGACAGAGCTCTTCCGGTGGCTCGGGTGCGACATTCTGACTCGGCGGCGGCCGTACGTGTATCTTATAAATTAAAAATAAAGATACTCTACTGAACGCTTTACGTCTTCGGTCAGTCTCGGTGCAGGCGGAGGGATACTGCAGGATTCCGCTTGAATTTATGCATCCCGAATCAATTATTTGCGAACCGAACAAAGCCGACGTGGACGGAGCGTGCAATGCGTGGCCCGTATGAACGCGGTCCTGGACAATGTTCAGAGTCGTGCGACTGAGCTTTACAGATTGCCGAGCAAATTGGCTCGGCCTGGCCTTGGGTATTGGGGCGGTGGTCGGCACCCTTCCGCTCGGGCACGTATGCACTCTGATATTCGATCCGTGATTTTTTTCGATTTTTCAATCGGAACTCCGTGAATTCGTGTGGCGCGGAATGTCCTTCGGAAAAATATTTTTTTTTGTTGCTCTTGCATTTGTTGAAAATGATGCCGAGTGCTGTTTTTAATTCATATTTGGTTTCGCTTGCGCTTTAAAATTCTTATCTTCGTGAAAGAGGGTGTTTACTCAGGACTTCTTTTTGTGCAGGAGGGATTTTGAATGATGGGAAGGAGCATTGTGTAATTGAAAACAAATACAATTTGGTGGAAGACTCAGAAGCAGTCAAGGATTGTTGGAGGAAATCAGAAAGGTGGCTGATGGCTTTCAGAACTCGTTATGTGAGCCAATTCGAACAATTTGGGGCATCAAATGGGAGGAACTTGCTCATCAGTGAGTGGCACTAAAGTACAAGGGTCTCGATCCATCGAATACAGGACGGTTTTTGAGTGAGTGCCAAACTCTACACTTTATTTTAAAAATTGTCCCTGTTGGAGTGACTAGTCTCTTGCATTCAAGGGGAAGACCAAACGTTTTGAGTGATTAGGACAGGGCTTGGATATATTTGGCGTCAAGAGACTTATAAATGGGTTAAAAAAAAGAACTATCCCCGCCACGTCAGAAAACGTTAGACCATCTCTGGGCTGAGTGTTTGTTCAGGCCAGCGACCCTGAAGACTCTGACCATTTATGGGTCGCAGGTCTTAGCTGCGACCTTCTATTCTTGGAGGTCCCGGCTACTTCCAATAGTCAAGTGCTGCTTCTAACAGTCAAGACCAAGCTTTCAGGCGTCCGCAATCACTTTTAACTTTTTTTTGGTTTGTTGGGATGCACTGCACTGGAGCGCTCAGACTCAAAACCTGGTCCATTGTACTTCCAGGCGGTAGCCTTCATTTACCAAAATTTGTTAGTTTTCTGAAGAAAAACCAGCAAGCGCTTCTGTGACGAAGAGCTGCAGTTTTCAGCTCCCATCATGTCAGCGCCAAACAGCCGCCACCTGATACGAAAAGTGCTCTGAAGTGTCTTCACCTTCTCAACAGGCATCGCAAAGGGTGCCAACACTAAGCCCGAGCTGACTTGGATGATTAGCGATCACTTGGTCTCTATACCAGAGGTACGGCCTTCCTCTCCTTCTCTCGAACTCGAACGCTGGGATTCGAAGGTCCATTTAGTTGGAACGCAGTAGCTGCAACAAATCGAGTGAATGTGGCCTTCGCCGTAGTCGGGACTTTTGCCTTTCGTACTACATCCACATCTGGGAACAGCGCATGGCGTTCGCGAATGTGTCTTCTCCTTCATTCGCCTTCCTCGCAGATAGAACCAAATATTCGTCGCAGAATTTTTCTTTTAAAGGAACCAAGAATCTGCTCTGCCGTTTTGCTTATCGTCCAGCACTTAACTCCGTATAGGAGTACGGATAGAATAAGTGTCTTGTAGACCATTTTCTTAGTCCTTCGAGTCAGAAGTTTCCACCATAGCTGTTCTGACAAAGCGAAATAAAACCGGTTGCCAAGGGTGATTCTGCGCCGAATCTCAACTAAGGAGTCCTTTGTGGAGTTCCCGTTTGCCCCGAGGTAGACACACTTTTGCGTGCAATTTTTGGTCCTGTTTGCGTTGA
This sequence comes from Eristalinus sepulchralis, assembly GCA_944738645.1. Classification (NCBI taxonomy): domain Eukaryota; kingdom Metazoa; phylum Arthropoda; class Insecta; order Diptera; family Syrphidae; genus Eristalinus; species Eristalinus sepulchralis. The sequence continues at coordinate 48,105,174 of OX122884.1, forward strand.
TGGCATCTAGAGGAGAAGATTTTACGACGAACTCTATGAGCTGTACAGCGACATGCGCCTAGTCAAGCGTCTCCGTATACAATGCTTAAGATAGCTAGGGCATGTAGAGCACTGCTCCTGCCCGAAAAGTCTTCGAATCTGAGCCATTGGGACAACGCAACAGAGGATGGCCCAGGCTAAGGTGGCGAACACAAGTGTAGAAGGACCTCAACCGACTTGGAGTGCGCAACTGGCGAAAGACTATGCTGTCTGGAGAGGCATGTTGGTTGAGGCCCAGGTCCACCCCGGACTGTAGCGCCACAACAAGAAGAAGAAGACAAGCTCCTTCACTTCCACAAAGTTGTAACTGTCACCTTTCACATTGCCACAGAGGTGTTGTTCGACAAATCGATTCTTTGTCGACAACATATATTTTCTCTTATCCTCCTTCACTCTAAGATCAGCTCCTTTCGCCTGCTCTTCAATAGTCGTGAATGCTTCTACAACGGCTTTGCTGGGAACGGGCAATAATATCGATGTCATCGGCATATCCCAGCAATTGCACTGATTTGTAGAAGATAGTACATTCCGTGTTCACACATGCCCTTCGCAATATTGAGGAAGTTACACGACAGCGCTTCTCCTTGCCGAAAACCAGTGCAGGTTTGGAAGGGTTCAGAGGTTCTCGGGTTTATGTTGGCGTTGTGCGCCACAACCCGATCAGTTTTCCCGGGATCCCGAATTCGGCCATCGACTCAAAAAGTTCTTTGCTATAAATCCTGTCATATGTGCCTTTAAAATCGATAAGGAGGTGGTGTGTATCGATTTGAACCTCGCCGGTCTCTTCCAGGATTTGCCTTCGTGTGAAAATTTGGTGTATAGTCGATTTGCCGGGCCGGAAGCTTCACTGGTACGTGTCGATTAGTGCGGTGCAAAACGGCTTTAGGGGTTCAAACAGTATAGAGGACAAGGTCTTGAAGGCGACATTCAACAGGGAGATATAATAATTCTTGCATGAAATCGCCTTTTTTTGTTGATGGGACATATGGAGCTAGTATTCTATTCGTCAGGCATGCTTTTATCCTGAAAATTCTACCTATGATCTGGTGCAACCCCCCAACCAGAAAGCTGACGCTAACCTTGAGGAGCTCTGATGGCAAGCGGCTATGTTGTTCCTCACCTTTTGAATAGCTGAGCCAACTTCTTCAAGACTGGGCGGCAGAACTACTTCATCGGTTGAAGGTTGGGGTTCCTTGTTCCCTCCCCCACCCCCTCTCTTGGTCATGCCCGCTAAGCAGCTGTTGGAAATGTTGCTTAAGCACGTTCACAATTCCCATTGAGTCAGTAACTGGGTCATTCTCGCAGATTCGAAGAATAGGCTCTTTCTTTGCCTTTCTGGAAGCCTGCTGCTGGGCTCTTGGCTCTTTTTTTTGTAACTGTCTCGTATTTTGTATATATCTCTAGACTCTTCGATGTTCTTGAGCTGGGAGGGCGCGTGAGACCTTGTTTTGGTGTAGAAGTTTTCTCTCCTTCGTTCTTCTAGCCCTATATTCCCCCCGCGCTGTCCTAGTTTTTCATTGCAGCGCTTTTCTGCATGTCTCGTTTGTTGCCTATTTTTGCAGCTCACACTCGCCATCATACCATGGATTGCGCGTCGGGGGTGGTCAATAGCCAATGACGGATGAATGGCTATGTCTTGCATGGCTAAGCGGCAACCGTTGCTATGTTCGATGTAGGCAAACTGGCTGGTCTCTCGTTGAGTTGCTCTTCGTAGACTCTGGCAATCTCCTGGGTGCTGATGAGTCCAATGTGAAATCTTCTCTTGGTTGGCTGGTGCAGCCTTCTAGCACTGGATAGTCGAGCTCTGAATCTTGCTGCCACGGAGAAATATCGATATTCGCCTTGCTGCGTGTCTTAACATCCGAGATATTCGACGCATGTGTTGCGTCGATAAGCACGTGGTCGATTTGGTCAGCGGTTCGACCATCTGGGGATAGGCAAGTTGGGGATCCTTTTGCGAGGAAACTACTGTTCACCTACAAAAAAACCACTTCGTTGAGGTGTAAAAACTGCAAAATGTTCTTTTTCCCTTTGCAGGTATCTTGTGCATCAGAACCTTAAGCCCGTCTCAACCTTAATGAAGTAAAAATGAAGAAACAGCAAAATCTCCCCATCCCCCGTTTCACCTTTCTCCTTAGCAGCCCGAAGAGTCGTCATGCTCAGGTGCCACCAAATTCCATGCGATACCCATAGCCGACTGCCAATAAGCGTCTTTGCTTAAGTACCCACAAAAGAGAAAAAGAAATTGCCCATAATTCAGATTTATCGCATGAATTCCACTCTGATGAAACCACTTACACTCCCACCCCCGTGCTGCCTCCCCGTGCACACACCTCCGGCATGAGTGGCATAACTCGCACATGCATGTGCTGGCACTCGCAAATCATTTCGCTGATCTCTAAATCATTTTATGATCTTCACCCCCCCCCCCCTCCTCCCCACCTCCCACACACACATGCCACATATTACATTTGATTAACGGTCTCAAGCTCAGCTCGTGGGCCCCGCTTTTTCATTTCTCAAAATCTCCACCGGCAACAAGTTGAGCGCGTTTTAATGCGAAAATGAAAAGAAAACGCCGCACAATCGTATCCCCGCGGCAAATTTATGTCACAAAGAATGACAATAAACATCCCCCACCCCCAAGCCCTCCGGTAATATCCCTAAGAAGGCATTACTTCGGAATACCTTTATCTACCATTCCCATCATCAGGCTATCAAGCCTTTGCCGGCACGGTGGGACGAGCACACTCACAGAAATGACAACGACTCTGTTGTCGCATGGATTGTGACTGGGAGGGGGGTGGGCGGGACACTCCTCTCACGTTGGTTTCATAATTTCGAAGGCTTTACACCTCCACTGTGGAAATTAGATTTTCCATTTTCTTCTTCCATTTCAGCATTTTCCCTGTCCCCGTCGTCGTTCCGCCCGCGCCTGCGGCAACAGTCGCTGCGCATAATAATCCAATCCAATTGTGTGTATTAGAGTTTTTGCATCCCCCGGTGCCACCGCCCCACGCGCCCGGCGAACAGGGTGCCAAGCCGCTGCGACTACCACTTAAATTCGCATAAATGTTATTTTTATTCAGCAAAGTGGAATCCCTTTTTTTTGCTCCCGCCGCTGATGGTTGTGCTAACGGTCCTGATTTTGGATGATGCCGTCCCCGTCGACGTCTCTATGCGTGTGTGTTCACGCGCACAAAACGCGCGTCCTTCTCTCGCTGATGACGGTGGCGGTGGCGGCGGCGGCGGCGACTCTCTGCCGTGAATGGCTGCGTTTAAGGTGGAAATTTACACACGACTTTTAGTGGGGCCATAAAGCGGAGTCTTTAAGCGTGCGACTGCGAGCGGGGCCGGTTTAATTATGCATGTTATGTATCTCTTTTGTCTTTGCATCCGAGTTATTATTTGGGTGGTGGGTCGCTGGGATTCGATGTGGAAAGCCACAGCGTCGTTGGCGTTGGTGTCTGACGGGGTTATGCGAAAAATCTGAAAAGTTTGACAAAAGCGAAAATGCATAGCGAACCGTGAACAAGCCACATTACCCGTGCACAATGGACCATGAACGCACGTACAATGGAGGTTGGTTGTGCCACGCTCTGACGGAAGCTAGTTTTGTGACATCTCTTGGGCAAGAATGGGCTTGTGCGAAGGAAGGGGGTGTGTGAGAGAGAGGGGTTTTCCAGAAATTAGCAACCGCATGGCAACGTTGAGTGGCGGTAAAATAGTTTCGTCATCGTTGTGCTTTTAGATGTTCTAATGAGTGGGTGTCAATGAGAAGAGAAAATAGTTGGTCACTGGTTGGTGGTTTCTTCATTTTAATGACTTAAATACTTCTCTTGCGAGATGCGATTTTATTTTCTTTTTGGGTAGGTTTACCTTGTTTTGTGACTAGATGCGAAATAAAGTGGGTACACTTTGAACGAAGCCAGACGGTCTATCTGCGGAGGTCAAAGTAGACATTTGGCAGAATCAAAAGACAAGGACCCCATAGACTAGCAGTTAACCGTGTTCTTCAATTCTTTGTAAGTAATCCACTTAACTGACTGCTGAATAGTTTTGGGGGTACAAATGCGGTTCGTTTTCAAAAGATGGCGCCACCTTCAATTTACGGATGATCTTGGAAGCGATTACCTACTTCGTTGGAAAGGACTGACATTTGTTAGCAATAATTAGTGTGCATCAGCGTCTGTTTTAGACAAGAATATTATTTTGTGCCTTTTCGAAAATGACCAGATTTGTCTTAAACAAACTGAATTTGCTGGAAAGTTTTGATTTTATTTTTTAATTCGAAAAAAAAGTGCAGCTGGAGCCCATTTAATGCTTGCAGAAGTTTATGGTAAATCTCCTCCAACCAATAAATCACGCAGAGACTGGTTTCGACGCTTAAAAATCGTAATTAGAGCGTCGAAGACAAAGAGTGCCTTGCTAAGCCCAAATAAGTTGGGAGATGAGGATTTTGAAGGCTTTACTGGATCAAGATCCGTGCCAAATGCAAAGTAAACTCGCGGAACCGCTGGCACGGACACAGCAAACAATTAGCGTTCAGTTAAAGAAATTTGCATTTATATAGAAGCAAGGAATTTGTGTGCCATACGAGTTGAAAGAGATGTCCCCCCAGAACTGCTTGAAAGACGTCAAGCGAAAGGGTTCTTGTACCGCATCGTAGCGATTGGATATGAAAAGAGGATGTACTAGGAAAACCCCAAGTAGAATAAGTTGTATGCAAAACCTGGCTCCATCGTCGTCGACATCGACGCCAAAGAAAAATATCCACGGTTCAAAATTCATGCTCTGCATGTGGTGAGAAAAGACGGGCGTGGTGTACTATGAGCCGCTAAAAGCAAGCGAAGACTTTGACGGTAAACGCTATCGATTACAACTAGTGCGTTTGAATCGTGCATTGCGGAAATAAAGGACGAGAAACGACAGAAAGGCATGACAAGGTGATCCTGCAACACGAAAATTACTGGCCACACTCGGCTATAAAGGTCTAAGACACGCTGAAATGAGAGGTCTTACTCCACCCACAGTACTCTCCATACCTAGAAAACGTTTTCATGTGAATTTTGCTGTGACGTGATTCTTTTGGAATGTCCAACTTTAGCCGACTCGTTCACGAGTAATGTTGGCTTCCAAGATTTCAGTCGTAGTTGGCTTATTACTGAAAACATGAGACGTGGCGTAATGAGTAAGTGCGTCGACCCACACGCAGAAGGTCCAGTTTGAATTCCTGGGCAGGATATCTCGCGTTTTTTTGTTACTGCACCACCTCTTTCGAAATGCTGACAACACTCAAAGGACACTAATTGCTTATGAAGGAGTCGACAAGTCACGATGAATCACTCTTTACAACTGAAGGTCCCTTCTGCTCGTGAGGGAACAGTAGCACGCAAAACACGAGTAGTTGTTGTAGAAGCTAGACCCTGGTCCCTTGTGGACTGTAGTGCCATTCAATTATATTATTATGAGACTTAACTTAACTGACTTTTTAGAGCAAGGGTCTGATATCTCACAATCTATGCGGCCACCGTGATATAGTTGCTTGCCAAAATTACTTCCCAAAAAGCGCATCGTTTCATGCACAGGCTCGTAACGCCGTCTTGTTGAAACTAGAGCTCACCGGGCCCATGTGGCTGAATTTTAGGAAATACATAGTCCGATAACTTGTCACTGACGGTAATTTGTCTCATATTTGAAGGCTTTGACTACAGTCCCGGGTAGACCTAGGCCTCAAACAGCAAGCCTCTCTAACTGACACGATCTTAAACCGGCTACTTTAAATTTTGCAGTCAATGTTGGTTGAGGTCTTTCTTCACTTGTGTGCGCCATCAGGTTCAGGGCGTTGTCCTACTGGTTCGTAGTAGAAGACTCTTCCAACTAGAGCAATGCTATCAATGCATTGTACATGGTCCAGCCAGTTCAGGAATTGAATCCGTAAATTCCTGGCTATGCTCATGTTATTGCAAAGCCTGCACAGCTCATCCTGAATTTTCATTTCCAAAACCCTCAAAGCAAACAGGGGTAAAAATTGAGACAGGAGTTTTCACTCGAAAAGACCGAGTGCTTCTTTATCTGCTCTTGAGATTTTGCAGGCTCTTAGAGCCACATGGCAGGACGGAGATGATCATGGGTGTTACAAAATGTTAACGTGGTTCTTCTAGAGAGGGCTTTACTACTCAACTACATAGCCCCACGAAGCAGCACAAGTTGTGTTGCTTCAATTTCGATTTTAATGCTTTTCGAGTTGTTTTGGAAGGCCCGGCTTCAATACCAGCCTTGATGGATCGCTCGGAGCAATGATTCCTAAAGCCGATAATCGATGTAATGAAAGCTCTGGCTACTCTTCGGATTGTTCATAAGCCCAAATATCGCAATTTTCTTCATGAACATATCTATTGAGCCAGAAATGACTTTCATCACTTAACAAGATCTAACGATACAGAGTCCATTCATTGACTCAATTCTTCCACAAGTTGAATTTTGTACCCTCTTAGACAGAGATAATAATAATAATTAAGTGGCACTACAGTCCACAGGGGCCAGGGCCTACACTAAGCTCTCGAGAACGCCAGCCATGCCATGCCACGCCACTGAAAATGACGATGATTCGCTTCGCCTTGGTCTTCCGGTACAGTCTCAACGACAGCTTCTTCAATCTCCTCACTACGTGCGAGATGTGGTCTAACCGGTCGAGTATCATCTACTTATGTAAACTGGGGCTTCAATTTACGAATCGGATCGGTAAAAGTAAGAATTTTCAGTTGATTGATCATGCGCATCTCGAATCTCACAGAACTTTGATTTTCGTAAAACAGATGAACAATTTTGTGGCACTGTTGTGATGTGAGTCTTCCTGGGTTTACTTGCCAAAGGATACTCAACAAGAACGATGGAGCAGTGTGACGGAAGTCACGCGTGATCTGTCCAAGAAAGCCTATTGAAAATCAAACCTCACGATGAATCACTCACACTACATTTAAACTATCCGTATCTTCAGTCCAAATATTGCTTATTGTAAGTCGCCATTTTTTGGTGCTGGTACTACTTGTAGCAAATATGAAAAAAAAAAAACGAAACCTTTAATGAGTGATTGTAATTCTTTTTCTTCATTTATTGGCGCTACAGTCCGGGGAGAGTCTGGAATGCAAAATCAAGGCACTCCATTCCTAGTCAGTTAATTCTTACCAGCTTGATTACAACCCAAGGCCATAAGCCATATTGTCAGACAGACATTTTGCCATCATCTTGGCATGAAAAAATAACAGTTCCCATTTGTTGACCAAAAAAAAACGTCCACCACGCATTCGGTGAAAGATGAAATTGGCCATCCATACGTTTGACTAGAAATCACAAACCGTCGGCCCCCCAGGCAACAGCCGCGAAAACAATAACTTGTTGCGTAAAATCAATCCGATGACAGTCTCATTTACTACTCATCGAATTCAAGAAAAAATTTCCATAAACTCTCCCACTCCCCAACGGAAAGTGGCTGGCCATCTTCTTCGATTTTCCAGATGGCAACACAAATCACTTACAAATCGGTACACCGACAAGTTCTTGCCACCGGCCATGGGCGGTGGGGGGGGGGGGGGGTCACGGTGGTTGTGACATCCAACCTCGAGTCGACTTCTTGTCCATTAACTTGTTATTTTCTCATTTCTTCCCGTTCATGAATTTAATATCCCCGTCCCAGGAGTAATCACTCGCAAAAGTGCACCTTGCCCGTTTGCTCTCTCTCCGCCCACGTCGACCATCAATTCATCATTCCTCTGCCCCTCCCCCTGCCACCAGCCACTACTCAGCTAGATCAACATTTTACAATAAGACCGCTCTTGTTCGCACAAGAATGACTCTAATGGTTGTTAACTTCCCCGCCGCAGAGAGACACAAAAACACAACCCGCCAGCGAATTGCTCACAATCAACCGGAGAGGGCAGACAAAATGAGGATTACATTTTTTTTCAGGGGAGGAAAAAAATTGTTACACTAACTCGTGCATAAAAACCACGTCGGATCGCATCAACGTCACGGCGGCGCGCCGGCCAGCGACAGTAATCCCGAATGTCTCGTGGACGCGAAGCGCTGCTGGCTCGTCCGTCGATACGGAAAACGAATGTTGTGCTGCCGGCGTGTCGCTGTTGTCGTCGTCATCATCGTCGTCGTCGCCGTCGACGGAAAGACACGAAGCCGAGAACAAAAAATGGGAAAAAATTAAAGTTTAAGTGAAACGCGGGTGGTGGCAGAGGCGGCGGTGCGGGGGAAATGATAAAATTGTGTCCATCAACCATGAAAAGTCGTAAAGCACTGAAGAGGAAGCACGACCGAGGACCACCGATGCACGGCGCAGAGTTCGCTGAACCAGCTTGTCAAGCCGAAGAATTTGAATACCAAACCACCGTCATTCTGATGCCATTGTTGTGTGGGCGGGCATGGAAGTGTGCGCTCTGCGCACGGATTGTTGTTTTTCATTTCAATTACTCCCGGTCCCGATGACTGAGCTCCGATGACTGCAAAAATCGGGGAGGGGTTTAAGGGCTGAAGCTGGTCGATCGAATGCCAAAGAAATTCATTTAACGAAGGAGTTGCTTCCCCCCCTCCTCCCCCTTCCACCACAGGTGCAGCTCACACAACACTCGATAGACCCTCAAACAATGTGCTTTGACACTTTACGATATATTCTCCGGAACCGCAGAGCACCAGCTCCGGCGTCAGTTTCTCCGTATGCACACCGGCAGCCGGAGACTCCAGAAATCATTGTGGGGACAACAATGCCGAGGCGGTTGTGCATTTGAAACATTATTGTTCCCTGCCGCCGACACAATGATACGGGGGGTGTGGATGCATTCTGCAGTCGAGAATGCAAACAATGGATCGGGAGGCTGTGCCTCTGCAGACCCTACGGCTGCTCGGTTTGTTGTTTATTAAAATTATTAATTTTGAAGCAACCCACAGGCACACACACAGCGCACACATAAGCACGCAGGCATTGATAACGCCTCCGCTTTGCCAATCTGAATGTGAACGTCGAGCCTTGGTGGTGAGTCGTAATTTAGGCTTGAGATGTCAACAACGCCTCCGCAGCCTTGATTGTGGTGAGGGGGGGGGGGGGGCTGTGAGGAAATTAAATTGTCACTTTAGTCCTTTTGTCGCTTGCCAAGCTGGGAATTTATCGAATTGAATTTTGGCAGAGTGCTGTGGAGCCACGATTAATTGGAATTCGATGCGGCGAAGGATGTCCGCATTGTTGACGTGTCAAGAGTCACTGCGAGAGGAATCTATTCGGGATTATGGTGTCATTAGGGGCGGTTAGGAACTGTTTGTCTAAGGACTTGATTGAATTTTTGGATTTATCATAATGTTGCAGAGTTCGTTCGATTTTCAATTTCGAGGAAAATTCTAAAGATGCGGAAGCTAGCCTGCCTTCCTGTTTTTACGGTTTAGATTGTGAGACCTGGCTGTGGTCGAAAGGCGTTTATTCGGGATAGCTTTTAAGCGTCAGGTGGCGCCCAACAAGCACTCTCTCTAGATTGTGTGAGAGTGAAAACTTCTTGAATACTTTTGACTTCACTTACACTGTCTTTGCGATTTGTTGCCATGTGGCGCTTTAGCCGGTTCTTTATTTGGATTGTATGTAGTAAGCCTTTAGTCAGTTGCATCAAATTGAAAAATGGTATGCATTCAGTTTTCTCTATTAACTTACTTAAGGACGTTCTCTGTAGTTTCCTTCCAATTAAGGCCCCTCTCGCATGGGCTATGTGTCCTTAAACTGGCCGTCTTAAGCTGACTACTCCTCTCCTCTCCTCCTCTGTTTTCCTTTCTCTTAAACACACCAGAAATACTGCTTAACCCTTATCTTAGGTCAGTCATAAAGAATAGCTTCCGCTGTCTGAACATTCCTCTAACAAAGGCAAATCGATAGAATATTCACTCCACACACTTTGATGTACTATTGATCAGTTGGCTTGAGGGAATGTACTTCATGGTTGATTTCCTTAGGTTTAGATGGCCCTTTAAGGGTTGCTTACTCGAAAGTAATCATAAGAGCATTGGGACGGAAACGACGTGTGAGCGAGACACGTGGGTAAGCCCACTTCATGCGAATGGACTAGTCAACACTAAACTAGTTCTACTGAAAAATGTTCATCTCATGTTTAAAAGACAATCCCTCCACCTTGTTGGGGAGCAAGACCTTGCTATCACTTCTAACCTTGTACATGTCTCAGCACCTCAACCCTTCTATTGGTCTCAGCACCTCAAACCTTCTATTGGTCTCAGCACCTCAACTCTTCTATTGGTCTCAGCATCTCTACCCTCCTATGGGTTTCAGCGTCAGATTCAACTTCAAATTGAGCCTTAACCCCCTAGCCTGATCTGAAACCAATCTTTATAAGACTTGTCAACACAGTAGGCTCTTCCAGAATTTTTGATATGAAACCCCAGTTACTACAACATTTTCACAAGGAAGTCCATCGCACAGTCAGGCTGGAGTAAGTTTCAGTTAATCTATGGGCTCTGGTCAATTGATCTCACTACTTCATCCATTTCCCCTCTCATCTTATAATCTTAAGCTGGAGCTCCCAATTAATGATGAGCAGCATGTAAACCGGTTCCCAATTCAGATGATATTGTTTAAGCCTTCTAAGGAAAACAAACCCAAGTCCTGAGGGATCTAATGCAAAATGGGCTCTTCATACCTTACGATTGGGTGATGGAAAGTGGTCTGAGTATGGAGTGCAGAAGGCTGCCGCCCGTTTAACTAGAAAATATTAAATACTTCAAATTGACCCAAATACCAAATTACACGAGTATACCTGTCTTAGGGGTCAAGTAAACTGGTATCAGAATGCGGCAGAAAGGGGCAGAAAAACAATCACGACCATCGCCATGAGCAAAACTAGAAAATGCGATCTCCAACCTCCTATGACACACTGCCTTGTACATTGCTGTATCTTGCCCAATTTCTTATGGAGAGTATTATCATAGTGGGTACAGATCTTAAGCTCTCAGTACCACTCTTATAGATTCCAAAAAATGTCCCCAAGCGTAGAACCTTTAGACTGCTCTATGTGCTACGACTTTGTCACGCCAACATGCATCGGAGTTCGGTCTTTTTCGCTATTTGCCAAAGACTAACCATGAAAACATGATTTCTAACAGAAATCTGAGGTACAGCGGCATCTGGGCAATGTTATTTTCTCTGATAACCAAAATCAAATCTGTAGCGTTTTCCAGGCGGAAACAACTTCAATAACTGAAACTCTATTCTGGCTATGGAGGAGTGTGATATTTGCTTCCGAAAAATCCCTTACATCGTTTTCTTTTAACTCAAAAATAGTAATTGGCTGTCAGACATCAGAGTTGAAAATACGTATGTGTTCGGTGCGGCGGATAGAACTGATGAACTTCCCGAACTCGCCACGAGGCAACCAGTGGATGACATCTTCTGTAATGCCGACCTTAAAGTCACAGGCTAAGCAAAAAAAAATTCCAGCAAATGATTGATGGGCGTGCATCCCTTTCGATTCTCTTCATCTTCATATAAAAAATATTGTGCAGTCTGATATCGTGAAGTAGATCTAAGACTTTCATGCAAGATGAACATAGAGGAGGTAGAGGACATCAACCACCTTTTTTACTTCACACTTGCCACAAAGGAAGGGCTAAGCGCCATGCTAGTAGCTAAATGATCTCAACATCGAAGTGCAGCCAACGGGATCAGGAAGGTGACGGAGGCCGAAATATTGATCCCAACTCATCACAGACCCTGGCTGATAGAAAACGAAGCGCCTAGGACTATCCAGCATGGAGGACTGTATGCCGACACTGACCTAAAAGTCTAGTTTACACAAAAAAGCTTAACATCGAGGATATTTTGTAGGCTTTCAGTTGCACGACTGAAAAAGTTGGACAGCCTATGTCGTTCGTTCGCTGCGGACATCGTGTTAAGACAGCAACCTTGGACCTAGCTGCCTCCTCCTCGGTCCTAATCTAATGTCATCAAATTCAATGTACTCCGCAGATGCTATGATGGTGGAGACTTTTGAAAACACACTTAGCCGTGTCTTTTGAAGGACGCAAATGCTTTGTTTTCAAACTATCTTGGTGAGTATCCTTTTCAGACAATGAAGAAATTTCATCTTAGAAGTTGGTTTTTCTCTTCTTCTCCTTTTAACGCCGCTACAGTCTAAGCTAGACCTGGGCCTCAACAAAACCCGCCTTTGCAGCTAGCATAATCTCTCGCCAGTTGCTTCCAATTGCGCACTTTAAGTACTAATTTTTAACCACTTCTGTCCGCCATCTCAAGCCTCGAATTCAAAGACTTTTCGGAGCGGAGCTATGCTCTCCCAACGCTTTATATGGCCTAGCGATGTTAAACTTTGTATCCAAAGACGCATGATCAGGCGCATGCCGCTGTACAGCCGATAAAGTTCGTCATTGGATTTCTTGTTCAGATGCCATCAACGCAAATATAACCAAAAATAGTACGCAGAACAGTTCTCTTGAGAAGATTAAAGGCTTCCTCATCCGCTTTTAGTAATGTCAAAGTTTCCGCGCTGAAAAGGCCAACTAGGGTGACAAGACGACAGGGCTGACAAAGCCTTCGAGAGAGGGTCCTATTACTCAATTGCCACTTGAGCCCAATAAAGCAGCGATTTGCCAAGAGTGATTCTGCGGAGCTGAGGTAGACGAAGTCCTTGACAACACCGAGGTTTGGATTAAACTTGTTGCCACTTTCTTAAAATTCCCTCGCACATCGATTACACTCTTCACACTATCTGCCGTCGATAGCAGCAGCTTTCAAAAATTTGTAACTCCACCAGCCTCTAAAAAAACTCAACGCGGATGGTCCTCCATGATGAATTTTCCATCAAAAGACCCACCAAGCATATGATCTCAAGTCACAAACCATATTCTGACGCCATCGCGTACATCACAAACTCATGGCCAGCAGGATGATCTCACGCCACACTCGGGCTAAAAGCCAAATTAAGCCCATCTTCTCTGGACACCTTACCGCTGAACTTGGCCCCACCCATGAGCGAGAGTTTATTGCCTAACCCCAAGCCCCTCCCCCAGCCGTGCTTTTCGCAACCGCGTTCCTGCTCAAGACACGTTTGCAGCCCACCTCGCAAGCCGTAGTGCAAAGTTCGTTGGTCTCTAACCTTTAATTGCCACAGCACGTTCCGAGCGAGTGCGCCAAGTGAAGCCGCGTCGTCAGCACATTTCGGCTCCCAGTTAGCACCCAGTGACGACCGACTGACTGAGTGTGAGCTGTTTGCTTCCAAGAATGGCCAAGAAAGGGAAATACCAACAGCCGCAGCAGCGAACCTAAGAAATTATAGCGTCCATACTAATTTTTCGAAAGTCACAGCGTTCTCGGCTCGCGATACCGGTTATCGCAGCCGCGGCCGAGTACTTCTTGGCGCTCTAATAGGCAAACAGTCGGTGTGTTGGCCGATGCTAATGGCGCGACACACCGCGCGTCGAGTGCAAAAAGAGGCGATGGTGGCAGGCGAAGACCGGTCTCCCGCGCATGTGTCCCATGACCAGTTGGTCATGAATGAAACCCGATGCACCGTCAACGACGTCCGCGTCGACATCTTCGCGTTGCGGTACACTTCAAAAACGAGTTTTGTCAGTTTTACGAGCGGCTGCTTGGCCAAAATCTGGGTCACGAGTTTTCTTTGACTCTTGGCGGCCATCGGGCTGCTGGTCGATGACTTGCGGCCGCTGGTTGGCGTTAAGTTATTCGTTTTTCTTTCTTGCTGGAATTTAGGTTCGAAGCCAGCCGCCGTGCAGAGCTTGTGTGGGCCTCGAAGAAGATGGGGCCGCTTGCTGAGACGATTGGTCTTAATTGGTAAGTGCCGGGGGAAGTCGTGCGTTTGAGTATTTTATTGCGTGCGTGGAAATCGCCAACGGTTGGCGGCAGTGACATTTATTGGCGAGACGCGGTGTTACGTTGGTGGCGCTCGTGGAATGTAGCCCGGCGAAAGAAAGTGCTGCTCCGCCAGATGAACATGTCACACAGATGGAGAACGATTTTGACTTACGGTTGAAGAAGATGAGCGTTAAGATGAATTACCTGAAACGAGAAGAAACAGAAGCGATGAGAGGCGATCGAAACTTTAATGGGCTTAGGCTAGAAATGGGAGATGTTGGGAAGAGCGTGTGAACGGAATGAAAGACGACGACGACGTCTATCGCTTTCTCTGCCGTTAAAGTCGTCGGTAATTTTTTGATTGTCAGTTAAGGCTGCGCTTTAGGCTTTCTCATACCCTACTGGGTGGTGTGAAATTTGAGTGAAATTTGGCGGTTAAGTTGATGCAAAGACTTGCCAAAAATTTGCATAAAGCACAGACGTGGCTTACTTTGTATACTCTTGGCCAAGAGCAGCAATTCATCAAATTTCCCTCCAAATGCCCCTCAGGCCCTCATTGCATTCAAATGTAGTTGCAACAGAGCAACATTATTTTCCCCCATGTAATTTACGCCTAAAAGCATGCACCCAACTATTTGCATCAGTCTTCCAATGCCATGTTCTTGACCTCTTTAATCATCTCGAGGAGCCTCCCCGAAGACCGTCCGTCCACCATCATTACCACAATTGCACGGCAACGTGTCAGACGGCTTTGGGCACGTGAACGTCGGCGTCCTGTGTGAAATGCAATGCATCTTGACAATTCAGTTGAAATAATTTAATCAAGGATAATTGGAAATTCATCAGTCGGTGGCATTCCTAGTGCCTGGGGAGCCAATGCATTTACGATGAGACTTCGAGTTGCGTTAATTAATTAATTGAGTGGAGGGAACTTGTGTTGGCGTGTGTGTGTGTTCGGTGGCGGATATGTAAATGTTTTGAACGGTTGGTGGTTTATTTTTGATTCCTCCCAGATGATGGATGTGTTCTGGAGTTCCTGTAATGGCTTAGGATTGATGTGGTCTGAGGGAAAGGAGGAGTTTTCGAAGAAAAAATTTTGATTAGCGGTTTGAGTGTAAACAGACTGGTGGCAAAGTGGAGGAGTTTTGCTTGGAGGACGAGTGAGGAAATTGGTACACAAGAGAAGGAATTCAAAATATTTGCCTGGAGAGTGAGAGGGGGGCTATGCGGGAGAGGTGAGGGGAGTTAAGACTCTCCTTACTATCTTAATGAAATTAAATTAAGGAGAGGGAGCCACAAGAACTTGGGTGAATTGAAATGCTTTGTCCTCGCCACTGAAGAGCAAAAGCAAACCCTGATATAAGACCTTTAGTGTCCTTCTGTGTTCCGATGAAAGAGATGTCAATAATGCAATGGCGCTTAGGAGAACAATATTTTGGGCTATCGAACGGAATTAAGTTGCTTGAATCAAAGGGCTGGGACATGCATCGTTACTAGACTCCAATTCCAAGAGGTATGACTTTAAAGAACGGCTTGAATTATTTGTAGGCCTAGACGCACGACACTGTAGGCTTGATTGTATAAATCCTTTTAATAGCGGAGAGCAAGATATGGTGACTGAAACTGCGGATTGCGGATCTTGGTCCTTGTACACATCTCTGTAATGTAAGATAGACAGCGGAGTGCATCAATAAAATGATGGAGAGCATTAAAATCGGAGCTAAAGTCCCCACATGCCGGTCTGCCAAAGGATGCTCATGAGCCTTCTTTTCTGCAACTGTCTCGTCCTCAAGAATGCCTATATTTCTAAAGGTCTATTTTGGAAAGGTCAGTGAGTTTCCATTTACCGTGGAATACTCTTCTTGCTCTCACAGAAGTCTGATTTAGGGCAGGAGATGCGTTTGGTTAAAGAAAGCCTGAAATGCCTACCCTGGCCACTATGACGTATGTGCACTTATTTTTAATATAAATCGGCAATCTTTCACAAAATTTTGAGTTCCTACATTCTACGACTTGTAAGACACCTCTATGCCCAATCATAGCAACAGGTAAAGAGGATGGCGTCAGCTTAAAGCTACGCTCATCCTTAACGAGTGTGGCTTGAGTGATTTGTAAAGGAACCTCTCAGTCACTTTCTTGTCTTAGAGTGAATAAGGATAAAACGAAACGTATACCGTCGACAAAGAATTGATCCGTCGAGCAACACCTCGGCCGACCGAAAGCTACAACTTTGAGGGAGTTAAGGAGTTTGTCTACCTCGGTGCAAAACGTGAACTCCACAAAGGACACTTTAGTGAAGGATTCAGCGCAGAGCCACCCTTGAGAACCTGTTTCATTTCGGTTTGTCAGAACAGCTAAGATCGAAACTTCTGACTCGAAGGACTAAGAGAACACTCTACAAGACGCTAATCCTACCCCTTCTCTTATACAGAGACGAATGCTGGACGATATTCGTACGCAAAAGGGCAGAGCAGATTCTTTGAAAAAAAAATTCTGCGACGAGTACGTGGTTCTGTCTGCGAGGAAGGCGAATGGAGGAGAAGAGACATCAGCCATGTGCTGTACAAAAATGTGAATGTAGTACGAAAAGCAAAATTCCGCCGACTATATACGCTCGATGTGTCTATGCCAACAACACTCCAGCTAAGAGATTTTTCGAATTCCAGCCTCCGGGTTCGAGAGAAGGAGAGGAAGGCCGTACCTCCGGTATAGAAACCAAGTGGCCGCTTAGCACCTAAGTCAGCTTGGGCTATGTGATGGCACCCTTTATGATGCCAGTGGAGAACGTGAAACCCCTTCAGAGCACTTCTCCTATCAGTTGGCGGCTGATTGGTGCTGACGTGGTTGGAACTTAAGCTCTTTATCACATAAGCGCCTGCTAGTTTTTCTTCAGAAAACCAAGAAACTAACTAAATGAAGGTTATCGCCTGGTAGTTTTTGAGTCTGTGCGCTCCAGAGCAGTGTATCCCAACAGAACCAAAAGAAGAGTTAAAAGTGATTGGTCTTGGCAACTGGAAGCAGCATGCCTGGGACCGTCAAGAATGGAAGGCAGCTATAGTTCAGGTTCAGGACCCTTCATGGGTCACAGGCCTGACACATGTGTTACATAGAGAATTTGAGCTTGATTCTCCTTTAATTTGAAAACGAAAATAAGTTTTTGTGAATTGCACAGAATTTGGTTACTCATCTTGGTTGGTTGAAAGGACAGACACGGCACTTAGATGGTCCCTCTGTGATGCACAGATCGAGATGGGATGTTCAACCAATGTAAGTCCATCATTTTGTTTGCTCTCAGAAATCCACAAATAAAACGGAAGAATATTGGAGTTCATAGAAAAAGGAATCTCTTAAGGTTCCATGTCTTAAATGACTTAGCCTTGAACAGTGTCCGAGGCAGTGTTCCTATTAATCCCCAAAATCTCTGCATATGCTGTGATCAGAGACACACATTTTTTCTGTTACTGATTCATGTGAGGGTTGTGACCTGTTTATAGTCCTTGGTATCACCTCAACCCATCGCTAGAACGAATTTTTGCTTGAGGTTGTCAAAAAATGTTGTGAAATGTCTAAGTTTCATCCTCTCGTAATCTACTCCTAACTAATACGAGTTGTCTGTTTCAAGCTGTCCGAAGGCATCAATTGCAAAACGACAGCGAAGCTGTTGGTGGGGCACCTTCAACTGGTAAGTCAACCACACCTTGAAAGCGACTAATCCGAGATCTTTGTGCAGAATGCTTCTCAGGCTAGTGTTTGAAGTGGTAAGCTGTTGAGGTCAATGGCGAGTTGAGGTTAGTAAATTGCTTCATAGGTCGCAGGCACACTCCCATCCACAGCAACGCTCGGCGTTCCGATCCCAATGTCCACGAACTATATTGTGCAAAACTGGTGGAAGGGGTGAAGTATTTGCGTCTGTATGACAACCAAGCTGGGCTTAAGGCGTCTACCGTCCTCCTCTACCTTCCTACTTTCAAGGTTTTTCTAGAATGCAAGTCTTCCCTTAAATTGATCGGCCGACTAAATTCTCTAAGACATGTCTGGGTCCCGGGACACAATGGGATCATGGGAGAAGAGATTGCCGATGATTGCCTGTTAGGCAAGGATCAAAAGAGGCCTCTATAGTGGCCCGAACCCATCTTGGGACAGCCCGCGTCCTTGGAGCTTACCGCGTCTTTGGGACTAACCGTGTCCTTGGGACTTACTGCGTCCTTGGTTTGGTCTCTCTTCAGCACAAACAGTGATGCAGGCTGACTTCTCCAGAATGCAGGCTAACCAAGCGCATGTTTCCAAACGTCAGTGAGGAATTCAATTCTGTTGTGTCTAGACATAAAATACTGCGGAGGACTTGTCAGCGAGACACTTTACCTCCGCTAAGCACTTAAGTGGGCTTGGGTTAAGTTATGACACTCTCTGCGAGACCCGATGGAAAAGGTGAAGACACTGCAGAGCACTTCCTTTCCCATTGCCCCGCCTTTGCTCGGATCAGGTGGCGGCTGTTTGGTGCTGATGTGAATGGAGCTAAACAATTAGGCTCTTCATCACAGAAGTGTATTCCTCCGGATACCAAGACATTACAATTAATGTAGGTTACTGTCTGGTAGTACAATGGACCAGTTTTTTGAGCGCTCCAGTGTCCTCCTTCACCACCTCCTCCTAACAAAAATCAAAATCGTTCGTCGACGAGGACGACGAGTGCTGTCCACAAGCATTCTAGTCTCACGAACTTCTTGCAGAAACTTGCGCACACGATTTGCGTTGAAAGCTTCATTTTGGCCAAACCATCTTTACTCTCTCTCTGTCTCTCAGAACCTGCTTTGGAAATAATCGTTCGCTGTTATTCAGACGCAAGCGTAAAGCAACTTTTCGTTTCGCTGAGGTCCATGATATGACATGACTTTAAGCGGAAAGCATCTGTCAAAATAGACTTTGATTAAAAAAAGACAAGATGGCCGACACTGTATATTCTACGCCACTTTGTTGCACTGTGGAGGAGAGTATCGTACACGCCCTAGGCTCTGAACACAACGGCTGAGGCACTCTGATGACTTCTCATTCATCTCATCAAGAATATCCCGTCAATGCTTACTGCTGGGGCTTTCATATGTCACATCAGAGCTGCAGTCTGAAACACAGAAAGTCAATTGCCGCTGCAGTAACCACCTTGAATTCAACAGTTCTAAGCAACCGTCTGTCTGTTTTCTTCTCCTTCTCGACTTTCTTCAACCCTCCCCGACCCCGTTCCATTACCGCACCTGAGTCTGTCGCCTGATTGCATCTGACAAGTGCTCTTGTCGCATGGAGGACACTTTCCACCTCCGCCGACGACGAGGACGACTTAATTCAATCGAACATCGACTTGTGTCACTGTCACTGTCACACGGCGAAAGTAACTCAATTGACTTGCTCTCCATCGAGAGCGACCTCAAATCTCGTTCAAAGTGTCAAACGGCGGACACATCGACGAGAGACTGGTTAGTGCTGTGTGCGGTTCCCAATTTCAAGTGAAGCACTTGTTCGTCTCCACCTCTGGACGACGACGGGGTCGCACAAGTCAATTACGCTTTCAGCGGTGTCCCCCGGCGCACACCCAGCTTGGGACCCCCCCCCCTCGCTCGGCCAGCGTCAGCGTGTGTATCGCCTTCAAATTGATTGCAGTTTGTGTAATATTTTGCTACTTTCGGGTCAATTGTGTGCTCGTCGCCACCACCACCAGCACGGTCAGCGTCAGTGCCGTCGTCGCATATCCGGAGCGACTGTGTCTGCCGCACCGCCTGCCGCAGCGCCACCGCATCTGGTTCTGGTTCTGGTTTTGATTCTGGACCTGATTCTGGCTGTCATTTAATTTCATTGTCGAGTAAATAAAATAATTCAATCAATGAATGAAATGGAGAAATGAAATTTGAGCCGTGAACTGAATCGGTCGGTGGCGGGGGCTTCGAGGTGAGGTCGCATGGTAGCCTGATTTATATTTACACACATTTTCTTTTTGTTTTTTTTGTTTTTTTTGTTCGCCACGATATTGGGTTCGGTTTTGTGCTGACGCTGGGATGAGGGACGGTGGGTCGTGTTCAACGTTCTGTCTGTTGTGCAATGGAAAGTGAGACAATGTAACGTCAGAGGGGGATGAAAGTGACAAGCAAAGCAGAACCGCCGCCGATTGTGTGCATGCAGTGGCAGCAGCATGGTCAGTAAGTGGGTTGGGTCAGTGTGGCACAGGCACAGGGTTTCACCGGTGATTTCATTCAATTCGTGGGAAGTATTTAATTAAATGCGTAAATTTGCTGTTTTTGTTATTCATTTCTGTGTTTTGTTGTTTTTCGTTTTTCGTTTGTTATGACATTTTGCGAAAGTGGAGCATTGCTTGGTTGGACAGTTGCGGATTGAATGGAAGTAGGTATTTGGGTATGGAATCTGATTTAAGTGTTTCGGATTTTGCTGACGATTATTTAGGGCCTAAGGTAGAGGAGTGGCTTAACATCTCTTTGCTGGGAGAGACGGAGTGCTGCCATGGAGTAGATTTCTTTGGTGGAGGAGTGTGCCATATAAGAGATATTTTAAGTCTCTGTCGAAGAGACGGACACACAGCCATTCTCCTTGAGGGTATTTCTAAAACAAAAAATCTCATCATACTTGGCATCAATTGTCTCTTATCATCCGTCCTTGACAGGCTTGTAAAGGATTGCTTATAAGGACTTGACAAATTTCAACTTTGAATAAAGCGCAAACCATTTGAGATATTTTAAAAAACTTTACTACCAGCTTGAAGTGCAATCAAAACATTTATGAATGCAACTCGACATCGTTCATATGAATATCGCGGGCACGTGTGCAGCCGATGATTCGTTGGACCCAATTTTCAACAACTCGGCCGCCCGCTTCGGCCAAAGCGGCAGCTATTTCGCGTTCAATGTTGGTACTTAGCTCTTCCAACGTCGTCGGCTTGTTGGCAACAAGTAATGACTAAACGCAGACCGCAGAAAATACTCAAGCGGCGTTAAATCGTACGCACCCAATCGACTGACCCATTTCTTACAATAAGACGCTCACAATACTTCTTCTTCTTCTTCTTCTTCTTCTTCTTCTTTTTTTCTCCTTCTTCTTCTTCTTCTTCTTCTTTTTCTTCTTCTTTTTCTTTTTCTGGAGTGGACCTGGGCCTCAACTAACAGGCCTCTCCAGCGAGAACGATCTTTCACCAGCTTCCTTCAATTGCGCATTTCAAGTTGGTTAAGGTCCTTCTCCACTTGTCTGCTCCACCTTAGCCTAAGCCGTCCTCTGTTGCGTTGCCCCAATGGCTCGCATTCGAAGACTTGTCGGGCGGGAGCAGTGGTGTCCACACGCTCTACATGGCCTAGCCATCTTAAGCGTTGTATCCGTAGACGCTTGACTAGGCTCATGTCGCCGTACAGCCCATACAGTTCGGGGTTGAATCTTCTCCTCCAGATGCCATCAATGCAAACAGGACCAAACATCGCAGGCAGAACTTTTCATTTGAAAAGACTAAGGGCTTCCTCATACGCTTTTAGTAGCGTCCATAATTCCGCGCCATAGAGTAGGACTGGGATGATCAAACTGTTGTACCAAGCCAGTTCAGGCCTTCCACAGGGGGCTCAATTACTCAATTGCCTCTTGAGCCCAAAGAAACAGCGATTGGCAAAAGTGATTTTGCGTTTGATTTCGGTACTGGTGTTATTTCCCCTGTTTACCGCGGAGCCGAGGTAGACGAAGTCTTTGACTACCTCGAAGTTTCTGCTGCCTAGTGTGACGCTCTGTCCGAGACGTAGTTGTTGTGTGACCTTCTTTGATGACAGCTTGTATTTCGTTTTGCCCTCATTAACTACCAGACCCATTTTATCCGCTTCTGCTTCAATGCCAGCGAACGCCTCATCGACGGCACGCTGTGTTCTTCCACACACTATCATGTCGTCGGCGATAGAGTTGGGACAGACTTTTGAAAGATCGTCCTTCTATCGTTGAGTTGTGAGTTACGCACAATCTTCTCAAGGATGATGTTAAAGAAGTCACATGACAGCGCGTCGCCTTGTCTAAAACCTTTTTTTGACATTGAAGGTCTCGGTGAGTTCGTTCCTGACCTTGACGGAGCAGCGAGAGTTCTCCATCGTCATCCTACACAATTCGACGAGTTTGGTTGAAATGCAAGAACTAGACAAGGCACTGGCACACCCTCGTCTCTATGCACACTGTCATAAGCGGCCTTGAAATCGACGAATAGGTGGTATGTGTCGATCTGCACTTTTCTGGCCTTTTTCCAGGATCTGCCGTAGAAACCACACTAATAAGGACCTATCAGGTTCTTGAAAAGCGGTTTCAGACGTTCACACAATACGGCAGAAAGGATCTTGTACGCGATGTTAAGGAGACTGATCCCTCGATAGTTGGCGCAGTCGAAGTGGTCTCCTTTCTTGTGGATCGGACAGACGACGCTGAGATCCCACTCATCGGGCATGGTTTCCTGCAACCATATCTTACAGATGAGCTGGTGCATGTGCCCAACCAGGTCATCTCCAGCTGCTTTAAACAGTTCTGCGGACAGTCCATCCGCTCCAGCAGCTTTGTTCGACTTCAGTCTCGATATTGCTATCTTGACCTCGTCTAAGTCGGGGGACGAAAATCTTGTCTATCATCGTCCAAATTGAGTGGAATATTTTGCGGGATTTGGACCGTCATCGCCAATTAAAAGCATCGATTACGACTCTACTAAGTCTGCCTCGAACAACAAATCCGCATCCGAATAGGCGCTGCCTTCTCTCCCTGTAACAGTCGCTGTAGTATACTCGTATGTCGCAGTTCTTCATCTTCTTTCTGCCCGGCCCATCCCACCGCACTTCCTGGATGGCGGTGATATCTGCTTTGTAGCAGTCAAGGGCCTCCACAAGTTGTTCGGCTGCACGTGGTCTGTTAAGGGACCTCAAATTCCACATGCAGAACCGAAAGTCGTTGTCCTTTGTACGCTCGGGTCGTCAACATTGGATCCGTCCGTATCCGAGGCATGTTCTTGTTGCTGAATTCGGTTATTTTTGTGTGGTGAGGGAGTTAGCCTCACGCACAACCTACATACTGATAGGGCAGTCGCTGCATGCATTGGTTCACCACACAACGGATGCTGTGATGGCTATCCAGGGGACGCCACGGGGAGGCTATATGTCAACTTGATCTATGCACGGACGAGGGTAGCCTTGGCAGCTCGCTATGTTGAGTGCGATCAAGGACGTTGCCACGTGTGCATAGGCCCTTCGGTTATATCTGCCTATTTTTGCTAAGGTTCTCCTCTCGAAAATGTTTCTGATTTGTTAACTTAGAACGTATTAAGGGGAAGATGGTAAAGAAAGCAGACGGGTGTGTAGACAATCATTTGCAGATCCCGAAACATGCCAATTTTAAGGTCGCAGCAACTTTCCAAATCACGCTCTCAACCGTTTACCCCCCACAAAAATCTTACCTTCCCCGAATTTCACTTAAACTTCATAATTTCCACGTAAAAGTTTGGAAAACATCCACTCCCCATCATTTCCTTGCAGACAGAAGTTTTCTTCGCAACTTCCACCAATGAAACGATGACGGTTGTCAATTCGATGGCATTCAACCAGAACACGTTTGCCCAAGTGCCTCACTGCATCTTAGGCGAGCCAAAAGCCAACTCTCAACGACGACACAACAAACAAAACGTCGAAAACCACTCAAGATGGTAAACTTTTCTGCCGCTCAATGAATATTCACATTCGAACACAAAATTTCATTCCCGCGCCATGACCCCACTGGGCTGCTGTCGACACACCCAACGCAGCAAAAGAAAATCTCTCCTTTCGCTGCAATTGAAAATTTGAATAAATAGAAGCGCGGCAAAAGAACATCGTCCCCCCCCACATAAACTCCACCACGCCCTAAGCACCAGCTTCACATTAAACCAATGGATAACGACATTCAGGTGTGCAAAGAAATCCAGCAGACACGCTATTCGCTGCCGCACCACATAGCCATTCATAAGGGGAGATGCTGACGGTGGAGGCGACGACGACAACTTAAACCGCATACACACGTGGAAACCCAGGGATCTAAGGATAAAGCGAAAACATTTTCCAGCGAGTAAATGAAAAGAAATATTCTCTCCGTCCACGGAGCGTTGATAGCACCATTGGAGCGGATCCAGGAGTGCAACGACATTTGTCTGCGCTGTCAGTGGGTGGTGGTGACATTTTCAATTTTCAGAAAATCACCTCAATTCGGTTGGTTTCGCTTTCGACACTCGATTACGGCTGCACCCGTCTGAGGGCTGATGGATGGGGCCGTTGGTCGCTCTGGGCCTAGACACTTAATTGAATTAAATTTGAATTGCTCCCGCCGCCGGGCGGACGGAGTCCGTGAGCCCACACGAGTCACAGCTCATTCCCGAACTAATCATCAACAAAACTGTCCCAGATGTCAGGCAATCGGAAAGTTTGTGCTCGTCGCAAAAAACACACAAAACTTTGTGCAAAGGCATCAGCAAGCGGAAAAACGGGTCGAAGCGGGGAGCGAGAGAACTGGGCCGAGGGAAGATCGCCATGCCGGAGAAGACTTCGCCAAAGTGGAACACATTGCATCTGGAGACGAGTTAGAAAAGGATTCCCAAGTCCATCAGCCAGATGACATTTTCGCAGCACAAAGCGGAAAGTTTTCGCCCCCCTAAACGAGTCGCCAGCACAAACTGTATCCTTCCGCTGGCTGGGTGCACGGAGTGGGAGGAACATCCCTGCCGACCGCATGATGTAAGTAAAACGAAAGTTACTTTCGTTGGAGCACTTTAAGTTGGTCGGTGTGGTCGCTTTCTTATTTTTGATCGATTGACCCCGAATTGGTTCAATTTTGGGAAATCACTTGCATCCCCAAAATGCGCACGTGGCAGGGAAGGAAGGGATGGAAGGGATGGAGGGATGAGAAAATATTTATTATCCTCGGCGCGCGTGTGTGTAGGTATTCGGCCCAATTACAAATTGACCCCCATTTGTGCGGAAGACATTGCAGTTTGTAAAAGATTCTGTATCTCTGAGTTCGGTAATTACGAATCCATCAATCTTTGTGTCATGCTCGCGGGAGGGGTTTGCTGCTGGTTTGGGTCGAAATAAGGTGTGTCTTGAGTGCGGACTCATTCTGGGGAGAGATTAATTGTTCGTGTGGACATTTGGTGATGGGGTTTGCGCCGGGGAGGGGTTTCGAAGAAGATTGCGGGAATTTGCTATTGACACATCCATAGATCGCTCCCATTGTTTGCATGAGAGATGCGGAGGTGAGTTTGGGTGGACGTGAAAATATGTGTGCGGGTGTTGGGAACTAGATGATGTCAGTTTGGGTTTCCGAGGACATTTGGTGGCCGTGACATGGTTTCTTTTGACGGAGAGATAAGCTTAAGAAAATCGGAATTTGGAGAAAAGATTGATAATTGGCACTGATTGGAAGAACAGAAGAGATTTCTTTGACGTTGCTTTATGTGGCCATCTGAAGGAGAGGAATCCATTGAAGGGGTGGAAGCTCTTCTACAAAATTTTGGAAGAGCCTTGAGCTCTTATTCACCTCTCAAGTAGCTACTGTTTCGGCTTGCATATGTCAAAAGTGATGATGAAAATTGAGCTCCTTTGGAGTAAGTAATAAGACTGCTTTGGGGGGAACCCTAGAGTGGTTTCTATCTCCTCAAAAATTTCGGGCTTAGAGACAAATCTGTAATTGGAAATTATTCAAATTTAACCAACCGTCTGATAATTTCAGTAACTACAGACATGGCGGAATAGCGGATGGCGATTTACTCTGAGAGTGTTTACATTAAATGTCAAACAGTCAAATGCTACCAAGAGAAACTTACTTAATACGAGAATATCACGGTTTTCTACGCTTGCCTATTAACCACATATCGGGATTGGCGGCCAAAAATCTTATCTACAGGACTATAATTCTGAACGAACGAAGAGAGACTAAAGAGGGCTTCAGAGAAATCAATCTCAAGATAGATTCAACATCGTATGAGGAGCTGGATAGGCCACAATTTTCGTAAAGAGTAAACTGGCCCTCACGAGGACATCACAAGGAGTGCGGTCGACCACGCACAATTAACAGACGCGCTGCGTAAAAGGAGCGTTAACAAACCTGCAAATAAATTGACCGGAGGGGATTAGGTGGATCCAAAATAGAGACACGTGGCGGTCGTTCGTAGAATCCCTGAGTTCCATAGGGGGCTTAAATACATTTTTATATAAATTTGTTTCTCTGTTAAGTCAAGCTCTGTCAAGACAGAGAAATCTTTAAAAGTTCCCACATCTTAACATCCATAAAGGAACTTTGCGATTCCTTGATCAATTTACCGTCAACCAGGCACATGCAGCTAAACAGAAGGCCTACCAGGCAACGCTGCATCGAACAACGAAAGCTGTTCGTGAGCTCTACGAACAGAAAAAAAGGGAAGAGAACCGGCTTCTCAGAAGGAAAAGGAGAGAGCATGAGAAGCGCGCTTTCGAAGAGATGGAGAGATGTTATGGCAAGAATGAAGTCCGAAAGTTTTACCGAAATGTGAAACAGCTATCCGGTGGATACAGGGTTCGGACCAAAGCCTGCCGGGACCTTTTAAACGGCGATGACGGCCCAAATTCCGCTGTAAGGCAGAATGTTCCACTTAATTTGGACGATGATAGGCCAGAATTCCATCCCCCCGACTTAGAAGAGGTCAAGATAGCAATATCGAGACTGAAGTCGAACAAAGCTGCTGGCGCGGACGGACTGTCCGCAGAGCTGTTCAAAGCGGCTGGGGATGACCTGGTTGAGCACATGCACCAGCTCATCTGTAAGATATGATCGGAGGAAGCGTGCCTGTGTGAATGGAATCGCAGCGACGTTTCTCCGGTCCACAAGAAAGGAGACCCCTTCGACTGCGCCAGCTATCGAGGGATTAGTCTCCTTTACATCGCATACAAGTTCCTCTCTACCATATTATGTAAACGACTGAAACCGTTCATCAACAATAGATAGGTCCTTATCAGTGTGATTTCAGGCTAGGGAAGTCCACCATCAACCAAATATGCACACTACGGCAGATCCTGGAAAAGACCCAAGAAATGCAGATCGACACTCACCACCTATTCGTCGATTTCAAGGCCGCATATGAGAGTGTACAGAGCAATACACTGCCATGTCTACTTTTGGCATTCCTACCAAACTTGTCAGATTGTGTAAAACTCACTGCTCCGCCAAGGTCGGGAACGAACTCACCGAGACCTTCAATGTCAAAAAAGGTTTTAGACAAGGCGACGCACTGTCATGTGACTTCTTTGACATCATCCTTGAGAAGATCGTGCGTAACTCACAAATCAACACCAGAGGCACGATCTTCCAAAAGTCTGTTCAATTGCTAGCTTACGCCGACGACATTGCCGGGACGAACACAGCGAGCCGTCAATGAGGCGTTTGCTGGCATTGAAGCGGAAGCGGCTAAAATGGGTCTGGTGGTTAATGAGGGCAAAACGAAGTACGAGTACATGCTGTCATCAAGGAAGGACGCACAACATCGGCTTCTCGGACAGAGCGTCACACTAGGCAGCAGAGACTTCGAGGTAGTCAAAGACCTCGTCTGCCTCGGCTCCGCGGTAAATAGGGACAACAACAGCAGTACCCAAATAAAACGTTGAGTCACTCTTGCCAATCGCTGCTTCTGTGGGCTCAAGAGGCATTTGAGTAATAGAGCCCTTTCTAAGGACTGAGTTTGATTGATTATCCCAGTCCTACTTTATGGCGCGGAAACTTGGACACTACTAAAAGCGGATGAGGATGCCCTTGGTCTCTTCGAGAGAAAAGTTCTGCGAGCGATTTTTAGTCCTGTTTGCGTTGATGGCATCTGGAGGAGAAGATTCAACCACGAACTGTATGGGCTGTACAGCGGCATGAGCCTAGTCAAGCGTCTACGGATACAACGCTTAAGACGGCTATGCCATGTAGAGCGTATGGACACCACTGCTCCGGCCCGAAAAGTCCTCGAATCTGAGCCAAAGGGGGAACGCAACAGAGGACGGCCCAGGATAAGGTGGCGCAAGCAAGTGGAGAAGGACCTCAACCAACTAGGAGTGCGCAACTGGCGGCAGCTGGCGAAAGATCGTGCTGGCTGGAGAGACATGTTGGTTGAGGCCCAGGTCCACCCCGGACTGTAGCGCCACAAGAAGATGAAGAAGGAGAAGAGCCTCGACTGACAATCTTTAAGGAGCAAGTAAAAGCATGCCGCCCTGCTAGTCCTCAACACCAAAGCTACCCCTGGGGCTAGACCCACTGCAACATACGCAGTGTACCACTGTGGACATGACAGTGCGGCTTTAATTGCCGTAGAGTCCACTTAAAGAACTCTGCAGTAACTTAGAGAAGATGTGCACTTACTGGTTACAATGCCTCAAATTTCACACGTCATCCACTTCTCATTGATGACTCTCAAACCCCAATTTGGCATTCAACTAGTGAGTACTGTATTGTCTCTTCTAAATACATAATGCAAAGTTCCAGACATTTACGAAAATAAAAGACCATCGGCAGGAACAAAAATTTCCAGTTCCTTCGCACTTTCCTTTTTTCGGAACCTCTTCCTGCTCCTGTAAAGCTGCTCACCCGCTTTGTGCTCTTAAAAGAAAATAAATATCCTCTTTCACGGTACAACGGTAATCGATTCGATAACAACGATGACGTTCCACATTGATTTCGTCTCAGTGCAGTGCCACCAGCTCATGTCTACTCTCACAGACACTTCAGTGAAGAATTTAAGCTCATTACACCCCCCGTTCCATATGGGATTCCGATGTAGGTGCTCAAGTCCTCGATCAAGCTCAAGAGCACACAAGGTAAATGACCGTAGCTCCCTGATGTAAGGCCATTCATCTCCCCCCCTACAATGTTGAATCCGTTTATAAATATTCCAGCTCTCAGGCATCCTTCGGAATAAAAGTTTACTTCATCCTTCCATCAAATCGAACAACACACGATTGTATACGCTCAGCTGAGCAGAGACTGCGACTGCACGACGACCGACACCAGGAGCCAGATACTTTCAAAGTCATCCGAAATGAAAACTTTACGAGTTGCAAAATTGTAACTCCTCCCCCTCGATGGGTGGGATGAGGAAACACGACTCCCGTCGAATTGTTATACCTCCGCGTTGTCCGTTCGACAGATCAACTACTTTCTGAGGCGATGCGTTCGACTGAAATCGAATATTTCCGCACTCCGGATACAATTTCATGTCTTTCTTTTAAATCGAGCCAAGCTCGTGCATCATCTTTGGCCCGCCCCGTACCGCCCGCACCACCGCCGGTGAATGTAATCTTTGAAGTTCATGACAGCGATGTCGGATTGCGAGCGGTAGTTGCTGTGCTGTGCTTTGAAATTCCCACAACGGAAGCCTTGGGGCGTCACATCCACCCGCTGCAATCGATTCTTTTCAATTTTCTTTGAGCGAAGGCGAAAAAAAATTGCCCACGACGGCAAGGAGGACGGCAGCGTATCTAGAACTATTTTCAAAGAGAAATTCGTATCATTATGTTTTTTTGAGCGCACACCGGTGGAATTGAATCCCTCCGCCCCCAACCCCCCGCCCGCGCGCCTTACATGACATCGAGCCCCGGACGCCGCGCCGTGCAACCTTAATAACTCGTCAAGTGGAAAGTTCTTCGAATCCTCCGGTTATTTTTTTTTCTTGTGTCTGCTCAGCGCCCACCCGTGCACAGATGAAAGGAGTGGATGCCAAACAAGAAAAATGTTTTCCCTCTTTTTTTTCTTATGCATACTATAAGTAGGTTTTTGCGGGGACCTGGAATTGTCGGAGTTAGCGAGCAATTGGTTACGGTCTTCGGGGATACGTCTCGTTACCCGCTTACGTGCTGCAAAAGACACGAGAGTGGGTGGTGAGGGGGGGGGGGGGGGAGGCAAAGAGGGGCGAAATATTTGGCAGAGCTTTTTGCTTTGGCATGTAATGTGAAGAGTGTGTGCAGGGTCTGACCGTTAGAAAGGATTTCATTTGATGGAAACCGCCCCCCCCCAGGTCGGTTGAAGTGAAGCGTCTGGCAGAGGAATTTAATCATCAAAGTTCACTCCTGCGAAGTGCCTCAGTTGCGGCGGGTGTCGACAGGACATATTTTCGGTGTGCGGGAATGTGTGGCATGAAGTTCAAGGACATTCGTCTAGCCGAGTGAGTTGCAAGTTCATTATTAAATTACTGACTTGCCAAATTGGTAACATGAGAATTTTGACAGACGACTTTAGGGGGTGTGGTGGGTAGGTAAGTGGGGGAGGAGGGGGGTAGAAGCGTGTAAAAACTTTCATATGGCGTAAGGCACTGATGTTAACATCGTTTTGACGTGAGTCGCACTTTCTGTAGCAGGTGTTCCTCAGGAAGGGCTGGTGTTGTGATCGATTAAGAATTTATTGAGTTTGCAGATTGGTTTCGAAATTGAAGGGATTTGCCAAGTCTTGCCCATCTTTCACAGTTCCGACGTCTAGCCGCCACCCACCTTG
The DNA here is from genome assembly GCA_944738645.1 of Eristalinus sepulchralis. Classification (NCBI taxonomy): domain Eukaryota; kingdom Metazoa; phylum Arthropoda; class Insecta; order Diptera; family Syrphidae; genus Eristalinus; species Eristalinus sepulchralis. Next base: position 48,135,616 of record OX122884.1, read on the forward strand.
GTGCTACCATCCACTATGTGACGACCCCGAAACGTGTAGCGCACACAACTTCAAAGAAGTTCTTGATTCATCTGTTGGCATTTCCACTGTTCGCACATGTTAATTTGTCACTGCTTCACAGTGACAGCAAAGACTTTACCAAACAGTTGGATGTTGCCAAGCAACTCCATAGAAGGGAGCCCACTTCTAAGTGAAATGTCACCAAGAGAGTCTGCTGCCAATCTGCTTCTCAGACAAATTCTATTCCAAACTGTGTATCATCCCGTACGTCATGAATTACTCGCAGTCTACCTGGCAACGACGTCTACAATCCTGCTTTTCACGAGTCATCACAAATTAACTCTGCACCAAGTCTGCCACACTCCTCCGCCACCAGAAACCAACCACCAAAACCCTGCCAACCGTCATTCCATTAATAAACGAAATTGTAATGATAATGGCGCGCTGCTGATGCCGATGCTCGTGCAATCACCCAACACAGCCACAGCCGCAGATACACTCGCCTTCATCTGCAGAGTCAGCCATTTCCTAAGCACACACGCTCTCCGGCAACCGAATGGCACTTTGAATGGAGGGATGCTGCCGTCACCGCTGCCACCACATCGTGTGAGCCTTCTTTTTCGTGAACCAAAAATCGAGGTGAACCATCATCGATGGAGCAACGTACAAGAAAGGAGCGCCAACGAGCCCATAGACCGTGGGAAACCGGGGAACCGAACTGAAAAACTTATCCCATCTCCACACTCACACACACAAACACGTTCCCCGGCAACAAAGTAACACACACACACACAGAAAAAAAAAAGAATCACATAGTCACATGCAAATACCAATTTGGAAGTTTGCCAATTCGGCGGCTTATGTCGTCGAATCAGCTCCAATTTCCCCGTCGCCCCCGTCATCCCCGGATTTTCGGTTTTTTTTCACTCTCTCTCCGGTCGCTCGTTTCATCTTTCGTAATCCAGCCGAAGTGCATTAATATAACTTCGGAGGCAATTACCTCCTCTCCGGCTTTGGATGCACCGTGGATGGGGAGTCTGCCAAAAATCTGCAAATCCTCCCGTTGCCGCCACCGCAGCTGGATTTGATTCACGCCACACACCCCCCCACACGGGGGTGGATACTTTCATCCCACGCTCCACTCTCCCTCTCTCTCACTCTCTAACCGTAATGATGATGAGATACCCGATGAGGGGGTTGGCGAAATTGGCTACATAACGGTTACTTGTATGGGGACATGAGTAATTTGTTGTGTCACACAATAACGACGAGATTGTGTGGTTTGTTATGCATGGCTGCGACGATAACGACGGCGGGAGGGAGAATTCAAATGAACCGGCAGTTGGTGGTAGCGGCCACCCACCACTCGCCCCGTTGGCGATGGAGCATCTTGTAATTAGTTGCCGGGGCTCGGAGATAATCGGGTGCCGAGTGATGGGGGGGGGGGGGGTCCTGGCAGCCAATTACCGAAAGAGTGATGCCAATAATCATTTTTCGCATCAGCGATATGATGTGCCGCACGCGCACCCCCTTGTGCAATGGATCGGATGCATCCACCGGAACCGACGCGAATTAATGAGCGATCCGAGGAAAGTTTCCACATTCAAATGCCGGCAGACCGCATCGGCTGACGGTTTGCCGACCTGAACATCTTCAACTTGGGTGGAAGGCGGTGGAGGATTTTCGCCGAAGGATGTGACTTGAAGGACAAACATCACGGCCGAGCCATTTGTCTGGGATTTTCCATGGGATTTGCGGTTGACTCACGTTTCGAGAGAATGTGAGATGTGCTTCGGTGCTGGGGCGGGGAAAAGTTGCCAAATGTGACTTTGTCGAGACGAGAGACAATCTCACAGTCACAAATGGAATGGGATTTGTTTTGTTGAGTTTACTTTTGGCATTAAGTCGGGTGGAGGGGCTGAAGGGGAAACGTGAATGAAGTCGTAGGAGGTTTTCGGATGGCTTTGAATGAAACTCGGGGCAAGGATGAAATTCAAATTTTCTTGGCAACGAGATTTTGGCACCTGACGGAGTATATGCTTGTTCTTGTCCTTGTAACATTTTGACGCTTTTTTGTTCTTCTTTGAGACTGATTTTTATGATGGCCAGCTTGGCAGGACGTGATGTCGGAAGGGGAATATCAACGGACTGTCTGAATTCATCGCCTGGCCGAATTCCGTTGAGACTGTCCAAACTTTCCCGTGCTAGAAAGAAATGTATCACTTCACAGAGAGGCAAGACAAGACGCCTTGGTTGCCTAAGTACCAAGTAAGATTATGCTTGAGGGCGAATCACCGCAGATTGGTTTCGAGTGAGGCCTTTCTTAGCCTCTGCCGCTCTCTGGATTGTAGCACCCGTTTGAGAATGCAACTTTACACTGAAGCGGGAAAGTAACCGGGCTTCCTGGCCCAGTTTTGGGTCAACATTAAGCTTAACCAGTGTACTGTGACACCAACCTCGTCTTTGTCTGCGATATTGGGCTTAAAACCACAGCCACCACGATATTCCCACAAGAAGGCCTACCACACGGATAGGCTGAGACTAAATTTCCAGGGACTCCTCACATTCCGTGGCATCAGAATAAAGCCTCTGGTCAAGTTGACACCACCAGCCAAGTTCCTTCAACATCTGCGGTCTGGTAGCCGCCATCTCGCCAAATAGTCTTTGGTTCCCTTAGTGACTCCCTTGACACTAAAAATAGTGTTACGGATGTGCCTTGCATCAAGTGCTTCTTAAATCCAGTCAAATTATCTGGATTGGAACAACACAGCGGAAGATGTCCTTGCTAAGATGCAGCCAATGGAGAACTCAATCAAACTGCTTTGTGCCCACTTGAAGACCTGAAGCCAGCCTGTCTGTAGCCGGAGTCACGTTGGTTAAGGACTGAATTCACATGCGGAACTGCAGGGTCCTTCAAGGAAGAGCTGTCTTTGGCTTTGACAGCAAACCATCACTGGGAAAAGGTTTAAGACTTTCCTTGTCTCATTTTGTGAAGCCCTTGCTTTCAAGCTCATTAAAACGAAAAACTGAGAAATTCCACCCTACCACCCACCCAGCCACCCACCACACCCTTCAGATATTTTGGCATCCGATGATTTGGTGTGAATGAGAGACGAAAATAATCGATAATAAGTTGGACTCTGCTTGTTCTGCTACTTGGGATAGTTTTAGTGGATGTGACAGAGCCTTAAAAATAGCCTCAACCTCATCTTCTTTTCACACATGACTTGTTGTCCTCACATCCTTTCAGACGGGACTCCAGCGAGCGGTCCATTGGTTTGTGACCGTATGTACTGACAAGTGGACAAGTCTAAAGTGATGGTAATTTACAAGAAGTCTGCATGTTAGTGGAGTCCCCTGGAGAAGTTTACTAATCTCTGGGTCTTTTTCACGAGGAGGAGCAACACTGAGTTTTCTTGTTGGTTTGGCCAGGCTGGATCAATTTTGAAGCAACTTTGAGGGTCAGTAATAAAAAAGGACGCGCTTGGTGTCAAAGCCAAGTTGTCGGTTCTTAACTCGGTGTTTGTTCGAACTATCACCTATGGTCATGAAATTTGTGTAATGACCGAAAGAGTAACAGGCTGTTGAGGTGAGATTTCTCAATGCCGTTGCGGGTGCTACTTGCCGGGATAGGCGACGGTTCGGGGGAACTCAATGTTGTCTACATCTTCGAACGGAAACGGATTTTCTTCGTCGGCCACATGGTACGTATGTTCCCTTTATTACGACTTCCGAGGCGTGCTTTTAATGCAGTTCTATCCGGTAGCCGACTGTTCAGCAGACCCAGGACGAGATGGTTGGATGAAGTCAATTAACTCGCCTAGTTGCGTTGAGGCCCAGGTCCACCTCGGACTGTAGCGCCACAAGAAGAAGAAGAAGTTGCGGTTGGGAATAGCACCTGATGAGTTAAAGTCGATGGTGGCGGACTAACCGGCCTGGAGGTCTCTCGTGCGTGCTTTGTCTCCGCGATCCCTTTAGTGGAAGAGACGACGATGAAGCCCTTTTTGGGAAAGTGGCTATCGACTGAGGGTTGGCAGAGTCTTGTTTTAGAAGAAGGTGACAGAATGCCACTGTGTGCCCCAAAACTAATTGAAGGTGTCACCAATATATGAGCGACCCCGTGGCGTAGTGGATAAGTTCGTCGACTCACACGCCGGAGTTCGATTCTTAGATTTAAACTCAAACTCTTTAACGGCACCATAGCTTTATAATTGCTGACAATATTCACTGATGTTAAGCCGCTCTAATAAGAACTATAAAATGAGCAACACAAGCATTTTCCACTCTCCTTGTCTTCACTCCACAATACACCACCCCATTCAGGCTAAATTTTTCTATGTCATCACCACAAACGAACTCTCCAAACCCTGACAAACAACTCTCCCCATTCGAACGGAAAAGGCAAAGATCCGGGTTTGTCAAACTCAAGAAAAAAACCAAAAAGTTTAATCAACCTTGTAATTTTAGATAAAACTTACTTGGAGCACGCGACTCGAAGCCAAACAGTCTGTGCGTCTGCCAACCAACTCTCCACAGTCCTGGTGGCCATTTCGAAGCGCAAACATTTGCCATTCATCAGCTCGTCCCGGAGGTGGTGCCTCCTGATACAAACAACGGATCCGAGCCTCTTAACGAACAAATAGACAACACTCCTCCTCGCTCGGGACCATCCCACCCGACAGAACTCTCCTCCGTCAGTAAACATTTAGCGGACATCAATCGTGATTGCCTGGGTGATGGATAATCAAATAAAAATTAAACACTGCCTCAGGGTGGGCTGTGTCCACCAAGAAGCCGGAGACCACCCCAGAGATGGGCAATTGCCGTTTCCCCCCCTCCACCCAACCCCTGGAAACGGAGAGCTAATGACTCTCGTATTACCGCAGCAATTGCGGCCAACGCCTTCCTGCCGAAAAAAAAAATGTTTTCTTCCCAGCAGAGACGAGGAGAAGCAGAGGCGGAAGAAAAAACTTTTCCACTCTTCTCGGCTAAGTGATAAGGGCTCTAGGCCAGCACCTCCCCTATAGTCAACCGGGCTGCGGTGGAACCGACGCAGTGAAGGACCTCGCCTCTTGGGAAACATTTCTCCGAGAGTTCCTTGATGGGAGTAATTATTTAAAAAAGCGGATAGGAGCTCCGATTCACTGGGGATTCCTTTCGGGAGATTAGTTCGAGTACAGACTCCATTGCACACTTGGCTCTGCAGCAGTCCTTTCATGCAGCAGTGCAGTCCTTCAGTGGGGAGGGTTTTTCTCCTCTAAATGGCTTCTCTTTGATTTCAATCTCGGCATGGTTTGAACTTCACAGATTTCACTGTCCGAAGAAGCGGAGGGTACTGTGCGCTCCGCTCACCCTCGGCTCGTCGTTAAGTCTGCTGCACCTGCATTGGCGGCGATGGAGTTGTGTACAAACCAGGCCAAATAACGCCCGCAGGGGTCGCGCATTATCAGTGATTACAGTGAGCGCAGGGCGGCTGCATATCAACGACGACCGTGGCGTGTATTCTAATTTGCCGATGTGTAACCGATGGGTATCTGGGTGTATCACTCATCCGCATGATGTGACAGTTGTTTCCAAAAGCGCGGACACAAAGCCTGACAGGGGGGCTGACTTAATGAATGAGTCCGCAAAGCTGGCGGCTGCGTTGCGTAGACGCTGACTGCATGCCAGCCGCCATCGGGTGAATAGACCTGCAGACACAGGTACATCCACCAGCCAGTCAGTCATCAGCCATTCATTCCATTCATTGAAGTGAACGTTTGTCGTCGTCGTTAGCGTTGTCATTTTGACTCATTTGGTTGTCTTCACATGGCTGGCGCTGTGTGACAAGAGTCAAACCGCCGTCGCCGCCACCGCCGCCATCGCCGCCACCGCCGCCATCGCCGCCATCGTCGCGTCGTGTGCAGAAGGTCTGCAGTCACATGGAGGAAGCTTTGCCGGACTGCCGGGTACGTGTAAGCACTCTAATTTAATTCACGCGGGAGCGAGGAGTTTCAGTCATCATTAGAGGCAAGTAGTCATTGATGTGGTGGACGTGGGGGCGTGCAAAGGGCACCCTCCCTCCCTTAGGGAAGAGATGCAAAGATTTGATAAAAAAGATGGTGTTGATGATATTTTCCTAATTAGTTGATGTCCAAGAGCTTGGGAGGCACTTTCAAAGGAGACGTGGCCAAAGTGTGGGTGCCGGGGTGGCAACATTTGTTTTAAGTGAAAAGTGAATTTCCTTTGACCTGTGGTTGTCTTCTGCAACACTCTAGTAGTTTGGCTTCGACTGTGAATGGAATCAAAGGAAGTCGGCAGGTGGGTCTTGTTTTGTGCCTTCTGAGACATCTCATCGTAGACACGGTGCAAGCTCAACTTCATCTTGAGGAGGAAAGTCTTCAAGGGTGAGTTTGGGTGGGTTGCAATGAAATGAACAATCTATGGCTTCTTCCTTTTTGTTTCTCCGCAATCTGTAGAATTGCATTATCTTGGTCAATCTGCGATGAAATTCCTTTCCTTTGGAAAAAGTTGGCATAGACTGATGCATGGAACTCCAGCATTCTTCCTAAAGAACGGAGTTCCTCTTAATACTAATAATAAAGTGGCACTACAGCCCACAAGGGACCAGGGCCTCGCTTCTACAACAACTACTCGTGTTGTGCTTGCTACTGTTTCCTCACGAGTAGAAGGGACCTACAGTTCTTTGCCGACTCCGAACGGCGAGATTTGAGAAGCTTTTCATAGACAATTGACACTCTTTGAGTGTTGTCAGCAACACGAAAGAGGTGGTGTCGTGAAAAAAAATTCGAGTACACGATATTATTTTCAAAAATTGCCATGACTTGTTCTTTTAAACGATGGTAAATATTTTAAGTTCTCTTTCGAATTTATGTGTTTTATTTGACATAATAAATAAAAACCTCGAGATGAATCACCGCTTTATTTGTCGATTTTGAATATACTTTCTTTGGAATTGCTGCAAAGCTCATCTGTCTCAACGAAATGACTACAGAGAATGCCTGGACAAACAAGCCCTTTAGCAACGATCTCGAAAAAATCGTTTGTACCTTGAGCCACCCGAAGCATGATCTCAATCAAATCTGTGCAACTTTTCACATACTCCGACTGCATAGACATCATTGGAAGAGTACTGCGGGCTGTAAACGGGGTATTTCTGAATTTCGGGAAGGAAGCGAGAAAGATATGACCTGCGGTTAATGGTAGTTGAAAAGATTGTCATACAAGCTGTCTGTGTTTTGGACGCCGTAGAGTATAGGGTAAGTGTGCTGATTATATGCTGCATTACCCTAGTCTGGTCAATCATGGTATATGGGTGTCCAACTTGAGTCCTTCCAAGATATGAAGGACGAAGATATTAAAGACGCAACATCTTCGGGTTTGCCTCAGGATGTACCGAACCCCAGAATGTGAGTACAAGAAATTCTATGCCAACAAGATCTTGTTCAAAGAAGTAAACCTGAAAAAGTTGGAATAAGAGCGATGTGGCGACGGACAGAATTGGAACCGGAGCGATGTGGCGATGGACAGAATTGGTACCAGAGGGATGTGGCAATGGACAGAATTGGAATCAAAGCGATGTGGCGATGGACAGAGTTGTATCCAGAGCGATGTGGCGATGGACAGAATTAGAACCAGAGCGATGTGGCAACTATAAGTCTGGATGATCTCAATTTTAGCACATCCATCCCTGTTCGAGATAGAACGAAGAGTGGTTAGGGCCACACCAAGTGCCTCAACTGCCGTCAGCTTAAGAACCTCACTGGTGTATCCCCCGTGGTGAGCTTGAATTTCACAGACGCAACTTGTAGATAAATGTATGCACCTAGGCTCTTAAGAGTAATGACAACATGTCACACTCGTTCGCAGCCCTGCAACTTTCAGCTTAAATTTAAAAGTCGAGATACCTTTGCATAAACAATAATCCTGCTGTATGGCTGAGACACATCTGGCACTCTGTGGTTTTAAGAGAATCCTGTAGGGACATAAAATGCGCTTAAGGAAAAGAAGTTTGACCCGCGAATTCGAGTGTTTTCATGGCTAGAACATGTAGATCAAATGACGGTCAACAGTGCAGCTTGTTCTTGTCCATGTTCAAGTTGAATCCCAAGAGACAGCGTGGTAGAGAAAGGCGTATAGAAGGCTAGTGATGACTCAAAACCCTAGACGTAGAAACATTCCTTTTCAGAGAAAAGTTCTGAGTACTATTTTTGGTCTTCTTTGCGTGTATGGTACACTGAAGAAGAGGCTATAAGGCGTCAGACGTCTGCGTACCTCAATCCATGAGGTGTGCAAAATTGGAGGCAGCTAGCAAGTGAATGGGACAACTTGAGAGCTTCATCCTGGATTTTAGAGAGGAAAAATAAATCAAAAAATATTGACCACTGAAATGTCAAGGCACTTTGCAGATAATTGAATAAACTGACCAAGTATTCCCAATTACATTACATCCCAAAATACGATGAGACTAATTTTCCCCCTATCCGTTTAAGGGAATTACGTCCTTAAATGCCATCCACACCTCCCTCTACCTACCCCTGATATATTTCTTATGCCCACGCACATTTCCCCTGAAAACGAATAAATTCCCACTCCAGGCACAGGGTGAGTCCTTATAAACATGTCACAACAGCACACCTGCCCTCTTACGAATTCTGCTGTGAGATCATAAGCAGATCATGAAAATTCATTCATTTGGGCCCATTCCAACCAATACATCACTTATTCTAATCCCTTCCTCCCACAGCAGCAGCAGCAACAACCCCCACTCCAGCTGAGCCACAGTGGCATGGCAACAAAGTGTCTCCGGGCAACGAGCAAAAACAGAAAATGCGAATAAGATCCTTACAGAGCGATTTGCGTTAACCCCTTATCCACGTTGTCATGCAGCACGATAAATTCCCCGACAATTGAGTTGCCACCCCCGTCGCCCAAGGCGATAAGCATCCACAACACCCCCTTAAACGGATGTGAAACGCACAAAATGGGCCGCACAACAGCAAGCAGGCAACTGTTTGCCCGCATCCTGTCATTATTTACCCAGAAATTCATTAGTTTTAGTGTTTGCTCCGGAATCTATCTGTGAGGCAAATCTGTAATCAATACAATTCACCTGGCGCACGCACACGCACCCCAGAGATGAATTTTGGGAGCTGAGATCGTCTTAATTACTCGCAATAACAGTGTGTACTGCGTCTTAGGAGACTTTGGATACAAACGATAGTGTAACCCTTGCCAGGATTACCTCCGCTCCCCAGCCGTCGCATCGGTCTTAATCCAACTTCCCAATCAGGGTCTCGACATGCCTTAAGACGTATCTCTGTCGTCTGATGCGTATCCCCCCGCCTACTCAATAGAGTGGGACGGCGGCGGGGTGCGCCGACTGTCAGGAGGTAATCTCATTTGAATAAAACGCTACCAAAGCCACAACGACGAAGAATGATGACCCAATTGAATCGACTCCAATAAATACTCAAATAATAGCTTTGCTCTCAGTAGCTGCTGCCGTTCGTTGCCGGAGAGGAGTCAATACTGCCTCCCAGTTCACCCACCGAAGCACCGATACAGGCTGGAAGCAGCAGCATGCCCAACAGGGATTATTGCAGGGATGCGCTACGTTCGTGTGACACAAAAGGCGGACGTCCTTCCGAGGTAAGATAAACGAGAGAGAGGAGAGAGGTAGTGCTCGTTGAGCAGTCAACAAACAGGGTTAAAGAGTTATCCTGAAATTGAGACTTTAATAGGCGAGCCTCAGCCTCAGATTGGATTTCAGCAGCCTCCCCCTCCTGCATAGCGCCGGTCCTTTGGATGACGGTGAAGTATCCTTCTGTTCAGCAGCCCCCTGTCTCATATTTTCAGGACGAAGCGATGGGGAGGAATCCATTATGTCCCGCACAACAGGCGTCTCCCACCATCCCACCATGCCACCAGCCCCGTCATCCTTTTGTGTCTAGGTTCCGAATTGAACCTTTTCCCCTCACAACCCCACACAACTCACCTGTAAGTTATGACCTTAACGAGGACTCCGCCGGTCGCCCACAAGTAGGCATTTCATCGAAACGCTGCTAACGGTATAATTATGGCCAACGAGAGAATAGACGCCAAGAATAGACGACCAGAGCGAGCATTATTGAAAGCCGGCGAGTGGTGGGGCGGGTGTAGTTTGTTCCTCCTTTCAAAACGATCCCTTCTTCTGTGAAGTGCCGTGTGTTTGTCTTGACGTTTCCCGTTTGCGGTCGAGAGCCACCCCGGCTGCCGAGTGGTAGTTTTAATTATGAAGTTATCGTTTTCCTTTTCCCGCAGCAGTCGCACGTCTGGCGGACTACGCGGGGCGGCGGGAGACGCCAAGAGCTCTTGAAATGATTACAACTTGCGTTTCAATGATTTTTTGGAGGGCACTGAAGGAAGCCCTTGCCGACAACAATGGCGCGCTGTGTTGGCAGGGCAGACTCTTGGAGTTCTCCCAACTGAATGAATGAGGCTTTGTTGACGGGGGCGGCATAAGACAGGTTTTTCGTCTATTCAGAGGAATTTTCGAGCGGGGCGGGGGGACAATGAAAGTTTTTGAATTCGATTGAAGTTCGCCAAAAGAAATCTATCCATTGGGAGATTCTGTTGGGTGCCGGGGTGGAAAGTCAACCGCTGGAGGGACACTCCGAATTGAAGAATTATGGATTACTTGAGGGGCCTTGAGGGGTGGTGGGCAAGTGGCAGTTTGGAACAGGAGTTCTTAAAGGTGGCAGAGCGAGAAGGGCGATAAGGTAGTGTGAGAGGATTTTGGGGAAAACTTGGTAGTTGGCAGTAGGAAGTCAACTGACAGAGGGAAGTGACTACACCCACACTTTGAGAAGAAATTTATATTTCACTCAGACCGCACTTATATTTCAAATTTTTCCTTCTTTTGTTGCAGTGAACACATCAAAGAATGTTCCTCTCAATTTGGGCGACGATGGACAAGAATTCCGTTCCCCCGACGAGGTCAAAATAGGAATATCGAGACTGAAATCGAACAAAGCTGCTGGAGCGGATGAACTGTCCGCAGAACTGTTAAAAGCAGCTGGAGATGACCTGGTTGGACACATGCACCAGCTCATCTGTAAGATATGGTCGGAGGAAAGCATGTCCGATGAGTGGAATCTCAGTGTTGTCTGTTCGGCCCACAAGAAAGGAGACCCCTTCGACTGCGCCAACTATTGAGGGATTAGTCTCCTTTACATCGCTCTCTACCGTATGGTGTGAACGCCTGAAATCGTTCGTCAACAACCTGATAGGTCCTTATCAGTGTGGCTTCATGCCAGGGAAGTCCACCATCGACCAAATCTTCACATTACGGCAGATCTTGGAAAAGACCCAAGAAATGCAAATCGACACCCACCATCTATTTGTCGATTTTAAGGCCGCATATGACAGCGTGCATAGAGACGAGGGTGTGCCAGTGCCTTGTCTAGTTTTGGCATTCCTACCAAACTCGTCAGATTGTGTAGAACTCACTGCTCCGTCAAGGTAGGGAACGAACTCACCGAGACCTTCAATGTCAAAAAAGGTTTTAGACAAGGCGACGGGCTGTAATGTGCCTTTTTTAACATCATCCTTAAGAAGATCGTGCGTAACTCACAAATCAACACCAAAAGGACGATCTTCCAAAAGTCAGCTCAATTGCTAGCTTACGCCGACGACATTGCCGTAATTGGACGAACGCAGCGAGCCGTCAATGAGGCGTTTGCTGGCATTGAAGCGGAAGTGGCTAAAATGGGTCTGGTGGTTAATGAGGGCAAAACGAAGTACATGCTGTCATCAAAGAAGGACGCACAATATCGACGTTTCGGACAGAGAGTCACACTAGGCAGCAGAAACTTTGAGGTAGTCAAGGACTTCGTCTATCTCAGCTCCGCGGTAAACAGGGACAACAACTGAGTCCCTCTTGACAATCGCTGCTTCTTAGGGTCAAGAGGCAATTAAGAAAAAAAGACCTTACTAGGAGGCCTGAACTGGCTTCGTACAACAGCTTGATCAGTCCAGTCCTCCCTTACTGCTCGGAAACTTGGACGCTACTAAAAGCGGATGAGGAAGCCGTCTTTTCGAGAGAAAATTTTGAGCCTGATTTTTGTCGCCTTTGCGTTGATGGCATCTGGAGAAGAAGATTTAACGACGAACTCCATGGGTTGTAGAGCAACATGCGCCTAGTTAACCGTCTCCGGATACAACGCTTAAAATAGCTTTGCCATGTAGAGCGTATGGACACCACTGCTCCGGCCCGAAATGTCTTCGAATCTGAGTCATTGGGACAATGCAACAGAGGACGGCCTAGGCTTAGGTGGCGCACACAAGTGGAGAAGTACCTCAACCACATGTGGGTAGCTAGCAAAAAATTTACACCTTGCCCAGTGACTTTTTCCTGACTTTTCAACTTACAGACCAACACGAGGGCTAAATAATTCGTTCTACGAAAGATGTTAAAGTCGAACACATTGAAGCCCAAATGGCATTAAGGCGACCGCATAAATCAGATACAAGGTCGAAACTCACAAGAAATAAAGTAAGGTTCTCCAGGAACTATTTACACAAACTTAATTCACGTTGGGAGTCAGCTTGACGGCTTCAAGGGAGGATATCGGTCTTTGGTTTAGAGCCATAGGAGCAACGTAAGAAGGACGTCAACCAACTTGGAATGCGCAACTGGCGGCAGCTGGCGAAAGATCGTTCTGGCGGGAGAGGCATGTTGGTTGAGGCTCAGGTCCACTCCGGACTGGAGCACCACAAGAAGAAGAAGAAGAAGCTGTTCCGTGCTTAGCCTACATAAATGCGAAGACCAAAATGAAACAAATCAGAATGTTACCGTCAATGGCAATCCTTACAGCACCTTCGTACTACGTATGTGCTTTCTGAAATTCAAACGCATGGTATCAGTGTGCTCTGTGAAAGCCAACATTACTCGTGTAATCAGTGAGACATCAGTCGCTTTGCGTGCTCTGTTAAGAAAGTTCATCGCGCGCTTCTTCCATTTTATGTTTCGTTCATGTTTGGCTCAATGGGCACGTAAATAAGCAGAATTGTCGATTTTGGAGTGAATACCCGTATCAGCCAGAAGCATTGCAAGAGCTACTAATGCATCCAGAAAAAGTCACAGTTTGGTGTGGTTTATGGGCTGGTGGCATCATTGGACCGTACTTCTTCAAAGATGATGCGAATCGTAACGTAACTGTGAATAATGGGCGCTACCGTGAGATGATATCCAACTTTTTGTTTGCCCAAAATGCAAGAGCGTGACTTGCATGACATGTGGTTTCAACAAGACGGTGCCACATGCACAGACAGCACGCGCAACAATGGACTGGACTGGAAGGCGAGTTCGGTGAACATTTTATTTCACTTTCGGGACCGGTCAATTGGCCGCCTACCTCGTGCGATTTAACGCCTTCAGACCATTTTTTGTGGGGCTGTGTTAAAGCTGATGTCTATACAGACAAGTCCGCTTCAATTGACGCATTGGAAGACAACATTGAAGCATTTATTCATGAGATAGCGACCGAAATGTATGCCAACATTGGTCTAAGCGGATGAACCGTTTGAGGCGCAGTCAAGGTAATAAATAATAAAGTAATCTTCAAGAATTAAATTATATGGACCGTACTATCGATTCAAATAAAGATTTCATGAATTTTTCTGAATTTTATGTTTTTGTTTTGAAAAACTTTCCTATAGCTTTTAAAAAATCATCCTGTAATATTAGGTTCATTTTCAAACAAGGCCAGTATCCCACGTTGTACCCACACGCAGGACTGGACACTTTCTATCTTTCTTCCTTTGTGGAAGTGACGAGGAATGGGTGAGAGTGGCCGGCTGTCAGTGTGCACAAACCCACTAAGGCCACCATTGGGCTCCTCTGGCTGACGCTTACGTCAGATAATAATTTCAACATGATGAGGACGCCTTACTGAAATGCACGGACATTCTCAATTCGCTTTGGCATTGAGAATAAAACTATTGGATGTCTATAAAAATAAATCAGCTTCTACTATCCCGACGCGTAACTCCAGCAACGGCACGGAGAAATTTCATCTCGGCAGCCTGTATTCGCGATCTTAGTCTTTCGATCTTTGTCCTAATTTCATGACCATAGGTGGGAGTTGGAACAAGCACTGAAAGCTCGGCGGTAAAATACAACAATATCTAAAATTTCAATCAAATAGTTCCCGATACTTAAAACGTGCGACAGACAAGGCGGACGAACGGAAGTGCAGGTGGACAGATGAATGGACAGAGGGACACTTTGAAACTGTAAAGGTTCCATTCTTGGGAAATTTAAAAATTTCCTTTTTGTCAAAGTGGCAGCCTTGAAAAAACCGAGAGAACAGAATTACCATCCATCCAATCGGTCTTTGTTTTACCAGCTTAAATGGAAGAATCCTAAGTCGAACAATATCTTTCATCGATTCCAAGTAGACATCATTGTCTCCTTTCAAGGGAATTACTGGAAAGAAAATCTTGTTAACTTTGGAGTGCATGATGTGCTTGCCATTCGAAGTAGGCAAAGTCACAGAACCTCAAAGCGTATACGTTCCACTCCATTTGAGTGTGTTCAACGATAATTTTATCAACTGGAGGAAACTGAAGGATCTCTCTATACATCAGCCTTCATCAATGTGAGGCTAAGGGTGAACCATAGAAATTTTTCTTCGAACTCCTCCTGTGAAGACTGAACGTTGATTCCTGGAAGAGGTTTTTAATTATATCTCATGGCACGTGCAAGCCATGGCAGCAACTCGAAAGAGGTGATCCCGTAAAAAACAAGGTTTTCCGCCTTGGAATTGACCCTAGACTTTTGGCGTGTGGGTGGACGCACTAATCCACTACGCCACGGCATAATAGTCGGATAAAAATAAATCTAACCCCATGTCTGTCGCTATTAGAACATGGTTTCGCGAAACAAGTTCTTGACAGCTTTAAGAAATCATGCGTACGGAATACTTTTATTCCAAATGTCACGAGACAGCTTATCACCAACTCAACACAACCACGTTATGACTGCACACCAAAAACAGTGCAATTAGAATTTCCATTTGCGTAGATAAGCTAATTGCCGCATTCATCAGTGGTACGTCTGAAATTCCTATAAATTGCTCGACTCGGCCCAGAACTGTCATCAATCACTCTGAACAAACCTCTCAAGTCCACGGCAAAGATGAAACTAATCCTCGCCGCCTTCGTAGTCATTGGCTCCTGCCTACTATTCACTCCCGCCACCATTGGTCAGGAAACTGCCGCAACTACTCCACTTCCAGGTGAGTTCAGTGATTCCCAGTGCCACCACAAATTTCTGATTACTATCGACTCCCCCGCCAGAGCTAACCACTCCCGGCAACTCAAGATTCTTCTTTCTCAACTTTGGCAACAGCGGTAAGGATCTCTGCGCAAAGTCATAAAGAACGACCTCAAGCGGGTGATTTATTCTCGTTCACAGATCCCTGCACGAACGCGATCTACCAGTTCCTGAACATCACCGACGCCAAGTGCTCCCTGCAATGCTACATCCAGGCCGGCCTCCAGCAGGGCGGATACTGTGACGAAAATTCGGTCTGTCAGTGCAATCAAATCGCTTAAGATGTGTATTCCCACTTTTAATGAATAAATGGCGTATCCTTAAGACGGTGTTTGACAACTCCCCCGCCCTGAGTGGGAATCAACGCCATTATGGGTGTTGTGCGCCCTCCACTCTCGCCCGGCAGGATTCAATTTATTTAATTCGACGGCATTAACTTCTCGGAGTCCATGCGAAGCCGTAACAATCACTTTGTGCAGCCTGGCAGTGGCTGAGATTTAACTTATTTCGTCCACTTTCACGCTTAAGGTCCAAGTTCGTTTCCGGGACAGAAGTTCTCGCCACATTTCACGCCACAACCTCTTTCGACCCAAATGCGATTTAGTGTCCATGAAAATCTTCTCAAATTTCGCCACTAAGAGTCGGCAAAAAACCTTGTAGGTCCCTTCAACTTGTTAACAAAAGCACGTAGAGTTGCTGAGGAATCTATCCCATCATCCTCATTGATATGAAAGTGAGTCCATTCGCACCTATTTCCCGACATTCATGCACTCGTAAACCATTGCAGATAACCTGTAGGTTAATGGGATATGACTAGTTTTCCTTAAAACCTGCCAATTTCCAAATCCCACGAAATGGAGCGTCAATGAATACAAAGTTCCAGCACGCCTCACCCATCCACACATAACCACCATTCAGTTTCATTAATTCCTTTCACATAGAATGCCTCCGTTGAAAGTGTTTCACCACTTCAATGCGCCACAATCCCATTTCCAGTGACAAGCCGCCTGTGTGATGCGGCGGTGATGGCGCCCAACGCAAGTCCATTTCAATTCGTCACCACCTGATATCCAATTGAAACCGGCACTCCAAGCCTTAATCAACTCGCTATCGAGTGCAAACCAAACACCTAGCACTCGGCAATTTGACATCTAATCGGATCATTTGGATTCCACCGCCAGAGCCGGGCAACCCTGCCAGCCGCCAGATAAAGTCCCCCCCCCACGCCCGACATCTGCATGATATACGAGCGTAATAACATCGCTTCGCGTGAAATCATATAACTCCGCCGCAATGGGATTGTTTAGCTCAACGCCAAGACCGCACTATACACCGCCAACATTCATCCATCTCCATCCGTCCATCCACCACCCAACACCGCCCCCACCCCCATAAGGATAATTCATATTCAATTTAAAGTTTGCACACAAATTGAGAATCCTGAATTCCATCATGCGCTGCAGTGCTTTTGAAAGAGTTTCAACCCCCTTCCCCCCACACTCACAACCCCCCCCCCCCATGAAGGATGAATCATCATCATAGCTGAACACGGGCCAAAAGCCACCCGTGCAAACGGGGGAAAGATTGCAAAAGATTTTAATAACTTTCCGCGGAATATTTTCCCCAGTTGCCTGTCGCCGCTGCCGCCCCCTCACTGCTCATCATCGAGCTTGTGTCGAGCGCCGAAGGCAAACCGACGACCCCTTGCCTGAAATTGAAACGCAGGCGATGCGATGCAAGGATGCACACCAGCTATTTATCTGCTGCGTCATGCATCCCTGCATCTGCAGCTTAAATCATCCCAGATTTCAACTGCTCGATGCGGCGCGCTTGTTCTGCTTAAATCGGCCTTTTTCTTCCCAGTGGGACGGCGGCGCATTTGTCACGCCACTTGCAATGTTTGATTAAACGCGCGTGTGGGGTGCTGTCGCCTCCTCGTCCCCCCCCCGGGGGGATGTCTGTTGGGGTGGTCGATTGTGAATTAAAGGCATAAAAGTGAGGATCACGCCCAAAAGCACAACCACTCGTCTCGGAAATTAAAATTAAATGTCCTCGTATGTGTGTCCTTTATCAGGTGTCGTGCAGACACCCAAGACCTCCTCGAGGTCGGTTTTATTGTTTTCTGACTTTTCCCGCAGCAGGGGGAAGTTTAGAGAAATTGCCTGGGGCGAGGTTTCTGTGATTGTTTTGTCCTGTGGCCACACACAGTGTCCAGGAAAAGTTTTCGAATGTCTCCAGTGATTTGAAAGCAAAATTACACTCAAACTTCTTGCCGTGAAGCCGTTCGTTGGGGGTTTTGCGAAAGGCACCGAGCACGAAGCAGTGCATGAAGTTATCCGATTAAATGTCAAATTCAAGGTGCTTGCATGTGTCCGATGCAAAGTGGTGTCCAGGTGGTGGCCGAAAAGTTTGCACTGGCACAACATGGAATTTCCTGCATCGGTCTTCGGGATTAAGTTTGTACGAAGGAATTTGTCCAAAACACAGAAAAAAAAAACTTATTGTGCGACAGATGGAACGGTTTGGCACACATGCCAACTGCATGCAAGACAAATCTGACAAAGTTTGCTTAGGATTACTTTCAGTCCTTGAAGCACGGGAATGGGAAGGATTTGGGAGCCGGTCGGGTGGATGAAGTCTGTTGAAGTTATTCTGAAGTTGGAGGTCATTCGACTGACTGGATACATGAAATGTATGCGCATACGTTTGAATGTTGTGATGGAATGAAACTTATTTATTTAGGCACAGTTTGACTCATGGCTTCCTTATGAAGGATTTCATCTGTTCAAAGCAAGGAAAAAATTTAAAAAATACCCTCACCCTCACCAAGTGTTAATTTTACAGGTTCTGTGTGTCATCGCTTTGGTTTGAAGTCTTACCTGAAAAGAGAGAGAAAGGGGGAAACATTAATTGATTGTCTGCGGATTATCGAGAAAATTAAATCAAATGACACCAACTTCCCCTTCCCATTTACTGTTTTTTGGGCTCACGAGGCAGATGAATAACAAAGCCCTCTCTTAAAGCACAAAAATGACTTTGACTTGACAAGAATGACACCGTCATCAGCCTAGATCTGCTGCATGACACAGAAAAGTGGCAAATAAGGAAGCCCGTACTGTATCTTGGAAGAAATTTCTGCATGAAATTGTTGGTCCTATCTGAATTGACGGCTTCTGGAGGACAGGAATCTATGAAGAACGTCTAGGCTGTACGGCGTCATGCACCCAGTGATGCAAGTGCGGATAAATGGTTAGGCCATGTAGAGCGAATGCATAACGAAGAGTCATTGGGTCACGCATACAAGTGGAGAAGGACCTCTGTCACAGCTAAGACAGCTGAGCAGACGTCGTACTAGCCGGAGAGGCAAGTTGGTGGAGTCCAAGTCGATCTCGGACTGAAATAACATCCGAAGTAGAGGTAAATGTAAACGTCCACGGCCAGTAACAAGGATAAGTCGGCTCTTTGAACAGGCTTATGCTAAGAGGAGTCGTCCTACAATGACCAAAAAAAAAAAAAAACAAACTTTGGAGTAAATCAGAATTCAACCTTGGAGTGCGATCGCTTGGGTGCAACTCAGAGTTTTTTTTTCAAAGTTCAACCCTGGAGTGCAATCGCCTGACAAACCCAGGACAAGGTGCTTGGACTTACGGCAAAAACATGGCTTGTTACGCTGATACACATCTGATGAGTTGAAGTTGATGATGTAGCGGCCTGTCGTGGGCATGCATTGTCCCCGTGACACTTCACTGTAGCATAACAATTGAGTGGCACTTCAGGCCACAAGGGACCAGGGCCTAGCTTCTACAGCAACTTCATTCACGAGTAGAAGAGACCTACAGTTTTTTTCCGACTCCGATCGGCGAGATTCGAGAAGCTTTTCATAGACAATTGATACTCTCTGAGTGTTGTCAGCAACTCTAGGTGAAAAAATGTTAGGTGTCCCGTCTGTGAATCGAACCTAGACTTTTTGCGTGGCTGTCAACACACTTACCACTACACCACGGCGACTACGATGGATCTACGCAACACGCCCTAATTACCAATAATTCAAAAAAAAACCGATATCATACAACCGAAGAATTTGTACAGAGGATGTTTCCCATTCTTCACCTGTTCTCTGTCTTGGAGCAAATCCAAGCAAAGGGACTGCAGGGATCAGTATGACCCGCAGTCAAACTTCTTTAAAATGTTTTTTTTTGAAATCTGGGAGTTTCGAAAAGATTGTCCCACAGTCCTTTTCCTCTCTATGGCACAGCAGCAATGCAGCTTTAGCATTGAATCAGTAGTGAAATCCTCATAATCGTTTGACTTAAGAAAGTCTGAATGAATAAAAGCAACTCAGACTAGAAGACGACAGGTTAGAGTTTACCCAGCTTACCCACAACACTTTCCAAGATTTGAGTTTAGCGACGATGATGCTGAGACAAGAATGGCTTTTGGACTGTGGTCATGAAACTCTGTTTCAGGGACGCTGACACTTTTTGAACTATGTCTACCAGTCAAGTTTCTTTACATTTCCACAGGACTTGAAAGTCAGAGATTTTCATCTAAACGGTCTTTATTTTCAATTTCCTTATTTTTCATCACTCAATAAGTCCCGGGGCATATAGGGGGCGCCCCTAACAAAAATTATTCATTCAATATTAATTCTATGTTAGTGGCGCCCCCTACATAACCTGAGACGTATTGGGTGATGTGTTATTACATAGGCGTGATTCAATCAGCGTCGCGGATATAATTCGAGTCCGAGGGACTAGCTCCAAACTGAATTGAGATTAAGTGGAGATGGGATCTGAGTTTATGTGATCACTCTACTTTCCTAAGAGTCATAGTTCCCCAAATCAAAGCTGACCTACTGATTGAGGGACAGTCACTAGACTCGCTAACCAAGTCCTTTCATACACGCTTGCCGTTCTATCCGTCACAGCATTTAGTAGCAATGCAACTCCGTACAGAGCCACGAAAGTCCCCATAACCACCTGGAATGAGTCAGGAGGCTGAAGGACCAGACCAGTCAGCACGACAAACTAAATTTTGGCTCTGCCTGCGATTTGGGGTATTAAACCTCTGTCATCATGATACCCCAACCCCCCAAAGGTTTTCCACACGGTTATGCTGAAATAAAGTATCAGAGGTTCCTGATTTCATTTGACATCAGAATATAGTCTCTGATCAAGATTTACTGCCAAACCTGAGTCTGGTAGCCACATGAGTCAGGTAGCCACCTGAGTCTGGTAGCCACCTGAGTCTGGCAGCCACCTGAGTCTGGCAGCCACCTGAGTCTGGAAGCCATCTGAGTCTGGTAGCCACCTGAGTCTGGCAGGCATCTGAGTCTGGTAGCCACCATCCCAACAAATGTGATTCAGCCATATCATCTGGATGAGAATAAAGAAAGAAAACATGAAATCACCTCCTACTCCGAATTTCAGAAGACCCACATTGGAGTCGAGGTATCATTAAGCCACGCCAATCCAGCCAGAGGAAGCGTAGTCTAGATAGTTAAGACGCCATAGTGGCCTTCATCACATTAGATGAACTCACTTAGACCCAGAGGATGCATTGTGTTGCCACTGGCCAGTCCTTCAACGGTTGCTCTTAGAATTAGCTGTCTTTCGAATAAATTGCCTTTCATTTGGTAGCAGAGATTGTCTGTTGATCCATCGTTGTGGCACGCTCGCGGGGTTCATTTTTTGAAGGAGGCAAAGAGGTGACCAGAGCTTTATTTTCCCATTCATCTGTTCATATAGTGAAGAGTGCGTCTAGTCTATTTCTTTCCGTTGCGCCGAGTCTATTGAGTGCTCCTACCAGGAATCCCAATTTATTCCTATTTAGGCGGAGTAAGTTTTCCAGAGGTCCAGTCTTGGGCACGGTAGGGCAAGATTTCAAATAGCTGTAGTGCAAGACATGGCCGAATTCGGGATCCCGAGAAAATTGATTCGGTTATGTCGCACCACGCTAAAAAATACGCGATGCACCGTGCAGTTCGGCTCGAGGACATCTGAGCCGTTTGAAACCTGCACCGGATTTCGGCAAGGAGATGCGCTGCCGTGTGACTTCTTCAATTTGGTACTGGAAAAGATAGTGCGGCGGGCACTATCTTCTGCAAAACAGTCCAGTTGTTGGGATATGCGGACGACATCGATATTGTCGTGCGTTCCCAACGTGCCGTAGCGGAGGTTTTTGCGGCAATTGAAGAAGAGGCGAAACGAGCTGGCCTTAAGGTCAACGAGGAGGAAACAAAGTATATGCTGTCGACTAAAAAACGTTCCGTCACACAACACCTAGGACAAAATTTATGTATCGACAATTATAGTTTTGAGGTAGTAAAGGAGTTTGTCTACCTTGGGGCAAACGTTAACTCCACAAATGACACCACAGTGGAGATTCGACGTAGAACAACCATTGGCAACCGATGTTACTTCGGTTTGTCGAAACAACTGGGGTCAAAACTCCTGACTCGAAGAACCAAAGTCATGCTCTACAAGACCCTTATACTGCCAGACCTGCTTTATGGAGCTGAAATCTGGACGATAAGCAAGTCTGCAGAGCAGATTCTTGGTGCCTTCGATAGAAAAATTCTACGTCGGATATATAGTCCCGTCTGCGAGGAAGGTGAATGGAGGAGAAGACATAACCGCGAACTCTACGAGCTGTACCAGGATGTGGATGTAGTACGGAAGGCAAAATATGTCGACTACACTGCCTCGGCCACATCGAACGCATGGACAGCAACGCTCCAGCGAAGAGGGTCTTCGAATCTGAGCCTCCTGGTTCGAGAAGAAGAGGGCGACCGAATCTCCGGTATAGACATCAAGTCATTGCGGATGTAAGACAGCTTGACCTTGATGACTGGAAGCAGCGTGCCCAGGACCGTCAGCGATGGAAGGCAGCAATTGCTCAGGCTCTGACCCTTTGAGATTTCGATTTTCAAGGATGCCCCCGATACAGAGGCGTACAGGAACCCAGCTGCTGTCTGTCAGAAATGACTGACATTTCTCCATTTCTGTTCATTCTCCTTAAAGCAATGTTTGATTTGATCTGTACACATTTGGAGACTTTGGAAATACTATCCACAAAATTGACAAATGTCGGTGATATTCATTTCCTCGAACATCCTCGTCTGATATCAATTATTGTGTCCTCAACCCAACGTATTGCTGCTCAGAATTTGAAATGAATTTACACAAGCATCTCCTGGATTCGAAATTAATTTCCTTTGAGAGCATGGAAGCCAGAATGCAAATATAAAGAGGAAAATATCGAAATTATACATCACCTGCATGATGGAGGAGCAGCAAGGATACTTCACCCCACCCCCCCCCCCTCACCAGCACCAACTGACATTCGATCTGCATATAAACACATATTTATTATCCAAGAGAACACGCTTTTTCACTTCGAATTGCAATATCACTCACCAACCAACCACCCACCCACCCACCCACTGCCACATACGCAGCCCGAAATTGGAAAACCTACTCCACGACAAGAGAGTTGACGAATCGGAAGCAGATAACACGCTTCATTGAATGCTGAACAACGCATTAATGTTGACGAAGACATTCTCCCCTCCCCCCTCCCCGACGGCCAGCTCTATCGCGAATCCTGTTCCGTTCCTGGCTTTTAGCAAACTTGTATGTTACTCAGAGACATGAGACAAGTTGCTGCGGCAGCATTAAAAGTCCTCCAAACAGATATGTCACTGACGGAAAAGTTTTTTTTTCTCTCTCTCTTTCGTCGCCCTTATCTTCATCGAAAAGTTTGTGCGCGAAAGAATAAGGAACTCCCCCGTTCGCCTTGGCAAATGCAGTCTACCGCAGCCACGAGTTGAAGGAAAGTCTGCTCGAAGTGAGCACTCATCGTACACAGAGATGAACCCAAAAATTTCCCTTTTATTCCTCCTGATTGAGTAATCCAATCATAACTCATTCATTACCCTCGAATGATCCCCGACGGGTGGGGGGAGGGGGGAGGCCGAAATAGAATATTGAATATCCTTACCGAGCAACAATCGATAAAACTTGACGTGGCAGTGTTATGGCGGCGAAGGAGCCCCCAACCACCCGAATAGTCTTTTTCATCAATTAACCGATAAGGATTTTGTGGGTGGCGCTGGGGTGGGGAAGGGCAGGATGTGAATATTTGATGTGAAATTGATTTTTCAGCATGTGTCAAACGTACTCCACTCGAAATGGACTTTCAGTTTATTAATATCGCAGACAACCCCGCACACCGCCCCCCCACAACCAAATGGAACGAACGAAATTGGAATTTTCGGCTCGCCACTCGGTGCGGGTGAAGGATACTCCAAGCAACTGCCATCAGCAGAATTCAATTGGATAATCCTTGTCGGGCCGTGGCCCGAGGCAGAGAAGGACTTGCCAAATAAATGATCGTTGTCAGTCGGAATTGATGCCCTGGCAAGGGAGCAGCGCCATCAACTTCTCATAACACATCATTTCCGATTGGAATTTGTCTAATGTGCACCGGATGCTTGCCTCTTCGTGGCGGTCGAGCCTTCATCTCGTCACGTCGTCCGCCTCGTGACTCGCTGACACGATGGGACAGACGTTCGATTGAAAGCCAACATGCGTGGCTGTGATTTTGGGTGGTATTCAATTATTTTCTTCCCCTCCCCCCCCCCTGCACAGCGTATTGACGATAAATCTAGGTCCCAGTGGGAGGGGGGGTCCCAAAGTGCCTCCAATTCGATGATGACTTTATGAGCGAGCCAGATCCCATCGCTGTCAACGGGGTCCCCTTGGCTGGCCTTGAACTGTCCTCAAAATTTATAACCCGCCATTCGGCTCTCCCTCTGCGGCGATTGGGTAACGGGTGTCATTGGCTACTGAATTTTTTATACAATTTTGGATGATTTATGTCCCCCCGGCCTGGATGTGACTGCGAGGTGTGTGGTGGGGGAGGGGCGGCGCGCTGATCTTCCATCGTGCGAGCGGAATATTTGTCAGCGAGAAAAGGGTTCGTCGTCGGTAATGTGTTTTGATGGAGTCCCCTCCCCCTACACTCTTAGTCGGAGTGGCCCTTTGAGGGATGATTCTTTTCCATCGGCAGAGTACATCATTTCGCAACATGTGTTGACAGTAGTTTTTCAGTTGTGCCGTGGAACGAATGGGTTAAGTCGGGAAACGATGACAAATGGAAGTTCTGCAGAGTTGCTGATGGCGTGGGACGGGTGGGCACTTGGATGCGGGTGCGGGTGAGGGTGGGACATTAAAATTTTATCATGAAATTCATTTACTGGACATTTATCGGTGAGCAGCTGGACATTTATTTGTGATTAGATCTGGGAAGTGGCCAGGGAGCGGGGAATTGTGTCATTAATTAGTGGGAGAGAGGACGATAATGACGGGGTGTCATTAGGAAGAAGTGGCGGAGGAAGGGAGTGAAAATTCCGGTCATCCGAGATATTTATCTAGGCAGGGTGGGGACTAAATAAGAATGCTGAGTTATGGTTGAGGAGACTGTCTTCTCAAGAAATGTCAAGAAATGGTTTATCTTGCATTGAAGTCACGGCCCAACGCTGAAGTCTTCTCCAGGATGTCCCATTACAAACACGAAAGTGTCACATGTGGAATTTCAATGCACCATTTCCTTTCTTGGGAATGTTTAGTGATGCGAGGATGCATTTGACAGGCATACCTGAATGACTTTGTTTGTTCCTTTTTGCCGTTTTGTCAAAATAGACATATTTTTCCCTATATTTCGTTAGGTTCGATGGAATTGCTGTTTTCTTCTAGGAATCCTTTTTCTAATTATTGCTGTGTTGAGTACTAAGAATCTTGACAGTTTCGATGCAAAAAGTCTGCCAAACAGCAGCAACGCTTAGGAGCTACTGCCACTCAGAGATATTTAACTTCTTAGGCTCAATATTTGGCTTTTCTTAGAAGCTCATAGCAGTAAAACGATATTGTATCAGGGCCAAGACTCATTTTTTTAATACGGCAACCTTATGTCTATCCAAGAAGTTGAGGACGTTAATCACATTTGTCGAAAGTAATGCAGAATATGGTGACATGGACGAGTGAGTCTTTAGGGAGCTCGAAAAAATATTGTCATCGGAAAGTTCTGAAATAGTAGCACGGACAACATGAGCCGTTGTTGTAGAAGCTAGGTTCTGGTCCCTTGTGGGCTGTAGTGCCACTCAATTATTCTTAATACTACAAGGTAATTCATTTTGTGGTTTCGAGTTGAAAGCGCTGGCAGTTGACACCGGTCAAGCTCGTCTGCCATTTAAGGTGTCAAAATAGTAGCTGAATGTTTGCTTATGAAGATGATCAGTCATCGCATACCAATTGTACGCCATGTTCAAATTATTAAAACTTCCTACAAAAATAATGATTCACACAATGACTGCAGCCAACACTAGAGCCACGATCTACTAAAAGACCTTCCAGTGGCTGGCTTATGCGGACCACATTGACGTAATTGGAAAAACATTTGTTTCCTTTTTTTTTGGGATTGAAAAGGAAGCGGATAAAATGGATCCAGTGATAAACTAAGAAAAAGCAAAGCATACGCTGTCATAAAGCAAGGATGCATTACATCGACGTCGTAATAGTGGGCAGAAAAAGCTTTGAGTAAGTCATGGTCTTACTCTATCTTGGCTCTGCTGAAGCTAGGAATCTCAACATCTTTAGTCTTGCCACCCGCGATTTCTTTGGGCTCAAGAGGCAAATGAGTAACAAAGTCATCCCTGGAAAAACAAAATTGTGTCTGTATAAGGCCTTGATCAGCAGTATCCTACTTTATGGTGATTGGAAATTAAAAAGCGTTGATGGAGCTCTTGGTCTTTTCCAATGGATATTTCTACGTGGGACTTTTAATCATGTCTGAGTTGTTGGTATCGGAAGGAGAAGATTCAAGAACTCCATGGAAATGCACTTACTCAAGCATCTACAGATACAGATACAGTGCTTCAGAGGACCACCTCATCTGAGCTGGTGCACACAAGTGGAGAAGAACCCCAACTAACTTGACGTGCGAAATTGGAGGCATCTTGCGAGAGACCGAGCTAGCTAGAATTTTGTTTGGGGAACAGTCCAACTTCGGACTGTCATGCCACTCAAACAGAATAATAAGAAATACAAGAAATAGAAATTACGAGTAGTCCAGTCCTTGGTGTTTGCAGCAATGTAACGCATCCTACTCCTCATTATGGCGTAGTTTGCGATTGGATTTGGGACTCCATCCATTGAACTTTCGAACAAATTGAAATATGCAGTACACCGTAGGTAGGCTCCTTGGTTTTTGGAAGAACAGACCATAAACAGTGATGAACAACGTTTCTCACTCGGCTTTGTTCAAAAAGGTGTCACTGCTTCCACATAAAGTGACTGTTTTGTGTTCTCTATGGTTGAAAGGTGTCCAAAGACCCAAATGGACGGACGGTTACAGAAGATTCGGGGTGGTGTGGTCGAATGGTAACAGATATTCTTTTTTGAGGCGATTAAAGATTCTGACTTGAACAAAAGTCTGTACCTACAAGATGAGACAAAAAACTACAAAAAAGGCTTATTACGCCTTAATTGCGTGAAATATTCACCAGTAGTATAATTTTATAATTTAAGCAATTTAAAGTGACCACTAGATCTCCGGTTGAAAAGTCTTTCTGTGGGGCTAGGGACAAGTTCCCTTACTTTACGAGCACTCGAAAACCAAAACTACTGAAGTTATGGTCCAAATACAGTCCGATAAGTGCAAGTCCCACTGCGGCCATATGAATTTCATTGCTTTACAAACCCAAGGGCAACGATCTTTCCGGGATTCACAGTAGCACATTCAATCAAACAAATTTTTCCAAGACTTTGTTGATGGTTTCAGGCTGTAGTTTCTGGATTACTTAGATGATTTTGGCGTTAACTGCTTGAATTGTTTAAGAATGTTTAGCCTAACATTGGCTCTTTATTACCGCCCATAAAAAAGGCCAAAGGAGTCAAATCACAGCTCCGAGACGGACAATGAACATCGTCAAGGTAGCTTATAACACAATTTTGGAATTTAGTGCTCAAAACGCGTCCAAGCCCATGCCTTTAATATTCACAAAGCGGCCACTTGAGTGCTATTATTTTCAGCACATAATGGCATGGTCCATTATTTCTAAAAATTTACAATTTGTATCAAAGCCGTAGTTACTTTGTGTATTTCTTAAGACCTACATTTGAAACCAAAAAATGAATGACCTTATTTTTTTTGCAATTTTCGCTAATGGCGACATTTTGTAGAGAAACGTTGTAAAAGTCGAATTTATCCGTCGAATGTTATCTGCGCAGTGTGGTCGCCGTGGCGAGGTGGGTAAGTTCGTCGACCCACACGCAGAAGATCTAGGTTAGATTCCTGGACGGGCCACCTCGCATTTTTCACGGCACCATGTCTTTCGAGCTTCAATTGTTATTATTATCTGCGCAGGATAAAAAGCCATCTTCCTATCTTCCACTTTGTACCGAAATTTTTTGAACACCAAATAGTACCCTAAGCTGATCTGATTCTTGTTCCGGTTCTCATTGGTTACAAAAGCATCTTTGCAGCGCATAGAGACAACCAAATCTTTATCGGCATTAGAAAGTGAAGTATAAGAACCCCAGACACTCCTTTGAGCTGTTTAGCCCTACTGCCGATGCCCAAACAGTAATCACTAGGTTCTAGTCATCATAGTCTTCGGGAAATATTTCTAAGCTCGCCCATCGCCCACTGTCATCGAGAATAAAACACTGGGCTGGTTGAAAAATGCGTTATTTTTGGTTTCGCAAAAGAGATGAGACAGTGATACTTTACTCATCGTTCCCCGCCCAATTTGCTGCAGATAGTGCTCACCTATTGACAGTCGCTGCCTCGTATAAGATCTCTTGCCTCAAATTAAATTTCATTTCAATTCTTTCTAGTCCCATTTGACATGAAACTCCGTTCAGTTCTGCAAACTCTGAAACTCATTTCCTAACACTGTCCCCTTCTATTCCCCTCAATGCATAAATTTTGTCCAACATTTAGCTGCGCTCCGAATGCAAAACAGTTTTGTTCACAATTATTACCTGCATTTGCATATCCAGCCGAAGTTTCCCAACACGATGTCCTCTGCACTCTGAGCTGCCCACTGAGTCTTCATCTTCCCCAGCAATCTGTTTGCCGGAGAAACATTTCTTCGGAGGCTGTTTGACTTAAGCCCATCCAAAGTTCAGGCAAGTGGTCAGAGTCGGTCGCGAAAACATTACTTTTTACTTAACTCTCGGCATCACGGACTTTGCCATTAGCATTGCACCAGTCCCCAAGTTTTTCCTTCATTTCAGATGACTTTGGCATTGCGAACGGAACTTTTTTTTCTTCTTCTCACTTTCGGCAACGTTACTTGGCGAATTGAGTTCGAAAAGTCGCCCCCAACCCCCACGTTCAGTTGTCATGGAGCACGATGAATTTAATGAGTTTGTTGTGCGACTTGTGAGATTTGTCATTATTTGTTGGGAAGGATGTTAAAGGGATTCCTTGAAGTTTACTGTCCGTTCTTTTGATGGATTGTCTCTCCACTTTGGATGGTCATAAGTTGAGTTCGTGTGTTTGTACTTATGCAGTGGGTGGGATTTGTGATGTGCTCACAGTTTGGGTCATTACAAAGCACAGCCTATTCGCATGACGTTCGGTTAAGAAATGTTGCGTCTATGTGCACAGAAGCCCCATCATGTCGGCTTGTCAGTCTATTTCAGTACGAAACCAGGGCACCATAGATCAAGGTGACCCAGCTGACGTGAGATACATACACACGTCCACCGTGGCTGGCCAGTCTCGCGTTGCGTTGCGATTGCATAAAGCACTCGTGTTTCTTCTCTCATTTTCGCTTTCCATTGCAATGAGTTTCAGAGTGAATCTTGCGCTAATCTCGACGCACTGACCGACCGTGAGCTTCTTGCCAAAGTCGGTTGCGACTTGACGAAATTTGTGTCATTATCGGCTGCGAGACGCAAGTGAACCGAGCGAGTGTAACTAGAGCACCAGTTGGTGACTTGTGCGGCTTCCATTTGGAGATCCAAATGTACTTTAATGAGTCAGAGTGCTGTAGGGGCTTCGCCAGATTGGAGACTGAGTCTCAGTTCTGAATATATTTCAAGCGTTCAACCACAGGGTACAATGCACAGGCATCACCGCTTCCACCTCACTGAGCGTCGTTGATGTTCCCACAGCTAGTTCCATTCGATAAGTTCGAGATCCAGTCGGCATTCAAAAAAAAAATCAATAAGTCGCCACAGCCACACACAGAGCCGGAGATGCGGAGAAACAAACAGACCGTGTCTTAAAGGTCATCAAGTCGTGACTATGCGGTTGTAGCGCAGATTTCACAAGACCCCACTCACTCGTTGGACGGGTGCATGTTTGTCTGTGCAAATGCCGCTGCCAATAGCTTAAGCCAAGTGGTACTTAATTACTTGCGACATATCCTAGATGACCAGGGAATAAATCACAAGGCAGTTGCTCTGTAGCTCCGCTAAATAAATGGAATGATGGTGAGTGGCCATTTAGACGTCAGGAGCCACCGCATGGAGGACCTCTTTTAAGGTGAAATTCTTCCGTCTTGCTGGAACCGATTGGAAGGCTGTCGATGAGAGGGAAGAAGTTAAGGAAGCACAACTCTGAGATGTTTTTAGGAATTCAGAGAGTGGGAAAAGGGTGACAGTTCTGTGGGAATTTGTCAATATTCGTCTGATCCTCATCAAAGCTGAGCATTTAAGTCACGTCAAACGAGAGCTCTTATCCGAAGACAGTTTTGAGTTTCGGAAGTCTTTGCCTAAGATTTAAGGCGGAAGCTGCATTGGCCTTGGGGCATCACAAGATCAAGTGAAAAGTCAAACGATACTCTTGAACGTTCATTAAGACGAAACTGAGCATTTGACTAACTCCTTCAGTCGTCGTTACTTCGCAGGTAGAGGGCATGAGTTTCGTTATAGAAAATGGCGGAGCTTCTCCATTTCGAGCAGGGCACTGAAGATGACAGCCGCTTTGACTTAAGTGGGGCGGAGAATAGTCCAAGGGTGGAGAAAGTCACTTTGGTGATTGCATCTCTTAAAGTTGGCAATTTCGCCAGTTTGAATAAAATCCGGCGCAAAATGCTTAAGGTCATAGGCGAAGATTGAGTTTTGTGGCATTAAGGTGGCCTGGGAATGGGACAAGATACCTGACGATTTGGAGACTGGAGGGATTGCACTTATTTTTGAACAAGAGAGACTGCTACAATGACAGGGGTATATCTCTTTTGATTCTCCCCGAAAGATCTATGCTAAGGTGTTGGAGGCCAGTTCTAGAACTAAGGTCTAGTGCAGGTTGGGGGATGAACAGTTCGGCTTTCGTTCCGGCAGAAGTACAACCGACCAGCCTTTCAAAAGGCTTGAGAGGACGCCAGTTGTCTACAGTTGTTTTGTAGATTTGGAAAAGGCATGCGAACGGGTTCCTTGAGGCAAATTCTGGTGTGTTCTGCGGTGCGTATTGGTACCTCAAATTATCATTATCTACATATACCGTCTGAATGTTGCAGAGCAGCCAAGGCATGGAATGATTCAGACATGGAGATTAGAGGGAAAGTCTACTTCTTTTCGCAGATGACTTATATAGTTGTCCAGACGAAGCTGCAGCCCGTGCGCGATAGGACTTGCTATGCGTGCCTTACATGCAATTGCATCAGGTGGGCGACCGCTCGGCAGAGCCAGGGCGAGGTGGTTAGACCAAATCCACAAACTCGTCTGGTTGCGCTATTCTATGGAGCTATTCTCCTGATGACTGAGAGCCGTCCCGCTACCCCTTTAGTGGAAAAAAGCGAGTAAAGAAGATGATGATAATGAAACTGTAATTCATCGTGAGGTTCGATTTATAATGTAAAATAGAACACATAAATTTGAAGTGAACTCAAAATTCTTAATTTCAGTTAAAAAACAATTCAAGGCATTTACTTTTTAAATGTTGGTTACGACTACGTCTGATATGGTTTATACGAAAGGACCTGTTTTAAGTAACTCGTTCCAGCATAGCGACTATTATCTTGCAAGTAATGTTAACTTATTTTTGAAGGATTTACAGAATAAAATGTTTTACTTTCTGCATGGCTTACGGTGCTATCTTGCTGAAACGAGAGCGCACCTAGACCATGTTCTTGACTATCAGGAAGCACATAGTCCACTTACAAGATAAGGGTTTATTTTTAAAGAAAAATCGAGCAATGTTTCCATCTTCGTCGTCTTATGGCGCCACAGTCCAGGGTGCATCTTGGCCTCAAGCAAAACTCCTCTCCGGCTGGCACTATCTTTAACCAACTACTCCCAATTTTGCACTTCAAGCATGTTAAGGCCCATCTCCAATTCTGTGCACAATCAGATTCAAGAGCGTTCTCTGTTGCGTTGTCACATTGGCTTGGTGTTGAAGACTATGTTGCGGTGTGGTGTATATATGGTCTGGAGGGTCATGTCCTTATACAGCTTGTACAGTTCGTGGTTTAATTTTCTTCTCAAACAACCCTCAGCGCAAAAATGGCCAAAGATTCAACGCTGAACTTTTCTCTCGAAAAGACAATTTTTATCAACACTTGAAATTGTTCATTTTTTTAGAGAATGGAATGATCAAGCTGTTAAAAAATGTTAACTTGATCCTTCGAGAGAGGGCTCTACTACTTAATTGCGTCATGAGCTTAAGGAGGCAGCGGTTCTTCTTCTTGTGGCTCTACACTCCGTGGTGGACCTGAGACTAGGAAGCAGCGGTTGGCGAGAGTTATTATACGTTTGTTCTAGGTCCTAACATCCTTCAAACAGTTTACTTGGGAGCCATGGCCTGCCTAAATATCGTTCGGGCCGAGTCATCAATATTGTATGTCTTTCCTCGATGACAGCATATTCTTCGTTTTGCCACGTTCATCGTTAAGGCCAGCTCTGCTTCGATACCCGCAAGCGCATTGACGGATCGATTCCATCAGCCCATAGATCAAACTACAGCTGCCACAGTCTCTAAATAACGTGTTGGATATGCCCTAACCGGTTGAATATTATCTACTTATGTAAACTGGGACTCAAACGTACGAATGGATTTGATAATAGTGGTTCAAGGGGGTCTATATATCTCACAGAACACTGATTTTCGTTATCCAACTAAAGAATGTGGATGCGCTGTTGTAATGTGAGTCTTTCCATAATGACTTGCCATACCAAACTGAGCAGAAAGGACAAAACAATTTGATGGTAGTCACTCGTGATTTTTTAAAAGAAGCCTCTTGCAAAGCAAACCTCACGATGAATCTTCTTTTATATTAATGGAATGGAACAACGTCGAGTCGTACCAACAGAAATGAGTTTTTTTAATATAGATTCGATTCGTTACATATCTGCGCTGTCAGTCATACTCCTACAACCCCCAACGAGCATGCAGTTCCATCTCCTTACACATTTAATCATTCATCACGGTCCACATATTCCAAACGTTTCAAGGCATTTTCCACACTCGGCATAGCGTACAACCCAAAGAAGGAGTTTCCAAGTGAAATTGTAGCCTTTCGAAGTCTCAGCCAGCTTAAAATTTTTTGGCCAAAGACCTAAGGTTAACTGTCATGCAACTCCTCCCCTCCTCTTACACCACCAAAGGTTCTTAACCTCTTACATCATTCCAGTCAAAAGTTTTTTGACATTTTTTTCCTCTTCTTCTTCTCCTCTTTTTTTGAAGCTAATTACCACTCATTGCACACCATTCACCACAAAGGACATCTCGTTAGAAGCCACTGACTGTCGGCTGGATCAGCCCGCAAACCATTTTTGAAACTTAAATCCCCCGACTAATCCAGCCCGCCCGCCTGCGTCACTCCATTCATTTCAACGAAAAGAATGCACTCCCTTTCCCCCCGTCCCACAGACACCGCACATCGCACAAAGAGCAAAACGCACCACAGTCAACGGACCACGAACGTATTGTCCCCCAAAGTAACTTTCTAAGTATTCACTGGACTCACTACCCCAGTTACATTGTGTGCGCGCATTGTCCTGCACTTAGTTCCTCGCCGCCTTGCCATCCGCCTCATTAGGGACGTCGAGGAGTGCGCACGCCACCGCGCCCCATGCACAGGCGAACAGCGAGCAAAATCTCTGCAAACACTTTGTCATTCTTCTGTATTTATTTTCAAACAATTAAAATCGTATGAACGCCAAGCGAAGAGTGAACGCCAGGACTACAGGACTACGGGGACGGCGACCGAGAGGATTTAATTAAAAGTGTCCCTTTTGGGAATTCCTTCATTCCCGGCCCGGTTTGTGTGCAAGGACCTTTAAGTCCCCCCTAGCGGGGCGGGATTGCATTCAATCTTTTCCTCCACTCCTGTTTGTGTTTGTGCTGCAAAGAAGGTCGCGTCCCGTGGAGCAGTGTTGTGTAAAAACGGCTAAGACTCACTGCACTGCACAGTGGCATTCGGCTTACAGAGTTGTTGCCCTGAGGGAGGGAGCAAAACAATGTGCAAGTGTTGCTGGGAGGTGCCGCCGAAACGGTGTCAGTGTCAGTGAGTTTTAAGGATTCCAAGTGGTTTCTAGTGGAGTTCCTTGGGCGAGGGCGGTCCTAGCTGGCAACACGGTCCGCTTGTTGAGATTTCGCTGAGATATCCTTTAAATCTGGCATGCCTGCGGGGCTGCAGGGTTATTGAAATTAATTGAAAGCGTTTGCAGGCGCTTCGAAATTAATTGGTTCCCGGATACATGCGGATAAGCGGGGAGATTTGTGACACTAACGATGGTTGTGCCACTGAACCGAATCTGGTGTGTCATCGGCAGCTGGCCCCCAGAAAGGAACCCTCTCCTCGTGTTCCCTAAAAGGAGCACGTATGCTGGCAACTGGATCTGCCCATCTTCGCAAAACCACCGAAAGACACCACCAGAGGCGGCAAACAACTGTCAATCAATTTTAACCGATTTCCAAGCGCACGGACTGCATAAAATTTCCACTCATCACCGTAGCCGCAGAGGGTCGCCCTCAGTGTCGCACATAATCGCCAGGCCAGCGCAGATGTGACGACTTCATCGCTACAGACCGCACAGTGCCATCATCTAAATCATTAAACAGCACCCGCATGACTGTCTAGTCTCCGGAGCACAAGAGCTCTCGTGCACCCTGTTCCCGGCATCAGCGCAGAGAAATGGCTCACATACGCCTCGGTGCACATACACACGCTGCTGGAGCAGTGACAGCAGCATATCGAGTGGGCGCCACTGGGAACCGAGAGTCCTTTAAGTGCAAAGGACACCCTTGGGCGGATCTCGCCTACAACAACACTGTATCCCACGCTTGCGTTGGTTGTGTCATGTGAACAATGGCAGCAGCGGCAATGGCAACCTTATGCGACAGCGGCCTTGAACTGAATTCATACAGCAGGTGCTCGGTATCCTGTGGCAGGATACCTCTCGCATTCGCTTCCCTGCCAACAGTTTCCGTTTGGAATATCTTGTGTCAACGGAGCGAAGTATTGTTGCCGGTGGAGTTCGCCTTTGTTTCTTCACTGTGCTCGCTAGATTGACGTTAGGAAACAAGTTCCGCGGCGGGAATCTGATGCGCCATTCATTGCGACACAATGGACTCCCAAGGAGCTGCGCACGAGGGGCCATCCGACTCTCATCCACGTCACCGCGACTGCCGTTGCATTTTTTTTTTTTGCTGTATCCTGTGCGAGAGCAGTTTATATTTAAATTAATCCGCTACGGGACACACTGAATAATGCAATCTCGTGGGCATCGCGCTCCTTGAACGGATGGTTTTCCGAGCAAATATCCTTCTCCGGTGGAGTGTCTTCCGTTTGCGCTGAAGGCATTCTCCGGAAAGAGACAATTATTTGAGGATGAGAGGAATAGCTGTGGATGGTCTATTTCGGGAGACGTATGGGAGAATGATTAAAGTCAACCACTTGGGGGGGGGTTGAGACGTCATGAAGAATTCAAGAAGACGGATGTCGGATTTCGATAAACAGGAGGCGAAGGCGCGTTGCGTGGGACACGTGGATGAGAACAGCTTGTTCGGTGGTCATCATACCTTAGAGTGGTTTGCGACTTTTTCGACTGTTTCGTCTTTTGCTTGGTTAGGAACTCCTATGAATTGTTCTGTTGGGCTGGTTTTCTGGAGGGAGCAGACGCGGCTCTCATTGTGTAGAGTCCCTTCTCTTGCCCAATATTTCATGCAAAATATGACTCCAGGGTCTTTTGCTTCTACTGTATATCGCACGCCTTCAATCGGCGATTCGGTGGAAAAAGTAATTTTGGAGACATCTGAGTAGGACACATCCAAGACGGACATGCTACCTCGACGAGTCTCGGTAAGCCACTTCTTGACAGTCACCATCAATGCGGTCCTTCTAGAGGCCTTCTATTTCAGCGATCTCGCACATCTTTAAGACACACTCTCTTGTACACGAGATCGAAGAGAAACTAAAAATCTGATGCGGAAGTAAGTGCGATTGTCGTCTCATGAGTGGAGAAGACTCGCAGTTTACTGCCGACTATGAAATACCTTATTTTGGAAGAAGCCAATGATTGTTCAGAAAGACCGCAAATGACAGCATTTTGGGAATGAGGTTGAGGTTCAGTTAAGAGTAAGTATCGTTACAGAGGCAGAAGGCGTTAAGGTTGGATACTTCGTCTAACCGCCCCTGCCATTGAATACTGTTGTACGTACCCCAAGCTCCGAAAAAATTATGAGAACGAGAAGAAGCCTTAGGTGAACTTATTTCAAAAGTTTTGACTCTCACAGCTAAGCCGTAACTGGCCGAAATCCATGAAAAGTTAGTGAGGACGAATTGTGAAACTCCGAAAACGCAGTTTTTGAAAAGTCGTGAGACTGGTTTCTTAGTGGACAAAGTTCAAAGTTCCCAGTTGAGATTGTGGGCACTTGGAATTTTGTGTTTGAGACTTTGCCGAGAATAAGATTCAATTCATCAACTCGCGGTCGATCTCAACAGCTCAACATTTCATACTTCATACGTACCCTAAGGAGAATTCATCACAAAGATCTGGACTTATTCGCTAACAGGGCTTGGTTGACTCAACAGTTGAGGTCGCGAGACCCTCCGCTTCACAGTTTGATCCTTAGGGCAGCTTGGACAACAATTTGGGTGAAAAATCATCCATTTCTGAAGATGTGCACTTTCATCTCGGCGGCTATGTTAACGAGAAAAATTGCCACAACTACGGCTCAGAGAGCTCACACGTTATCGCTAGGAAGCCGACACATACACAGAGAGTGACAGTCTGCTGCGTAAGTTTTGGCAACATTGGGCAATTTTTCTTGGAAAATGAGGCTGGGAATAGCGTTTCAGTCATCGGTGAGCAATGTTAGCCGTCTTTTTTTAACTAAAATGACATGGATGTGGATGATCTCTGGGCCATGCCGAATGACAAGCCATGTCACACAGTCAATGCCACAAATTCCATGCCACAATCGATCTTTTGAACATCAACTTCCCAATTCTCGTGATATGAGCTGTCTTAGCGATGTCAATTGGCAGGGCCTCGGAGCTGCGATTTGACCTCTATGGACTCTGTTTATTCTTGAGAGATGCAAAGGGCCAATGTTATCCCAACTACTCAGAAGGGATTCAAGCACTTAAGGCCGGTATGACTGAAGCAATCCACAAGAAACGGTCCAAAACCATATAAAGAGTCTTTGAAAATTGGGGTGACAGTATGTGCTACTCTGACCCCAGGCGAGGCAGCCACTGAAACGACGTTGAATTTCATACTTAATGGGAATGTGTGTTCTTGAAAATGGATTGTTCTTCAATTTATTGCATTTTTCAAGAGAAACTTGTATGCACCCGCCCTGTGCTTGAAGGTTTGTGTCGATTAAAAATCGAAATCTGTGTGTGTCAAGTGTAAGTCACAATTTTTGACTTCGACTTCGTTGTACATGTTTTAGTCCTTCCCACTCTGTTGAATAGATTTGGTACCCAGCCCTAGACACGTCCTCTCTGTTGTTTTTCTAAGAAGCCCCCTTTGGAATCGGCGTAACAATCACTGAGAATGGTCATAAATTGGCCGGAAATCTAAAAACAATTGCATTCCAAATCGTTTCAGTGGTCCCCCTCGAATAAGAATAAAGGAATTGAAAAATACATTTCAGCAAAATATCCTTGAAAACGGATGAAGTAGTGAGCATGAAAACGAATCCACCGACCAATCACCAAAAAAGCCAATCACAGTGTCCACGTTTGCCACGGCTCATCCTTGAGCAAATCAAATGCCTGGAATTCCGTCGCAGCCGGAACCTCTTTGAGCACTTAAATCATAATCCTTCCCGGAAAAACAACTCCATAGCGGGTCTCCATTGAAAATATTTTCCCAATAACCCACCCCCCCTGCAGTCCATTTCAATCAAACTGACCACATTTTACCGCCTTTGACTTGAAATTGGAAAACCGAACGTACAAGGTCCACCCACTCCCCCCGACACGAAAGAATGAAATCTCCAGTTCCAATCCTTTCATCATCGGATTAAGTTGTCGCATATAACGTGTAATCTACGTTCTCACTAACCTGGCTCCCGTTCAAGGAAACGCAATTACTTCACAACGTGACCTCCACAGAGAGGAGCCAGAGTCACCCCTCGCCCACCGCACTCGCCCATCAGCCAGGACTGATGTCACTCCAAAGTTCCGCTTACAAGATAAATTTATTTAATGTCTCCACCGCTCTGGCAGATCCGACCGCAGAGGAAATTCGAAGCGATGGCGACACGACGCACCGGGCAGACGGACGAAAGAAAAACGAACCAAGGAAAACTGTCAGCTTAATGCATTCTGTCTTCGTCTCCGGTCTTCGCGTAATCCCCATCCCGTGCGGCACACAGCCAATTAAACTCTCTAGCTGAACATCTAGCCCTCCCCCCCCCCCCCCCCGAGAAACAACAAAACAATTTAATAACACCCTCCGCGGTCAAATGGCTTCAATGTTTATTTGTCAGCTTGTCGGCGATGCGCCTTACTCGGTTGTATCTGTGTATCTGCAGACTGAATGAACGGTTAAATAAAATTATGCCAATGGACATCGACGGTCACTAATTTACGAATGAATGATGCTGATGACGCTACCCTGGAGAACGACGACGGTCAAGCCGGCCCGGCCCGACACGACGCAGTCCATCGCGGCAATAATTGGGTAAAGTGAATTATTCTGCTGATTCTGGTTCAAGTGTGGATGTGATTTGGTGTTTGCGCTCTGACTCACTGTATGCCCATTAACTGTTACAATAGCGACAGTAACTCAACTAGAATCGCTTAGGATGCAAATTGAATTCCGGGGAGGGGGCATACACAAAAAATCAAGTGGGGCCCGCGATCAAGGGGACAGCTGATAAGGGGATGAGAGGCGCGTGGGTGCGTCTGAAGTTTGAGGAGTTGCTGCCTGACTTCAGGAGCGGGAGGCGAGGTTTTGCTCTGACAAATGATGAATGGGCGGCGAGATAAGACAAACCTTCCATTTCTCTCCGACAGGGCCTCCTGGAATCTCATTTGAAGCTCCATGAAGCAACTTTTAAAATTCAAATCCCTCCCGAGACATAGAATCACCTGCCCACTCACAACCAATTCAAAGCTTCCAACTGGGTAAATCTTCCCGAAAAAAGTCGTTGATCCCCCACCGATACACCCCCTCTCCCCCACCCCCACCGCACACACACACACAGTTAGCATTCCCCAACAGGGCCGCGCATGTAAATCGAAATCAGTATGCAAATTTCCAGTTCAGACACTGAAGCGGTCATTCGAGGACCAATGACTAGCAGCACTACACGGCCGCCACAGCTACTGTCCGCCCTGATTCGATTTTCTCCTAATTCAGGTCTGGGTCGTTGGAGTCCCCCCCCCCCCAACCCCGCAGAACTGGATGTTCGTCTCATCAACGCGAAAACAAAAAACGACAGAAACGCGCCAAACATCGGTACA
Organism: Eristalinus sepulchralis; assembly: GCA_944738645.1. Taxonomy (NCBI): domain Eukaryota; kingdom Metazoa; phylum Arthropoda; class Insecta; order Diptera; family Syrphidae; genus Eristalinus; species Eristalinus sepulchralis. Next base: position 48,174,873 of record OX122884.1, read on the forward strand.
ATGACCCCTTTCGACGAAAAGCAGCGCACCCAGGGCACGATCTCTGGCCATTTATCATTTTTCGATTTTGTTTATAGATTTCTTTTTTTACCGTTCTCACAGAGACGGTATGGGCGCCCCACACTCCCGAGGGCGCGGAATTGATTGCATGTAAAATTTATTGCCGATCAAATTAGGAGCAGTTAATATTAATAATTCGCAGTGCGCGACTGAAATGGACAAATTCGGAGCGCGCCACTTGGATGGAGAGGTCGTCGATGGTTCGACGGCGATGACGATGAAATTGATTTTTCAAATCCAACCACCCTGTGATGCGGTTAGGGGGTGGACTGAGGGCGGTTTTGTTTGCCCACCCGGCTGCGCCGGCAGCGGTAAGCTGAGGCTTAATGAGATTTTCGATATGCACTCGTAATTGACGGTAGTTGTTTTTTATTTACTCTCCTCTGCTTTGCTTTTGCGGTAACGGCAGTGTCAGATGCGAGGGGGGGGGGGGGAGGAGTCACAGGGGATGGGAGTGTGTCAATTAATCACGGAATGGATTAATGTCGACGTCAAATCCTTGGACATCAATCAGCATTCGAATGGAGTGACTGTTTTTTGCGCGTCTGTTCTTTAAATGGCGATGGCGCTGGGTGTAGTCATTCGCATGAATGGGATGTGTTCGGCGAGTGAGATGTAATCAGAACTGTCATTTGGGTGATTGCAAAAGTGAATTCGCTTGTAATCGTTTTACGCGGGCTTACCGTGGATATTGGATATTATTTGAGCTTACGGGAAGTCGGCGTGGTGTTGGGTGGTGAAGATCCCAGTTTCGACCCGTCAAGCAGTTTTTGACGACACCCCCTCTATCGAGCTGCCAAGGAGTATCAAAAATCTATGACAAGCTTCTAAAATTTTGAGGTTCGGAGTCGGCAAAAGGATTGTTAGTCTTTTGAGTAGAGTGAGACTGACATCTTAACCTACCCTAATCTATGATGTGAAGGATGCTCTGTGATGGCGCTTGACGTTTTTGACACGAAAGATTGTGCAAATTAAGACATACAACCTATTTGTAAATTTTAAAGCCACATAGGAGAGCGTGCATGGAGTCCTTTCCACGCCGCACGCCGAATTATGGCACTCTTCTCAAACTCATCAGCTTATGTATGATGGTGAGGGAGACATATCGGTGCTCCGTCAAGGTGGGTAACATAGTCTCTAAGAACCTCAGTGTCGAAAAGGGTTCGAAATAAGACGACACGCTGTTATGAGACTTTTTTGCCATATTGCTTGAGAAGATCGTGCGAAACTTTCAAGTAAATACCAGAGGAGCGATCTTCCAAAAGTCTGTTCAATTGTTAAGTTAAGTGACCGGAATTAAGTCTTAGCACGGCCCGAAGGTATAGGGTAAGAGAGGAAAAGGAGGTACAGGTGCACATTGGTTAGGAATGCCTGAGTTGAGCAATCCATATTCGTGTGGTGCGACTGAAGAACGAGTCTCTAAACTGAACTGTACGTCCGAAAGTGGGCTTAAGGGTGAACGGTTGGGTATTCCTAGCCATGCGAGTGTTGCTCGTAAATTCGTAAAGGGGAGGACTGCAACTGGCTAACTCATCGACTCAACATTTAGTCGATGATATAGCGAGTAGTTTAAATTCATAGCATTAATAAATAATAATTGAGTGGTACTAGAGCCCTCAAGGGACAATGGCCTAGCTTCTACAAAAACCACTCGAATCGTGCGTGCTACTGTTTACTCACGAGTAGAAGGGACCTACAGTTTTTTGCCAACTCCGAACGACAAGATTTGAGAAGCTTTTCATAGACAATTGACACTCTTTGAGTGTTGTCAGCAATTTGAAAGAGGTCGTGCCGTGAAAAGTGGGAGGCGTCCCGCCCGAGAATTGAGCCTAGACCTTCTGCATGTGAATCGACGCACTTTCCCACGGCGCCCAGCAGCGAATTCGCAGCATTCGTATTACGAACAAGTTTTATCACTCGCTGTGGAATTCTATCAAGTAGGGGCAGGGAGGTGTTAGGAGCTCCAAACCAGATAGGAGCATTATACTCAAGTTTTGGGGCTGATGAACGCCTTATGCGTTGCTTACAGGAAACCTAGACATTTCGCTGCATTTTTGGCAATCTCGAATTTGTAATCGTTTCGGCGAAGTGTTGAGTTCAAACTTATCCTGAGAATGAAAAGTCGTTCGGTTTGAGCAGCTCGAGAGCCAGTTATTAATAAAGGTTGCTTATTTTGGGAACGCTTGAGTGACAGTAGACAGCACTGGGTCTTGGAAGCATTAAGTTTCGGTCAATTCTTCTGACCCCAATCGATTATGCTCTCAAGATCGGAATTTAATGAGCTTAACATACGCTGTCGTTTGAAGTTTATGGCCGAAGAGGAGAGCCAAGGAATGAATATGAAAAGTATAGGATCCTGTCACAGAGTACTACTGTCATCAAGGAGTGGATTGAAATAGAAGTGATGGACAGAAGATCACTTATAAAAATCAGGAAGAGTATGGAAGACAAAACGGACCCCTGCGGAACACCAGCATAAAAATGGTAAATATCAGACTTGAACGCATCGACTTGTTTTAAACGACTTGTATTGAGCGGCTCGAAAGGTAATTTCTTAGGCATTAAGGAAGTGATCGATGAAGCACGCATTTTTGACAAGAGAGCCTCTGTCAAGTGCCCTTAAATTATAAAGCGCAATAACCTTGCTCTCTCCTATATTGTGGAAAGATTGGTTCCATTTTTGCGGTGAGATATGCCATCAAATCACCAATGGACATGTTGCTACGAAAGCCGTATTCCCGGTCATTAAGAAGGTTCCAGGTTTCAAGATATTTTTTAAGCTGACGGTTTATCAATGTTTACACGACCCTAGAAAGTAGGTACGTAAGTGCCATGAGTCGGTACGAGGTGGGTGATGACAGTTCGCCCTTTTGGGGACCGGCTGGACAAATGCTGTTTTCCACTAAAGAACACTAGAGTACTAAAGAGTAGGATAGATGGAAAAGCTTACGCAGTGGTTTTGCCAGCATAGCATAACACCTCTTCAGAAGAACAGGGGGAATACCATCCGGGCCAGCGGATTTGCGCACGTTTAGATCCTTAAGTGCTCTAGAAACTGTACGACTGCGAAATTGGATTTGTCCCATGGAGAAATTAACGCTCACAAGTACAGGGGGAGACAAAGCACAATCTGTTAGCTTGGTAGCTTGAGCTGGGTACAAAGTGTGCAGCTAGCAAATTTGCTTTATCTAAAGAGCCGGCAGCCTGGAATGTGAGTGTAAATGAACGTTGGAATTAAAGACGAAGCGGAATTCTTTACGGTCTTTACGAATGATCAAAAGTTGCTGCTACCTTTGGGACAATGCAACCCTTTTTGCCTCGTCTTTTGTCCGTAAGAGAATTTAACATGTCTTATTAGTGGGTTCAGTCATTTGGGACCCATTTGAACTTCCTCAGATTTTCCTCAGAATGATTGACTTTGAAAGTCCGCAGAAACTAGAACCTTATTAAAAGTGGACGAGGAGGCTCTTGCGCCTTTTGAGAGGATAGAAAATGGCATTAACCATCACAGGAGATTCAACAACGAACTTTATAGATCGGTACGGCGGCATGCCTTCACTTAAGCGTCCACGAATTCAACACTGGAGGTGGCTAAAATATGTTTAGTAGTCGGTAGTCGGTAGTCTTTGAACTACTGCCATTGGAACAGAGCAAAACAGACGTTTGCATCCAAGATTTGGTTCGCACTACAGCCGGCAATGCACAAAGACCTGGCTTCCTCAGGAAGATATCTTGTTGTGCATGCTATTGTTCTAGATCATGTAGGAGGTACCCACAGTTTTCTGAAGACTCCTAATGGCGAGATTCAGGACGCTATTTAGAGACAATTTGTACCCTTTGAGTGTTTTAAGCAAATGAACAAAAGGTGGTGATGTGAAAAGTTGTGGGTTCTGTGTGAGAATCGAATCTGGGATTGTGAGGCGCGCACTTACCCTTACTTCATGGCGGTCACACCAGGTCTAAGATGTCTGGGAAATGGTTGGAGATCCCAACCAACATGCGGTTTAAAAATGGAGGCAACTTTCGAGAGTACGTTCTCGGTGGGGAGGAATGTTGAGTAGGGCTAAGCTCCACCCCGACACTTGTTCGTCAAGGAAGAAGAGGAAGACTGTCATATGTTGTAAATTAACCTGACTTATGTGCCAGAGCTATAAAAAATTAAACATTTCGATAAAGTGCGCTGGAAAGGAAAGCTTTGGCGGAAATTGTCATCGATAGTTTTTAAAAAGTTTTCAGTGACATCTTAGACACACTTTGATTTATTTGTACTCAAGGCAAGGAGCGCTTAGTGGAAGACGGCTTGTATGGCATTGAGTTGTATGAAAAATAGTCTTGCACTAAACGAGCAAGTTTAGGAGTGAGTTAGCAATGGTACTGCCAAAAGCTAAGTAAAATTTTGAGTAACCTTTTGAAGACCCAATTCTAAGAAAAAGTTTCCTTAGCCTCTCGTCCCCCGATTGTCCTTCAAACTTCGATGAAAAGTAGCCAATCTATTTAGTCAAACTCCTTTCTGTGGTTTATGGCTGAGAGATGTCAAAAATTGCCTTAGAGCTACTGTCAAAACCCACTTGATCGACTTCCCACCACAACGTCATCATGGCACGTGTTTCGCTTTTCGACGAAAAAAAAACCCACAGAGCGCTTCATTTTGGACAATCGAATTTTCAAATAAATGCCAATTTCACGCCACTCAGAGACCGGCTATTATACAATCAGTCTGCACCTCCACACGTCCCCCCTAGCCACATGACATGTCATTAAATGAAAATCACACAAGCCAACGAAACAGCAGAGACACTCACTTCAATCACAATGTGTTACGCAACAGCCGAGCAGACATCACATGCATCTCATCAAATGTCAAACTGACACATGCAACAATTAATAACATTCATTACCGATCCCGATCAACAATGCATGACATGATTCGATTGGATTTGAATATTTTTTCCTCGATTCTGTGATAGACATCGTCTTTGTGTGAATCCTCTTGACACCCCCCTCCGACCCCGCACCCCCTCTCCTCATACACCTTCGTGGACTTAAAAAAAAATTGTTTATAATTTCATTAATCTGTATACACACACACACACACGCACAGCAAAGTCAATTTGTCATCGCAGTCACATGGCACGGTCGGCGTCGGCGTCGGCATTGGCGTTCGCGACCGCAGTGCCATCCGACATAATGGTACAGGAGAATTTAAAATAATTATTAATTTACACAGAAACTCTCATTTGGTCGTAAAATTATTCGTCTCGTCGACAGCAGGGCACAGCACACCGGCTTGCCTGGGTAATTCCACATCAATGCCGCGCCATGCCGCTCCACGCCGCGCCACGCCACGCCACGCCACGATGCCATATCGTGACGGTGACATTTTGCGATTTAACGGTGTCGCATCCCAACAAGTTTGATAATTAACGATAAACCGCCGTAAAAGTGCGCATTGTGTGCTTAATCTGATTGATGATGTGAGCAGCTGCCGACGGCGACGAGCAGAATGCCGGCTTTCAATTCTTTCAGATTTGGCATCACTATGCCGTCGGCGCGTCAAACTTCAAACAGCCCAGATGTAATTATTCGCCGCTTAACTGGCGGCAATTTTGCAACAATGCATCATTCTCGGGGCGGCGTTAATGAAGAGGGCGGCCGCGCGAAAATCCATTCAATTTCATTCATCGGCAGCTTGGAACCACTGGCGGCGCATGAGAACAGGACGGAAGTTAATGGTCCTGTCGGGGTGACAGCAGCAGCGACATTGAGGTTAAATCCGAATTGCGTTCTAAAAGTGACACTTCGATGACAGTCACTTAGTATGCTAATGGCGATGTGCTTTGTGGCGACGTGTGTGTTTGTGGGCGGCTATAGAACGCATTAACTTTATTTATCCGCCCATCTCGTGGTGAGGGGGTACATTTTTGTTTTATTTGGTTTTTGGGCGATTGAAGCTTTGAGGTGACTGAAGTTGAAGTAAACACGGGGCACAGGTGAGTTGACAATTTTCGAGGCACGGTTATGGGTACGAAGTGCGTTCTTGAGACGACTTCGCCTTGACTGTGTGACAAGAGTCATTTCCGTTTGACGTGTTCCACTGACATTGGCGTTAGTTGAATGCTAACGACAATCCGAGCTCTAGTGAGCGATGAGCATTTGTATGCAGATGAGGAAGCGCTGCTAGGAGTAACTAACATTTCGGAATTTCTAGACTGTCTCAAGTTTGAACTTGAGGCGATTGTTATGCGAGGGGTTGAGTGAATTTGAAAACTATTAGCCTTCGGTGGGAAGAAGATCGTTTAGTTCAAGGATTCGATAGTGAATCCGGAAAAAAATTGGAGCGGAACGGCTTTGATTTTATATTGACTTCGATTGAAGGTTAAGAATTATGTTGATATCAGTCGAGAATTGTGGTTTTCTGGCCACTGTTAGCGGCAGGCGGCATAGTTGAGGCTTGTGTTCTGAATTTTAATCGCTTGGATATTTTAGGAGGTGACTGTAAGATGACATATTTTGAAAAATTTTAGGTAATCAGCGTGATGTGGTCTTTGCTATGAGACAGGACTAGATAAAATCATGCGACAATTAACAATTTCGTGCGACAATTGGTGATCTCATGCGATACATGTCAAATACGTGGACAATTGCAGATGTACCCATGTAATACGAGACAGATATCATGCAACAAATGAGTGAAGCCTTTCGAAGAGGACATGACAACAAAGACAGATACGTATCCAGTCATAAATATCATTCCACAAAGTGCATGTGTCATGTGATAATTTTAAAATATCATGCAACTGGTGGCGCACTCCATATGTTGCCTGAATGATACCACGGCACATGACACACGAGAAAAGTAAGAAATCATGAGAGATCTAACGATATCATGAAAGATTTTTAAATGGAGAAGAGTTAGAAGTAATGAGACAAGTGACAGGTTTCTCGATTAGGCAAAAATGTCATGCTATCGCTAGGAGATATCAAGTCATAGATGGATTTCGAATAAGTGCATATATTATGTGATAAGTGCTAGATATCAAGCGACAAGTGGTGATATAATGCGAAAAATACAGATATAATTTTACAATGACACCGGTGTACGTAGTACGAGATAGATATCATGCGACAAGTGCTGAAATTGTTCAAAAATAGTCAAATGTCATGGCCGACGTTTTTCGATAATGAGCAGATATTATGTGACAAGTGAGAGATATCAAGCGTCAAGTGGAAAATTGCATGCATTTTATGAACATAATCAAGCCGGTTGCTGATGCTGGGCGTAAGAGATTCAATTTCATCGCAAGAGTTATGCATATCATGCAAGCGGAAGATATTCTTCCACAATTAGCGTATAATATGTTATGCGCTTAGAGACAGTTTTCATGCGACAATTTAGAGAAATTACACACAAGAGGAAATTTGACTTCTAACAGATGGTACATGTCTTTAGAGAAGAGGCAGATATCAGGGGACTAGTCGTAGATGTCATGCGACAGACATCTCATGAAATAATTTTGCGTGAAGGAACAGATTTCTTGTGACAAATGACAGATCACTCGGGAAATACGAAATTTCTCGCAACAAAAAACAGACGACTTGCGATAACTATCATATGTCATGCAAAAAGTGTCAGTTGTTTTGCGGAAGGGATTTGTTCTCCTAAACAAATCAGAAGCCTTCATAAGAGAATGATCACTTGTTGTATCAGAAGGCAAAAGTGAGCGAGATGTGTTACATGTCATGCGAGAAGTGACAAAAATCATGCAACGTTACTACCAACTACAATTCAAACCTACGTTAATAGAGAAAAAGAGCTCTCATTACGGGATTGGGACATATTTTCTGCGTAAACTTGTTTTAAGAGTTTCCAAGTCGACCGTTTAATAACGACAATGAATGAAGTTTGAGTGAAGTTTTGAACTTTTCCAAGCAGCCTTAGACAGTCTCAATAACTCGAAAGGGGTCGACACGTTAAATTGGAAACAAATTTCTGTCCGACGAGGGACTCGAACTTGAAATATGTCATGTACAATCTGATGGCCCTATTGACTAAAAATCAGTGCCACCAAGATAACCACTTTCTCATGGCGTTGACGTCCACTGCATTTAAAGGCGGCCTTGCAAATAGTGAATAATGTTCGTCTTCTAACAGTATACTTGTTTTACTAACGCTTTATTAATTCCTGCCACCTCACATGAATTTAAAGTACTTCCTCAACTGTTCACATACACCGACTATGACCACATTCAATGCACTACCTCCTGAGCTGACTATAAACTTCTGAATAAAACGCGTTCACCAAAAGCCAGCTTAATTTTCAAATCCTATCATTTTCCGATTCCAATTAAGATTTCGATTTTCAGTCGTCTACAATGTCTCCAATAATTGCATTGCCAGAGTCCTCGTGTTAACATTTCCAACTCAAAGAGGATTCCCGCCGGCACGGCGCTGTTTTTTCGGGGAGCTTCAATTAAACTTTTATTCTCAAATTGTTGAAATGCATGAGCGGCGCGTATTGCATTCTGCGCGTGATACCCATGCACACAACACCCTCGGACTCTGTGCACTCGGTTAAGACTTCCGGCAATCAAGGGGTTACTCTCTGATTGGTTTTTGAGGTTTCTGTGTTATTTTTCGGCAATTCCCTTCGACCGCCGCCACCGACCATCGCCGCCGGTTGAAAATTTTCACAGTCTTTCGCTCGCCCTCGCGGTCGCGGTTAAGTGCTTATTTATTGGCCATCGGAATGTAGTTATCGTTCGCATTGATTACGAAACTAATTGTCGGACAAGTCGCAGCGCACTTCCCATCGTTTGCCTCTGCCAGGGGCACAGCACTCATTAGAGTGCAAGTCAGCAATCAAAAGTCGATTCAGGCGCACAACCTCGACGCGCAGTTAATCACCTCCTAATGCACTCAATCTGCGTGTGGATCATGTCCGAAGCATATGCGGCACGACACTGAACGTCTTCGATTCACTTGGCATTAGAATACCGTTTAATTGTCATCTAACACGCGTTACCATGTATCGCTTCCTGGCCAGCATCAATAAATTAAAGCAATTAGTCTGCATTTAGCTGGAAACGCTGTTCCCTGACGATGGTGCCGCGGAACAGCGACTCTGTTGCATGGTAATTAAAATTAACTGCAAATCAGTTTGGGGAAGTTTCATTGGAAAATCCGACGCTTAACTGCGGAGATTTACGAGAAGGGCAACCGTGTGGAGTTGGAGATGGTGGCGCACACTGACTGGGCTGTGGGCTGTGTTGGGGGAATGGATGACTAGTTTGCCATATAATTGCCGGGTGTAGTTGGAAAGTGTATTAAGTTGGTTATACTTTACTTTTGAACTCACGAGTTTACTGCCATGGTTGGGGATGAAGGAATAGTGCGCGTACGTACCTGAAAGGAGAAAAAAATGGTTTAAGGATTTCATTTTGAATAAGTGGAGGTGGAGAGGTTGGAAATTAGTAACCGACGCATGAATGTTTTTGATTGCACTATACGTCCTGTTAAGAGGGCTTAAAAGACTCATAAGAAACAATTTTAAGTTTCCGTTCAAAAAATGTTTCTTTTTAGCCGTCTTTGGTTGTTTTGGAGGTAAGAGTTAAAAAATATATTTGTTTTTAAATTTAAAAGTTTTGGATTTTTCACAAACGAAACCATACAAATTTCTGTAGGTCTGTCCAACTCTTCTTGTTCTCCTCTTCTATGAAATTTTACAGATAGCCGCATTTTACATAGAAAGCAATGGTCAATAGCAAACATTTCATTTGGGGAATATTTAATTTGGAAAACGAAGGGGTGAATGTGTCCCATATATGGAAAGGGGGTTCAAGAAAAACTTATGTTCTCGAACCTCCACGAATGATATATCCTATGCAGCACGTCTTTTAAGGATAATTTGGGATATCCTCTAAAACTTTGTGCTTTGAGTTACCGTTGCAAGGTTATAAAGCTCCGAACTTGAAAAGAAATTGGGCTGATGTACTTAAATACATGAACTTTCTGGGCCGTGTGACCTTAACAGTTGTGACGTGATTGACAAATAACTGAACAACTTAAAAATGGAAATTTTTAAAATTTATAAACGAAACCTTAAAGAGTTTATTAAGGATGGCAAGGAAAAGTCAAGATCGAAGTGTGCTCTCTTCGCAAAGAGGCTAACTAAGCAATTTGAACGTGAGTGGAATCTCACGCATTGATGTCAACGTGGTTGTTGGTGGATGGTTGTATTGACGGTATGGGAATGGCGAAGGTATCATGTGACGGCTAAGAGTATGAATATTTGTGCTCTGCTAGGTATGCTGTCACACCCGAGAAGTAAAATATCTGAATTTTCACTTTTGCTCTACACCGAGACCTTCAGTGCCCTAAAAACAAATTTAAGACGAGGCGTCGGCATGAAATGTGATTTTTTCAACATCATCCTTGAGACGCTCGTGCTTAACTTACAAGTCAACACCAGAGGCACAGTCTTCCAAAAGTCCCTTCAGCTACTGGCTTCCACGGATGACATTGAAGTGATTGCAAGAACACAGTGACCCGCAATCAGGCGTTTGCGGATGCGGCTAAAATGGATTTGGCGGTAAACGAGGGACAAACAAAGTGTATGCTGTCATTTAAGAAGTTAGCACAACATCAACGTCTCGGACAGAACGTCACAATACACAGCAAAAGCTTTGATGTAGTCAAGGACTTCGTCTTCCTTGGTTCCGCAGTAAATAAAGACAGTTCGGAAATCAAGCATAAAAACCCAAGCGGAGTTTCTTAGAGCCCTTAAAAGCGGAAGAGCGGTGATCGATGACGAACTCTTTACTCTGTGCGACTGCATGAGCCTAGTCTAGCATCTGTAGATACGACGACCATTGAGATGGCTAGGTCGTGTAGAGCGAATGATCACACAATTCGACTGGAAGAGTTTGTGTGTCCTACCCTGCACCACGAGGTGGTGGTGATGACACACACAAGAGAAGAAGGACCTCGGACAACTTGGAGTGCGAAATTGAGGACAGCTGGGAAAAGATTTTGGTAGCTGGGGAGGCATGTTATTTGAAACCCAGGTCCACCTCAGGTTGGTCCATTCTTCTATCGTCAGTGCAGGTAGCGTCAAACTTTGGGACAGTTTCAGGGAGACTCGGTCGGCAAAGATCCCAGTGATCTGTTGCGTTTGTAGCTTTCCGATGTCAGACCCCTTTGGCTCCGTTGATCTCTCAATTTCCTTGGTTACAACAAGGATATGGTCCAAGTCGATGTTGGCGCCTCGGAATTTTCGGACATCGAGATTGTTGCAACATGATCAATCTGATTGACAGTTGATTGATCAGGTGATCGCCAGGGTTCTTTATGAAAGTTGAAATGTGGCAACCGCGTACTACTGACAGAGAGGTTTAGCCCCGCGGCAAAAGCCAACAGCCTGGGGCAAATAGTGCTGCCAAATCGGTTTCAGTGAGATAATTCATGGTGTCTTTGCTGGTAAAAGACAATCCCTCAATTTTTATGAAAAATTTCGTTTGACTCTGACCGCATTGCACCAGCATAACGAACAATTTCTGCCTTATCAGCAATTAAACTACCATGAAGGTAGTTGATTGAATATTACGACATAAATATTATACATATATTTGTATTTGAATAACGGTAGGCAACAAATTTAGCCTGCAGACTTTAATATATTCCAAAGAATTCAAAATCCCCACTGTCTTCTTCTTCCGTACTTCTTATTGGATTGAGTGTATTAAATGTTGTTGAAAAACCAAACGAAACCATTAACCTGCGAGTTTAACACATTTCACGAGAAATGGATTATCCTTAATGTAACGTCACAAATATCGCAGTCAGTATAGTTTGGGTTAACAACTGTCGTGCAGAAGACCAGAATCCAGTTGAACCATTAAGCTGTTGGACCTGCATTGTCATCTTCGGAAAAATATCATGGTTGATGGCATCTCTATGTAAATACCTCAACGAAGTACCTGTTGCAAATGATTTGACATCAGTGACCGAATAATAAAAAAACTTCTTGACATATGTCGCCCAGGAAATCTACACGTCATCAACTGTCAACTTCTAAATTTGTTGCTCAGACTCATTGCTTGGAGGATTTTAGCAAACAATTCTGATTTAATTGTCGAAAGACAAAACAACAAAACCTGTTCAAATCCTCAGAGTTCTCCATACACTCTGGACACTCCTTTGCCCCGATAAAACCCCACAAACACCCCCCGCCACTGGCAATTACACACGAATTTGTGCCAAAAAAAAAAAAACGTAGAAAAAACACACATTAAACCATTTATTAGCCACCGAATAATATTTTTGTTGTTTTCCTAATTTTCAAGGCTGCCCCCTCCGGCCCAGTGCTGTTAACGAGCAATAAAACAAAACAAAAGCGCCAGTGGCCGCCGAGAAAGAATCGAAAAAAAAAACGAGAAAAATTTCACAACATCAAATGATTTCCGTCCGATGATGAGAATCACAATTATTTACAATTATATTGCCCATGGCGCTTCGTTAGTTAGCCCCCGAGCTGGCGGCAGCTCCCGCGGCCACTGGAAAGGGGCAGCGGCAAGCGAGCTATGCGCTTGGCGTTGGTCATTGGATTTTCTCCTCGAATAGAAATCCGCATGAAATTAATTTTTTTTTTTGGACAAAGCGACCGTTCGCGGCACCAGAAGTGGAAATGGAAATGAATGTGATAGCCAAACGATTCATCGGGGAATGCACGGCGCGCTCTGTTGTGTGTGTGTCCGCGTGGAGCTAATTGGAGGGGATACGGATTTCTGTGCTCTAAGACGGAATTATTAAAAGTGAACGATGTCCGCCGCCACCCACCGGGGTGGAGGGGGTTGGAATTAAATTCCAAAATTCATGCGAATCCTAATGATGATGAAATTCTTTATTTTATTAAGCCATTTGCAGAAGGGGGGGGGGATTAATTCGAGAGACTAAAACCGTTTTATAATTACCCGACCCGGGAAGCCGGTTCATAAATTAGACGAGTTTGTTTTTTTCTGCGCGCGATTAATCTGAGGTGGCGGCAGCGGTAATTGTTAGCGAGGTGAAGCTGCGGCGATGGAGTGGGATTCTTGAATTTCAACAAATGAATGCGGAGAGATCTCCCTTTTTTGAAAATCGCGGAATTTGCTGATATTCATCGGCAGCAACGTCCACCGGAAGCATCGAGAGAAACTCTCATTCCAAACTCATCAAGGGCCGAAACATCAAAGATTTCGACGCAGATAGACGGCAGCATCTCTCACCGCGTCCAACAAGTCTTTCGCTGCTCGTTCTCATGGCATTAAAATTCCCCCCCAACCCCCACCACCATCCAACGAGGAAGTGAAACTGCTTTTCACAAGATCTGTGTGGAAAAGTTTTGTCGCGCTCTCGTCGTCCAGTTAAGCCCATGATTAGGTCAAATGAAAATCGCTACTCTGCTCGAACTGGAAAACTGCTTCGTCCATCCCATCCTCCCGTCGAAACCCTACAACCGGCCATTTACCCAGCCACTGACGACAACGGCGCGCCAGAGAAAGAGAAAAGAAAGTCAAAGAAAAGTGTTACGACCCACTTACGCTGTGGGCAGACCAAACGACTAACGACGACAAGAACCACTACTGATGGCCGTCTAATCAAGTAATTCAGCACACACACACATACACGCTTGAGTGCAAGTGTACCGGCTTCTGAGGTATCTCCAAGATGCATGTTATTTGCACCACAACGAGCGACGCACGGTGTGCCTTCCTGTCCTGTGGGATTATTAAGTCTTGCTGTAATTTTCTAATAATTGTCATGGTATGATGGGGGGGGGGGGATGAAGCGCATACTCGTCATCCACATGTGTGACAGGCAGTTAACATTTCCGGTTGGGCAGTGTGAAAAATTATTTTCACCCGCAGATACCGAAAAGTTCAGTCGGTCAACGACACACAGCTGGTGCCGTGGACGGGCACAGACACATACGCCGGGTATAGGGGCGGAAGGAAAGTGCTGCCCCCCCCCTTGTCCTCCTCGGAAAATTTTTGATCTGAAACAGGTTTTCCCTGTTCATGTGGTTCGCTGGGCAACACGATGACTGTCTCGTTTCAGGGGGGGGGGGAAGATTTCAAGAGAAATTACAACGCCCTTTGAGCGTACTCCTCGGTAAGCGGTCGACGTGGCTGATGTGACCTTTGATTAGGCACGTATGCGGTGGGTGGGAGAGCTGAGGGGAACCTCATGTTTGACACGTAAACGATTTCGAGTTGAAAAGTGCCGTCGAAAAAGTGTCAATCCGTGGTGGTGGCGGCATGGTTTGGATGAGTTCATTTGGAGGCGAAAAAAAAAACAGATTTGGTATTTGAATTTCCGGTACGATGAGTTTGATGGATTTGTGCCGACTCCCCGGCTGCCGGTGATTGGCAGATTGTGTGAAACGTTTTTCCTTTCGTTTTGGTGCGGGGTTACGTTGAGTTGGAGCGCGCTAATCAGAGACAGTCACGCATATCGTTTGTGAACTTATCGGGGTTTCCGTTGGGAGGAGGTGAGAGAGGACTTTTATGTTGCCGATTTGCTTCTTCGTAGCGATCTTTTAATCCTGTAAATCAGTAAAGACTGAAGACATATAATGAATGCTCAAAGGAATTGGTAAACATTGAGTCAAAGGCAAAGAAATTTACGCAAAAATTAACACGTTTCAGTCAATCAAGCAGGATTGGCAGGAACAAGAGTTCCTCTTGAGTGTGGAGAGAGACGTATGGTGCTTTGGAAGAAATAAAAAAGGGGACTGTTCCAGAAGAGGGTCTTTTTTTAACACTGATGTTAATAATTTTACTCTCAACTGTTCACTTGAAGGATGTGTTAGAGTGAAACAAACTCAAGTTCCACTGCCTTTTCGAGATTTTTACCTTAACACCTGTCAGAGTGGCGAATTTTCGATGAATTGAATTTCAAAGAGCACATGACGCCGAGCCAAGCTGCTGTGAAAGACGTCAATTTGATTGATCACGCTCATCACGTACAATCTCAGCTACATCTGCTGCAGTCTAATCGGCTGCATATCACCCACTAATGACAACTCCGACTCCAGCTTGAGAATAATAGTGCCAGTAGTGGTTTCAGTAGGGCTTCACAGAAAATATTTCTCACAGACTACTGATTTTCGTATAACAGCTGAGCAGTTTGTAGATGCTCTAGTGGTGTGAGTCTTTTCATGATAGCTTGCCAAGCGATACTGACCAAAAATGACAAGGACGTTTGATGGGAGTCCCGCGTAATCCTAAGAGAAAAACCTATCGAAAACCAAACCTTACGATGTATCATCCTTTACATGCTCCTGCATGACTTATTTAACATCTGCAGGAAAGAGTTAAAGGCATTTTTCACCTGCTTTGCGACTGCTTGATCCTTGCGAAAGGAAGAAAGACACACTTTGGGAAGTACTTCTTTGGCAACCTACGGATTCTCAACCACATCTGTGTGGGACACTTCAATCAACTCCTCTACCTTACACTGCCTTTGAGGTTAGTAAGAGGAATATTCAAAGCATGGTCCTTGGTTCAACTCGCACTGGAGCTTTGTAGACCTCGCGCACCACATCTCCTATGACACGAGTCTCATGGACATGCCGTCTGATGCGGGGTCACCAACGATCCAGCGGCGTCGCTTATACAGTCGACTTTCCCTGTGTCTAAGACTGGCTCTGGGCAGAAACTGAATCGGGAAGGGAATGTAGTTGGATTTTCACGAACGGCTCCGAGACGATGGAGAAACCTGGGGTCGGGGCTTTTGTGGAAGACAACAACTTTAGACTTCACACTTCTTTGGGTAATTTCGCATCGGTGTTACAGACGGAGACTTTTCTGATCCCAATGGCCACCACTTATAGTGTAAAGAACAGGTGGAAGGAGCGAAGTATCTGCGTCTGCAGCGACAGCTAAGCTGTTCTTAAGGCCTTACTCAACCCTTTAACCACTTCCAAGATAGTCCAGGAATGCAAGTTTTCCCTTAATTTGGTCGACAGACTGAATTCGCTAAGACTTGTCTGGGTCTCGGAACATTCCGGAATCACAAAAAACGAGATTGCCGATGAACTAGCTAGGCAAGGTTCTAAAGAGACATTTTTTGGTCCCAAATCACACCTTGCTACTATCCGCTTCCTTCAGCGCTCCAGTGCAGTGCATCCCAACCTCCAACAAAAAAACAAAAGAGGCTTGAAGGTGGTTTTGGAGTGGTTCCATTAACCCATTAACGATCAGCCGCTCGCTAAGTTAAATTTTAAATTTTTAGTAACTGCAAGAATAGACAGTTTGTACTTATCCATCAAATTTATTTCATTTTTCGATTTCTTCAAAATTCCCAACCCATGACGCAGAGAAGAGACACTTTGAGGCACAAAAGTTTGATCTGAAAAGTGACATATGGAAGCTCAGTGTTTAAGAAAAAATTTATTACGCGAATCTTTCCCAAACAATTCCAGAGCAGAACATCAGAAATCGGTATCACTCCTCGGGGAGAGTACCTAGTATCCCAAGCTCCCGTTTAAGCACTGCCCTAAATCAATTCAAAAACACGAGAAAATATAAAATCTTTAAAATGTATGCAAATTCCTGTGTGTATCGATTTCTGTTTGAGTAGCACCCGAGGGGCGTGACCCTCGTTAAACCCTTTTATCTAAAACAATAGGCATTGTTTTTCTCCCTTTAAATCATAATTCACAAGATAATCTCTGATAAAAAATTCATGGAAGTCTTCGTTTGTGGATAACCAAAAGGAGAAACCTGAATTCTGTGTGGTACGTATGTATGGGAGCTGTTTTCACCATTTGTTGAGGCTAATGACGAGAAAGTTCTCATCGACAGAAGTCTTGTTCTTCGCCTTAGGTTAAGTCCAGAGTGGACGTGGGTCTTGAGCAACAAATAGCACGGCCTCTGTTCAGCTGTCTCCATTTTTTCACATCCCAAGTTCCCGACGCCGACGCAATACAGCCCATGGACGCGATTTCGCACAGAACTGGAGACGGACTTCAAGAGTTTTGTGTGAAATTGCGTCCATGGGTGTCGTTTATTGCGTCGGACCACTTGGGAACTTGGTATGCAAAAATGGAGACAACAGAACAGACACTGTGCTACAGGCTGATTCAAAGTTGAGGACACTTTGGGCTGGAACATTGCCTAGGGACTGTACGCGTAGATGCTTGACTGGGCGCATGTCGTACAGCGTATAGAGCTTGTCGTAAGATCTCCTCCTCCACTGACCTCCACAGAAACAGGACCTAAAATGGCAAGTAGAACTTTCCTTTCGAGAAAGAGGCTTCCTTCACTCATTTGTTTATCATCCAAGTTTCTATGCCACAAGGGACAGGCATGTCAATGTGTTACACAAAGTCAGCTTGATCTTCCACATATCTACTCAATTGCCTCTTGAGCCCAAAGTGTCGGGTAAAGTGGACATCTTCTAACATTCCAAGTGGTCTGAGTGATGCAAGGCTTCTTAGCTTTCATCGAGGACGATGACTTCATAACTGAGCACACTTCTTCTGCGTCTTTGAATGTAATCCCTCTGCTGGCTCTTTCTCCTCTGAAAATCAGTTACGTTCCACACCCTCTCCTTAAATTCCACAAAAAAACGTCTTGCACGTAAATACCACTGTCAGCCAACTTCACACGCATAAGCCCAAGATCTGTCATTTGTAATTCACGTCCGTCTCCGCGTTCAATCCCTCAGATAAATATTTCATTGCATTTCCCATTTCAAAGACTCGTTCTGTCAAACCCTCGTCTCCTCGGCTCAAAACCTCACCAGCCAAGACGTCTCGCGCCTCGCCTCGCATCAATTAGACCCGTCTTCCCGAGATAAGAGCTGCACACTTCGTTAAGCCGCTGCACAATCAATTATCTTAATTATTCGCATCCGAGCGATTAAAAAGCGTTTAATCAAAGAAAATTCAACAATTCAAGTTCATCCAAAATTTGTATCCTCTCCCCGCTCCTGCTCCGGCTTCATTCGCTCGGCGCAGCGCCCAGCCAGTGACACAAAAAGAGAGAAGCATTTATTTTTAATTATCCATTCTCTCCTGGGCCCACTCCGGCTTTCGCTAATTAAGTCGTAAATCTACGGAGCCTGAGAACCGGCACCACTCCCCGGGGACGGCTGGAGATGTAATAAATCCGTCCATCGGCAGACCGCATGCATTGCTCTCTCTCTCTCTGACGAAGAACTTTGAATGACGCATTAGGCTAATAAGTGCCCATCTTTTGGGGCGGAGAAAGCGAGTGAGGAGACGCTGCAAAACGGCCGAAGACACAGGAATTCCACTGAAGTCTGGGCGCAGAATTTACATGTCTTCAAAGGGATGCGGGGAGGGGGGCTGCGTGGGAGGGGAATGCCAGTGGAACTTATTGTTCCGTCCGTCGATTATTTTAATGAGCCGGCGACGACGACGACATTCTGCTGTTGCTGTGAAATGGCTTGTAATGGGTGCGGAGGGGGGGGGGGGGGAAAGTGAAAAAAGTCGTGGGGGAGGGGGTGCCGGTATTGAAGCATGACCTATGCGAACCACATACCAAGCACCGGTAATCCATAATCGTTAGGACGTGTAATGAATTATGGTCTGTCGCATTCGAGTGGCTTTCGTGGACGTGGTGGCGTTGTCACGAAATAATTGACCATTAAATTGGGTGGAAATATTGTTATCGTAAGCGGAAGAGTCAAACGCCCTCCACGTGGAGAAAATGGACGGTTTTGAAATTGTGCAATTAGTCAGAAGGACGACGGGGTGACGGGGGTGTCAGGTTAACGAGCTTTTGGGGTGAATTTTAAG
The DNA here is from genome assembly GCA_944738645.1 of Eristalinus sepulchralis. NCBI lineage: Eukaryota > Metazoa > Arthropoda > Insecta > Diptera > Syrphidae > Eristalinus > Eristalinus sepulchralis. The sequence goes on from OX122884.1 coordinate 48,193,739, forward strand.
GACTCACGTGGGCGAGAATCTCTTATTTTTTTTCTTTTTGTCTCTCTCTCTCTCTCTCTCTGTCTCTCGGGAATGAGCAGATTTAAAGTTAAATTGTTTGGAGGTTTCAGTAAGAACTTGCCAGAGAGGTCCTCACGTTCTGCGGAGGAGCAGAATTTTGATGTCTTTTTGGTCAATAGAGCGATTAAAAGTTGTAAGTGGGTAACTTCGACAAGGAGTTGTTTCAGTTTGGAGGGTACGAGACATTTGAAACTTGAAAGAGTGATTTAATTTGTAGTTTTATTGCCAGTCTGCCTGCCCCATCATTAACTCATTCCAGAGACTGTGGTATTGGTGCTGTGGTCTTGGAGTTATTGCTCTGCTTCGCGGTGATCAAATTTGGAGTGGTTAGCTGAAACAGTGTTGCCCATTCAAGACTTAAGACTCTGCTAAGAAGAGGCAAACATTTACCAAAATCATTGAAATTTACTCACAAAGGATTTCGTTTATCAAACATTAAACATTTTAAATGTAAAAAAATGCAATGTGACTTTAAAATCATTAAACATTTATTTGGAGGGGAAAACCGAATCCTTTGGCTGTTAGAAGGTGTCTGTTTGTGACTATAGATCAAGATTAGGAGGAGCGTTTCCTGACCTTAGAATTTTTTTTTTCGGAAGAGTTGAAATTCTCGAAGTCTGCACCAAGTCACTGGCTATGGTTTACGGAGCAGCACTTCCACAGCTTATGGGCACTTCCAGAGCAACAACACTAAATTTCAACACATAAAACCCTGAAATGCCAAAATCATGAAATTTACAAAATCCAGAACAGCATAGTCCATGGAAATCAAAAAAGTCCGAGAACAAGGTTTGAGGGGCATGTTGAACCCAAAAAACACGCTTACTAAAGTTCATTGCGGGCTTGGGAATCAATGCTGCGTTTGGATGATGCAAGCTCCCACTATACTAAGTTTGTAAGCACCAGTTTCGGGATTTTAGACATTTGGTGGTTTTCCCTTTTCGAAGTTTTAGGTACTGTATGTATGGATTGTGGTCCCCTAGGCGTAGTGGGCAAGTGCGTCGACCCACGCGAAGAACCCGGACGGGACACCTCGCACTTTTCAGGGCATCACCTCTTTTGAGTTGCTGACAACACTTAAAGAGTATCAATTGTCAATGAAAAGCTTCTCAAATCTTGCCGTTCGGTGTCAGCAAAAGACTGTAGTGTCCTTCTACTAGTGAGAGAACAGTGGCACGCACAATACGAGTAGTTATTGTAGAAGCTAGGCTCTGGTCCCTCGTGGGCTGTTGAGCCATTTAATTTTTACTATTATGGGATTGAATTGGAAGACATTAAGGTCGTGCTAACGACGATCATGCCCAAAGTGGGCGGTGATAGATTTCTGGTTCCTTCTCGTTTACACAGTTGCCGCAGAGATCATTCGACGAAACACTTAGTATACATGCGTCTTCGCCAAGCAGGTATTGCTTCCAAAGGATCACATTCAAGTGATCTTACATGGAGCGAGAGCTATACCTGATGGCTGAATCATGAAGTTACGAATCTTAAAATATCGAAATCGCAGAAGGCACAAATGCCGTGAAACGTTATCCAAACAATGAGAACCATCTTCCATCTCAGAGGAGTAGGTAAATGAAGAAGACACTGTTTCCCTGCCGGTCCATTTGTTGCTCTAGACGTGGGATTTGAACGAAGTTTTGATGTACCGAAAATAATTTCAAGAAATTCTCATTGAAACTCTGGTCCTCATGATCAACAAGCTGTAGCAACTTTCTCGCAAGGCTATCTTCAAGCGGCTTTTATATCACTTGGTTCTAAGTCCGGGCTATGTGGTGAATTCCAAAGAACCTCCCAACCCAACCCCCGGACCATGTGACATGTGACTATCGACGTATGTGATGGAAGAGAACGCATCGACCGCTTCGTATTGCGATGACAGTATACGATCGAATTAAGAACTAATAATGCCAATCCGACCAAACCTAAAGCGATACTTTCCTAGCAATCAATCCTGGCTTAGAAACTGCTTGTGCTGCCTATTTGTCATTCGAACACCAGCAGGCACGGAAGACGTCAAAGGCGGCTTTTCAGCGAATCTTTCTTTTCAGCGGATCTTTCTGTGATTCTGTCTTTCTCTGAGAATGTCTGTTCAAAAAAGCAACTTATGAAATTGTAAGTAAGCAAAAATAAAAAACACTCATCTCACCAACTGTGACAAGGTCGTTGAGTCTTACCTGCAAAGAAAAACAAGAAAAGACAACGTTTAATAAAATGATCAAATTTGAACTTATTCTCTCAATTAATTTCAAAATTCTTCAAAAACACACTTTTCTCACGTCCACCTTCATACAGCATTTCGATAACAATAACCTCTTCATATCTTTCATAGTGCCTGATATCCTTATTTGCATCTAAAGACCAACAGAACAGACATAACTGATTACACCAACAGCAACGCAAGTCATTTGAAAGGGCACCCCCGGGGTCATTACAAATCGATTTAAATATTTGAACAAGAATTCGATTTTGTAACAAACACACATTCCAACACACGCATGCAACGATCAATAAATTGTCTGTGCGGCGGGCGTATTTTGAGACGAACACGCGCCAAAGGGCAGAGTTAATTCATTGTAGGGACTTTGTAAATAGAAGGGGAGAAACATGCGTTCTATTGACTTTGGGTGTTGCGTTAGATGGGCGGAATGTTTGCTGTTGGAAACATGAGTTCATAAAGAAAAATCAATAATCTTTTTTTTTGTTCAAAATTGAGGAGAGGTGTAAGCACTGCAGTCCTGAGCGGTCAAATTTTGAAAAAATAGTGGAGTTGTAGATTGCGTGAGTTGGATTTTAGAGGGATTTTCGGTAGTTTTTGTTGAGAAAACTTGGTTTCCAAGCTTCAATTGATACTTCTTAAAATAGTTTGAATATGTTCCACTCGAAGGAGCGAAAAACCTTGGACACTTGTGATGTTTTCTAAGTCAAAAACGCGATTTTCGAAAATTTAAAAACCTTATGATTTTTGACATCATTAAAACAAGCTCGATTCATGTAAATCCTGAAATTTTTCAAAGTTTTTTAAGTCAGAAACGCTATTTTTGAAAATTGAAAAATAATTTTGAACTGTAAAAAACTTCAAACAATCATATTTCACCAGACAAATATAAGAGCAGCAGAGTTCAGGACTCAACGAAGATTGACCACGTCCAGCTGTGACTAAAGCAAACAACAAGTTTGGCTTCAATCAAAAACTTTTGACTCAAAGATGTCAAAAATTCTGGCCGTTTCTGAAGTTTTTCAAGTTTTTCAAGTTAGAAACCTTACGCAATGTGATCGCATGTCGACACAGGCATATGTAGAAGGACTTTCTGCAGAAGACAACCTCCGCAAGTTATCATCCTCTCTTGTACACACACAAACATATTCCAAAACCCCGAAATTACCAGCGTCTGGTTCCACAAATTAATTCCTGCAACCATGCAGCGAATAACTACTTGTGCGGCTTAGCTTTCACAGCGACAAATAATTCAATTAAATGCGATTATACTTGGTCTGCCTAAGCGGTGGATTCCTTGCGCACAGCCCCTGCCCAGCACTACCCCGAAACAGACGGAGTATCCTGGGAGCGGTGAAGTACGAGATGCATGTTGTTGCGACCGCAGAACGCGAATACCCTTCCGCCCCATTCCCCACCACGAGTCGGCTTTAATTGAGCGAACTAATCCGCAGCCACAAACCGTGTACGTCGTGTGTTCGCCGCGCCAAGTGTAGGCCCAATAAATCGGATTACCCCATCTCCCCCCATTGGGAAACGGTATTTAATTGGTTTTTAATTTCGCGGTTGCATCATCGTCTGCAAAAAAAAAATCACAAATCTCCCACAAACAACATCCATGTCGCAAGCGCGCGGCGCGCACTTCACTCCCAGATGCAAATTTACACACACCGCAGAGCGCCGAATATTAGGACAAACCACGGCCGACACCGGCCAAAATAAAAGCGAAAACAATTCACCCGCCAGAAGCTGCAATAACCGCGCAACGGCAGAGAATTAAATTTTCTGCGAGAAAAATACAATCACGACTCTGCGTCTGCGGTGAGAAATGCGCGCAAAAAAACAAACAGTCGGAAAAAGATGAGCACACGACCGAAGGAAAAGCAATTAAATTTTGCGTTCAGAGTCAACCGCTCACCTTGAGCGCGGCGGCGGCTGGGTTATGCAACAATCTCTCGAGATGGCTCCATAAAGGGTGGCAGAGGCTGCGGCAAAAAATTGGGTTTACAGGAGCATCCCGAAATGTAGATGAAAACGGATATTTACAAGCACACACACGGCAACCGCTACTAAGCACAGGATCTGCTTCCGGGCTGGGCGAATCTGGGTGAAGTCTGCTAAAAGAGAGTTTTGCTTGTTTTTTTTTGTTGGAAGCCGTTTAGGAATTTATTTTGGCTGTTCCTTGTGTAACAACTGGTGAACCATATAAAGCGGTGTGTGGGTGGTGGGTGATGGGGTTGAACGCAACCAGATGGCGGACGGTTTTATGCGCCACGCAAATGGCGAGCTGACCGTAAAACGAAAATAGGGAAATAGGAATGTGCAAATGTGGGCTAATGTGGCGTAGGGTGATGTTGGGCATGTTTGGGCGGACGCGAACAAGCCGGAAGACGGCATTTGCTCACGTGGAAATTTTCGGAGGTTTGTGAGATGCACTCTGGATAACAGATGACTGCAGAATGTGGTGCGCGGAATTGGGGCTTAGTTTTGGGTTTTGAAAACCGCTATATGTAATCTGTTTCAGTGGGAAGAGAATTTAAGCGCTTGCGCTTGTAAGAATCGGGAGGAATCTCCGCTCTGAATGTATGGTGGCTTTGGGACTTTGCACTTTGTGAGGGTTTTTCTAGATTTCTTCGCCACTATTTTGACTGAATCTGTCCAAAAGTCATTTCTGAATCTTCAAATTTCGGCGAGTCTTCAAATCTGAGTCATTGGGACAAAGCGAAAGAGGATGACCCAGGGTAAGGTGGCACACACAAGTGGAGAAGGACCTCAATTAACTTGGAGTGCACAACTGGCAGTAGTTGACGAAAGATCGTGCTGGCTGGAGAGGCATGTTGGTAGAGGCCCAAGTTCATTCCGGACTGTCGCGCCACAAGAAGAAAAAGAAGTGACAATTTAGATTATTTTTGGAAAATAGATGGTCCATGGAAGGAGATTTGTGAATGACAGATGAACGGGATTTTGAAACCTAAGATATCGAAAATTTTAGAACTCGAAGAAGTTAACATTTCAGAAGAGCCCAAAAACCTAAATATTTAAAATCCCCAAAAGCCAAAATTCCAAAACTGTAAAACTTTAAAAAACCGCGGAAATTGTGAAAAATGCCATTATGTTAATTCCGACCGCTTTCCAAAGATGTAGCCAATTGTTCGTTCGGTTTCTGAAATTTTGATATTTCGTCATTTTGGATCTTCGTGATTTCAGACTTCGGGAATTTGTCTTTGATTCTTCTGGGTTCACATCTCGTAGTGTTTGAAGTGACAACCCTTAAAGATGCAAGCGATATTTTTTGAACGATTGTCGGACATAAAGATTTTTCGGTGACATTTTCAAGGCGGGGAAATCCCTCATAGTGGACGCATTGCTCATCTTTGAACGTTCAACTCTCCCTTGTCGTCAATAAACTTAAAAAAATGTTTGTTTTCTTCAGTTGTTCACTCCCCACAGCCACATATGGGGTCACAAAAGGATGTGTCGTGGTGCCTGTTCGTTTTCATAAAAAACTTTGCAACTCACGTTTTCATATTTCCTGCTGTTTCAAAATTTCCAAAGTGTCTAGTAGGGTAAGGTTAGACTATTGTGAATCGATGCGGCACCCTACAAGCCTTGACGTACCTTGGCTTGAGCAGCTAAGACTAATTTTTGAACTATTTGAAATTAAGGCGGTGTAAGATGTTAACGTCACTCAGAGGAGAAACGCGATTGGGGCTTGGTCGTGATACCACTGCTCACAAACATGGATGGTGATCGCTTCTTCCTCATTCACATATTCTCCGCAGACGTTGTTAAAAGAAGCTCCTAGGTAATGTCCGGCATTAACTCCTGCGACCAAGCAAACACTCAGAGTGTCTGATGCGATTATCAATTGGAAGCGTTTGAGACACGCCCCAGCCCATGACTTGACACTCGACGACAGTTTCAGATTTGCTTCTGTTTATCGGATAGATCTCGTCCACCTCCAATATGAGCTTCCAAGTGTCGAGAGGATCTAAGACGACGGAGGGATCTTGAGCCGGTGCTTTCGTGGAAGACGACAACTTTAGACTTCACACCGCTTTAGGTCATTTCGCATCGGTCTTCCAGGCGGAAACTTTTGCGATCTTAATGGCCACCAACTATATTGTAAAGAACAGGTGGAAGCGGCAGCGACAGCCAAGCTGTGCTTAAAACCTTACTCAACCCTTTAACCACTTCCAAGATAGTCCAGGAATTCAAGTCTTCCCTTAATTTTGTCGGCAAACTGAATCTGTCGACTGAATTGTCATCATGGGAAACGAGGTTGCTGATGAACTAGCCAGGCAAGGCTCTAAAGAGACATTCGTCCTTGGGACCTTGGGACTACCCGCTTCCTTGCTTAGGACCTCCGTCATCGGTTGGATCTCCCAACAACGCAACCAGAGATGGCATGACTCTCCAGGATGCAGGTCGACCAAGTACATGCTCCCGAATGTCAGCAAGAAATTCGAGGATTGTACAAACGGGACACTTTACCTTCGCTAAGCACCTAAGTCAACTTGGACTTAGTGATGACACCCTTTGTGACGCCTGTGGAGAAGGTGCAGACACTTCAGAGCACTTCCTCTGTCGCGCCTTTACTCGTATCATGTAGCGGCTGTTTGGCGCTGATGTGGTGGGAGCTGAAAACTTAAACTCTTTATTACAAAAGAGCCTGGTGATCTTTCTTCGGAAAACCAGAAAACGAGAGTAAACAAAGGTTACGCCTTATTGTAGTGGTCAGCGAGTGACGGTACCAGTCTTGGAGTCTGAGCGCTCCAGTGCAGTGTTTCCCAACCTCAAAAAAAAGTGTCCAGAGGCATTCCTCAGCAGTTTTGCTCCTGTAACAGAGACACATGTAGCTTGGGCTAGTTTGGCTAGATCGGCGGGTTTATACTTGCCTTTAGCATTTTTCCGTCCTTTCACTACAATCTTTTATGAAGTCTCACAGGGTCCTGTACAAAGTGGTATACTGTTAATAAAATAGGGTCTAAGTGAGTCTTCTTTTCACTTTATTCTAAGCACAGTAAGATGCATACCTCACATGTTTCCCCTCTGCTGCAAATTCGTTTCCACACAAGAACATCAATTTTTGATAGAATGCCACAAGGTTCCCCTTTCTCACCTGTTTGTTGAACATTTACTCCTCAAAACCAATCATTTCAACAAGAGTTCCACAAGTTTGGCCGATAGTTCCCGTTTTTTGAGAATAGTAGTGGTCAGCGAGTGAAGGAAACTTGGACGTTACTAAAAGCGGGTGAGGAAGAAGCCTTTTTTTTAAGAGAAACGTTCTGCGTGAGATGTTTGGTCCTGTTTGCGATGATGGCGTTTGGAGGAGAAGATTCAACGGTGAACTTCAAAGGCTGTACGGCGGCATAACCCTGGTCCAGCGTCTTCGGATACAACGCTGAAGATGGCTGGGTCATGTAGAGCGTATGAACACCCCTGTTCCGGCCAGAAAAGTCTTCGAATCCGTTGGGGACAACGCCATTGGGACAACGCAACAAAGGACGGTCTAGGTTGAGATGACGCACCCAAGTGGAGAAGGACCTTCACTAACTTGGACTGAGCAATTGCAGGCAGCTGTCGAGAGATCGTCCTAGCTGGAGAGGCATGTTGGTTGAGGCCATGGAAAGAAGGAGAAGAAGTGGTCAACAAGTGCAAATTTTTGCAGGTTCTTACTTCGTTGCCATTGAAACTTTTTCTTTCAACTTCTTCCTCATGAGGTTCTGTTAGATTGTCCCTTGATACCAATTTAGAATAAATATTGAATTCCTTTCTTTTAACCCGGGGCTCCACAAGATTGCTCATTTGAGAGGCTTTTTAGGGAAACCAAAAATTTGACTATGGAGTCCCACGAGGGTGACTTCTTATGCCTGCTCTTTTTCTTCACTTCATTCTTTTTAGAAACATTTATAAAGGATGTTAAAAATTTGGAATTTGCTACAAAACAGACATGATATAGCCAAAATCAGAATCTCTCAAGAATGTTTTAAAGGAAGTTCATCAACGTTGCCAGTTGGTGCCTCCAATTCAGCAGAAGAACACTCAGTCGAACAATGTGATGAGTGGAGACCGTATAGTTGTCGCTGCCTGCTTATACCGTGAGTCAGTTTTTAGTCTTTTCACACTTTTGGGATTATCAAGTCAAAAATGGGGAAAAATGAAATAAACTCAAACAAATAGGCGTCGCGTTTACTGTTTAAGGAATTCATATTTTACAGTGGTGGATAAGTGGATAAGTGAAGTTCCACAAGGTTACCCCACAGTACCTGTTCTTTTATCCAATTGTTACACAACATGCCCGTCTCTCATGTGTGGCGTTGCCCGATGTTGCCTCAAAGAACCTGACCTCCTAGCAGAAAATTATTCATCGTCCATAACCCCCTGCGGAGAGCACACAAGGTTGCCCTCTGGTACCTGCTCCCAAGAGCCTCCACTTCTCCCCATCTGCTAAATGTCCCAGACATGAGCACTTCCTATTGAGACATTAAGAAGAATTATGCAAAGAGGATATGCCTTCAGGTATGCAACCGAGCACCAGCAGCACAGGACCAACAACCACGACCTTATCTAATGCCTTTGCTCTTGAACCGCTCGAACAGCTCGTCGACAAGTGTGGTTAAGCCAAAAGGATACACTTCATTTGTAGTTGCCGGTACAATCACTGTTTGTGCTGCTCTCCTACCCTAAGGACAGTCCACCGCCGCACAACCAGCAGCCCTCTCAGACATGTTATTACAGCAACTGCTTTCTGGGTTAGTCAGTTGGTGGGGCAATGCGACGGTGGAGGGAATGAGGGACTGCCACAGCATTTATATGTGACGTGGAATACATTTTCCGACATAAAGTTCAAAGATGTGTCACGTTCATCCTTTTCAGTTGCGCTCTACAAATACATATCCCAACATCTGCCCTCCGGATGGGGTGAATTTACATCCACCACCGATGTTGAGGTGTAGGTGGCCCCCCTCGTGCACATGTGTGACAAAGGTTAGGGCTACAGGATCAGTGCTGACTGTATTCAAGCGTATCACCGCAGACGTTATCGCAAAGTGCATGCGGAACGAGGGTGTATTCAATCTTTTTCCTTTCTCTGCACAAAACTGCTGGATGCTTTCGTAATTTGGATGGATTTGCATTCAGGTAAATGGAATACGAACAGATTTGTGTCACTGTTCAGTGGACATTTGATGTGCGCAAGAAGGGGTTGTTTTCGAAGGAAGTGCTTCTTCTTTAAAGCATTTTGGGTGTCTATTCATTTGAAATGGAATTTGACAGCAGCAGCAGCATGACTTGAATCTGACGCCATCCTTAAACAAACAGAGGGCGTGAGTGCTTTTTGAAGTATTTGTATTTTTTCTCTGAATGAATGGGGAATTGAGGTGAGGTTTAGGCTCGCTTGTAGTCACTTGGTGGTGGCGTGGTGAAGGGGGATGAGCGGAATATCCATCGATGAAACGATTCTTCTTTTTGGAAAAATCAAGGAGACCTTGAGGGCGGTGTACGGTGACCCTTCTCCTTTGATGAGGAGCGTCAAAAATTGGTGCCACGAATTTCAACGTAGTCGCACGTCTGTTTTTCTTTTTTGAGCCATACCCAGATGCATGAGACGCATCCACCGTAAAGGATAAATTGACAAAAATCCCCAACCGCCGATTGAAAGTGCAAAACTGTGAAAGAGACCTGAGACAGCTTGTATCTCAAAGCACTGCGTGTGTCATATCCTGCATGAAATACAGGGCATGACAGAGTTGTTTGCGGACTTCAAACAACAAACGCAACAGTGGCATCACCACAGAGCAGGCTTTGACGCTGTTCTGGATCATGACGTCTACCCTTCTCCAAATGTCTGTGACTGGCGGTTTGATCCCTGACATAACTTGCGCTGGACCGTCTGGATCATCAATGCCTGGATGTCAGTGCCTTCGTTTACATGTACCTCAATCTCCTAGTTGTCGGTTATATCCCTGTGCCCTAGCACCAAGCCAAGAGCTTCAATAAATTCACAATAGTTGGTGACTAAGTATGACTTGACTTGTATCCGCCTGCCGGTCAAAAAAAGTGACACTCCAATAATCTCCTTACTCCTCGTGCTCCTCAAAATTTCCTCCCACTCGTGACCTAGACTTCACGTCGCTACACACGTGCGTCCTCAACCTCGATTATGGCAAGTCTTTGTGTTTAATTTATTGCGCTGAATATCCGTATCCGGCAGATGTGAATCAAAACTTCAATCACGTTCCATCAAGCTTCCGTGCAAATGGCCGGAAAAGCAAAATTTTTTCTCTACCTCTCTGCTCAAACAAAAATTAGCATGCCAACATCGAACTTTAGCCCCTTCCCCCTCCCCCCCTAACCCAACCCTTCTTGTTCATCACAAAATGTCGTTTGTCAAGAATGCATTCAGCAACTACAACAGCAACTGAAACTGAAGTGGATAGTTGGAGACGTCGCCGCCGCCGCAGCCGCAGCCGCATTGCAGTCATCGTCGTCTTCTGACATTAAGATCCTCACCATCCATCTGCCGGTGGCCGCGATGTGTATCTATGAGCTTGAGTGCTGTTTATGTAAAATAATAATTAATAGCGCCTTCAGATCACATCGCGATGCACACTGAATTGCATCGCATCGCGTATGGCATCTGGCTAATTGAGGAAGTAACCTGTTGCCGACGCGATCAGGCGGTGCTGCATACGATCACGATCACACACCGAGCTGAAAGCATACGACGATTCTAGTGGAAAAACCGAGACAATTGTTGGACTATGTCAGTCGATTGGAATTGCAGTGTCTTTGAGACTGAGTGCTGCGAAGGAGAGATCACTTGTCCGATCGGTGTGTGGTTAGGGGTGACGGCGAACTGAATACTTGACAGGCGTTAAGAGCTCACTGAGATCAGCTGAAAGTGAGCTTTGTTTGTGCCAATCATTGTGCCAGTCGCTAAAAGCGACTCCAAGTGACCGTCACAATCGAAACATTCGAGTTTGGGGTCAAAATCAAGAAGAAATCAGCAGGAACGGGATTGATCCTGGCCCACGATCATCGCAAGATCGGATTTAGAAAAAATTATCGGATCCAAGGACTGAGGCCCAATTTTTGACGCTCTCGATGAAGATGTCGCACAGAGGTAGTGGCGCACATAGGAAAGTGTGAGCGCTATCGGAGGCATCTCGGGACTGATCGTGTTGGCGGCAAGTGGTGAATACTTGAGGCACAGATCCACTTTGAACGAGGACAACAATCTTGCAGACTTTTGGATTCCATAACCTCCTACCGGACTGATCTTCTCACCAAGGAATCAAGTCTCAAATGGAATGTGTCACAAAATGCAGTCGACCCCCATGAAGATCGCAAAGATCAAGCCAAAACCTCACTATCAATGCAGCCACCACACACCCAGTGATCTTCAGCACCATATGAGAACAACTTGACCCCGTTTTTGGGGGAAAACTCCATCTAATCTTTCAGTCGTGAACAAATGCCTGGCTTCCTCGAAACCTCACCGAGCCACCATTCCAGGGCAGTCATTGAAGCCGTTCAAGTACCTCGCCAAACTGGTATCGCCGCCATAATTAAACCGAATTAGACGTGATCGTGAGACCATTCTAACCAAGCAGTGATCTGTGATCGTTAATAAATGCCAACACTCCACGCTGGATTGTGTGACTAACCTTCCCACACTACCACCGGCTCAGTCCAAAACGTGATTTATTTGTATCATTCGTCGCATTTAGATGCACAACGCCATGGCCGGCGAAAGAAAGGCAACAACAACAGAAGCCAGCAGCCAGTACAGAAAAAAAAACAAAAATGTGCAGTCGCATGTATTCTGGTTGCGCTTCGATTCATTTCGGTTCCATTTGGCTGACATTTGTAAACGCGATCGGGCCACGATCGAGTCGCGATCGCGTGTACAATTCGCGGTGCCATACCAAAGAGAGACGCGACCAGGGTTAGGGCCGGCATAGTGCATTTCGTCATCGGCCAGACACGCATGCGAGTGTATGTGTGTGTGTTAGGCGTACGCGAAATGCCTGTCGCCATTTCTAGGGTGTGGTAACACTCCTTTTTGCTTCTTTCTTGGGTCTCTCTCGCACTCTTTCGCTCAATCTTTCAAGAAATTCTGGTTTGGTCGTGCAAAACAATTGAGTCATCCACCGGTCACGATGCGATGGTAGTGTGAGGTGGGGTCATAAGGAGAATTATGTCACCCAGCGCTGAATTTACCGAAAGATGAACAGTTGAGTGGTGGTTGCGTTGCAACTTAAATGCGGTTAAGATGGTGGTTCACCTTAAAATTTTACTTTTGTTTGACATTTGCGAGATTTTGCGTCCATGTGAAGGGGAAAGTTTGGCGGAGGGTGTTTCGTTAAGTTTGGTTAGAGTGCTGTCAGGTGCCATGAAGTTGTGTTGGAATTGCGCAGACACAAAAAATTGAGCATTTGAGGGCCGACGGAGTCAATGAGCTTCGTTAAGTTTTCTTGAGACGTCGTCAAGTGACAGAAAAATTAGGGCTGAATGTTTTCATTTGGGTTTTGAACATTTATTTAGATTTTGTCGTCATCAGTTAAAATATTGGAGTACTGATTGATCGGATTTTGTCGGATTGAGTATTCGTTAAGCTTCGTTAAGACATCTTTAAATGGTGCTAGAAAGTTTTGGGAAACATGTGCGGAAAGAGATGATCGGCGCTTATTAGAAAAAACATTTTTGGAAATTGTTGTCCTTTTCAAAAAGTGTGGATACCGTAAAGATGGAATCTTCGTTAAATATTGTCAAGTCCTTATGGAATTGCTGAAAAAGGTGCCGAACAGACCCAAAGGGCTTATGAATTTCTGTCATATTGAGATTTCCAACAGCTTAAATAAATTTTCACCGGGATTCGATAAGATGTCCTGGAATGGCATATAAAGGACTAAATGCTGAAAAATGCTGATGGATGTTTTTTGAACGGAGAATCATTCGTACAGTTTATTCAAAGCATTAGTAAGTAGAGTCGATACGATTTGTTGAAAGACTGAATTCTTTCCAAACTACTTTCGTTAACATGAAACGTGAACTTTATTCAAAAGGCCTTCAAGTAGCACAAGAACTATGCAGATGCGTGACTGAGGTCGATTTAAGTCAATTGTATGCCCCTTGACCAAGATCACAGAAAATGCGTGACAAACGCGAAGCCAACTCCCAACCGCAACTCAGTAGAGTTGAACTTTTTCACAGAACCAGTCTTTCCAGGTCGTCGTCACTGCATCACCTCTGAAAACAAACATCCAAATCACCAATGGAAAATTATTCTAGAAAGCCGGCGAAATTTCCCCATCACCAAAAACATTTCCACACGCCAGCGAGCAAGTATGACTCCACGATTTAACCGTCAAATGTCAAAGCTATCTGGTCACACCAGTCCAACCGAACCTCGGCTCACACCGCCGAGGCCCCCCAAACGACTATGCCAGCGACGAAGCCAAAGCCAAAGCCCAAGCCGACAACTAGTCAAGTCCCGCGCGCCACATCTGTGTGTGCGTGCAGATACTTGACTTTCAAAGCCAAGCTCCGGCGAATTGTGCCTCTACACCCAACCTGGCTCCATGGTCCCCACACTCCGACCCCTCAGCGCACAACCGCACACCAGGCAGAGCAACAGAGACCCATGGCGAACGCGCAAGCGAGATGCAACACAATAATTGTAGCGCGTAGGTATGTTGTAAATAAATACGCGACCGCAATCACTTTGGTCGTTCGGGACGGAGATCTCGGTGCCAGGCACCGACCGGTTTAATTTTTAGCTCGTTATCAACCGGTAGATGAACTGTAAAGAAGAGAATAGAGTTAATTGCAGACAATGGATACGGAGGCGCGAAGGAGCGAGCGAGACCGAAGGCCTGCACACAGTCATACGCGGCGGCGTGCGCTGGTTGTGTGTGTGTTGAGAGAAAATGGAGGAGCACCGAGAAGCAATAGAAAACAATAACACCTCAGGACTGCAGCGATTGACAAGATGAAACGGCGTGGCAAGGGAAAAGATACACACGGCTACCCGGAGTGAGGGGAGGTGAAAGGTGAAAATAGACGCGGTGTCGTGAAACTACAAATTTTGCATTTTCCACACGGCGAGCGGATGAATGTCAGGCTTAGCTGCGCCAACACACCCAGCAGCAGGCTCCTCAGGTGGGTGGACGCGCCTCTGTGTGTGTGTGTGTTGGACGAGGAGCGGGTCTGTAGAAAGATGCCCACGGAATGAGAAATGTCATATTTAGAGACTTGGTGTCATTCGGAGCAGTCAGCAGGGGGCGGGGGAGGGGGGCGGAAATGCTGAATTCAAATCTTGATCCCTCGGGTGACCTATGAATGCGCTCAGTTCGGGCCACCGGACGGCAACGGAGACAACGTCCATTGTTTCTGTTTTTTTTCATTTTCTCCATTTTTCATTTTGGCGCAATGTGAAATCTCCACGACGCCATCGCTTGTGTGTGTGTGAAACGCTGTGAACCAGTGAATGAACTTACTTTCTTCTCTTGCGATTGTTTACGTAATTCAGTGAGGATTTGTTGCTGTTCTGCGCCTCTTTTCTGTTGCAAAATGTCTACCGCAATGCCCCGGCCTGGGGATGGGAGAGTCACCGTAAATGTGACTTGCTCTGCGAAATCGGTACCAAGTTGAACTCACTCGTAACAAGACGGAATGTCGTGTCTCCCACGCTCTCCGGTCGCTCCTTATTAAGTGGAGTACATTAGGGTTGCGTAATTAGGCCGTTATTATCTTAAATACCCTAACAAAAGGCACACGAGAGCGATGGTAGGGGGAGGGGGGAGGGGGAGAGCGGGGTCGTAGCAACAATTGTGGGTAAGCATTTAATCGTGGGAGGAATCAAAGTATGGATTTACAGTTCCGTTAGCTGAATGAAATTCGTTATGTAAGTGAAGTGCTAATGAGTGTTAAGTGTCACTAATTCATAGTGGCGGTGGCAACGTTGTCGTTGCCGTTGATTGACAGTGGGAATGTGTGCTTGAGTGGAAGGGTTGTGGAGGTTTTAAGCAGTTTTGTGATAATTTCTGATGATGAATATGATGGAAGAAGTGGCGGAACCATTTGCCAAGTTTATGGAACCGTTAAGTTTATACAAATGCCGTTTAGTGCTTTAACCTGTCAGCCTTGTATCGGAAGGTGTTAACTTGTGACTGGGCGACTGAGATACCGCTGCCTTTCATAGCTGAAGGTCCTATTATCTTAAAGTCTGTTATCTTTCAGTTTTAGGTCCCCGAACACTTTATCTTTACACCGAGGATTCTGTTTTCCTCTCCTTCGCGAACTAAGTGTCTTGGATTCGGAGACCCTCTTTGCTAGTGTAGTGGTATGGTCGAGACTGTGCAGTTAAGAGATTTCTGGCATTAGACTGCATCCAAATCTTGATACAGCTCGTATAGTTGGCAGTTATGTCATCTCTTCCATTCATCTTCCTCGCAGACGGGATCAGAATAAATTTTTTTTCGAAGGTACCAAGCCCTGTTGTCTTACTTATCGTCCAGCTTTCGGCTTCATATAACAAATCACACAATAAGTCTCGGGACATAAGGCGGGCGCCACTAACAAAAAAATTAATATTAAATGAATAATTGTTGTTAGTGGCGCCCCCTATATGTCCCGGACTCTGTTAGCAGATCTTCTCGAATAAGTGTTTTTTAGAGCATGATTTTAGCCAGTTTGAGCTGTGTTGTCTTGACAAACTGAAGAAGCACCTGGCGATTCTACCTCGAATCTCCACTAGGTTGTCATTCGTGAAGTTCGCAAATAGACAAATTGACTACCTCATATTTTTAGCTGTGGATAATAAGGTCTGGACACAAAACATTGCTTTGCCTCTCCCTCATCAACCCCTTATGTATCTATTTGGGTCAGAGAAAAAAAGGCTTTCCTTTTAAAAGGTTTCTCAAGGGAAATGATTAACCCCAACTTAGAAGACGTAAGCTTTCTTAACATTCGAGGGCGCATCAAACCAGTGACGTAGTACGAAATTACCTGAATTTAAGGCGAGAATTTCTAAGGTTTTTAGTCTGGGAATCGAACATAGACCTTTGGCATGTTGCTCTTATCTATCTACGGCGACCACGAATGCATTCATTGGCATCTGGAAAACTTTCGTTATTCAAGCCAGCTCTAATCGTTTATCGACTAAGGCTGCTACAGTGTATCAAACATCCGAAAATGAATTAACTTCGTGATTGAAACAATGCCGGATTTCATCCGAAGCAACCGCATCTTCACTGATGGATCGAAGACAGAATACGGCATGGGAATGGCAATCTTCTGTGAGGCACTCGGCTTACTGACTATTCCAGTGTCCTTCAAACAAATTTCTTGTCCAAAAAATAATGAACTCACGTTTCGCCATTGAGTTTGAAAGCCTTCGAAACCACCTCGATATTGTCTTGCGTATTAAATAACACACCTAGACGACAAGATTCAAGGATATCTGAATCAAAATGGACGAGAGCTGTGTTCTGCTTGCAACAACATGTGATACCGTCTCATCAAAACCCCAACGAATCAGGGCGACTAGTGCAGGTCGCTGCAGTGATGCTATTTATAAGATTTTACTGACGTTGTGTTAGGCTAAATTAGGTAAAGATGGCTAATGATGACAAATTTTATCATCCATCTACGAGACGAATGGCACAGACACGAAAATTTGAGGCTTCCTCTAGAATCATCCAAAAATTCTTCCCGTTACCGCCTACGACAACTTGTTTCCCTTGAACTTCTGGAGATCTTCTGGTTGGTTCATCATAGAGGTACATCCATCTAGACGAATACAGGAAGAGGCAAAGATTCCTTTCTTCTTAAACTACAGCCGAGGTCGTAGTCTGAAGAGCCTAAGCTAACAACCTTTCATTTGTGCACGGCACCACCTTTTGGACTCATTGGCAATTGTAAATTTCGGAGTCGACAATAAACTCTCCGCCTAGTCTACCCACAACACGGTTAGTTGCCGAAAAGGCTTATTAAGCTTGTGGTCTGTGGGAACATTTAAATTTTATTCCTAGACAAAGATCACCAAATCCTTCTTCATTCGTTGACTTAGCCACCTGGTGCGAATATCCCCTTCATAGCGACTTTCGAGGCGTTCCTTGGATGCATTTCCATCAGGTAGGTGACCGTTCGGCAGACCCAGGGCAAGGTCGTTGCATCACATCCATAAACTCGCCTGGTTGCGCTTGGGAATAGCTCTTGAAGAGTTAGCGCCAATGATGGAGGATCGAGCAACATGGAGGCCTCTCTGTAGTGGAACATAAAAGAAGATGATGATGATGATTGCGACAATGATGTCTAAATCCTTCTTCATCTTCAGCACAGCAGCTCCTGCAGAGCTCATTGTCTGGGACGTCAAACCATTTCAGACAGAGACACAACAACTTCGAAGGCAATAAAGTGTTCACCCCGTCTGATGTAGTTCAACAAGGCTTTGATCGCAACTCCCTAGAGATACCGCGGGTGTCCTTATTTCTCTAACCGTTTGCCATCTCGACGATATCCGCCACACTCGTTTGCAGCAATGACGTAAGATCGAATCAAGTGGACAGCATCCTTAAGAATTTCTTTCTTTTCAAAATTTAGTTATAATCTTACCCTCCAAGCTCCTTGGATAATCACTTAAGTGCCCGTTATGACGTTCCAACGTAATTGATTACAGTGCCAAGCACTCAAGTCGCTGGAAAAAGGACGAGAACTTTGCAAGAAGATTAGTGCCAACTTCTCCTTATCCTCCCTAACTTAGGTGTACTTCAAAAAGAAAACACCAGTGTCTTCAGCACTCCCTCCACGGTGAACTTTTCCCGTAAAAGAACTGAACTCCAGTGCGCCGCACCCGCTCCAATCGACATCTCAATCAGCACTCTCACTGCATGCACTGAAAAACGCAAACGCTTGAAGACAACCCATTTAAGCCTCTTACCGCATTCCATTAAGGAAATTTCTAAACACCATCGATTTTCCCCCACACACCACTGGTCATGCGTCCACTCCACTCATCTGTCTGTCTGTCGGCCCGTCGGCACAAGCCACAAACGTGTTTTTCCACCTCGCCTCTAGATCTGGACAAATGCTAATGCATCCGCATACACCTGCACCGTCGGATCTGTATAAACCACTTGCGTCTAGTTTGAGGCGGAACAGTTCTAAGTCCGCGCCAAAAAAAAACTTGTTCAGCACTCGAATCCTGTCACGCTGACAGATGCATTCACCCCGCATCGCGATCATTGGCCAAAAAAATGTAAAACGGGGAAAAACTGACGCCTATGGTGAATGCGATGCTGCCACCGATGCATGCACTGGAACAATTGTCCCGCATCCTAGGATGGATTCGGCTTCGGATTAGGTTTCGATGTGGTAATTGTGAAAAATTGCATTCCACAGTGGCGAACTCCCGCAGAGTGAGTGTACAGCTCGGTGGATGGCCCACACGGGTAAAGTCCATTATTGATGGCATCCTCAAGTGATTACAATTTATATCGCCCTCCCCACCCCTCGTCCCGGCGCGTCAACGTCAGTTGAACGGTTGGTTGGTTGCTTGGATGGACGGGCATGAGGGGTGTAGTCGGTCGTGGTTACACAACTGCGACAAACTTCAAAACGGGTCTCCCTCCCCCGACCGGCAGCCAGTGACTGTCGACCCTCGTCACTCTGATGCTCTGGTATTCAGTCAGTGTCTTCTGGTTGCTGTTGTTGTTGCCGCGTTCGTATTGTCCTCGTTTGTTGTAATCGAATGACCTCAAGTGTGGTGGAATCTAGCACCACTTAGGACGGTGTGCTGGCGGCTGGCCTGTTACATGTGCTAACCAGCCAACCGACAACAACGACGACGACCGTTGAACTAAATTGATCGCCTAACACAATCAGGAAGTCTCAATCTCCCTCGCAGTTGTGTGGCGTGTATCTATGAGATGTGCCAGCCTCCCCCACCTCCACTCGCACACACCGCCCGCCTCGCTCGCTCGCTCGCTTGCTCCGTCTCTCCGCACAAGACGCTATTATGTTTGATAGAGTAATAAAACTAATAACGGTTCTATTGCTGATACCATTGTGTCGTCGTCATCATTGTGTAACGCTTCGCCTTTCATTATTCAGACATGACCAGGCCACTGCCGACGTCGTAGTCGTTGGAGGACGTACGTACATACGCAGAGCGTACTCTGCGCTTCAATCTGGGCTACACCCGTGCGTGTTCCTTTCAAAACTAATTTAATAAGTTTTCGGTTGGTGAAAGGCCGTAGCGTATATGCGAAGATACTCTCGTATAAATCAATTCACGACCGCCTGGGAGTTCCGCTGCCGATCCGTCAGCATGGTGGCGAACATCTATAGCCGACTGATGGGAAACGATACTTTTTTCGATTTTCTCGGAGGTGATTTGGCGGAGGCGCTGGGAATTGGTCGGAGGCTATTGCAGTGGTCAGACATGTGAACGTAACCGCAATGGCCGGAGTGTTGTGCAGAATGGTAAGCTCAAGCAGATGGCATTTTGGGCAATTACGTGGTCACTGCAGATGCAGAGGCTGTGTGGGAAATTAGATTTGGAATGACGACAATTGCGTTGTGCCTTACAAGGTTGAGTGCTGTTGGATGTGGGGACTGCCTTAAGAGGAGCGCTTCCAATCTCCGTCACTAGAAATTCAAGTTTGAGTTGATGCGCGGATAAGCGGCTAGTGCAAACGTATTCCCATGAAGAGTTTCACGGTAACTTACTATTCCCACAGATTGCCTGACACTGATGGAAAAATTAAAATTTTCGGAAAACGAAGTCTGTTATGTTTGAAATGCAGGCTGAGGCGCGGTTTTGTTTTCCGAGTAGATTGAAAAATTTGGAGCCACCCAAATAAGCGCAATGTAAGTTAATCAAGCTCAACAGTTGCGTAGTCAAGCGCTGTGGTCAATTGAATTACATTTGGCACTCACAAAGGACCACAGCAGGAAAACGATTTCCCTCCAAATTTAGGCTCCCTTCTCTGTAGAGACACTTCCAAGCCATCAACTGAACCTCAAGTTTCTAAAGATCTGATACACCGTTTCATTTGACAGATCATCTGACACCTGGTGAAAGACGCAATTTTACAATTTTCCTGGTTCCTGGTAGCCATACCCATGATATTTAAATTTCTTACAAATGCAAGGATCGCTCGGGTTGGATATGCATCCAAGCCGAAAATTTCATAAAAATTGCTTCTTAGGTTCCGAAGACATGAAGAGTGTGCTTCACTGTTTGGAAACGAAACCTTAAAATCCGAAAAATGTACTTGCTACGTCACTCAATCACTAATGGCCAAAAAATGGGACAGTAACTAGAAATGATTGTTATTTTAAATTGTCTTCGAATCTGAGCCATGGGAACAACGCAACAGAGGATGGGCTAGGCTAAGGTGGCGCACAGAAGTGGAGAAACTTGCGGAAGATCGTGCTGGCTGGAGAGGCATGTTGGTTGAGGCCCAGGTCCACCACGGACTGTAGCGCCGCAAGGAGAAGAAGAAGAAGAAGACTTTAAATTGTAATACTTTGTATACTGTTCATTGATCCAACTAGGTGTTTTGTAGCGGACGCTTGGATATGTTGTTATTCCTTACAGAATGCCGTCTGATAGTCATTTCTTGAAATAAGGGCTTTCTTCCACACTACTATTGAAAA
Organism: Eristalinus sepulchralis; assembly: GCA_944738645.1. Lineage (NCBI taxonomy): Eukaryota > Metazoa > Arthropoda > Insecta > Diptera > Syrphidae > Eristalinus > Eristalinus sepulchralis. The sequence goes on from OX122884.1 coordinate 48,214,689, forward strand.
AAGACCAAGACCAAGACCTATGGGACTTAAAAATTAAAAATTCCTATGTTCCAAATGGACTTCTGGTTCTACGCCGTGGCGTAGTGGGTAAGTGCATCGACCTCCACACCGTAAGTCCAGGCTCGACGCCCGGACTGAACACCTCGGATTTTTAACTGCACAACCTCTTTCGAGTTGCTGACAACACTCAAAGAGTGGTAATTGTCTATGAGAAGTTTCTAAAAGCTCGCCGTTCAGAGTCGGCAAACTAAACAGTAACTTATACTCGTGAGAAGGCAGTAGCACGCACAGCACAAGCAGTTGTTGTAGCCCTTGTGGGCTGTCTTAATTGTTATTTTTAAATGGACTTCTATAATGCTTGCTGCGTGTGTTGGATAGATTTCATGTATTAGTATTACACATGGTGGTAACCCAATTTTTTTCCTTGGTTTGGGAGCTGTAAGAATTAACTTATTCAGATTTGGTTAAGGTCCCTTGAATGAAATGAAGAGAATCAACACCATTTGCCGCCATTACACCTTACAGCTTTATGTTTTCACCCCAGTACTCAACTGTCGATCCAAGGCATTTCTTTCCCTTCTCCACACAAAATGACGAAAATTTTGAACTTGGATTCGTCACAAATAAATCACTTGGGTCCTAAACTCATCCAGTTTTTGTACGTATTCCTTAGTGTACTTCAGTCTCTGCATTGTCCTTTTCTTAGGTTTTTTTTGTTTACTATCCGGTACTTGCTATATACCATTATGTGCTTCATTTGCCACATTGATGGCTGCAGAGAAACAAAAGTGTTGGGTGTGGCATTTTCTGTGGTGGTATAAATTTGAGTATGTTCTATAGACTCTCCAAACACTGTACTGTGTTGCAAGCCGTAGTAATGGCCATTTGTGTAGCACTATCCTGACTGAAGAGGATTAATGTATTGCTGAAAGATGTCTTCATCATCATGGACTGAACGGCAGCGCAAAAGGTCCTTCGAATCAGTCTAACTAATATCAAAGGCAATCATTGAATGCTACGTATCTCTAGACGAGATAGCACAAAAAATCTATGGGTTTTAGCCCATAAACACATTCCAGGGAAGTGCAGAGCTGTAGAATTAGTCGGATGTGCTACAAATTTGCTCTCACTTCAGAAGAGTAAGCATGTAGGAATTCTTCTCGCCAGATGTAAGTTCAAATTCCACCTGAACGCGATTACTTGATCAAGTAGAGATGATCTAGTCTTGCCCTCGTTGAAATCTGAAACACCCCAGACTGAGCCAAGCGTTCAAGAGATCGAACGACATGGTTCAGATTGTGTAAGGAATAATCGGACAATATTTGATCTACGAGCACGCTTGTAGACTAGATGTTCACTGGAATGGACGAAAAACAATCAGAAACCGTCCTTCTTCATCGGCTTTGCATTAACTAGGCGGTTGAATGCTTCAGAAATAAATACTTGGGCAACTACTTGGGCTTGCGCGAAGGCAGTACCATGCTTCCAACCGATTTGTTGATAATCCTTATCGGCTCTTAAGAATTTTACTCGTAACTGAAGGGTGATTTTTTAGCTTTTATCTTTTCGGCAACACTGGTTTAAACAGCTGACGCACGTTTCGTGTTTTGTTTCACTGTCAAACACCTTCAGTTTGGTCTATAATTTACGCTTGCAAATTATTGAATTTTTTTTATCAAAATGCGTTCTCTGTTAAGAAAGTTCATCGCGCGCTTCTTCCATTTTTTTTTGGCTCAATGGGTACGTAAATAAGCAGAATTGTCGATTCTGGAGTGAATATCAGTCAAAAGCATTGAAAGAGCTACCAATGCATCCAGGAAGAGTCACAGTTTGGTGTGGTTTATGAGCTGGTGGCATCATTGGACCGTACTTTTTCAAAGATGATGCGAATCGTAACGTAACTGTGAATAATAGGCGCTACCGTGAGATGATATCTAACTTTTTTTTGCCCAAAATGCAAGAGCCTGACTTGCGTGACATGTGGTTTCAATAAGACGGTGCCACGTGCCACACAACACACGCAACAATGGACTTATTGAGAGGCGAGTTCGGTGAACATTTTATTTCACGTTCGCTGCCGCCTAGATCGTGCGACTTAACGCCTTAAGACTGTTTTTTTGTGGGACCATGTTAAAGCTTATGTCTATACAGATAAGCCCGCTTCAATTGACGCATTGGAAGACAACATTGAAGCATTTATTCGTCTGATACCGGCCGAAATGTTGGAAAGAGTATGTCAAAATTGGACTAAGCGGATGGACCATTTGAGGCGCAGTCAAGGTCAACATTTGCATTAAATAATCTTCAAATATTAAATTATGTGGACCGTACTAACGATTCAAATAAAGATTTCATGTATTTTATGAATTTTGTGTTTTTTTTTTAAACTTTCCTATAGCTTTCAAAAAAATCACCCTTTAGTTGTAAGTTAATTCCAGCCAACTTGGGAATGGCAACCCAACAATAGTTATGCACAGGATTAAGTGTACTCCCATAAGCCACCTCTACCTACCCACCCAACCAAGTTCAAATTTTAAAGTAGTCATTTTTATTTTTTGATGTTCTTGCATGCGAAACTGGCAACAACTTCTGCAGTAGCTCCAGGGATGAAGAGAAGGAAGAAGAAGCGGCTTCCATCTCTTCTGGTCATGTGAAACCATATCCAGATGAAGAAAAGTCAATTGGGGAACATCTTTGACAAGTTGAACGGAGCAAGCATCAGAGACTCTAAATGGTGTAGGTTATAGGGAAAGGAGATCCTTGAGATGTGTGGAGCCACAATGGGCCCAACTCGGTCCAAGTGAGGTTGCAATTTCTTAAGCCCGTGACTGTCTTCCAATAATTGAGTGGCACTATAGCCCACAATGGATCAGGGCCCAGCTTCTACAGCAACTACTCGTGTTGTCCATGCTACTGTTCTCTTACAAGTAGAAGGGACCTACAGTCTTTTGCCAACTCCTAACGGCGAGATTTTGGATTTGGATTGGAGCTCTTTGAGTGTTGTCAGCACCTCGAAAGAGGTGTTGCCGTGAAAAATCCGAGGTGCTCAGTCCGGGAATCGAACGTGGACCTACGGCGTGTGGGTTGATGCACTTACCCACTGCGCCACGGCGACCATAACTGTCCTAAAAAATCGTCTTGTTACAACTTAAGGTGATGAATTGTTTAAAATCGCACAGAAGTGTATTCAGCTATCAATGTTTAAAATGTTACACACAAAAATATTTTTTTTTAAAAAGTATAATAAAAGTTAAATTTAAATAAAAACAAATATTTTAAAATATTTCATAACATACCTGATTGTAATGGACGAATTTGTGTTGGTCTCTCAGCGGTCGCTACATAGCATCCAAGATTATTTAAGGCGACAATGGCTATTACAACTACACACAAACTGATATCATTTATTCTATACAGATACTTTCCCATTGCTCCTGCCGGGAATGTTCTCGACCTGGATCCACTGAAGATGGGCGGATCCATTATCGAGCGATATTGAAGGAGGGGGAGGGAAATTAGGCGGCAAAACGTACACACACCACACCACACGCGCGCACGTACAAGCCACTACCGACGGCGACAGCAGCAGCAGTACCAGTATTTCTTGCAACCAAACGAATGAAAAATTACGTTCGCCACTTTTCGATAATCCCCGTGCCGCTCCCTCAAACAAAACCAAAAACAAAAACAAACGAACAAACAGATAAATAAATACTTAAACCGACGACCGTGTTTTCGTTGTTTTGTTTAAAATTAATTTTCAATTTTTGATTTATTTTTAAATTTAAGAATTAATTCACTTCCTGCGCACTTGAAATAAATCACCAGCTAGATACGCCAAAAACTGAGCATATCACTCGCGGTATTTTCTCTTCTTCCTTCCTCTGAATTTATATCCTTCGAACCGAACGAAAAAAAATGAAAAAAAAAAATAAAAAACTAAGGAGTAGGGACAAGAACTGCCGAATCGAAGACCGCCGTGAGCAGAAAACACCGCTCTTCAGCCACCCACTTCCGCGGTGTTAGTTGTGCGGACGCGTGTCTTTTGTATCTGCAAAGAGAAGAAGAAAAGGAAAAAAAATGAAAGACTGAATAGATACTTGAGCATTTGTCGTCGTCGCAGATAATGTGTCATTCAAAATTGAGGCTGAGTGTAGTGTGAGGGATCAGTGTTTTGTGTATCTTCCTAATGTAGGCGTCCATTCAATCAATTTAATTGAATGCGGGAACATTGCAAATGGCTGGTTTGTGTACATTGGAGATGCAGTGACACGGCTAATGACTTCCTCCTTCATCGCTCGTGAGCTCGTGATGTAAGTGGAGACAATGCCGAAGGCATGTGGGACGCGACAATGAAGTACCAATTCTGCGAAGCGAACACTTATCTAACGCTCCTCACAGGTTGTTGTGGCTTTAGTTTACGTGCACGCGACACGTGCTTGAGGGTTTCGCCGGAATGACGTGGTCGAGAAAGCCTTTATTCGGAGAAACCCAAACCTCATGCAGCCGCCACTACACAAAAATACACATTTTTCGTCGATTGTCGTCAAAGGCATCACCCGCAGACTTAAACTGAAAATCTCACCCATGCATCCGCGCGACTGTCATATCCACACGACACGTGCAAAAAACAAAATCACTTGCATAACCCAGCGCCACCCAATCCATCAGCCCGTCAGGTAACGACCCCACCCACTCCCAAACAGCACCCAACCCGTTCACGGAAATTGAACATGAACTTTGGGAACGACTGACTTGCACACAGTACGTGACGTAAGTCCGACCACAGGTTGGGCATTTTTTTTCTTTCTTTCTTTCTGACAAAATTTTCCGCCAAATCATTTCGTTTCGAAAATGTCAACAGAAGCGCGGACCGAAAAACACAGTCAACCGACAAATTTCAAATGTATGCCAATAGGTGAGCAAAATGATGACGGTTACGGTTCTGTAAGGGGCTGTCAACGATTACATCACTGGATACGCTTCAGTGGCTGTGAAATGTGATTCTGTGCTACTTTTTTGCAACTTTTTGTGTCGAGCTGGAAGTTGAGCTAATTAATTGAAAATTTCGATGTGAAGGCAAAGTGTTTACGAGGGTACTTGACTTTTTTTTAGTCACACTCGCCGCGATGCGTGGGGCGACGGTGAGGGATTGTCGCTGTAATTTGATGGGGTTCAAAGAGGAAATTTTGATTTAAGGACGCTTTTGAGAAATTTTTACATTTTTCACATGTGACGTCGAACTTATGTTCACTCTGGCCGCATAAGTCTGAGTACAAGGCAAAAAATGGGAAACATACAACACAGAGAACAAAATTTTGATTTTTTTGATTTCTTAGTCAAACAATTTCTTAACGGAATTTGTGGGCATCAATCAATTTTTTTTCAAAAAAGGAGGAAAGTCAAACCATCAAATGTCTGACTGCATGATATCGGGTAGAATTCATCGTGGGGTTTGATTTTCAATAGGAATTTTTTGACAGATTAACCGTGGCTGCTGTCAAAATGCTTTGTCATTTTTGTTCCCTAGCCCTTGGCAAGCCATCAGGGAAAGTTTAACACCACAACAGCGTCTCCAAATTGTTCCGCTGTATTAAGAAAATTAGCATTTTGTGAGAAATGCTTTTCGTGCGCCTTGAGGACCCCATGTTAACTGATATATTACTACGAGTAGGAGTTGTCGATTCGTTTTCATTCTCAACAGCTCGACTTTGGGAAGTCAATAGTCTTGCGCTGAAATGAACATGTCCAAGAATTAAAACTAGGCGTCACAATCGAGGAACTCATCACTCAATAAGCCCCGAGACTGACATATAGGAGTTGCCACTACCAAAAAATCCATCTTATTGTTAGGAAGGAAAAATATTCAAATGATACCAGTCAAATTTTCATGACAATCCGATTTTGAGGTTACAAATTAAAGTGCTTTAAGTGGCGCTATTTTTGCGAATTTCAAAACAATAGAAAAGACAGAATTTCGTGTGTTGATTATTCATAGCTTTCTGATGGGAACAAAATACCGTGCAAGCTCAGCAATGGCTTGAGAAGTGTTACAGGGACTCTGCTCAATCAAAAGCAACTATTTGTCGGTGGTATGCTCACTTTAAGTGGTCACCGTGGCGTAGTGGATATGTGCGTCCACCCACACGGTCTAGGTTCGATTTCCGGACGGGACACCTCGCTCTTTTCACGGTATCACCACTTTCGACTTGTTGACAACACTCAAAGATTGTCAATCGTCTATGAAAAGCTTCTCAAATTTCGCCGTTCGGAATCGGCAAAAAACTGTAGGTCCCTTCTTTTCGTGAGAGAACAGTAGCACGCACAACACGTGTAGTCCCCTGTGGACTGTTATGCCAGTCAGTTATTAGGCCGACTTTAAACGTGGCCCTACAGACATCAACGATGCTAAATGCTCTGGAAGGTCAATTGAGGTGATTTCGCGAAATTGTCAAAATGGAACATAAAGTCGTTTTGAACGTAGATAACATCTTAAAGATATCAGTGTGTAGACTGTTTTGCAGTCGTTGATTCGGCTACTAAGGTTTTGCAACATTTGGCCATGAGAAAGCTGATTTCGAAATGGGTGCCGCGTTTGCTCACAATGGACCAAAAACAACAACGTATCGATGATTCTGAGAGCTGTTTGGAGCTGTTTCGCCAGAATAAAGAGGATTTTTTGCACAGGTATGCCATGCAAGTCTTCGAATCTGATCCATTGGGATAACGCAACAAAAAACGGCCTAGGTTAAGGCGGCGCACACAAGTGGGGAAGAATCTCAACCAACTTGAAGTGTGCACCAGGAGGCAGCTAGCAAAAGATCGTGCTGGCTGGAGATGCACGTTCGTTGAGGCCCAGGTCCACCCAGGACTAAAGCACCACAAGAAGAAGAAGGAGAGTAGTCAGTGGAGTGTAGTAAAATCGGTAGTCAGTGGAGTGGACAGCACCCGGTGAACCACGACCAAAGCGTCCAAAAACACAAACGTTGGCTGGCAAGTTTGTGGCATCTGTATTTTGAGATGCGAACGGAATTTCATTCATTGAGAAAGGAAAAAGAACTAACAGCGAATACTACATGTCTTTGTCGGTGCATTTGAAGGAACAATTGCAAAATCGGTCCCATGTGAAGAAGAAAAAAATCTCTTCCATCAAGACAATTCACCGTGTCAAAAGTCTGTGGCTACCATGGACAAATCGCACGAATTGGGCTTTAAATTGCTTCCGGACTCACCGTATTCTCCAGGTCTGTCCTCCAGCGACTTCTACCTTTTTTCAGACTTCAAAAAGACGCTCGGTGGAAAAAAATATTCCTCGAATGAGGAGGTGACCGCCGAAACTGACGCCTATTTGAGGCCAAAAAGGACGGTATCGAAATGTTAAAGCGGCGTTGGACTGAGTGTATCACTCTTGAAGGAAACTTTGTTGATGAACAAAGTCGAATTTTGTCTAGAAAATGTATTTTTGTTGGTTAGTCTCGGGACTTGTTGGGTGGTGAGTTAAATTTCCCGGCTACAGTCTTGGTCTTCTTAAGGGTAGAAAATTGGATAAAAGTTCACTAAATGCAGACACCTCACGACAAATATGAGATATTGAGTTGGGAGCTGATTGTTTTTGAGTGGTGTGTTAAGTAGGTAAGCTGGACAAGAAATCGACAAACATGCGGTTGATGGCGAAGGGTGTAGTTTTGCACTTCTTGAGTATTTTGCAGGATCCCCCAAAGTGTAAAAATCTGATCTACCGTGGGCAGTGTGGCCTGAAGTTACACTGATGAGGTCCCATCCAATTATTTCCCATTGGCTTAGGCATCCATACAAAATGCCAGAGAGGACTTGGAATGCGCTGTTGACGAAGACAGATGTCACAGTAGTTGGAGCAGTCGTAGGCTATAGGGAGCTACATGGTCGACAAATAGGTGGTGGAACGATTTATATTCTCTACGTTCTGTCGTAAAGTTTTGATCTATCGAGGACTTCCCTAGTCTTAGAAGCAGATTCAGTCTGATCCCTCATCCAAAACCATCCGAAAGTCAGTTCAGCAGATTCTTAAAGTTCACATGACTTTTGGTAATGCTTTAACACGCTCTCCATAAAAACACACAAGTCTGTGTTGAATTTCTCTGGATTTGCAATCAAATAAACACCCCCCCCCCCCCACCAATCACCCCTCACAACTCAATTTTCACATGCTATCCACACAAATTTATTCAACCATCCTCCTCAGCCCGTGCACTCATCAATCGAATGTTCTCACGTTGGATTTTCTCAAAAACACATCGAATTCAATCTGAATTTACGATGGGTAATCCATCTTTCAGCAGACACCCCTTGCGCTCAAATCCACTCTCCACCTGTTCGACGACTCCCCCTCTGCCTTATCCACTTTCAATTGCGTAAATAAGTCCGAAGAATAAAATCTTATGTTCCCCGAAAACAAAACACTCTCACACACACACACACAGCAACACAGTCTGCCGAGATACTGGAATTTATTGCCGGAGAAACGAGAGTAATACCTATCCATTAGATGCCTCGGATGAGTTGTAAAATTCGCCACGAACAATAAACCCAAGCGTAGACCGCGAAAAAAGAAAGAGCCCAACACACCAACTGCCAAAAGACGAGAAAAAACAAAAAAAAAAATGTGGACCGAGGGGGAGTTGTGGGGGGAGAAGGATACGGACTCTCTGCTACCCGATTTCGTGTGCCATTAAATTTATGTTGCCACGGAATAATTAATGGAATCGAGCGTATGGATTCTTGAATAAATTATTATATCAACGTAACGCAATTGGAAATGATTTAACTGATGAGCGCGCGGGGGAGAAGGAAGGATGATAGGGGGGAGGGGGTGGGTTTTGAAAATTAATTATCGCAGTCTCATTACTCATTAGACGAATGGTAATTTCCTTCAGAAAATATTGACACAACGGAACTGAAGGGAAGAAGGAAAACTAAAGGAGAAGCGCAACAGTGGTTTGTCGACAATGAAGATGGGTGGGGGGAGGATGCTTGGTTATTCGAGAAAAAGCAGATTTTTTGACGTTTTCATTCGGACACCGACAAATGATTGAGCTCTGTAGTTGACTGTGGTAGTCATTGTGCGAGATGATGATACAGCGACTGGTTTTGCGGTGCAGGGTCCTTTGGCGAAAATGACTGAGTAAGACATTTTACACAAAAAAGACGAAGGCTAACCCAGTGTCAAAAGAACTTAATTAACTTCTTCTATGTGCGGTGCCGAAGAAAACATTTTGAATTTTTGATAGAATCCTTGATGAATTGTCTCAGATAAGAGGGAAGCTTACAATCAACAAAATTGATACGCCACAAGGGAAGTTGTTGATATGGGCTCAACATGGGTCCAACCATGAAGCACGATGTAAAATTATGAGTCACACCTTAAGGTCAAGTTTCTTTGCCCAACTTAATTTGACATTTTTCTGTTTCAGTGTTTTACAAGCTCAATTTCGGAGAGGTACGCAATTGAACAATGCATCAAGAAAATAAGCGTGACTGGTAGTCGCTATCGCAATACAATAACGGACTTCTTGTGGGCAGAAATTGGATTGAGCATCCAACAAGATGGCGCCACTTGCGACATAGTCAACGAAACAAAGACTTTTTTGTGCAAGAAACTCAACGGCCGTGTTACCGAACTTCGTGGCGATGTGATCATGTGATTTGTCACCGTTGGACTTCTTTCCTTGAGGATATTGTTTTAGGAAATGTGAACGTGAATAGACCAAGTAAAATGAAACAGCTAACTGATCAGGCAATTCTGCACACTAACGACACTGAATCTCCATTATGCCTCAGAGTCATTGAAAATATAAATTTTCGAACAACGGTGTGCCACCAAAGTCGTGGCAAGCACTTGGGCAATATTTTGTCTCACGCATATGTGCCAGAGATCCTTTTTGTTGAATTTGCAATTTCGTTGTATTTATAATTTCTATCGTGCGTGATCGCCATGGCGTTGTGGGCAAGTGCGTCGACTCACACGCTGTAGGTTCAGGCTCGATTTCCGGACTGAGCACCTCGAATTTTTCACGGCACCACTTTTTTCGAATTGCTGACAATACTCAAAGAGTACCAATTGTCTATGAAAAGCTTCTCAAATCTCGCCATTCGGAATCGACAGAAAACTGTAGGTCCCTTCTTCTCGAGAGTGAACAGACGGGTGCCGTGAAATAACGCCGAGCGAAATAACGCCGAATTCCAGAATTCGGCGTTATTTCACTTTCATAAAGTGAAATAATGCCGAATTTTAGAATTCGGCATAATTTCACATTGACAAAGTGAAATAACGCCGAACATTGCTTGTGAAATAAAGCCGAAGCAAATGTTTCCACAATTCGGCATTATTTCGCTTTCTTAAAGCGAAACAATGCCGAATTCAGAGAAAAGGCAAAAGAATCAGTAAAGCCAACTGTACTTGTTAGAAAAACAAGTGAACTTTACCGTAATCAATGTTTGTTGATTGTAACTCGATGTGCAGTCATCTCATTAGTTGATGAACTTTGAGTGATACACATCGTTTAAATGGCAAATTTGGGTGAATCAGTATTTGTATATGAAATCTGTGAAGGTTTTAGAAAGGGAAGCGAACTTTTGTACATACCCGAAACAAAGCAACTTTATAAAATTAAATCAAAGTCTAGATTGTGTAAGAGATATACGTGTTATAAGAGTGAGTGTAATGCAAGTGCAGTTGTTGAGTTTAACAATGAAAATTTAGTTAGAGTTCCAAAGGTAAGTGCACCGCACAACCATTCGACGCAAGAAGACCTTCGCGGTAAATTAAAATTATTAAGCGAAATAAAAAATGAATGTGCAAATGTTTCGCTCAAAAGAAGTGGTATTCGCGAAGTTTTTGACGAAGTTTGTGGAAGAGGTGAAACTAGCGCGTCTGTTCAGTTTGGCAAAGTTCGGCGACAACTTATAAACATCCGAAACAGTTCGTTTCCTAAAGCCCCCACATCTGCTTCAGAGATATGTGCAATTTTTAAGAATCGAAGTGTGATACATGATTTCGGTATGTCTCGGTACAAACGTAGTGAGCCATTCTACAGGAGCGCTGTTATTGAACCGGGATTTTCTTACACTATATTTATGTCTCCGACAATTTCTGAGGAAATTCGGAAGTTACCAGACGGGAGCCAGAAAAATTATCTTCTGGACGGCACTTTTAGCGTTGTCCCATCTTGCGGATATAAACAACTTTGTTTAATCCATTTTGCTCACGACGATCATGTAATATTAAATATTATATTAAGATTTATATGCATTTAATGAAATTTTACTTGTTAGGTTTACCCGTTCATTTATATTTTAATGAGCAATAAATCGGAAAAAATGTACCTGCACGCATTTCAGTACATTGAAGCCAATTTGTTCAAATTTTGCCCAAGCTCTTTTGTCACGGATTTTGAAAAAGGCTTACGAAATGCTTTGCAGAAAATATTTCCGTCTGCCAAATATACAACCTGCTGGTTTCATTTCTGCCAAGCTATTAGAAAAAAATCATCTAAGCTGCCAGAATTCTTTGAAGGAGGCAAAGCGCCTTTATCGCAAATTTTTAGTTCTTCCTCTGTTAAAACCGATGGATATGGAATCGGCGTTTGAACTTCTGAATAACGAAGCAAAAGGTGTGCAGTTTAAAGTAAAAGGAGAGTGTATATTTAAACATTTTTTAATATACTTCAGAAAGCAGTGGATAGAAAGGGTAAGAAAAAGTCGATCTATTTAATTAAACACTTGCATAGAATTTGAGAAAATAATAGTACTCCGCCGAGAGTTTTTACTTATAATAGTTAAAATAACAGTTAAGTTCTCGACCATTCTATTTATTTCAGCATTTAAAATTTGGAAAAAATAATAGTTCGAAATTCGCGCGAATTATGAACTATTATTTTTTCAAATTCTAAATGCTGAAATAAATAGAATGGCCGAGAATTTTTATTTATAATCGTTAAAATACTATTTATATTTCTGGAAGTTGAAAATATAGTAAAAGTTCTCGGCCAATTGAAAATTGGTAAAAATATACCTTTTATATTAAAAATATTGATGAGACTTTAACCGTAACATCAAATGAATTTCTTAATTGAATGCAAACTTATATATAAGTATATATGTGTATGTTTAGGAAACTCCTTCAGCTGTATCCGTGTTCAGGTCGCATATGAGAACAACAAGCGCTGTTGAAGGGTACAATAGTCGACTAAGCCGGAAGTTGGCGAAATTTGGAAATTTTTTCAAGTTCGTAGACTGTCTTCTGGATGAAGATGTTATAAAATCTAAGGAATTTATAATGTCAATTGATGGCACATTCCAAATCTTTGAACCACCAAAGAAAAAATTCAAAGACAGGGGAAATTGAAGCGGCTTTAATTAAACTGGAAAAAAAAACGTATATCAATCCAAGACTTTCTTAACCAAATGACAAATGAAAGTAATAATTTGCTTTCTGAAGACTCGTTAATTGAAAGTGTAAGCAGTGAAGATGAAGACGATTTGAATCCAGATGATGTAGAACCGGATTATTTTAATGTTGATGATGTGTCTCTATTGTGCATTATATGTTGTAAAAATGCTCGAACTATCCTTCTACAACCTTGTAATCACTTCAAACTGTGTTTGAACTGTTATACAGGATTGTCAGACAAATATTTAAAGCTTAATAATCCAATTCTTTGTCCAATTTGCAGGCAAATTGTTCAAAGTACCACCAAAATATATTGTTAAACTCCGATATTCTTAGCTATTGTTTCCTAGATTTTCTTTTGTTTATTAGTATTGACACATTTAAGTTACTGGATAGGTATCTTAAAATCAAAATAAATAGTTTAAACTTCGTTAAATAAATAAAATGAAAACAGGATGTTGAATGGGTTTGAGTACGTGTGAATACATTCACACGGTTAATTTTCAGGGGTGGAAATCTGAAAAAAGGTAGGAATCTTTATCTGAATGTATTTATAAATGCAAAGCGAAATAAGGCCGACTCGGCGTTATTTCACTTTGTCAATGTGAAATTATGCAGAATTCTAAAATTCGGCATTATTTCACTTTATGAAAGTGAAATAACGCCGAATTCTGGAATTCGGCGTTATTTCGCTCGGCGTTATTTCACGGCACCGAACAGACGCACGCACAGCACGAGTAGTTGTTGTAGAAGCTAGACCTGGTCCCTTGTGGACCGTAGTGCCACCCAATTATTATTCATGCGTTTTCGTTGGACCACCCATTAGTTTAACAACGTCAAAAGCCAGCGACTCCCTCTAGTTGGCCCTATTCACATGCAGCCAAGGGGTGCCGAGGTTTAAAAGGGATCCGCCAAATACACGTTTCACCTACAAGATCCTCTCTGCTGCATTGTGTAAATGCCTGAATGCGAACCTCATCATCATCGTCATCTTCTTTCCATTTCCACTTAAGGGGTCACTGGGGCAATGCACGCACGAGAGATCTCCTGGCCGGTCAGTCCTCCACCATCGACTCTAACTCATCAGGAGCTATTCCTAAGCACAAACAGGTGTGTTTATGGACTTAATCCAACCACCTCACCCTAGGTCTGCCAAGCAGTAGCCTACCTGATGGAATTGCATCTAATGCACGCCTCGAAAGTCGTTATAAAGGGGACATCCGTAAAACGTGGCCAAACCAACGAAATAAAGCCTTTTCCGTTCGAAGAAAGGTGCTTATTCGTGTTTTACCCTTTCCCGGCGAGTACTCGTAACTTTCTCAACGGCACGGATAAATCTCATCTGTATTCGCGATCTTATTCTTTCGGTCATTGCCCAAATTTCGTGACGATAGGCGAGAGCTGTTGTAAAAGCCAGGCCCTGGTTTGTTATGGGCTGTAGTTCCACTCAATTATTATTATTAGATGAGAGCTGGAACAAGCACTGTCTTTAAAACTCATAACTTTGCTTTGATACCAAGCTCGACTTTCCTGATAACTGATCTACTAAGCTGTTTGAAATTTGATCCAGCCTGCTAAATCCTACAAGAAAGTTCAATGTTGCCCCTCGTATCACTCGAGAAAAAGACCCCGAGGTTATTAAACTTCTCCACCTGTTTCAATTGGACTCCACTAACATGTAGAGTGCATTGGATTGGTCATTTCTTCAGACTTGTCCACGTTCTCCATTCCAGCATCAGTACATACACCACAAACCTATCGAGCGCGCACTGGATTTCAATCTGGGAGAATGTGAGGACAACTAAGTCAGCTGCGAAGAGAAGATGACCTACCCTCAAGTCTCTTCGCCTCGGATGCAACATCCCATCTATATACATATAATGAATAGGAGAGGTGACAGGACGCAAACTTGGCGGAGCCCAGCGCCCACGGTGAAAGGCATTGAGCTACACCCGGTAACCCGAACATAGCTGCTACAGTGGGCGAAATGGAATAGAATGGCACTCAACACACCATCAATTCCATACTTCTGCAGAAGACTCGAGGGACTCGGTCGTATTTCTGTTCCAAATTAACAAAACAACTGTAGATCGGTTAAGCATACTCCCAAGCCTTGCAAGTATCATTCTTAAAGTGAATAGCTCGTTTGTTGTACTTCTGCCAGGACGAAAGTGGCAACTATTCGTCCTCCAACCTGGACTCAACCATAGATCACTGAGAACTCACTGAGGCCTTTAAGATCTAGAAAGACAAGTCAATGTGTCCTTTTCAAAATCCTTCCTTGGAAGATCTTTCGAAACCCACAAAACAATGCCAGAGACACAATTTTTCGAAATTTGCTGCTGCCATACGCGGATGGTATGAAGACGGGGCTTGGGACAGAAGCCTTTACATGGGTTCAGCTGGAAAAGAGAGCACAAAATTGACACTTCAGAAAGAGCGTCGCAATAGGCACTCAACACTTTAAAGTAGTCTAGGACCTCGTTTACCTCGGCTTCACAGTAATGGTGGGCAATGACATTAGTAATGAAATCAAACGTAGATTGAACCGCTGCTTCTTTGGACTCAAGAACTATTGAGTAGCGACGCCCTCTCTGGGATGAACAAGCTGGTCTTGATATTCTCCTAAATCAGTTCTCTCCTGCTTTGTAATGCAGAAACTTGAACACATACTAGATGAGAGTCTTTTCGAGAGCAAAGCTCTACGTACGATTTTTGGCCTCGTTTGCCTTGCTGGCACCTTGAGGAGAAGATCTAACGACGAAGATGTACAAAGGTATGCTCCGTGTCATGCCTCTTTGGTGGATAGAAAATTTAGAGCAGAAGGATACCACAGGGTCCATCCGGTGCGACTCCGAGCCATTGGTACAACAACTCAGAGGGCGCCCGAGTCTAAAATGATGCACATGATAATGAGAGGAACCCCAATCAACTTGGTGTGCGAAATTGGACACATGTGGCGGGGGGACACTTTGGTTGAGGTCCAAGAAGATGAAGAAAAAATAAAATACGACCCAAGCACGTAAACGAAAGGAGAGTGACGTGCCGACAATGGATGCGCGCATCAGAAAGATTTGCAATCATCGGTTCAGAACTTGAAACCAATCCCCATAAAGAGTAAAATTTCTTCCCACCGCCCACCATCTTCCCTCCCCCAACGTGTATTAGTTATCCCCTCAACGTATCGGGCTTAAAAATTAAATTCCTTAAGGGACGAGTTCGCAACTCAATTATTCATGAGCACTTCGCAGAGTATCTGGACTCTCGAGAATAGATAAGCGATTCGGAAGGTCATCGAGCGAAATTAGCTGCCAACCACTTCTGAGTTGGTCCGGCGAGAGAGATTCAGGACCAAATTACTGCAATCTCCAGACCGTGGCTAAAGGATTTTGAGGATGTTTTTTATGGAATAATAAATTACCCTGCCGCCGTCTTAAGGAGCGACAGATGATGATGACATTAAACAATTTCGTTGTCAACTCCTCACCTCATCAGCCCCCCCACAAAAGGTAACACCTTCTTAAATAATTTGCAGATAAAGGTCAAGTCATGAACACACACTCCCAAATCACTTAGCACTTGAGG
The DNA here is from genome assembly GCA_944738645.1 of Eristalinus sepulchralis. Taxonomy (NCBI): domain Eukaryota; kingdom Metazoa; phylum Arthropoda; class Insecta; order Diptera; family Syrphidae; genus Eristalinus; species Eristalinus sepulchralis. Next base: position 48,230,701 of record OX122884.1, read on the forward strand.
AAAAAGGTTGAAAGCCATTCCACCCATTCCAGGCGTTTTTTTTTTCTTCAAGCCAACACACTGCCCTGCCGTTGTGAAGTGGAACCGCCTCCTCGTCAAATTCATTCCACACTTTCATCAGCCATCTGAAGGGTTTCTCATTTGAGTCGAAGTGTCACCACAATTACCGCCAGCTCTCGGCACGTATTCGTTCAACTTCACCACTACCGGAGCTGCCCATCTACGGCAGGGCAGTGCCCAAATCAGATTAAGAATAAACTTTTGAATACCACCCCACCATCAACCCGCCTCGCCCCCCCCTGCTGTGGAGAACATGATAACAATCATAATGACGGACCATCATGACGATGATGATGACGGTGATGAGTGTGGCTATGCCAGGCCCTGTGCCCAGAGTCGCAGTCGCTCGCTCCACAGCGTAGAGGAGCGTCTTGTCCTCACATGACTTTCGGTTAAATTATTTAAATTTTCCAGTCACGTTTCAGTCATTGACTCGCTTTGGTACGGCTGCGGCCCCTCATTTCCATCGAGCCACACACATATTCATGGCTGCGGTTGCTGCCGCTGCGGCGGCAATGCCCCGGCCGGTGGCATCGGTTTTTCTGCGCCAAACCTTACCAACCAACCGCACGACACGCCACGGCCGATGGAGTCAATGCTTCTCCGTCTTTTTCTTCTTCTTCTTCTTCTCCATCTTTTGCGGCCGGTCTTTGCGGCTGAGACCATTTTTCTTTCGTTCCTTTTGTCTGCCTTTTCTCTCACCCCACCCCAATCGATGAAAGTAGTTTAGAGAGCGTGCATGTGTGTGTCTGGATACACTTTCACGAGAGAGCAACCGGCAAAGCGATTGATCAGCTGCGCCATCGAATGTATCTAGGCACCACTTCATTGTCATGTGACGGTGGACATCCTCATCAATTTTGATGAATTTTGCATTCGATTCGAGGACCAGCTGAGCCGCCTTGTGGCACTGCACCATCAGTCCGCTGTGAATGTGAATGACCCTGCATGAGGTGAGCCATCTTGCTGCCGCATCGCCACCGTGCGTAACTGGTATACCACCGCCCTGCCCGCCGCCTGTCTCAACAGTTCAGCAGCGGCAGTGGCTGTGCGCCGCACAAGGTGGTTCGTGAAAATGCACTTGATGTCTTAACTTTGTGTGTTTTGAATGTAAGCAGCGGAGCGTGTGGGTACATACGCCACCAATACCACCGATAACCGGTCTTCGGGGGTCATTCACTCCGCGACAAGAGTCGGAGAAAAGGAATGAAGCCAAAAAAACACCTTTTAGCGTTCAATTTGAATAGACTCTGGCATTTTTTTTCTGTTCTCTCTCTTTCTCTCGGTTTTCTTGTGGATCGGTGTCATAACTTTGCATAATGAGTGCCGCCTGAGACGGATCGAACGGTCTTAGACCGCCCCCCGCCCCAGCATTGGCGGCGCGATGATTAATGACGGACAAAACTGCATTGCGCAAGTGAGCGATGAATGCTGAGTGGAAAGTGTCAACGGTGTGTTGTCCGCCGAAGCGTTTAATTACTGAAAATGGAAACGTAAACTGTATGGGAAGACCGTTATGCGGTTGAGTGAGCGTTATGTGGACGGACAATGAAGTTGACAGTAGTTGCAGACGGGTGGTGGATGAATGGGGGATTGAAATGGTTTCTTGAAGATTTGACAAAAGTTTTGAGGTAAACCTAACGACGGGGAAGATGGAAATCCAATTCAATATCCATTGCTCTTCTCCACACGAGGCTAAGTCTTGACAAAAATATCGCATTCCCGGAATAATCCAAGGTCCTAAGCCCCCTGTTTGGGCATTCTCATGAATGTTTAATGGCAAGGATCAACTGAAATCCCATGCCAAAAATGTATGCTCACACGACATGACAAAGACATTTTTCCAGGAAATTCCAAGCCGCCTCACCCCCCGCTTAAGCAAATCTCATTCAAATACAAAAAACACCTTCTCCCGCACAGCCACTTCATCATCATCGACTGGGTGCCCTTCAAAAAGTCACACTCTCACCTGTGAGGATGTGAAAATCCTCGCCGAGGAAACCTCAACATCGCCCTCGGCTCAAATGTAATTCATATCCGGTGGAGGGGAAGGAATCCGGTGTGTGAATGTGTGTGTGTGTTGGGGAGTCCTTCGTTCACCCATATATTAAAAATGATAGATAGACACAGTTTCGGTATTCAAAGCGGTCCGGAAATAGATAGGCGGGCGGCAATTGAAGAAAATGCATCGACGAGCCCACTCCCCGGGGGGAGGGTATTTAATAAAAATTCAATTGAAGATACGGCGCATGATTGATTGTGGATTAAGATGAATGCGAGTAATTCGAAAATTTATTAGAAAATTATCTTCTTCCATTTGCTGGCGGTGTGTGGGTGGCATGTAAATCGAGATGGATGGGGTTCGGCCGGGGCCAGGCCGCACTGATTGCGAGGATAAAGTATCTCGTTTCTCTTGGCGGAGGATTTCGGGAATCCGGAATGAGGAGAATGCCAGCATAGCGAGGGTGGTGTGTCGAGTTGTGCGTTGTATGCATGAGCATGAAAGTTTCTTCAGCTACTAAATTCGGAATCTATTCTTTCACCATGAAGGGGTGGCTCCGGTATCAAGAAGGAATCGAAGCATGAGTGGAAATTCATTTTGCAATCGTGGATCGATTTTAAAACAGACAGAAAGACAAGGCTTCATGAGAAAATTTGCGTTTCGATGACCAAAAAATAAGGTTAAAGGGAAAGGCTGGCTATAGAAGATTTCTTCGTACCTTTGACGATCTTTCTCGCTGCGATAGAGTGAGAAACACGCTAGTACACGGGAGAGTCAATGTAAAGGAACTGCCTCATCGATGGTTTGATTAAGTGGCAAGGAAGTGACCATCACCAAGATTTCCTAGAAATGCCTTCAATCGAGTCCCATTTGGAAAGGGTACAGTTTGACATACGAAGGACGAGGTGGTTAGACGTTGTGACATTGTCACAGTTATGACGTTGTCACAGTTGTGACATTGTCACAGTTGTGACGTTGTTTTAGTTGTGATATTGGCTCAGTTAGGACATTATCTTAGTTGTGACTCTGTCTCAGTTGTGACTCTGTTTTAGTTGTGATATTGTCTCAGTTTTGACATTGTCTTTGTTGTGACTCTGTCTTAGTTGTGACTCTGTCTTAGTTGTGACATTGTCTTTGTTGTGACTCTGTCTTAGTTGTGCCTCTGTCTTCGTCGTGACATTGTCTCAGTTGTGACATTGGCTCAGTTGTGACATTATCTTAGTTGTGACTCTGTCTCAGTTGTGACTCTGTTTTAGTTGTGACATTGTCTTTATTGTGACTCAGACATTGTCTCAGATGTGACATTGTCTTAGTTGTGACTCTGTCTCAGTTGTGACATTGTCTTTGTTGTGACTCTGTCTCAGTTTTGACATTGTCTCAGTTGTGACTCTGTCTTAATTGTGACTCTGTCTTAGTTGTGACTCTGTCTTAGTTGTGACATTGTCTTAGTTGTGACATTGTCTCAGTTTTGACATTGTCTCAGTTGTGACTCTGTCTTAATTGTGACTCTGTCTTAGTTGTGACTCTGTCTTAGTTGTGACTCTGTCTTAGTTGTGACATTGTCTCAGTTGTGGGATTATTGCACTTGTGACATTGTCACAGTTCTGACATTATCACAGTTTGTAACACAATCACAAGTGGTAACATTGTCACAGGTTGTAGTGAAAATATCTCACGAACCGCTAACCGCAGTCTCCTTGAATCCACAAATAACAAGGTGTCCCATCCTCAGAACAAGCCAATTGCTTACGAACAATTCCAGTGAGTTTCCTATCCACATTGCTGATTATCTTCATATCCGACAACCATCTCCCTTGCTCATAATCCTGATGCCATTCAAGCCCATCGCACTTACAACCATAATCCGCTCAGCTGGATAACGGTAATTCATTCAAACCCATTCCAGCGATTTCCCGACCGAGCACAAAGCCTAAACCAATTAAACACCTTTTCCACTTCCCCCCCGCAACCCCCCTACACACCATCTCATCCCTCTCAGGCGTAGCCCTCGAGTCGAAAAGAAATCGTTCTTCACCCTTGCGGTTGGTACTCCACACTCAAATGTATGTGAGCCCCTGCGGACCCACTTCGCGGGATCTAAATCATCACCAGTTGTAAAACAAAGCGCTCACACCTCCACCGCCACTACAAATTACCAGCCAGCCCGCAGCCTTAATGAGATTCAGTCAGCTCGCCGGCAACAACCTAAGCCCCACTAAATCTTTCATAATAATCACACTTCTTTGGATTCCGGCAGGTATTTCACGTTCTTTTGCTCGCCTCGCTTCGTTCCTTGGTGTCGTCTTGCGCGAAGACCATCAAGAGAGCCACCACGCAGCAGAAATAGAAACAGATTTCAAGTCTCCTTCCTCCGTCGAGTCGTGGTCGGCGGGGCCATCGCCACCACCTATCAGCACGGTTCTTGCGCGTCGTGTTATTGAGATTTCATTCGAACTTCTGTGAAAGTTTTTCCACCTCGCCAGCGCCTCCGGGCTGCCTTCCGCACACGCAGCAACTCGACACAGGAGGCTATTGAGGTCAAATAAATGTTTTCGATGAAACTCCGATAGAACCGGCTGCTGCTCGTCGCAAGGCGGGGTGCCGCACAAACTTAGATTGTCCGGCCGTGCCTGCTTCCCTCCGATGAATAATACAGATGATGACATTGATGATGATCTGTCACTCCGGCCGGAAATTTATTAATTTCCTCCATCCTCCCGGAACGGTGGTGTCGCGGTGCGGTTGCCCGGCATCCTTGGGAAACTTTCGAAAAGCAATCGAAGAAGTTTTCGCCTAGCTTTCGTTGACATCCACCCCCCCCTTCTTCCGTCGGCCGACTGAGGTGTGTGTTCCTCGCACCAAATAGTTTCCCGAATTCCTGTCTAATGTCGTCGGGGTCCATCTTGCGGTAAAGTGAAAACGAAAACAAGAATTCCTGCGGCACTCGCACCCGAGGAGGGTCGTGCTGTGGCCACCGGTGGTGGCCCGTCGTCATCAATCAATGCCAGGGCTGCTTCCAAACGTTTAAACCGCTTAAATAGATTATTTATTTACGTGACCACCCCCCCGAGCAGACGGATGCACGGACAAATATGTTTTCGAACGAACCCGAACGCGTTAGGGGAGAGGGCAACAGCAACGACTTCGGAGGTGTCAAAGTGGCTTCTAATGCGCTTGTGAGTTCCATTAGCGTCAACTCACAGAGCGTGGGAGGGGGGGTGATGTGTGTTCCATTGTTTCTCGAGTTGAGAGCGGTTCTGGAGGTGCTGGGTTCGGTGAATGCGTGATTTGAACGGGGTGACTGAACGCGGTCGAGTTGTTGTCTTGCTCGGGGTTTGAATGATACACTTGTCATGTTTGGAGGGGGTGAAGAACTCCCTAGCATGGAGATACGGTTGTCAAATTCACTTTAAGTTCTGAGGAAGGAGTGGAGGGGACCAACTCGGTAAAGAGAAACTTGAAGGAGAAATTTGTAGGAATGGGAAAGTGTTGTCGTTGCAGGACGTTGGTGGACGTTGGCACATTTTTCTGTATATTCCCAAATTACTGCCTGTTTTAAAATAATTGTTGTCCATCTGATGTTCCAGTGGCTAGTAGTTCCATTCTTGTGTTCGATGTTCACTTGTTAGTACGTAGTTCATGAATGAAGTAAAACTTATTCTCAAATTGACCAGTCAAACACTGATTGTCGAGGATGATTGAGGGCTCGATTTGCTGGTGAAGCGACAAGCTTACAAAGGAAAGGCTAGACAGTTCGATACGGAAAGGACTGCGCAGTAAGTTGGGATAACAACAGCCGTATTGAAATCAAGCGCAGAATGACTCTCTCCAGTCGCGCTTTCTTTGGACCCAAGAAGTAATTAATTAAAAGGATACTCCCTCGAAGGATCAAGCTGGCTTATGGAATGACCATCCTTGTCCTGGTATACCGCGCAGAAAACTGAATCTTAATTAAAGAATATGGGGAAGTCCTTGGTCTTGTCGAGGGCAAAGTTTAGAGTGTGACTTCTCTGCGTTGATGTTCCCTGCAACTTCGGGGCTTACAGGGTATATGGCGTCAAACATTAAAAACAGCATCTACACTTAAAACGCTTGAGATCGATAGGCCATGGAGAGCGTATGAACAACACAGTTTCAGTCGGTAAAGTGAAATAACTTCACTTGAGTAAAGATCTCATAAAAGTGAAGTTATTTCCCATTTTTGGGGAGTGAAGTTTCTTCACCAAAAGTTTGTGAAATCATTTCCCACCAAGTTCACTTGGATAAGACCCTATACAAACCACACAGACAACTTGTGAAGTGAAATTATTTCCCACCCAAAACGTAAAATTATAACACACTTGGTGGGAAACATATTCACTTTCAAAAAGTGAAGTTTTTTAACACTTGAGTGATGTGAATGAAGTCAATTCGTCGCACTGTTTCTATCAGAATAATGTCTAAATGCAAATCAGAATGGCAACATAATAGAAGAAGTCGTTGTCAATGATGACACACACAAGTGGAGAAAGAACTGAACAAAGGTAGTGACCCAATCTTGGGGACGCGTGGCGAGAACAGGAACTATGTTAGTTAAGGTCCAGGTCCATGACGGACTGTAATGCAACCTTAAGAAACTAAAAATGGAACATTCGTTTCTTTTTCCAAAAGGTGTCCACTTTAATTATTTAATTTAACAGTCAGTTGAACTGTTTTTGCTTCTGTTGAATGCCCTTACCCTATATTGGCCTAGTTGTGGTCAAATGTTGTGGTTAATGCCATTCTCCATTGATCTTACTAGCTCCCTCTTCTGATAGAAGTCTGCGAGGAATAATTAACCACAAGGACCTCTCAAGAAGATCACAGAACGTGTGCCTTTTCCACCATTTTGAGATGACTTCATTGCCAGCAGATGGATTTTGGAGTCTTTTGCAGTTGTTCCTATAAGACTTTGAAACGTCTTATGCCCAATTTCCAGGATACATTTAGTAAACATTTTCTGAGTCTCGAATTTAGGACACTATGAAGTGAGAAAGAAATTGTCATCATAAGGACTCAGTTACCGAAGTCGCTATCGTTGTTGGGATTTGTGCAAACTGACCCTAGTTGCGATGACTTTTACAACGCCCTCATAGAATGATCTGCTCTCAGTGTGTGACATGAATGAAAAAAGCCTTGCAATGACAGCTGACCATAAAAAGCATAGCTTAGGCACCTGAATAGCCCGCACGGGTCTTAGGCTTGTACCTTCACTAGAACAGTGGATCTGCGGTTTTTTGCCGGTTCCAAATGGAAAGATTTGAGAAGCTTTCCATAGTATATTCAAATTGTTGGAGTCTTGTTAGCAGAAGAGACTATCAGCAGAAGAGACTGTCAGCTACTACACCACTGCGACTGCCAACAATTGTCGATCATGTAAACCACTTTCAAGAATGCAGTCCTACAGTAGATTGTCCATCCAAGCCTCAACTCTCAAGTCTGTCCAACAAGCAGGTTCCCTTGCCAGCTCGAGAATGCTTTTAGAAGCGCCTTCGAAATGATTCAGATTCAGTGATCCTTTTAAAATCAGATGTGTTTTCCTTCACTTCTAAATAACTCATGCATGTCGCGAATTTTGTTGGACGTTCCTCTCTAACGACTGAAAATTTAGGAGTTCATGAGTGAAAAATTACCTAAAATTTAGTACATCGAATTTTTAGTGCCCTCCAGTTCGCAGTGGTTATGTGCGGTGACTGCACAGAGAAGAGTGCAGAAAACTTGTCGGCGTACAAATGGGACACGTCACCATCGCTTAGCACCTTAGTCTGCTTAGGCTTAGTGAAGACACCCTTTCTGACGCCTATGGAGGAGGTGAAGACACTTCAGAGCACTTTCTCTGTCAATGCCCCGCCTTTGCTCGTATCAGGTGGCGGCTGACGGCTGACGTGGTGGAAGCTAGAAACTTTTACTGATTTTCAGAAGCGTCGGCTGGTTGTGCTTCAAAAAAACAAGAAACTACAGAAAATTAAGGCTGCTGCCTGGTTGTACAATGGACAAGTTTTTCAGTCTGAGCACTCCAGTGCAATGTATCCTAACTTCCAAAAAAAAAAAAAAAACATGTGCGTCGAATTCTACACATATACACAGGGCGAGGCTCATGTCCTCAGGAGCAAGCAAATCACGATTGACACTTTGGAAGCCAAAAGTACTCATGTAATAAGTCGCTATGCAGAAGTTGTCCGAAAATTGAACCTTCCGAATGAATCACCTCAAACGTAGTTGTGGTCAAAAATTTGCAAAATGTAATTTTCAAAAAGCAAATGCCATGAATTGTTCCCATAACCAATAATTAAAATTTTTAGATGACTTTCAAATTAATGTATGCCACTTTTCATTTCAAATTAAGCCTCACGATGAATCACTCTTTTTGAGCTAGCTCTCTCTTGTTTCTGATAAAAAAATGTGAAAAATTTTCTGATAAAACTTGTTAATTGAAATGGCCTCCAATAACACAATAACATGCACAGTACGTGGGGCTACTGATGAAGGTAGGTTCTGGCCGCTGGTAGACAAAATATTCCTGTTTATAGTCGACTTTTTAAAATCCTAACTCAAAAACGGTGCCAAGCACAGCGTTGCCAAAAAATGTTAGAATTCTTTCCCGTAAGCCTCAAGCGCACTTAGAAAACATCTGTGATATAAAAAAAGTCACGTTCTAAGCACATTAAGAGCTGTGTCATTTTCTAAGCACCTTAAGAGCTATGTCCATATCCAAATTAATGTCGCCACCATTTAGCCAGTGCACCTCGTTGTTGTACCTTCTTCCTGCAGATGGCATGTCACCAGCTCTACTTCAGAAACCTCAACATAAGCCAGCAACCTCTGGGAATGGAACATACCACTAACTTTAATTTAATTTCAAAGTCCACTGCAAACTTTAGTGACTCTAAAATGGGCAGAAATAAAAACTATTTTCACATCCCTTCAGTGAACTCAAAAACAACCACCATTCTCATTTCCAAAGCACTTAGGAGAGCATATTTTTTGCTTGTCTTCAAATCTGCATTAAATCAACAACAGACACAAGGTGAAGCTCACTAATGCACTCGGCACACTCGTCGCACACGGAATTCATTCCACGGCCACACGTCCAAGTTGTTAGTTTTAATTCCTCAAATCGTCCAGAGTCCTTTTTCCTTCTGTGACACCAGTGAAAAAATGCATGTCCATTAAACGGAATTCCTTTTCATAGAATAACCGGAACAAACAAGCTAACAAAGTGGAAATGAAAAAATAACAAATATCTCACCCGAAATGGAAATCCATTTGGGTGGCTCACGGACGTCTAATGCTATTGCGAGACACAACAGAACTTTCCTTCGGTCACACACTGGACTCTGCGCGGGGTGGGGAGGTCCAATTTTCAAAATCAAGCAAAAAAATAACGAAATCCGTCATGGAGTGGTTTCCATGGAGTATCTCTTCAAATAATTTGAAGTCGTCCTCAACAGTGCCGCACCCGAACAGAAACAACCGAAACTGGATCCGCCCATGTGGTGACGCTGTGTGTGAGTGCTGTATCCCACTGGTGCGCGTTCCGGTTTTGATGAAAGCTGCAATTATGTTCTTTAGACAAAACTTTCCATTCCCAACCCCAATGGACTATGGTGGTCGCACTAATGGCTCATCATCCCAGCTTGCGGCATTGGGTGGCGGATCGTCTGGACGACATACTCGCGCTGCAGTCGGAAGGAGCGCATGAAATAGTTTCCCATCCATCCCCGTGCATCGGATAACGAGTGACGAGTTGTGAATGATTCAATTCAAAAACTCCACGATAATGAGCTTCCCATTGTGGTGGACAAAGGGACGTGATCAAAAGGTCCTGTGTGTGCTACTCTTGGGATGAAAACTTTTGTAATTTTATGCAAATTCCTGGGGGGCAGAGGGGACGAGACTGCGAAGTAGGTTGCAAAATTTGTCGACTGTATGCTTTAAACGTGATTATTCGTATCACACCTCACGGGGAAACAATGGACGATGAGCGGTCGGAGATGTGAGTCCTTATTGGAAAATTTTTGAAAATAAAAAAATCTGACATTTTCGAAAACATTTTTGATTAACAAACTCTTCGTTTAAGAGTTGATTAATGAATTTGTTTAATTTTTGTCAAAATTTGTGACATCACAAACTTCAGACATGAGTTCTGAATAAAGCTTGTTAGACGAGTTTTTTGAACATTAAACCAAAACTGGTTATCAGGTAGGTTTCGGCAAAGAAGACGGCTCTCGAAAACTGTCCAAAGGATAATATTTTAATATTCCACAAGCTAACAAATTTGACCAGACGATGCCTTAATTACAATATTTGAGTGGCACAACAGCCCACAAAGGCCTATGTAGCATCTACAACAGCTCGTGTTGTAAGTGCTACTGTTTCCTCACGAGAAGAAGTGACCTACAGTTTTTTGCCGATTCCGAACGGCGAGATTTGAGAAGCTTTCCATAGACAATTAATACTCTTTGAGTGTTGTCAGCAACTCGAAAGAGGTGGTGCCGCGAAAAAAATGCTAGGTGTCCCGTCGGGAATCGAACCCAGACTTTCTGCGCCGCGGTCGATGCACTTACCACTGCGCCACGGCGGCCACTAAAACTTCGAACATCGCTTTCGTAACTCGCGCACACTCGGTCTAGAAAAGAACAGACGCACATTCGGCCACGGGCGCTTACTTGACGCTTCATTGTAGGGCAACCTAAATTACTCTTGCAAGACACCCGTCTACTAGCTAATCAAATTTGCAGTGATGACCGGCTGCCTGCTACAATCAATTCACAAACTGGACCCCTTCTCAAGTGGCAGCACAATTAACCAACTCTTGTCTGACACCATATATGCCGTCTCTGTTGTTGAGCTCCCTTGTATCAATCTAAGGTGATCCAAGGCATCAGTCATTATTCATCACTTACTGGCACGGTGGTCGTCCCTTTCGCACATCAAATTGTTTGAGGTCCTCCTCCACTTGACGGCCTCGTTGTTCCACTGGTTCGAATTCGAAGATCTTTTCGGCTGAAACTAAAGCCTAGCCATCTCTCCTTAGTCACTTAACAAGGCATAAGGCTAGGCTAGGTACCCGCCGCTCTTTGGAGTTCGTCGTTGAATCTCATTCTCCAGGTGCCATCAATGCAAAAAAATGACAAAAATTGCATGCAAGACTTTCCTCTCACCGAGGCTTTCAAATCAACTTTTATAACAACTGAGTCTGATCCATCTTAAAGGACATATCAGATGAAGCAAATATTTTCAAAAACTAAATGATCATGAAGACAAGTGTGACATTAATTTGCACATCAAAGTACCGCAAGCATATCGGTGAGGATTGAATGACTCGCTTTAAACTGAGAACCTTCCATGAGGTAGGATCGCCTTCTTTGTGGCTGAAGCTTGTGGAGCTGCAATTGCCGCCACTGGGTTCGCTTTTGCCCTGGCAAATTTTGCAGATGATTTGGTGCATGCGCCATCTTTGAAAACTTCTAACGGCAAGCCATACAAATCGGTTTAACTGATACATTGACAATACTCGAAAACCTTTCAAAAATATCTGTAGAGAGAAGGTGTCTCGTTGAGGACTGAGCCATTCCCCCTGAACCCATAAGTGATTTATGGGATGTGCGTTCCAAGTCAAAAATACTTAGTTTGTCACAGCCGCTAGCCCCCTGGATAACCATCACAACACCCATTGTGTGGTAAACCAATGAACTCCTCTGTCCGAGGTTTAAATATCGGGGCTACCAGTCTGTAGGTTGTGCGTGAGGCTAACTTCCTCACCACACAAAAAGAACCCGGTTCAGAGGCAACAACTGGAACCCCAAGGACTCAAACGACTTTCAGGAAACACATTCAAATGAATCTGCTTGAGGGTGCCACGTCATTTAAGGCCTCTTTTGCGAACGATAGTCATTAAAGTTTTGGACTTTAAAAATTATCCCTGAATCCGAACTTTTGATCAAACTTTAAAACTTCAAGCTCCTACGTTGGTATAAGACACAGAACTTGAAAAACACAGCAAGCACCTTAATCATGGTCAGAACAAACACGGCTGGGAACAAGTTCCAAGGCCTGTTAACGGTCCCAACTCATGTTGGACTCACAAGAACTTTTGGACCGAAAATTCAGAACTTTTAGTCTTCCACTGGTTTTTCGGTCTCTGAAATGAATTCCAAAAAAAACCCATTTCATAGCAAGCATGCCAATTTTGACTCGCCCCCTTCAAAACCCTTCCCTACACGTCCCAACCAATTAAAGCACACTCACAAGTTTGTCTTTAAGGATGAAAGAAAAAAAAACCAACAAAAGATGGATCCACAGCAAAGGACACATGATGAAGCAAAAGCAGAAGCAGAGGCAGAAGCAGAGGCAAAAACAGACAAAATATTGACTCCTCTCAATCACCGGGTTATGACAAGACAAAAGTATCCATCACTAGCGTATTCATTCCTCGCCCGCATCCATCCGCATTCAGTCCTCGGAGAAACACAGAAACAAAAAGGAAACCACCAGCAAACCAAACTTTTCTCGCAAAATCCTACAGACTGCAGAGTTCTCTGTCAAACACAAAAATCCCTTTTCCATCTCTTCTCCGGAGGCGGGGAGGACGTACCATGATGGCGGCACACTGAAGTGGTGGCATGTCACCGTTGTGCTAAGTAAACAGATTCCCAGGTAGGCCTGGCGCACAGGTGAAATGGATATCTTCCTGTTTCCATTGTTTTCCGTGTTTTGTTTCGAAATGGTCTTGTGTCTGCGCCCATAAACGAAGCGCAGCAGTTACACGCCCGGTAATCCCAATTTTCCTGTGCTTTGTGTGCGGCGCTGTGTGGTTGTGTTCCTCTTCTGCTTTGTGTCTTAGCGTTAATTTCACTTCGAAGGATTTTCGATTTGAAATGGTTTACTGTCGTTCAGTCTGAAAGGACAATCGTTTGTTTAACCAAAAAAACGGACGGTAAGCGGATGCGCTGCCGATGAGATGGTTTAAGCCCAGATGGAGTGTGCGGGACTGAGAGAAGCGGAAATTGACGAAAACAATCCCTGAAACATGAGGCGCTCACAAAAGCGACTAGTGCTCTGATTGAACAGCATGTCACCGGATAAGGGGCGGTGAAGGGAGTCCGATGTTTTCCTTTTCCTTGTGTACGGCAATCAGGGTGATTCAAAGGGAGAGATGGGGACGGTCTGAGGGTGTTGGGTGACAAGTGCGAAGTGCGGAGTGACCTCCTTGCCTGTACCTTGAAAGATTTTAGATTGAAATAATGTTACAGCCCATTTTTGAGTTGCCACTGGCAGTGGATGGAAGGCATTACAGGCCTCGGCAGCATTTGAAACTTCGGACAGTTTCTTGGATGAATGTATAGAAATCCCAAGCCCGATCTTAGACTTCAGCGTGGAGTATAGAACTGAGATTCAAGACAGGCAGCAATGCTGAATGTGGAGAACAGACCTGAATCAAAGCAAAAAGGGCATCATCGAGGTTTACACCGATGTGTCTTAAACTAGAAGCGGAAATAGGTGAAGGAATACCCTTGGAACAACTTCAAACTAAGGCAGTCTTTCAGGCTCACAGACCATTGTAGTGTTTCTCGGAGAGGCATGTTGGTTGAGGCCCAGGTCCACCCCGGACTGTAGCGCCACAAGAAGAAGAAGAAGTGTTTCTCGAGAAGAAATTATGGTTGTCCTTGAGGCCGAGGTATGATTTCCAACGGGTATGTCATCGACATCTAGATCGATAGTCGAACAGTAGGAAGGTACTCAAATCACTTATAGAGGATCTTATCAAGGTTTCAATACAAACGTAGTGTTCTGTGCTCCTGGCCACAAATTCCAAGAAACTGTGAAACAGGCAAACTAGCCATGATGGAAACCAGCTTTAGCTGAGTCCCTAGCACCAACGTTTCCGTCCCGATCGAAACTTTGAAAATAACGATCTCAGAGCTAGCGGTCAGATGCAGAAATGTTAGCCTCTACCGACAAATAAAGCAGGCGTTCCAAAGAACCACAGCCAATCCTCTGCCTGTGTCCTTACTGAATATGGCCTACCAACCCGTACAGGGTCTGCTTTAGCCGATGTATGGATGAAAAGGATAAGAAATGTTAGTTCAGGTCAGAGCGACTGGTTGTTACTGGGAAACAACACTTAGGCCGCCAATGGGCACATTCTGATACCACGCGAATAGATGTCCTCTAAGACCACTGTGAGCACGCTTCATAGGTGTTCATGTGTCCCACGCCTAAGTCTGTCTTTCTTTCTTGCTGAAGAAGCTTGACAGTCGCAGAGGAGAAGAGAGACGAACTCTACCTTGTCCTCGATCCTGGTGCCCCTGCAGAAATCATTGTAAGGGATACTGAGTCTGGGAGCTTATGATCTAATGCTGCAGTGGCCTGTTAAATTGTCGTGTATAGTCCACAGATGCATTTTGACTGAACTGACGCGGTAAAGAGAGCTTTTGGAATTGAGGTTTTGGCACTCTGACCGCCTCTTTTTTTGTGCCCTCTGTGGTGTGTTGAGGAGGTGTTTTACTGTAGCGAAGAAGGACGAATGAGAATGAGAGACGGGGAAGGAGGAGGAAAGAGGAGGAAGGTGAAGGAAGAAGGAGGTTAGAGGAGGAAGGAGGAGGAAGGAGGAGAAAAAGGAGGAAACACGCGGAAAGGGAAGGAAGGAAGAGAAAGAATAAGAAAGAAAGAGGAGAAAGGTGAAGGAAATTGGAGGAATGAGGAGGAGAAAACACCCTCACACTTACCCTGTTTCCATGCCACAGTAATCTCCAGAAGAAAACTAACATTGAAACTTTGTTGTGTCAAGGACCAAACTGACACGTCATTCCTAGGTAGCTGTTGGATGCTAACTTTAAATCAACACAATGGATGCTCTTAATTTAAGTCAACTTATCAGATGTATAGGATGGTATCCCTTTACCTACTCAACAAGGCCCCTGAACAATGACAGGCTAGCTGACGTATCTTGCGAACACTCAACAATGTTCTACAACAGCCCATTGTCCTTCCTTCTCGCCAACTATCTACCACCAAATATATTATAAAACCAAATTTAAATCACTAATGTACGCTGATTTGAATTTCAAACAATGGAAAATCCGAATAAAACGGGAAATCTTGTCAACGGAAGAGATGAAAGTCTATCAATATTCGCACCGCGCTACGCCCGCAGCTAAGCTTGTGCTCGTTGCATACTAAGCAAGCGTGCAAGCTGCAAAAAAAGATTGAAAGTTTTGCGTCACCTGTACTTAAATGAGACATGAACGATAAGTTTGCAGCCCATATGGCAAGGGAGAGAGTTTTGTTTTTTCTTTTTTTTTTGTTTGCAGTTCTTTGCTAGAATGTTTGCGATAAACAGCTGCTTCTGATTCCCTGTGGGTCGTAAGGCTTAAGTACGAGCAAGTCATGTCATTACAAAGGGTGACTGCACTTTAAATATTGTGACTTTACTTATAAAAGTAGACTTTACTTAGAGTAGATATTCTACCCAGTCAGGAAAATGGTTTATGGAGGGTCTCAAACTGTGTGTCTTATTCTTGATGATTCAGGGCACACTGCTTTCAGTCATCCAAGCTTTCTTTCATATGAGAACACTTGGTGTTTATTACAAAGATTCAATCTTCCGTGCCTTGTCAAAACTGGAGGCGGGATTCAAGGACCCTCTTGGCTGAAACAGTTCGTTTTAGGCACGCGAAAGTAGACCTTGGATCTTTCTCTATCCCACCACATCTTCATTAATATAATTCGCCGTTATGAATGCCACATATCAATTGTAAAATTTTTCTTTCGAAGGAAAATCTGCTCCTGCTGTTTTTGTGGGCATGAGGTGGAATCGATTTATTTGCGAATGGAATTGTAGCTGGGTTTGCTTTCGTAAAATTCTAAATATTGCAGATGGTCTGGTGCATGTTTCCTACTAGAACATTGCCGCTGGTTTTGAAGAGTTCTGACGACAAGCCAACCAAATCTGCGGATTTACTCAGCATTTTCATGACTGTTGCGATGAGGAGAGTGCCACCTTATGGACTGTAGCTGGGATTTTGCTATTCCCTTCCACCCTCTCCTGATCGTGATTGTGAATAATAAAAAATTGAGTGGTACCACAGCCCACATGGGACCGGGGCCTAGGTTTTACACCAGCTACTAGTGTTGTATGTGTTACTGTTCTCTTACGAGTAGAAAGAACCTTCATTTTTTTGTCGACTCCGAACGGCGAGATTTGAGAAGCTTTTCGTAGACAATTAGAACTCTTCGAGTGCTGTCAGCAACTCGACAGAGGTGGTGCCATGAAAAATGCGAGGAGGTCAGTCTGAGAATCCAACCTGGACCTAAGGCGTGTGAGTCGACGCACTTATCCACTAGGCCATGGCAACCACCGCGTGCCCATCCCACTTCATCACCATGGAAATTCTCTGAACATCGGTATCTCAGTTAGACGTGCAATTTCGAAGAGCCACAGTGTCATCTCCTGATCATTTTTAAACTTTTCGATATCGTTGGGAGACCGCGGAATTTCCTTTGTTCTGACATAAATATTTTTTTTCCCTTCCATCTTCTACCTTGATATAATTTTCGCTCTATCCTAGTTTTTCATTGCAATGCCTTCTAACACGTTACTCAGTAAGTTCCGGGAGATATAGGGGGCGCCAGTAACAAAATTGAATCTTAAATTAATAATTTGTTAGTGGCGCCCCATATAAGTCCCGTGACTTATAGAGTGATCTGTTATGCTGCATGTTTCTTCTGCCCATACTAGACCAAGACACCACGGGTTTCGTGATTATTACAGAGGCAAACCCGTGTGTAGTGCCTGAACATTTGAACCAGAAGTCATTGAAGGATTTTTAGTTAAGCCTGGTTTAAAGTACCGCAGGCAAGCTCCAAACAATGAATCGAGGAACTGAGCTTTTATTACAAGGTTTCCTCTTAACTGCGGGCATGGGAATATTTGAAAGATGAGAACCTAGACACGAGTCCAGAAGCCAAACCTTAGGCTTCTCCAATAATTTAAAAAGCACTCTCTCCCCCGTATCCTGCTGTTTTCCAGTTTGTTTTTTTTTTTCTCCTCTTTAGCTTCCCGTAGTGACACATTGTGAGGTGAACCTAAGATTAAACCAATCATCTCCTTTGACAACCAACCAATTCTTTGCCAGTAACCGTAAGTCCTCCCATTGTTCTAATGTTCGATCACCTCCATTGACGAAGCCTTCCTCGCCAGATGGGAAAAAGTGACATCACTGAATTTCGCATGCAAAACTTTCTCGCCAGCAGCCGCCCATCAATCAACCGATTAGTGGCAACTTCATCCATCAGCTCATACCTTCCAGCACACCCAACTAACCTCAACACCGGTCAGATAGATCAGCTCAAACCTCAATCAAATAAAATTCCGCAAAAAAAAGAAAAAATTCCCACAAAGCCAAATACTTCAGCCGCAGAGACTCAATTTCGACCACACTGCCTGTGGTTTGGTGTAATACACGCCTCCCGCCTTGCTTTCCGCAACTGTACACACGATTAGTGCACTCGGCAAACCACTACAAAATTGAAAACACTAAATCCCACCCCGTATGGGAAACTACCCCCCACCCCCGACCCACTGCACACTTTCCGGCAATTTTTCATCGTAAATTGCAAAACCGCCTCTACTCAGAGGCAGCCATTTTAATCCCCTAATCGCCTTGTTAACTCGTGTAAAACTTTACCACCATAAATTCACATGCGCACCTCACATCCGCCCCCCCCCCTACGCCACCACTCACCTACAAGGTTTATGGTTAAATCATATTTTACCGTTAATTTCCCAGAACTTCTACATAAATAACAATTTAAATCCAGTAAAGCCAAAATGAATTCCATAAAATTAAACGAAAAGAATCTAAACCACCGCCATTGGCTGCGTTCAATTGAAAATATAGGAGTGTGGGGTGGGGGGCAGGGAATGGTCGTTGTCGACGCGCGAAAGTGACAGACCCTCACTTTGGCTTCCCCCGTCCCCCGCACTTCAATCAGCGTATTTCATTTTTTATTTCGCAGATTTGTTGTTGGCTGCGATGTTGTTTGTGATTGCGTTCGTCGGGTCGTACCGTGAAGGACCCAGCAGCGTGTCCTTGCCGGGCATCGTTGTGACGGTGGTGGCGTGGTTCTCTACCTGTCAGCACAAGAAAATTACCCGTGGCAGTTTGAGGATTGTTCCGACTTTATGGGCCGACATTCACCTCAATATTTCATCCCCATTTTGGGGGGGGGGATGACGATTTGGAGAATTTTCACTGGAAAAGTGAAAAACTAATTTAAATCCCGTAAAAATGTACAGGACGCAAACGGTGAACGATCAGCGCGAACGTTTCCGTCGTCGTTTCCTCGGTTGTTTGGCGTTTTTCGTTTTTTTTTTCTCTCCAGCCGCCATTCCCTGGAGGTGGCCCCCGTTGCTGGGCCATTTCGACACACAATACAATCATTTATTTATGCGTTCTTGAGGGCGTTTTGTGGGCCAAATCGACATCGTTTACTTGGACCCATTTCGGTTAATGGGGCTTCGCTGCTTTTGCCTTGAACCTGTTTGTGCGCACAATTTCAACTTCACTTCGAATCGCAGTTGCAATGTAGTCTGGAGACACCGTGGTACATCCCCATGACCACGACGATAGGTGATTACTCATGCAAACGGTTGACTGCAGTCTGGCGAAGTCTGCGAAGTACTTTCAACCGGTTCTTGGTTTGTTCTTGTGAAATAAGGAACCGTCAACAGAGTTGCTTGCCATAAAAGTTACTCAGACAGACGTGGGACTGAGGCCAACTGACAGCCAGGTACAGACCCTTTTAAGTCGTCGTCGTGGTTGCCACTACCGCCACACCGACTGGCGGTGGCGGCGTTGGTACATGAACATTTCAGTTTCTGGCACACGTCAGTGTTGCTTTTCCTGGATGACATTGATGTTCGGTTTCTCTTTTGTTTCGTGTCTCTATGATGGTCTGTTTGACAGAAGGTGTCTGTTGTGCTTAAGTGAATGCTCATCACGTGAATTTGAAGAGGAATTGACTACAACTGGGCGTTTACTTTGTTGCCATTTTTTGAGAGGGATATGATTGGGTCTTACATTCTGTTAACACACGCCTTTCGCCTTATGCGAGAAGGACTGCCCTAAAATCTATGATTAAGGAAGGGAAGACTAGGTGCCTTGAATGAAGTGAAATGATATCTTAAATGACAGTCACTGCTGCTTGACAGGGAACGAGGTTTTTTCGAACACCTCTGGGTCACACCACTCGGTTGAACTGCATCTCCTTACTGAGTCAGAGATAGTGCTGGGAAAGTACGCTGAGCAACTTTTTTGAAGTCAGTCGGGACGGTACCTTTAACGTCAACTCAGTCCGCGGTTTGACTTCATGGCAGTGTCAGGCTGAATCTAAGTTTAAGAGACCCCGAACCATCCTTTGCTCCGAAATCCAACCTTCAATCAGGTAGTTGCCAATGCTCCTGACTTCATTAGAGATTACACTAGTACTAGACAGGAAAAGTGTCGCGCATTTGACTTTGGAACAAACGGTTCATCCAATCACACAGTCACATCAGGTGTCACATGGCCGTGAAAATATTCAAACTCTGTCCAAGCAGAAATGTGAAAAAGTTGACGAAGTCTGCAAACGAATGACATGATCATTTCAATGAAGAGAAACTTGAGCGAACGTTGACGACGAACGTTTACAAAATTGACGAAAACTTGCCCAATATTTGAACTAACCTTCACGATGTCTAAATTAATGATGTTAACGTTTCAGGAATATCACAGCGCCTTCCATCTGTAAATGTTCCGAGAAAGTAGACAAAAACGAAACGATTACTGTCACAAATCCTCAATTTGTCGAATCTTAACGAAACCTAACGAAATATAAACATGACGACAGATTAGGAAATTCGGAAATCCTGGCCAATGTTTGTACAAAAATTTACGAAACTCTTTAAATCGCTTAGTGTGCGCCAACTTTTTTTCACTAAATAAAGGGGCATTCAGCGTGAGGTTCGATTTTCAATACGCGTTTTTTGACAGATCACGCGTAACTCCTCTAAAACTGCTTTATGATATTTGTTCAGTAACGTTTGGCAAATCGTTATAAAGAGACCACAACAGCTTTTCCAAATTGTTCAGCTGTATTAGGAAAATCAGAAGTGATTTTAATGCGATTCGAGGAACTTATTTAATAGACCTACTGCAACTACTATTCCCAATACCATTCTCTAACTTGAGTCCCAGGTTTTATTAGTGGATGATACTCGAGCGATTAGACCACATCCAGTATGTAGTGAAGAGAATATAGCAGCCGTAGATGAGAGTGTACGCAAAGACCGTAATGAACCAACTGGTTATCGTTGCCAGCAACCTGGCATGTTGTATTTAACAAATTGAAGTATTTTAAGTAAGGAACTCAGCCTAAAAGTCAATCACCCCCTGATCCCCTCGAATGGACAACTTATTTCAAAAAGTTTCAATATTTATGTTGAATAACACGTGTTACTTAAACTTAACGAAAGTTTGTTTTTTGAAATCAAAAATATTGCCATGGATGGGCGATATTTTAATATTTTTGTGCAGCTCTTATTCACCCAAGGACTTGATCATCCTGATGAGAGGAGTCTTATACACTGACGTATCACGTATCGTATATACACTGAATATCAATATCACCAGATTTAGTGACACTTTTTGAACACCCTTTATATCAAATTTTATGAAGCTCTTGTAGCGAAACTTGCAGAATTTTGACGAAAATTAACAGAAATGTTGACGAGACTTAACGAACATCTGTATAACTTGAAGAAACATTATGAAATTTGAAACAAAAAACGAAACTTGACGAACACTTACACAACATGATGAAATTTGCCTCGTTTCTCCACTCCCTTCCACCACCATCAAAACCCCGCTCACTGAAGAACACTTTCTCTGCACAAAAGATCACTGCGAAAGTCGTTAATTAACCTTAGAACAATAAAATTTATCTCTCCACGAGGCTTCGTTATCTACCTCTACTAATCTTCTCAATCTTTAGAGTAGGCATCATAAAAAACTTCTTCGGAGGTCATAAAACTGTCTATCCGTCCGTTCACGGCCAATTCATCTATGACGCAAAATTCTCCCAGATTGCCGCATTTATCTCGAGAAAATAAAGCAGAGTCCCTCCGGAAAGCACAACTTTTACTACTCCCACTAACTTCGCACACATCTCCCACGATATCTCAGTATCTGCACAAACAATTTCTTTATCTCATCGCTTCTCACTCAAACGAACAATTGCGATTTGAAATTAAATGAGACGCGGCTTCCAAACGAAATTTCTTCTGAAGCCTCTACACGACACCGCAGGAATGCCCTTTCAAATGTTAATTGCGCTTACCACTCTACAGCAGAATGTGTAAAGTTCAGAAATCGTAGACATTTTCGTTTTTTTTTTGTTCGAAACGAAAGCATTCCAAGCGCAGATAAACCCGCTTTAGTTAAAGTCACGTTCTGTGCAAGTAGCTGTTTGATTTATGACACTTTTACGGATTTTTATTCTCTGGCTGTGTGTGTGTGTATCTGTGTATCTAGAGTTGACAAACAAAATTCGCCAAAAGCAAGCCAATCTGACTGACATTTACTGTGTAAGTAAATATTTTGCTGCGTGCTTTCGTGCGATTCGCTTATCAGTTCAATTTGAACTCTCAGTACGATCGTGAGCGGCTGAAGGCCACGTCGGCCTAGACTTTTCGCCGTCCATTCAAGCACTGGGAACTGTCGCATTCACATCGGGCAGATTCCTGTCGTTTGAATGTGCCCATCAATCAGCGGTCAAGCTGGCATCTCTCATTCTCTAGATACAGCGATCGGATTATTCTGGTTTCGACCATACGAACACGTATGCCAAAGTATCTACGTCTTTGATCTTAACCTAAGCCCGCTTGTTGTTGTTGCAATATTTTATCATATTAATTGTAGATGATGTCACCGCCACTCATGTGAGAGGAGGCTCTCTGTAGACTGCAGAAGAGAGCCGAGCTCACTCAGAACCTGTTTATCCGGAAAAGATCAGCCGTTCCATCCCCCTGGCAAGTGGATGCTTCCAAAAGAACAGAAAACAATTGAGTAATGTGACTTGAACACAAACTGCTTCAATTTATTTCTTCTCAATTTAACTGAATGCTTAAAGCGGCCTGATGGTGGAGAGGGGTGCAGTGACCGTCCCGCGGAAGCGGTAGTGGGCGCTCATTAATAATTACAACGCACACGAGTGACAGGAAACGCGAAGCGAGTGTGTATCTATGAACATTCGGGCGATGTGGATCCAGAGGTGGCCAAAAAAAAATAAACTGACGTTGAGTGGGGATTACACAACACATTTAATTGCCGAGCGGACGTCATTCGAAATTTCACTGGCAAAAACAAAAATGAATCCCTTTGCCGACGATGTGGCTTTTAGTGGCTGCGGGGCTGCGATGAGTAGCCGGAGTACAGTAGGATGTGGAAGTTTTCATCAAGGGGGAGATGAGTGGAAAAGGGTCCTTCAAGTGTTTGATCCTTTTTGTCAAATTTGAAAAACGGAAAATTAGGTTTCCTTAAAAGCCTAAATTTCTGAACCAAAATTTTGGTGTCCAAAATCAAATTTTGAATCTCCATCTCTTATGTCTATCCTTCCTGTAGAAGTCACAGAAGTGGAGAGAAAGTAGAAATTCTCAGACACTGCCTTAGTGACTCCGAGTGGTGGACCAAAAATTCCGAAAAATGTCTTTTTCGCCGATCAAAAGGATCTGATTGATATTGAGCTGCAGAGCATCCTGCGATTCTCTACCAAGTGGTGATGATTTTCAGTCTCTTGCGATAAACAAGGACCCTCAATCCGGGCACAACGCGAGCACGATCTTTTGGCTTAAGGGGCGGTTTAGACCTCAAGGGCACCGCATTAGCCCAAAATTAGAACAATGTTCAAAATGAAAGGGTGACAATTTAGGAAAAAGGGAGCCAAGGACTCTGACAACAGAAAATGTAAACCAAGAAGAGAACTTTTTTTTTCGACTTATTCCAGGAAATAGTCCAAAATTCAGAAGATCCCAAAATCGACTTTCTGGGGAACCCTACCCATCCGCTCTAAAACGCGATATCCCGCAGAAAGCTTTACCTCCCAGCCCAACTGACAAATATTGGAATTGAATCAGTTGTGGGACCTCTTCCGCAAGACATCCATTTCAAGGCCACTACTCAGATTTCCCAATCAGTCACCTGCCAAGCAAGTGTAACTCAATCTCTAAATTCACAACCCTTTCCTCACTTAATGGCCACCCATCAAAACGTAACCCCATCGATAAAGTCCACAACTTGACACCTCTTCCCGCGTGATATTCATTCATTTCATAACGTCCATCATAAATAAGTTAAATCTTAGTTCCAGTTCCATTTTCCTCTTCCCCTTGTGGGAGCAATAAAGTTTCACGCCACGCCAAGACGCCGCGTCAAAGGGTGGCGATGGGCACTTCTCACTGCAATGCTGTATTCCTGCTTTTATGGCAACAATCTTGAGCGCATTTGTGATTGAATCTGTTTTTACGACGTTTTTATGGTTTTTCTTCTTGGTATCGATGGAATCTGTCCTCCCACTGGGGAGGTCTCCTCTGCCCCCACTCTCTCTCTCTCTCAGTCTGCTGAGGTTTACTTTGAAAATACCGCTGCTGGGGTTTGCTATAAATTTACAAACGCCACGAGTGTGCGTGTGGGTGGGGGGGGGGAACTAGTTAGAGGATTTATTTGAACCCAGATGCAGGCGGAGTAAGTCATGAGGTAGCCGTTGGCTGAAGAATGCAAGTTATCTTAAGTGAAATCTTGACAAGCTGCTGACTGCAGAGGTTAGTTGTAGTCGGGCGTTGGGAATGATGTCTCTTTCTTTCTGGTTTTAATGAGCTTTTAGACGTGTGGCGAAGATTCGGAGGGAATTGGGTGGAAGCGGTGTGACTTTGACATTTTGGGGGCTAAGATTGATGGGGAGGGTGACGCCTTTTCAAAATTGTTTGACTTTGAGAGAATTTTTTTGCAATTTCACATAAGTTTGGAGAAGTAAAAAGAAGTTCTCGATAGAAACGGGCCGGCAGGCTTGGAAGAGCCGTATTAGAGTACTTCAGACGACAGTCATAAATTAAGGGGAAATGTTCCAAAATATAGTTTACTTGGTACCAAATTTATGCCAAAAAAAGGTTTTAGACATGCCGACTCGCTGTCATCTGACTCCTGCAACATCGTTCTTGGGACGATAGTGAGTAATTCACACTTCAACACCAGAGGCACGATCTTCCAAAAGTCAGTTCAACTGCAAACAGCAAGCCGTCAATGAGGCGTTTGTTGGCATTGAAGGGGAAGTTCCTAAAATGGGTTTGGCGATAAATGAGGGAAAGACGAAGTTCATGCTGTCATCGAGGAAGCGCACACCACATCGACCTCACGGATAGAGCGTCACACTAGGCAACAGAAACTTTAAGGTAGTGAAGGACTTCGTCTACCTTGGCTCCGCGGTAAATTGGGAAAAGAACATTAGTACAGAAATCAAAATCACACTTGCCAATCGCAGCTTCATTGGGCTCAAAAGGTAATTGAGGGAAAGAGTCCTTTCACGAAGGACTGAACTGGCTTTGTACAACAACTTGACCATCCCAATCCTCCCTTAAGACACAGAAACTTGGACGCTACTTAAAGTGGATGAGGAAGCCCTTAGTCTGTTCTGCGTTCGATTTTTGGTCCTCTTTGCGTTGATGATGTCTGGAAGGTAACTCAACGACAAACTTTATGAGCTGTATGGCGACATGCGCCGGGTCAAGCGTCTTCGGATACAACGCTTAGCTGGCTAGGCCGTGTAGAGCGTATAAATATCACCGCTCCGGCCCAAATAGTCATCGAATCCTAGCCATTGGGACAACGCAACAGAGGACGGCCTAGGTTAAGGTGGCGCACATAACTGGAGAAGGACCTTAACCCACTTGGAGTGCGAGGCAGCTAGCGAAAAATCGTGCTAGCTGGAGAGGCATCTTGGTTAAGGGCCAAGTCCACTGCGAACTGTTGCGCCAGTAAGAGAAGAAAAAAAAGAATTTGTTTTCGGAACTTCTTCATGTCACAAATGGTGACCAGAGGGAAGTTCCTCTTTTCAAATGTGTGATTGCTCTGGGTTTGATACCTACTTGGCTTTCAGAAGAAATTGTAGTATCCTTTTTAGACATCAAGTCCTTTCAGCCTGAAAGGCTCTACAATGCGTCGGTAGGTTGAACGAAAAGTTCTAATTGAGGCTCCAAGAGTGAATGTTTATTTCAACTCCCTTCTTCGTCTTTGATGCGAAAGTTCGCTAAGGACCGTTTAGATGACAACGATAAGTTAGACTTCTAATCAGTTCTCGAGGATATGCTGGGTGGGAGATTCTTCTCGAAGATGCGTTCGGGTAGGGTGTCCACAGTGTTCATGGGGACAGGTGTAGGTAGGAAGCTTCCAAATCGTCGACATGTGAAGTGTTCTTAATCGAACCCTTTTGCTGGCTGCTGGCTATGTCTTCCTACTGATTCTAGGAAAGGCATAGAAAGGAGCATATTAAGTACAGCGCTTGGTGTACTTCTTAGTGAAACGCTGACGTGTAGCCGCGCCGAGCAGTGCACAGAACTTTTGATATTGTGGTTTGCAGCTTTGTCAAGAGCTCTTTTCCAAACAGGGACTCGAAGGAGGAGAACTGGTTTTACAGCTGAATTGTAGAATCCAATAGACCACATGGCAGTTACACCCAATATCGGTTAGATCGATTAGATCTCAATCACGAAAAACAAGATTTTTGTGATTGTGCTCAGATGAAGGGCTCTACCACTCAGTAGGCGAGAGTCGAATGGGAGATCCTATAACGATAATTGTTAGGTGACACTACAGCCCACAAGGGACCAGGGCCAAGCTTCTTCAGCAACTACTCGTGTTGTGCATGCTTCTCTTCTCTCAAGGGTAGAAGGGACCTACAGTTCTATGCGAACTCCGAAGGTCGAGGTTTAAGAAGCTTTTCATAAAAAATTGACACTCTTTGAGTGTTGTCGGCAACTCGAAGGAGGTGCTCTGAGAAAATACTAGGTGTCCCGCCCGGGAATGGAACTTAGACCTTCTGCGAGTGGGTCGACGCACTTACCCACTAGGCCACGGCGACCAGATCCTATATTTCTTCGAAAATGGAACCTTCTAGACCGCAGTCTTTGGTCCAGCAGTTTAGCTTGTGGATCATCGGCAGCAGTAGGGAACTTATCGAAAAACACTGAAGTGACAAATATCAGGGTTTTGTGATGGGCAAGAGAGACTACGTGGTCATTGAATGCTAACAAGAAGTGGACAAGTCTTTCCTTAAGTGCCTTCCTTTTTTAGCAAATTGAAAACAAAATCTAACTCCAACGCAGAAAATTAACAAGAATCAACTAGACAAACAAACAAACAAGCCACAAAATGTCGTACTAATCTCCGAAGACATAAACCAGTCATACAGCCATTCTGCGGACCCGTGCCTATCTTCCTTCACCGACCAAATATTGACTCAAGTTGGAATTAATGACAAGATCTCATCGCACATTCGAGATCTCTCAGGGGGGAACTTTTCACACTTCCACGTCAGGGCCAACCTGCATCACCACAACTCCGAGTGTCGACAACTGCCGGCAGTGTTCGGAGAGCGAGGCTTGCGGCAATTAAGTGAAAGCGCACTACAAACCCACAAAGACAATTATAATTGCTCATTATGCGCAATTTGAAGTTTCGCTTTGTTTCGCTATCTGCTGCGGGATTTTCTTTCTTTTGCGGAACCAACGTCAGGTCAGTGCACGTACATGTGTCACGTTTCATTGCACAGATGTGTGTGTACACAAGTAGGTCTGAGTGCAGTCAAGGCAACTGCTGCAACGGGAACATATTAAATGGTTTCAACTCAAAGCTGTCACATATTGATCTTTTCATTTAGCTGCGGCTCACCACACAATCGACGCTGCGTGTCGTGCTGTTGGCTAAACAAGCACAGGGAACACTGAAACGCAGTGCGTACATTACGTGGAATATTTTCACCAACAACGACTGCCAGACGAACGTGACAATAAGTTCAAACTTCGATGGAGCGTCGCGGCCGGGCAAAACGTGAGATGCCGGTGACAGGTTTGACGTCCGGCTTCAGGGGCTTTGTCTGCTTTTGGGACGAGACAGAGATTTAGATTTTGTCCGAAGATACGTGAAGCTCGCTCAGTTTTTGGCAACAGAGTGCAATTAAATTTTCGCCAAATTTGGTTCAAAAGTGATTTCGCTCAGAGAAGGGAGGAGATGAAGAGTTTCGCAACAAAGACGGCCGTCTTCCGCCATCCAATTACCCGCCACAACCTCAAAGCCCCCACCACATCGTCATCCCATCCACAAATGTCAGATCAACCTCTCAGCCAACCTCAACGTCCGATAACTTCACTTAAATCGTATTACAAGCGAATCTATCCCCGCCGGAACCTGCTTATCTGCCTGAAGGAATGTCCCAAAATACCGCCTACCCCCCCCCCCCTCACCTTTCCCCATCCTTCTATCGATCGCCACTGTGAGTGTTTGTATGCGACGAGATACAATCCGCAGCCAAACAAGATAGTTTACTGGTCTCCCATTAAGTACACGTCACCGGCTCATTTTGATGACATGAGCTTCCTTTCGCCTTCCGCCTACCGCCCATCATTCCGATACGTCGCGTCGTCGGCCTCATCCTTGACGGCAGAGAAAGAAATTCGAAACCGAAATTCCTATTCGTATGTGGGCGTCCCTTCTCCGTTGCGGGGGGAGGGGGGAAGGTTTGTTTGCAGTCTTTTGAAGTTATATGCCGTCTCGTGCCGCAAACACACACACACACACCTGCACACTCACAAATACATCCGCAAACACAGGTGGAAGTGCCGCTGACATCCTGTCATTGGTATGCGGGTGAGAGATACAATTACATGCCTAGGCCGGCTTTGGCTTTTCTTTCTTTCCCTTCCGTGTGTTCCTTTGGTCGTCCTTCAAGTCGGCTTGTATCTGAACGATATCCCTGCGAACGTGTGTTGGATTTTGTTGCATAATTTGACATTTTCCTCGAGAGTATTACTTTTCTTATAGATTTCTTCGCATGACTTACATCAAAACACGGGGTCGCTCGTCCTTCTGATGCCCGCCCGCCCCCACTTCGAATATATCCGCCGCTGGATGTATCCTTCGTTTGCTGGGTTCATTACTTCCTGGGTATTAAATCAAATTTAGTGAGTTTGCAAATATTTGCGTTGACAGGACGGAGCGCACAAAAAAAAAGAGAACAAGGAAAACAAGGAACACGAGGCACACGACCCCGACAATTGATAGTGTGCGTGGGCGGATGTGTGTTTATGTGCGTGCACCTTGAACCGGAATTGTGATCGTCTTTTGGCAAAAGGGTTATAAAAGTGGAATCCTCCGAAAAAGGCAGACGACGAGCGGAGAAGGAGGCAGACCAGCGAAGAGGACCTAAAGTCCTTTTTTATTGAATGGATTCAGGTAGAGATTGACAGAATTATTCCAGCAATTTGCATGGATTGGATGCTGGGGGCGGCCTTTCGTCTCCTTTTCGCTTTGTTTTGCAGCCCAGATGTCCTGTGGGAGCGAGGCGGCGGCAGGTGGCTGCGTGAGAAAGGCTCCCTCTCTGGGGCTGTTTGCACAACGATGATGACTGTTAAGTATTTGTTGTGGCAAGTTGTTGTTTTGTTGGCGTGCTAAGGTAAACAGGGGACGCCCGAATGTTCATGAATTGATGAGTTTTTTTTTTTTCGTCCGTTTGGGGTAAGTTTTGCTCGTTTCCGGAGTCAATGACAGGATTATCCAAGTGAAATCGAGTTCAGTTGAACGTGAGCCGTTCATTGTGTCGTTGAAAGGGTCAACGGGGACCCTCTTTTTTTTCTGTTTGTTTGCCGGACCGTCGTAACTAGATACCCGACCAGCACACCCCGTGACTTGAGCATGAGTCAGGCATGATATTCTATCCAGATGGTTTATGAGGTGACCCACATAAACACAAGCAAATACCAGCAGCCGGTATGTCATACACGGCCTCACGACCGCCATAATGTGTGCTAATGGGTTTTAGCGGAGGTTTTTGAAGACTTTCAGGTGCTTTTCATTCGCAGAGGGGCTCGAATTGAGTTTGAAACACTTAACGTGACTTGTTTAATTGGGTGGAGACGAATTGAGTTGGAGTCTGCTCTCTCTCTCGACTGGCTCTTGCTGCGGATGTTGTCATGTGAGTGATGTCTAGTCGTGCAGATGGTGACGATGCAAAGTCGCGGCTGCGATAGGGGTGTGAGAATGTCTCCGATTGTGTCATGCGACGGAGGTGGCTGGCGCAGTGCATTCTTCTGGCGTCTGTGATGAGCTTGTTGCTTTTATCAAGAGGTTGATGGGTTCATGCATCATGCCAATATGGGGCTTTTCTTAGGTGCCTCCAAATGAAGTGGTGCGCCAGTCATGATTTGAAGCCCTCATCAGCGCAGTTTTCAATAAAAAAAACAATTCCTGAGAGCCGTGTGCAATCTCAGGACCCGGTGAATTGGTTGATAGTTGAGCAATTGAATAGAAATCGAAAGTAATGCCGACAAGGGCGAAATGCTTTCAAGCTAGTTCTTATCATTGATAGGGTAAGTTGCACTTTTCGATCTATTGTGTTTCCACAATTGTCTAGCTACCTTAGGAGCTCCTATTCTTTACTATTCCTTACATTGTCAAGACACTTGAAACATTCAAGTAGAAGAAATCTGTGCCTCAGTATTCTCTCTAAGCGGCTTTCCCTTAGGCATCTGCCTACGCACTCATCTCTGGCAAGACCCTTGTTTCAGCTACAGAATGTACAGGGCCCCTTCTCTGCTAGATCGAATAACCTTTTCTAAGTCTATAGTTCCCTCTTTGGAAGCCTGCCTTTATCGGGATGTTTTTGGTCATCTGAATGGCTACAAGCATCGTTCACTTATATTGACTTAAGAGATTCCTAGTCTGTCTCATTACATGAGACTTCCTTTAGGATTCTTCAAGAGTGATTTTTCTAGTTTTCTGTAGTCAGTTTTCAGGGATCAGATGTCCCTCTCATCCTCCTAGGCGATGTGACTGGAAATTTTAGTCGCGTGACAGACACCAGCAACACGAGTGCAATGAAAACACTGATGGAAGCACAGGTCATATAATGCGATGGCGGGCAAGTTGTCGAAGACCTGGTTCTGACAATCCGAACAGAGGTAATATTCGCGTCCCACGGTAGGTCTGAAGCCCTTGAAAAATGCTTCCGCCTAATCGGGCGGTGGTCGCCGTGTCGTTGTGGTAAGTGCGTCGACCTCCACGCAGAAAGTCTAGGTTCGATCCCCGGACTGTACACCTCGCATTTTTTCATGGCACCACCTCTTTCGAGTTGCTGAAAACACTAAAATAGTGACAATTTTCTATGAAAAGCTTCTTAAACCTCGGCGACCGGAGTCCGCATTAAACTGTAGGCCCCTTTTACTCGTGAGAGAACAGAAGCACGCAAAACACGAGTAGTTGCTGATGAAGCGAGGCCCTGGTTCCTTGTGGGCTGTAGTGCGACTCAATCATATTATTATTAATCGAGCGGTTGGCTCAAAATTTCATTGTAAGTGAGCCACATGTCCCACTAAAAATGTCGCACGTACGAGAGACTTCCAGGCCATATAATCCTCCCCTATCGCCATCAACACATCAGCAGGTATTCGCAAGAGTAACTGAGCGAGTTTGTAGACTTGATCCAACCACCTCGCCCTGGACCTTCTCGCTATCGCCTTCTTAGAGTGTGATGAAAGGAGTATCCGTACCAAGTGGCTAAACTTTCGAACCAAAGGACTTTTCCTCCAAAGAAGTAGCTGCGCAACATTGAGTTCTACCGGCACTGTGACGTTTCTCATCCTATCACTGCGAGTAACTCCCCGAATAGAAAGAAGATCTGTTCATCTCAGCAACTTGTATTTTTGATCTTATTCTGTCGGCCATTGCCCAAATCTTTTGACCATAGGTGAGTGTTGAAACAGTCACTGAGTTAAAAAGCAGCAACTTGGCTTTGCCATTAAGCCCGGCCTTCCGTATTACTGATCTTCCGAGTTGCTTAGAAATTGCTCCAATTTTCCAAACAAGTGCTTTACTGACGGCTGTGAGTTAAACTGAAACTTACGAGGAGAGCAGATATTAGTGTATTCTGCTGAACTTAGTCAGTTTTCTTCAAGCGAGTGTTGTTAGCCGGGTGGTTAAAGGGGCTTGGTTTACCTTCCTTTAGGCCAGTCGATTATGGGATCTTCCGACGCAGTGAGGGGATGCTTTGTAACCGAGTCCGGTGACCTAAAGGCCGGGAGAGATTTTTAAGGCTCATCAGTTCATACCAACATGAAGTAAGTGTACAACAAAGAAGAGATCAGTTGGTGGTTTGGTAGCCAACCAGACAAGAATTATAAAAATAAGTCACTTGAGTGGCACACGCCACAAGGGTCTAGCTTCTTCAGCAGGCACCTGCGTTGTCCGTTCTCTGGCTCTGTCACGAGTAGAGGGGACCTACAGTTTAGTGCCGATCCCAAACAGGCAGATCTATGAAGCTCTTCTTTGACAATTAGTAATCTATGACTGTTCAAAGCAACCCATACGAGGTGGTGCCTTCAGAAAACGCGAGATGAGGAGTCCGGAAGTAGTTCCTGAAGTGCAAGAAAATTAGGTATGCCATATGAAGATTTCATTGGACAAATCGTTCTTCACTGCATAGCTACGTGCCCGTCTCTTGCAGAACGAAGAAAGAACAACGATCTATGATCCCTTCTACAACACTCTAGACAAACAAGGTGGTGCCAGAATGACCCGGTCTAGGAAGTTTCTCAAGGAAAGAAACTAATTTTACCACTAAGAGCGAGAATGGCTTAGTACTTTAAGTAGGTTCTCAGAGAACCACAATTCGTGCATTGCAACGGACCCATTCGTAGAGTAGCCGTCACACAACCTCCCTCCCAGCTTTGACTCACAATGAACCCCTTTCTGCCGGCCGATGAGCCACTCTATCGAGACATAGACATTTAATTCCCTCCCAATACTCAACCCCAGTTAGCCATCACTATGCACAAATTTCTCAAATTTCTGCGAAAAAAAAAGGAAAACGAAAACTTCTCATAGATACAGGCACTTCATCGAAACCCTCCATGATTCCTCGAAGCGCTGCCGTTTAATGATACTAAACACCGTTAGTCACGTTCATTTCAGATTCATCGTATCTCCTGACTGAATTTTAAAAAACAACATCCATAAATATTTGCACAATGCCCCCCCACCCCCCTTCCTCACCCGTGGGTCGCTTTTCGCCCGAAATCGCCGCAAAACGACGAATCTAATTTCAAAACTCGGTAAAATATTCAAGTCAATGTTTAGATTCGTTTCGTATATTTTTTTCTTTGTTCTTGTTGTGATTTTTTTACTTCGTGTGTTATTCCAGAGCAGGGCTCATTGGACTTTTGTGGGATGAATACCGATCAGGTTTCATGGATGGTGGAGCAACGAAAACAAAAAAAACAAACGTTTCTTTTTAACAACGCAAATAGGATATGTGAATGTATCTATGAGATACGGGAAGGTGTTGAATATTCATCGTATCACACCGTACTCTGATGCTGGGGCGAGGGCCTCGTCCGTGTGTGTGCGGCCCGTTTACAGAGGGAAAAGAAATCCACGTCATTGTCAAATTAACGTGGTTTGTTTTATGATTTTGACGTGCTGATAGACGGGGATTTGTGAAGACAATTAACTCTGTAAATGCATATGGATGAGATGAATTGAAGAGGTGATTGCCGTCGTGTGTGCGGCGCCAGTGAAATCATTCAAGTGATTTCGGATGAAATTTGCAGACTCTCGGTGGAGGGTGCCATCGGGTGTTTGATTAATTGGGATCGTTTTTTGAGGGAGGGGGGAAGAAGATGATCTCAGTTTGATTTGATGATGGCAAAATCAGGCTATAAGAGACAGGATAACATAAAGTAACCACCTCAAGTCCGGTTAGAAGACAATCACTTGTTAGTTTACAGAGACTTGGATTCATTTACAAGATACATCAATGAAACTTAGGAATAGTTTGTCAGATAATTTGGTTAAAAAGTGAGCAGAAAGGGCGAAGGGAGGTAAAAAGGGAAAGGAAGGAGAACAGATTAAATGTAATGAGTGCGATTTTTTTAAATCGCCAAGAAATCAAAAAGGGACCCAATCGACCCTTTTAACCTGTACAGCGACATGCGCCTGGTCAAGCGTCTTCGGATATAACGCTCAAGATGGCTAGGCCATGTGGAGCGTATTTACTTTCAGGCTCCAGCCCGAAAAGTCTTCGAATCTTAGCCATTAGGACAACGCAACAGAAGTCGGCCTAGACCAAGGTGGCGTACACAGTGGAGAAGGACCTTAACCAACTTGGAGTACGCAGCTGGAGGCAGGTGGAGAGAGATCGTGATGGCTGGAGAGGCATGTTTGTTGAGGCCCAGGTCCACCCCGGACTGTAGTGTCACAAAAAGAAGAAGGCCCCTTATAATCTCCGGACAGATTGCATTCTATAGGGGTGTGGGTAAAAGTTGGTGTTAACGTGAGAGTTCATAATGTATACAAGGTGTGCCATCAAGAGTTTTATTTTTTACTTCGACACTGGCAGCTGTTTTTCTCTTGAAGCCACGACTGGTTGTCACTGTAAGTGATAGCTTGGCTGGTAGCAAATGCCAGCGCTACCAACTTGAAGCCACGAAATGAAGCACCCCATCACTTAAGGCTTCAACATTTTTGGGGAATAGTGAAAACTTTTTTCCGATATGCAGTCCAGACAGTGTGACTTTGAAAAGAAATGGCGGATTAAATGATGCACGCACCACGGCTTTACTAACCGTTTTGTGCAATGAGCTCATGAGACTGCTGTGCTGGTGGACAAAACTCATGGTCCTCGCCATCGTACACTGCGCACAGATAAGAATGCGACTGCTTTGATCGAAAGTGTGAGACTCACTTGAGGAACATCGACTCGCCATCGATCATTGAACAATTCATCATTTCCTGCAGTAGCCTGAGGAGGATCTCCGATTCTTCGCTCATAAGATTCACTTGAATCAACAATTAAAGGCGGTCTACCGCTGAGCCGCTGGAATTAAAAAAAAAATATGGGCAAATAATCACATTTTTTGACAAGGCGTTCTTTCATCTTGGTAGTTGCATTAACAAACAAAATTCCCACATCTGGGGCTCATAGATAAAGACAATTTGGTGCGAATTGTGACCTGGACCATCTTTCTTCGTAAATGAGACTAGAAACAACGTTTCGTTTAAGGATATGCATCATTGAGACAAGTAAACTGAAATTTTTTTTGAATTTTTGAAATTAAGGACATGGATTTGGGCGACCTTTGGTTCATTCAGGAAGGTGCACCATGCCCCAGTGTCCATCCCCTAACAGCCTATGCCACACAGCCAACGCCGCAATCAAACTTTCGTGCACTAAATTCTTAAATTGTGATATCAGCCGTCTTGGCGATGTTAATTCACCGCTTTAAAGCTGTAATTTTACCCCGTTGAACTATTTCTTCTGTGAGGACGCGTAAAGACCAATGCATTGTCAACAATCCGGAAATGATTCATGCACTAAGAGCCAATATCACCCAAACTGCTGCCCGAAAACATCAACAAGGTCCTGGAATATTGAGTAGCAGATGTGGTCCTTTGAAGACAAGCAGGTCCCTTGAACAGTTTGTAATCCGTCCTTCCTCTGCGGCTTACATAGACCAACGATTGAGTCCGTAATTCCTTTGTTCAGTTCTAGAGAGGCATTGGTTGAGGTGGCTCACACAAGTGGAGAAGGACCTCAACCTTCTCCTTCACCTTCTCTCCAGATCGTCGGTCCACCTCGGACTGTAGCGCCACAAAAAGAAGAAGAACCCTTTTAATCTCCGGACTAAATGCATTTTATAGGAGCGACACATTGACACAAAATTGTCTTCATATGATTAAAATTTGCTGTTAAGGTGAGAGTATACAAGGTGCGCCATCTAGAGTTTTATTTTTTACTTTGACAGTAACAACTACTTCCCGGTTGAAGTTTTGACAGATTGATAGCTTAGTTCGGTAGGTGCCAAATGCCAGCGCTATCAACTTGAAACCATGAAATGAAGCTACGCATCGCCTTAGGCTTGAACAACGTTGGGAATTTTTTTTTTCAACGTAAGTAGTGTAAGAAACAGTTCGATTTTGAACAGAAATGTCGGTTGAAATGAAGTAATAAGCACTACAAGCACTTTGGTAAGCAAGTTTGTGCAAAAAGTTCATGAGTTGTGATGTGGTGTGCTGGTGGGCAAAACTCATAGTCCTTGCCATCGTCCGCTGCGCACAGATGAGAATGTGGCTGCTTTGTCAGAAAGTGTTATTATATTCCAAAGGAACAAAGAAAGAATGGCTTCCACCATGACATCGCACCGGCTCACACCTCTATTGCCGTCGCCATCGACAAATTTATTGAATGTTGCAAGAAACTGTTGTCAGCATTCATCGTGTTCTCCAGATTTGGCTTCAATTGTTTCCAAACGTGGAAAATTCAGTCTTTGGGCATAATTTAAAGTCAAAGGAAGAGTTTATCGCCGCTATGGAGAGCTACATTACAGACCTTCAGAAACCTCTTTTTTCAGACAAGTTCGAGCATCGCTCGGTCAAGTGTATCCAGCTATAGAGAGACTATGTTGATAATTACCACTGTTCGTCCTTGTTAATAGGTCAATGGATAGACTGAATTTCATCTAGATTAGCTCATAGATACCGTCGAAGGTCAGTATAAGAAATTTTGGAGACTCAAGCTAGTTCTAAGAATTTGTGTCTGAAATTCACTGCGTGTGATGAAAACTTGTGATCCCAGATATCTTAAGCCCTGAACTGTTGCCTCTGACCATCTGGACGTTGGCTACTGTCTCATTTTTCACTCGAGTTGGTCGTTTCTCTTACGGATTGAGTGATTGTGTGGAAAACGATCACTTGTATTCCCTTGTTCAAACTGACTCAAGTAATGTTAGTAAATGAAATAGAGTGCATTGACCAATCAATCAATAATCGCGTGAGTGCCGAAGAAGACTCTCTTATCCAACCCTTACAACTTAAATAGAATCTGCCATAATGCATCACGAAGTAGAAACACTTTCGCTGTCAATCTATCGACCGCACGCGACTTTGTTCCGTAATGTAAACTTCACACCTGATAGAGTCAACTTAATTTATTCAACAGCAGTTTCATTCATAAACAGGACAAGCTGTGAATTTAATTGGCATCGAGTTACAGCTACGGCAAACTACAAACATGTTTGAGTTTCGTATTTGCCTACGAATCAGCTGTTCTATTGGAACTATCTGCAAACAGTCTGGAAACTCTTGATGCACAACGACTTGTATGAAGGTTGTTCCATGGCAGCTGCAAATTTAGGGACCAATGACATTTCGTAAAAAGGATCAATCCAAACAAGTGCATAAGCAGTCCAGAAGTCCAGACTGACTTGTCTCCTCAAGATATATGTTGTGGAAGCCGTTTTAATGGGAATGGCTTTATCGAGATAGCCGCTGGGATAACTAAGACAGGTGGCAAGAAACGAAACGATGAAGATAAGAGTGTGATAAGCGACTGAGGCAAAACAGTGTAGTCCAATGTAGCCCAAGTAAGAAGAGAATATCCTTTAACAACATTTTGCGGTATAAGGTCTCAGTCTTCTAGGCCAAAATAGTAGACAGAAAGACTTGTAAAAGATGGAAAAAATAAGGCTACAAAATTACAGTCTACCTAAATCCTATCAGTGAACAACTTTTAATTTGTAAATTAGCGCTACAATCGGAGCAAGCCACTAGGATTAAGCTTCCTCAGTAACTAATCGTGTTGTGCGCGCTATTTTTCCCACACGAGTAAAGGGTACTCGCAGTTTATTGCCAACTCCGACTGGCCAGATATAAAAGAGAGCACTCCTAGAGGGCTGTTAGCAACTCAATGCATATGTTGCAGCTTAAAAATGCAAGATGAAGTGCTGAAATCCAACCCAGGCGTTTGAGTTGACTCACTTGCCACTTCTCCGCTGTGGCTAGCGTTCAATGTAAGGCCCTAAAAATCATATGAACCATTATACTTGCATTTGGTCTGGAGTTTAAAAAAAGCTATCTTGAAGTCCATAGGACACTGAAAGCCGTTCGACTTTCCCAACTAATAGGACCCACACTTTAAGTGAGAAGGGTAAACATTAAATTCTTCCTAATTTTGATCCAAGACCTCACCCTTCTTCGGGTGTACACTGCCCACGACTTCAAAAATAACGTCACAACACATACCATGCTAACAGGGGCAACAGGCGCAAGACCGATCTTTCACCCTTTTCATTCAAAATTTGCCTAGAACGCAGACAGTCACCTCAAAACTCCCAAATCGACCTTGTCCTTCAAAATCCCAGAAGAATTCACTCGCCTGAAGCCCTTTCCCCCAAATCGAAATCAACTCCTCAAGGTCAGTGTAATCAATGGCAAATGTCAGTCCCAACCAGAAAATCCTAAATCCATTTGCATTTCCCTTCAATCAGGCTTAAAGGAGCCAACATGTCACAGCAGATATTCCGGCAAAAAAAAAAAACAGAAAACAAAGATCACCCGCCACAATCCTCTTCAACGTCATGTCAGTTGCCCTACATCAAGAGTCAACGATTAGTGCTCTCCTCAAAACAACAGCTCAGCACGCACCCATCTATCCGTCTCAAATGCGACGTGAAATACAATCCGAAGTGAAAATGAATGAAATTCAACAGGTCGTGCCCACACACACACACACAAACACACGCGTGTCCTACCCACAATTTAATCACACGCGAGCTTCCCAAAAATACCCTCGTCTCGTCCATCTCTGCCGTCACCGCTACCGCCGCCGGCGGCTGCTTCACTGAAGGGTACATAGAGTACAATCGGATTTAATTAAAATCAGCACACACAATGTAGGAAAGTCAGAAGGCCGTGTCCAGGCCAAAACCGCCCCCAAAAACAACGCCACACAATGAAACCCGCCACAAAGCCGGCCGCACACAAAACCCAGAACAGAGGCAACCCCCTGCCACATGTGATAATCGCTAAGCACAACTTTCTAGCTTTAGACTCATCCAGTGCCAGTGTGGAATTCACTGAGAATCCAGGACATATTCCGAAACCTGCAGACTGGCGCACGCAAGGGAACGATGGGGGGTGGAGAATTGCTTTAAACACTAGACACTAAGAGGATGTCAGTAATTACCAATTTAATTTCAAATGAAAATCATTCTAAGGACATCTTCCTCCCCGTGCACCCCGGATAACCTCACACAAAAGGGGATTACAATAAAAATATAATAATAATAAAACTCATGCCCAGAGATGGACGAGATGCTCGAGAGGGAGAGGCGGACGCGAGGTGGAGAGACGGCGTAGAGATACGGTCCACGACGTTCTGGGTATGACAGGTAGACGATGGAAGGTAGCAATGCAACCGCACAAAGTACCTGTTTGGGTTTTTTTCCTCCTTCTTCTTCTTCTTATTCTACTGGCTTTTGTATGGTGTATAGATGGGTGGATGTGTGTGTGTGTGTGTGTTCGCTCTTTCTTCACAAAATGAATTATTACACGGCAATGCACACACGGCACATGTAACTGACTCTGGGACGGTATGCGTGGCTCACTTAAACGAAAAAAAAAAAAAAAACATCCTACACCTGACCTGGATAAATTTTTCTGAATTTAGAATTTATTTTCGTGTGTTTTTTTTTCATTTTCACTGAGAATGCAAAAAACCAGAAAACACACAGCCATCCATCGGGAGAAGATACACAGACAACACAGGGAGGGGTATCATCACGAGACTTACCATGCAATAGGGTTATCCAAAATCTAATCGATTCAGTGCTTATCCGTTTGGTGATGATCGGTGAGTGAAAATTTTGAATGAAATTCTGTTTCGTTCACGATGTATCTTTAAGATACATTTGTATCTTTTTCACTTTTTTGAGGTTTTTTTTTATATAAAATACAATTTTTCCTTTTTGCGTTTCACTGACACTTGTTAATTTTTCTTCCTCTTTTTCGATTTTTTCCGTTTTTTTTTTAAATTAAAACTAAAATTATAAAAAATTAAGAAAAAAAATTAAAAGACGTTCTAGAATTTTTTTTTGTCTTGGGAAATTGAATAATTTCGTTGTTTTTGTTGTGAGTTGGTGGTATAGAGCTGGTCACACGTCTTCTTAGTCTTAGTCCGAGTCGGAGTCAGAGTCAGAGTCTTCGTCTTCGTCGTTTCTTCGTCGTCTATGTACTTTGTCGTCGTTGTCGTCGTCGTCGTCAGCAGAATCTACCGTGTCGTGGAGGAGAAAACCGGGTCGCAGTTTCTTCTTCGTTCACCGTATATTGAATTCTTTTCTATGTATCTTTCTATGCCTGTATTGCCAGTATATCCAACTGAGAACTTGGCTTGACTGTTTCAAAGAGTTGAGTTGGACCAATGGTCACTTCTATTTCGTTTTCTTCACTTAATTCACTTGTTCACACCTCATAAATACTTCTTCTTCTTCTTCTTTCTCACATAGAACGAAATGATTTCTTCTTTTTTTTCGATTTAAGAGCCACCAGTTTGATTCAATAAAACGAAACGAAACGAAAAAAAAAAAACTTTCTCCTCCAAGCACCACACACACGCTTACAACTCACACCAGCACTCAATAAAACTGAACACAAATTGTCGTATATCCCAATATTTTGTGAAATTCCATTTCAGAAGCACTCCTTTTCGATATCGGCTAGAGATATGAGAAGTGAAATCCTCCGAAAACGAAGCGCAGGAGGATATCCTGCATCAACAGGATGTTCTTTGTGAATGTTAACAAACCGAGTTCCTGTCACTGAGAGGCACACAGATACACCGTAGAATACAAATTACAAATGTCCATCTATATGTATGAATGTGCCGCTGAGCGGGGGAGAGAATCAGTTACAATTACCGTCCACGACAACGCTCCAAGAGCGACTGAGGTAAACTTGTGCATTCGGTTCAATTGAACCCCGCCGCCGCCGCCACTGGACGAGTGTATCTGTTTTTTTTTTTTCTTCTTCTTGTTGTTCGCCTTTCTTTGTACTGCTTCTACGGGCTTCTACTGTTTTTGTGACTGGCTCTCCTCAGTAGGTTGCCTCGTGTGAGTGCTACTGGCGGCTCTGGATGGCTCTGATACTGTTTTCAGTACGGACTGGGAATGTGTGCTAAAAACCAGCAACTCGTAGTAAGGTAGTACGAAGCTTAGAAGTTGCTCGGCGCTCGTGGGCTCTGTTTTGATGCGGAGTCTCGGGACATCGGTGAGTGGAAAAAGCAGGTTTTCGGTCGATTGGCCTTATACACGACTACGACGTTGAACCGCACAAGTAAATGCGAGAGAGAAGACGTGGCGAAAGTTTTTTTTTCTGTTCCTCCTTTCCTGCTTCTGGTTCGTGTTCTGTCTTTCTTTTCGATTAATTTCTTTCTGTGGAAGTGTCTAGTCTATTCTTCTTTGCCTCCAACTCGTCCCCGCGCCGCCGATGATCCGATGTTGGATTATCTGTTTTGTTGACAACTCGGGGAGTGGAAGCAAAAGATACTTATTCGTATCGTATTTTGTTGTCGGCCGGCTTTTAGTACATTTTACACACTACGCGGCGAATTCAAGGGTGAAGAGAGTTTCAAATTCACATTAAGAGACAGAGCCTCTCTTGCTCTCATTGGCGGGAGAGAGAGAGAGAGAGAGAGAGAGAGGGCCGCTTTGCAAAGAGAGTGACTTTGTTTTCCTTTGAATAATTGGAGGTGTTTATTGTATCTTTTTCAATTAGTTCTAGTAATTGAATAATTCGGTTCGCTAAATACTTGAGAATCCATGCATAATTTAAACAAATTGAGAATGTATGTATGTGAGGAGTTTTCTTGCGATTTCCAGATGCATCTGCGTTTGTGAAAGCCATGAAGGCTGCAGGTTGAAACTCACCACACCTGTTGCAAGCGACTTAGAGGCAAAGTTCGAGCACATGGACTCAGTGGCATTCAACGGTGAGGTGTTTGGTTATCATGAAACGGTCTCCCACTTCTAAAAATTTCCAATAATTGCTATTCTTCTCGAAAATTCTGATTTGAAACAGATAAACTGATTGCTGGCCATGATGCATTCATTTTGAATGTACAGTCAACTTGCAATTAGCGGCCCCACTTACGTTTGCAAGTTCCTTAAATGGACAAGTTTATCAGCAACCGTTGGTGAAATGATTTCACGTATGTTTCGTGCCGTAGTTTAGTTTTTGTTTCCATTTTCTCAAGGCCTGCGGTAGCTGAAGCTTCTGATGAGGCTTTAATAATAATTAAGTGGCACTACAGTCCACAAGGGACCAGGACCTAGTTTCTGCAACAACTATTCTTGCTGTGCGTGCTTCTGTTCTCTCACGAGTAGAAGAGACCTACAGTTTTCTGCCGACTTCGGACGGCGAGATTTGAGAAGCTTTCCGTAGACAATTGATACTCTTTGAGTGTTGTCAGCAACCCGAAAGAGGTGGTGCCGTAAAAAAAAACCGAGATGTCCCGTCCAGGAATCGAACCTAAATCTTCTGCGTGGGGTCGGCGCACTTACCCACTACGCCCCGGCGACTGATGAAGCCTTACTCACCAGTATTCCTCCCCTATCATTCTCCATTCTGTTGTTGTCGGAAGTTTCGAAAATTGTCTGCCAAAGTCCCTTTGACATTGTCGCCCTAGGCATGATAAATTGCCAAATGAATGCACATCCAACCATTTTCTGCTTCAGTCAAATTCTGTAAAGGTATGCAACAGCCTCGGCCTGTGAAGAATGAAAGGTGCGGCATTTTTACTGGTCTGTCTCATCACATGCTGCAGCATGCCTTTAAAACACTTAAAACTAAAGCTAAACTAACCTTTCCTCGTGTGTTTGCCCTTGATACGTATTAATCGGGCAGTTTGCGCCACATATCAGTCCACTTTTTGAAGCCGTTTGTGTCGTTCAGCGTGCCTTCCAATCAAGTATTAAGCCTCGTTGCGATAGAGATTCTTGTAGTAAGATACTGGGATTTTATATTTCTTTCCGGCAAGCCGGAAGATATTGTCCCTCAAGCACCTTTTCATTTAGGAAGAACTGACTTGACAGCCATTCACAGTATAAAGATCTTGCAGCCGATCACATTTAATTTAGCTGCTGTAAACCAATCTGCCTTGTATACCAAAGGCCTTCTTATATCTCGCTAAGCCCGTAGCTAGTTGGATGTCAACATGATTCATATGATGTGACTGGATTCAAAATCACATCTGTATCACTATTAATAGCCTTGACGGGATCACTGGTAGAACCAAACTTCATTTGAGACGTAATGACGGCTACCAGGTTTAGGGAAGGGAGTTAAGGGAACCTGACTGTCAGTGACAGCTATATTTTTGTACCACGCGAGGTCTGGAGCCCCAGGAACTGCGGCTCCAGGCTGATCGTGCGGTATTCCCCTTGCGGGAGCATCGTGGTGGCCAATATCGCGCGCAGAGTCGATGTAAGTGTATTGTGATGACTGGTCTGAATCAGGTTGTTCGACCTACTGAGGCTAGACAGTTAGAGGAATTTCCAGGCTCAGTGTGGAGTTGCATCTCGACCGGGTGCTGCGACCCAGAGAGTGCCAGTAGTTTTAGAAAGGCCTCGCTCCAAACACAGGTGCAGTGAGTGTCTCTTAAGCATGATCTCATTTGGTACTTGTGTAACTAGTGTAGTCTTGCGTCATCTACGACTTTTTCGAAAATTGACTCTGTGATTTCAGCTACCAAGGCTTATATCACGGAGTCCATTTTATATCCCATATCTCTTCTTACACAATGCCAGAGCTCAAGGAGTCTAAAATGCAAAGCTTATCCCAGTTTTCATTCGTATAGAGTGTTACAGAAAATAAACTTCCATCGTCAGTCGTTACAGACTCACTGAATATTCTCGGAGTTGCGCTGCATGGAGGAACTTAGACCTCGATCACCTCGATCTAGGTGATTCTACCATCTCGCCTGCGAACGTTGCGAATGTGGTCAGGGAGTTAATTTTAATTTTTGAGTTTTAATATCGAATGACAGAAGACACGTTGCCATTTTTAACAACAAACTCTCTATCTGTCCGTAGATCATGTGAAGTAGTGACTTACTTATACCCTTGTCAGCTTAGGGAAGAGATCTTCCACCTAGACGGGATTGAATTCCATTAATGGTCAACAGACTAAGGTTTCTTCTTTTATCAAGCTCTTTATTTGGCTTAAAAAGAGTCCTTGAACGGACAATAAATTGCGGGTCACCTCACCTTTGGAAACGAAAGGAAATCGCAGTCCCTACGGCAATTAGACTCACGTGATTTGGCCCTTGGTGGGACTTTGCATCCACATCGCTGAGAGACGCGCTCTGTATATTCACGAATAAGACAAAGATTTATTTTTGTAGGTAGGGCCTGGCGTATTCTCCAAGGATCTACACCTCTGTCTCTGCCTTCACACTTTAGTTTTTTTTTTTCAAGTAGAAATCGTGTCGTGCGAGGAACAATATAACCACCTTACACCCAGGCTGCAATCAAATCCTTTCAAGGTCACAACTTCCATTGAAACATTTCCCTTAAATACAACATACCTCTCACAGTGATGGTTAAGTATATTCAAATAAACCCGATATGGATTTGGTGATTTTCAGGGGAAATGCGATGAACTTGCCACGGGCAGTATCACAGCCTTACTCTCTGCCGAAAGTGGCATACCCTCCTCACCTGCTTTAAAAACACATGTACTGAGCTAACAGAACAAAAGTTGATCAAAGAGCCCAACTTGTCTCACAACCAAAGCTATTTGCCCACAACTTAATTTGAATCGCTTTCTCGCCTTCTGCCACGTCATATTAGGCAAAATGCGTTTACGGACCATAGGCGTCATACCAGGCTACAGCGCCATTGGAACACACGCCT
The DNA here is from genome assembly GCA_944738645.1 of Eristalinus sepulchralis. Classification (NCBI taxonomy): domain Eukaryota; kingdom Metazoa; phylum Arthropoda; class Insecta; order Diptera; family Syrphidae; genus Eristalinus; species Eristalinus sepulchralis. The sequence goes on from OX122884.1 coordinate 48,274,827, forward strand.
CCGGACTCGATATTTCTTACAATAACTTCTGTAACAGCAGCAAAGGCGATAGGGCGTTAGAATGCATATCTTGTTTTCTAAGTAAGCGACTGTCAAGCTCATGCAGGAAAACGGGATGAAAGACATAGGGAAATATTTTCTTGAGAACCTACGCGAACTCGGCGAGATTACCGTGGGATACACAGAAAGCTACATTGCTAGCTCACAGGGGTTTAAAAGAACCATAGGGAAAGTATTTATGCGACATCACAATGGGTCCAATGGCAACCAGCGGTTGCTCTAACCTAACCTTACCAAGTTAAGACTGGTAACGAAGGTTAACGACAGGCGTCTACTTGCGTATTTGCCTTTTATTCCCTTAACCAGACAACTTGAGGCATTCAGGATCACAGTTAGAACTAACTGAATAGGCAGCAAGATTCAACGATGAACTCTATAGGCTGTATGGCGGCATGCGCCTGGTCAAGCGACGCTTAAGATTTCTAGGCCATATAGAGCGTATAGACATTGCTCCAGCCCGAAAAGTCTTCAAATCTGAGCCATTGGGACAACGCAACAGAGGACGGCCTTGGCTGAGGTGGTGCACACAAGTGGAGGAGGACCTCAACCAATTTGGAGTGCGCAATTGGAGGCAGCGAGAGATCGTGCTAGCCGGAGGAGCATGTTGGTTAAGACCCAGGTCTACCCCGGACTGTGTCCCAGTAACAGGAAGAAGAGGAAGCCATTGCCATGGTTGATGCTTTTCCACCAATTGACTAATTTTGAGAGAGAGAGAGATTTGCTTGCTTCCAGAGTTCCCCGCTTTTGAGATAGCCTGCACGCAGCCCAGATCTAAGCCTCATCAAAGACGCAAGTTCAGTGGGTAACGCAAGTAGATGTTTCCTACTTCTTGAACTACAGTCATGTACACTTTGGACATTGAACATCATGGTCAGGGTTTATTTCTGTAATTATAGTATGACTGCCTCTATCGCGGATATCGCCCACTTCGTGTATACTCTAGTATAGAGAATTCAAAGTTTAGAACTACGCAAGTTTAAGCCTAAGGCTACAGACCTTAAAAAAATCAAACTTGAACTTCTATGGAACGAAAAAAATGTTTCCCTTAATTTGGGTCTCTGCAGAATGCCCATTTTACCACAAATGTAACTCCACTTCAGCCGATTCTCTGGTAGATGGAAGCTGATCCCATTGACGTGCTGTAACCTTTTTCAAATTTCGCTGAAATCCCAGAATTGGAAATGCATCTACAATTGCGGTTCTTCCGGCAGTGTACGTTACAGAAATGTGAATTCGAATAAATGCACTCCAGCTCACAGCAAACTGCCCACATGCACACGACCGAATCGAATTGAATATCAGCTACTATCAATTCCACGCAAGGCTTCGCATCAGTTTCCCCACCAGATACAATGTATTTCATTCAAATTTCATTAAAACCGCTCAGAAACACGCATCGCGCTGCAGTAAAGTACGTCCATCAACGCATTCTCATTACCGGGGAGATGGCTCGTAGGGCTTCACTGAACTTTCCGACTCCGGAAAAGCAACATTTCAACTTCAAAATTAGACCAATTCACTGCGCCAACGTCTGGCGCTGTCAAATTGCATGCACTGTGGCCCAACAATAGCGGCAAACCGCCTCCCCGGCGCACCTGCCGACAATTTGAATTTCCATTCACCGCGAATATTCACTTTCACAAAATTTTGCGCTAAACAATAAAATATGAGAATATCGCGAAAAGCATCTATCCGATGGGAAGCTTCATCGGGCGCCCGGTACGGGGCCCACCATCGGGATAGCATTCAATCGGCAGAGATAAATTGCGCAGATTGGAGCTTCGCCGACCGCCAGGTGACTGCATGTGAGCTTGCTGCGGGGAACAATAAAACTTTTCAATGGAAAACAGACTCCTATCTGATTCTGCATCGAGATGCATCTCCGACGGCTGCACGGTGACAGCAGTTGCGAACAGCATTTGAAATTAATTTTTTGATATTCACTCCGGGGTCGACTGGCCCTTACACCCCACCTCTGTCGGCGCACAGATGAAGTTCTGGCTGGAAATTAGCCTCGCATTAGCTATACGAGCGGGATTTCCTCTGTCGATCTGCAGTTTGTTCACTCAATCGGGGCTTTCCCAGTCACATGATGCTGTTGGCAGAGCTACGTGACTTTGTTGCAGGTGCTTGGATGTGCGGGGCAATATTTCATCGATTTTTATGCACTTTCCTGGAAAAGCCTTTATCTACTGACTGTCGGGATAGTTAACAACAAAGTATTTCAAAGTTTTATTGCTTGTTTGTATTCTGGGTATTTGCCTGAAATTTCAAATCAGTTAAAACTCATTGTATGGAACTGGGGTCGCCAACCACGTGATGTCTACAAGATGTACACAATCTGCTGGGATACGCTGATGACATGCATTTTATCGACCGTTTCCAGCGAACCGTCGTAGAGGCACTCACGGTTTTTAGAAAGCATGCGAACGTAGCTGGTCTTAGAGCGAACGAAAGGATGAAAAATATACTGACGACAAGGAATCGATCCGTCGAACAACACCTCGTTCGGAATGTGCCAATTGAGAGCTACAACTTTGAGGTAGTTATGGAGTTTGTCTACCTCGGGGCAAGCGTGAGCTCCACAAACGACACCTTGGTGGAGATTCGGCACAGAGTCACCGTTGGCAACCGCGGCCATTTCGTTCTGTCGATACAGCTAGGGTCGGGTCTCTTGATTCGAAGGACCAAGGGAATGCTCTACACAACACAAATCCTACCCGTACTACGCGACGAATACATGGTCCTGCCTGCGAGGAAGACGAATGGAGGAGAAAGCACAACCGCGAACTCGATGTGCTGTACCACGATGTGGTTGTAGTTCGAAAGGCAAAAATCCGTCGACTACAGTGTCTCGAGCACATCGAGCAAATGATCAACAACGCTCCAGCGTGTATTTTTTAATAATTGGCGCGCGCTAAAGGGATTGCTTAGTAATCTTAAGTGACCGGAGTAAAGTTACAGCACGGGCCGAAGGTATAGGAGAAAGATAGGGAAAGTAGGTACCGTTGCACATTGTGCGTTTGGATTGTAATGAGGAGGAAAAGTTGAACTCGGAAGAGCATTCCATATTCGTGTGGTGCGGCTAAAGAACGAGTCTTTTAATTTTATTGTACGTCTAAAGGTCGGCTTAAGGGTAAACAGGTGAGAATTCCTAGTGAGGCGAGTATTACGGGTAAATTCTTGAATGTTTCTAAGAGGGTCTTCGAACGAGAGGAAGGCCGAACCGCCGGTATAGAGATGAAGTGATTGCGGACGCTAGTGAGCTTGGTCTTGACAGCTGGAAGCAGCGTTACCGGAGCTGTCAAGAATGAAAGGCAGCTAAAGCTCAGGCTCAGACCCTTCATGAGTCGCAGGCCTGATGCATACATACATACATACATTGACAATAATGCTCCAGCCTAATGGGAGTCCAAATGCCAGCTTCTATGTTTGAAAAGGAGTGGAAGACTGAATCTTCGACTGAATATAGCAGATGCAACACACCTTGGCGTTGATGGCGTTGATGGACTTTATCCATCCTTTTGGCTTGCTAAGCTTAGTCTCTGATCCTCTGCTCTGATGGTTGGCTACCTAGATTAAACACAAGCATTGCATATTCATATTTTTGCAGCTCGTCTAGGAAAGATTCTGCCAATATCTTACAAGGAATATCAGCGTGAGTTAACGTTGTTTTGCCACTTCTAGCTTCTCCTTGCTTTTAATTCTTAATTTAAATCATGCTTCAGTTGAAGAATTCAAAGGAATAATATAACTACCACGTACGGCCAGGCAGTAAGTAAGGTAGGCCAGTATAAGGTTGGAATAAGACCGGTGTCAACTATCATCTACATATTCCTTCGATCGGGCTATCATAGGCTCTAAGGTAAGGGCCAAGAGCCCGCAGTTGTTAAAAAGGCGTAGTATGGAATTTGTAAGGAATAACATGGGAGGACAAGTTTTTGAAAATTAGCACTACTGCCCGATGGCGCTATAGACACAAAAGAATGTACTATTTAGTAGCTCGCTGCCGTAGAGACTTAAGAAAAATTTTGTTATTTGGCTGGGCTGAGTGTGTTCGTGAATTTTAGAAATTTTGAAAAAGAGATTAGATTCTTGCTACCGGACGGGAAATAGTGGAGCACAATTGAACAAATCCTGAATATGGAGACCTTACTTATTTGCTGTCGACCTTCAAGAACTGGTTTCCCGAGTTTCAATGTGGTGTTAAGGCGATTTTTAATGAGCCGCGAATAGATTTTAGATTTCATGGTCTACAACCTAGTACAAAGTGTCAAAAATGAGCGATTGAAGTTTCACCCAAAAGTTTAAACAATAATAACTGAGTGGTACTAGAGCCCACAAAGGACCAGGGCCTAGCCTCTGCAACAACTACTCGTGCTGTGCGTGCTACTGTTGTCTCACGAGTAGAAGGAACCTTTAATTATTGGCCGACTCCGACACAATTTCTCCGACTCCGACAATTAGTTCTCTTTGAGTGTTGTTAGCAACTCGAAAGAGGTGGTGCCGTGAAAACATGAATTCTTTTAAGAACGATATTGAAAAAGTTGCATGACAGCACTCCTTGTCTGAATTGTCTGAATCTATTTTTGACATCAAGAGTAGCGTGTATTCTCTATCGTCAACCTACACAAACGGACGGGTTTGGTAGAGATGCCAAAACTAGACATTGCTCTGTATAGATCGTCTCTATAGATGCTATCATACGCGGCCTTAAAATCGATGAAGAGGTGGTAGGCATCGGTTTGGTGCTCCTGGGTTTTTTCCAAAATCTGTCGTAGTGTGAATATTTGAGCGATGGTGGATTTTCCTGGCCTAAAGTCACACTGGTATCAACAGATCAGGTTGCTGAAGAATGGCTTTAGGCGTTCACACAGTACGGTAGATTTTGTATGCGATACTTAGGAGACTGATGCCTCTGTAGTTGGCGCAGATCAAAGGATTTCCTTTTTTATGGAGACCCTTTGACGTATGCTTCCCGAAATCACCGCCATTTGTATCGTTTAACTCTGTTTTCAAAAAGACGAACGAAAAAGAACGCAGCGTAATGTTAATGGCGCTTTTGTGTGAATTGCAACGGAGGCCGCGAAGATGGGTTTAGCGGTAAACGAGGGTAAGGCCGCTGTCAACGAGAAAGGATACGCAACACCAACGTCTCGGCCAGAACGTCACAGTGGACAGATATTACTTTAAGACAGTCAAAAACTTGGTCTACCTAGACACGGCTATCAATTCAGACAATGACACTAAACGAAAAATAACTCTTGCCAATCGCTGCTTCTTTGGGCTAAGAAAGCAATTGGTAAACAAAGGCATCTCTCGTACAACCAATGTAACGCTTTACAAGAATTTAATCATCCCAGTCATGCTATATTGCGCAGAGGTATGGACTTTGTCAAAAGCGAATGAAGCTGATCTTAGTTGCTTCGAGAGGAAAATTCTTCGTGTGATTTTCGGACTCGTCTCCATAGATGGTGAGTGGAGGAGGAGATGTTATGACGAAGTATACGGGGTGTTCAGCGACATCGACTTAGCCAGAAGAGTGAAGATCCAAAGATTGAGATGGCTAGGTCAGGTAGAGCGGATGGAAAGCAATGCTCCGGCCTAAAAAGTCTTGGAATCCACACGCGCAGAGGAGGAAGACCGCGGCTCAGTTGGCGCACACAAGTGGAAAGGGACCTCAACCAACTTTGCGTGCGAAAGTGGAGACAGCTAGCTGAAAATCGAGCTGGTTGGAGACGCTTGTTAGTTGGGGCCCAAGCCCACCCCTAACTGTAGCGCCACCTTAAGTAAGCAAAACCGACAATATGGACATGCTGCTAAAAACGATGACGAATCGATTTTTTACGGTCTTCGCGTACACTCTCAGGTTCACTAAGTGCTGAATGTTGTATTACCGGTCAAGAAGCATCCACTTATGTAAACGGGCCTAAAATTTGCAATTATGGTTTCAGTAGGTCGATTGTACTCACCATTAGTCCCTTGAATAGTAGGAAAGAACAATTCACAGAACGCTGTTTTTCGTTATATAGTTGAATGGTCTGGAGACGCTGTTGTGGTGTGAGTCTTTACATGATGATATGCCAAGTGATACTGAACACAAATGACAGAGTTGTTTAATAGAAGTTTCGCATGATCTGTCAAAAGGAGCCTATTGAAAATCAAACCTCATGATGAATCACCCTCCAATGGCAGCTCTTTTGGAACCAATACTTTCATTCTCAGGTTCTTCAAGAAGCCATCCATATTTTCTACTATCGATAGTCTTATCCAAAACAATTGAAAACTGAAACCATCACACTCAATTCAAGGAACAAGTCATAACGTGTCAAAAAGAGTCATAATTAAAGCTTCTTCCCTCTTGTGTCGAATTTCGTCATCAATTAGATTTGAAATTCCAAGAAATGTCTCTGCCTCCATTCCCGCCATTGTCACCAGTCCCTCATCTCTTTGCAGCTGCCTTCAAGCCATTCCTTTATCTCATATGCCGCGCCGGAAGATTGCTTGAAACCGCAACGTTATTTTAAGCCCCAGGCGATCACTCTTCCTCTCTGCGTAATGATGATAGCGCAACATCGCCCCTCCCTATGACCTCTAGCCAAAAGTAATCACGAGCTCAACAAAACACTCCCGAAAAAGAATTACCAGGCTCTTACAAAATTATTCATCGCATTAATCCGCAGCAGCAGCGGTCTCTCTGCACGTAATTGGCAAGCGAAGTGTGCTCCGAACCGAATCCCCTTGTTAATCGCACAAAGGGTTGGAGGTTTGCAAAATGGTGCCCTCTCCAACTGCGTTGGCCTTTTGTAATCAATATTGTAACTTGTATCGGAAGCGGTGATGGCACATGCCAACAGCGCTGTTGGATGAATTCATTTCCTTGCTCAGCACTGACGGAAGTGATTATCGCTTTGGCATGGCATTTGGCTGGGTACTTGTGCTGTGGATTTCTATCTTCGCCAAGAGTTGCTCTCGAGTCGGAGCCAGTGCGCCGCAGTCGTGGAGGGGCAGAGTGTACTCGGGCGTATGTGTACTTTTCCGAAATGGTTATCTGCTTTGGTTTGGGCCATACGTCATTATAGTTCGCTGTGGGAGATGATGGATTTGTGTTGACATGTTGCCATCCGAGGGAGGAAGGAAAGTCAATTAAATTGGTTGAGTGGAAAAGAAGAGGACTGATGGAAATGGAAATGGATTTGTGGCGAAGGAAGAGGATTTTATGGTCTATTCGTTTCCCAGGAGGGCAGGGCAGGGCAGGGCAGGGCAGGGCAGGACAAAAGATGAGGTTCTTGAAACATTAAATAGATTGAACCGAGAAGACTGACGAAGCAGTTGGATACTTCAATTGATTAAGCGGTTGCCTGAATGATGCTGTGCTTAGGCCGGTGTTTCCAATTGGATGAGCGGATACGAAATGAATAGTTAATAGTTTCAAGAACTCAGGGTGACTTTATAAGACCCATCGGCACCTAATTTAAAGAAATTTTGTTAACTGAGGTTTAAGACTGTTGGACGGGCCAAGGACGACCTTTGTGGTGAATGGTGGGTGGGCAACAGTGACTTTTGAAGGGGAAATATTTCAAGACTGAGACAGTTTAATGGGAACAGCTAGAGCTCGCACACCAGACTGTCTGATTTCAAATTTAAGATTTAACAGACAGTTCTTATCCCTTTTTATAATGTATGGCTGTCCAGTTTGCCCCCCCCTCCCAGATAGAGAGACTGAGGTCGTTTGAGTGGCAATGCCTTCAGCCTCTTAACGAATTCAGAACATCAGAGACCCTAGTAATACGCGGTGTGTTCATATGTGAGCATATAAGTGGGGCAACCGTTTCCATGAGATTAGGGCTGCTCGCACGAAAGCGAAACGAAGCGCTGTAATGTAACTTTTAAAAGAGTGCTCATCTGCAGACTTGCGCGAATGGCACTGATATAATCGAAAGAAAGTAGAGTGCCGTTAGCCATAGAAGGCTGTAAACGTGCTCAAAAGGACGATGATGCCGTCAAGGAAGGATGTACTAGCATCGACGTCGTAAGAGTTTTTTCCGGTGTTGCTTAAAAGATCTTCCAAAGAGACTATGTAAATTGTAAGCCCATGCTCATAGTAGCGTCAGATGTATACTGAGTGAGAAATTACCACCTTTAAGAATCTGGCTTGTCACTTTTCATAACCTTTTAAAATTAGTGCAAGATGGAGGCCAAAAATGGCAACAGCGCCTCAGCAAAATGTGCGATGTCGCGTGCTGTAGAGAGTCTTCTAAGCTCTGTTGTCAAAACCCGAACGGAGCATGGGTTCGTCATAAAGATGTTCTAAGCAAGCAAGAGTTCATGCAGTGACGCTAAAAAGGTACAGATCCCCTCCGTCTGTAAGTCAGCTCATGGTCACGGTCTGTTCGGACTGAAGATTACTATAAGGTTTGGATATTGCGTTCAACAGTTATAGACGTGTAAACATGGAGTTCACTAACGCCGAAATTCGCGCTATTTTTAATTTTTCTTTCGTTAAAGGCAAATCCGCTAGAGAAACGTCCCGTGAGATTAATGGTGTTTTGGGGGATGGTACTCCATCACTTCGAACCGCGGAGGAATGGTTTCGATGATTCAGAGCCGGTGAAAACGACACCATGGATAAGCCAGCCGTCGGAAGACCTGTGATGACGAATACCGATCGAATCATGGAAATCATCAAGCTAGACGTGGCATGTGGCATCTCGTGACATCGCCCAGGAGATGGGAGTTAGTCACAAAACCATTTTAAACCATCTGCGGATGGATACAAAAAAAGCCTGATGTTTGGGTGCCGCATGATTTGATGCAAAAAAAACCTTCTAGACTGAATCAAGGCCTGCGATATGCTGCTGAACTGAAACGGAACGAACTCGACTCATTTTTGAAGCGGATGGTGACTGGCGACGAAAAATGGATCACATACGACAATATCAAGTGAAAACGGTAGTGGTTGAAGGCCGGTGAATCGTCCCAAACAGTGGCCAAGTCAAGGTTTTGCTGTGTGTTTGGTGGGATTTAAAGGGAATCATCCACTATGAGCTGCTCCCATATGACCAGACGCTTAATTTTACCATCAACTGCGAACAAATGGACCGCTTGAAGCAGGCGATCGACCAGAAGCGTCCAGAATTGGCCAACAGGAAGGGTGTAGTGTTCCACCAGGACAACGCCAGACCACACACTTCGTTGATGACTCGGGAGGCTTCTACGAGGGTGTATTATGAAGCTGCCGTCTATATGAAAACAGATTATCGAACAAAACGGCGCATATTTGAACTAAATCCGATCACTGTAGCACATTTTATAAGGCATTGAATGAAGGAGATATTTGACAACCTTAAGCCATTGATTGAGTATAAAGAATAAAAGTGAAACTATATCATCAAACGATGGGTAGACTGGGTAAACTGACCACAGGTGTCTTACAATGGCCCCTTTCATGCGGAGGCTGGTTCGTGCATAGGGCTTCGAAGGGATCCTATCCCACAGTCTAGAACTAGGTTCCTGATATAAAAAAAGATAAAACTGGCAAAGTGAAAAATGTTCCCATGACTAAAGTTGGCATAAATAGATTTAACTTTACTGAAAGAGATCAATCAATCTATAGTTTATTTGCTGACTTCATTGAGAACTATCTGCAGCTTAGCAGTTTTCACTCACCGACATTTGCTTCCTCCTTGTCTTGTCTTCTCACACTTGTTTTGTTTTAATTTATTTTTTGGGGGAGCGCCTTTTTCGGAAAGCGTTATAAGGACCTGCTACACATTTTAATCTCTAGTGAATAGGAAAAATAACACCAGCACGGAGATCAGACATAACACTCAATTTTAAGTAATCATCCGAAATGCAATCACTTGTTGGTAAAGTTTCAGACAAACACGAAAAACAGATGAGGTTTCATTGTCCATCCGCAATAAGTGCGACTCTTACGTGCACACATTTCAAATGCCTATTGCATGCACTTGGTTATATATCATTCCTCTGCCCGAAAGAGTTTTCAAATCCAAAGCATAATTGAGCAGTGCTTTGCTTCAGATCGCGCAAAACAAGTAAAGAGGGATCAGTCGACACACTTAACCAGTGGTTGCAGTTGCACTCTAGGACAAGCGTCAATAATTTAATCCCGCTCCCGGCACCTAAACCAGATCAAAGACCAGCCCAGACTGTGAAAGTCAGAGCGTACTGCTTCCGTATGTAATTCATTCTACGCAGCTCGTTAACCAAGTCCCAAGGCGGCTTGATATAATTCATTACGTTGCCGCGTTCAGCGTTAATTTGATTTCCGTCAATTGGACACACATCCACCACATCTCCAGAATTTACTGCGATCGTCAATGTCTAGGCCTTAGATCTCAGCTGATAGCAATTGCCTAGTACAGCTGTTCCTAGCCACCTCGTTTGCTGCGTCATTTTCGTCGTCAATCTGAGGCGACTTCGAGACATAAAGGGCACAGGGAGAAACCGTGTGGCGTTGAATAGCCACTAAGGCCGTGACGCAATCTTCTAAGCACTTCGTCTTAATGGAATTAGAGTCTCGCTCTCGCACACTCTCTCGATTTAAGTGCTCTTTGTGTTTCAAATTGCTGTTTGCTTTTCTAATCACGTAAATCTTAGTTCCACGTAAAGGCAACAAGTTGTTAAAATGATGAATGAAGATTATTTTTTTTTTAGTGTGCCTTATGTGAGCTGACTGAATCGAGAATATTTGGGATTGTGTTGTTTTGAATGTAATCGAAGTTGTCCTTAAGTTTTGCCTTCCTTGGTTGAGGCTGGAGGTGTAGGGACAGTTGAGAATTGCATTTGGATGATGTGGAATGATGTGCATTCTATTGGAGATTCGACGTCAAAGTTTGAGAGGCAAACAAAAGAGAAATTGGCCCTTCCTGTCCTACATGCCCCTAGGAGGTTGCGAGATAGAAGAATGTCTAAAGGAATCAGTAAGACATGTCTGGAAGTTTGGTTCGTTGAAATTTACTTTAGAAATTTTAAAGAACTCTAAGAATAGAAAATAATTGAAAATTAGGTAAGCCAAGAGCCCACATGGCCTAGCTTGTGCATTGTGCCTAAGTGAGTGAGTGACTCAGGAGTAAAGAGGACCTAGAGTTTATTGCCGATTCCGAACGGCGAGATTTGAGAAGCTATTGATTGGCAGTTACAACTCTTTGATTGTTGTAACTGCGCAGAGCCGTGAAAAAGTGCGATATGATCATTCCAGTGGTCAAACCTAAGACCTTCGATTTCCAAGTTGACGCGTCTAATAGCTACATCACTGTGTCCTCAAGAGGAACTCATAGTGTGAACGAATTTAAGGGTTAAGGGACATCAAAAGATGCCTCCACAAGTAGACGAACAATAACAAAAACTGGCAACGTATTCAAAGTCAACTGCTGATGCTTTTGTGCATCATTACGCAGAGCATCAGATCTGGCAAACTCCACAGCAAAGCGAACTCCTAAAATTTCAAAGCAGTCATTTGTTAGCCAGTCTATTTCCGAAAATCTCTCAAATCAACAAGGATACAAAAATAAAACGAAAGTCATCAATAACAAATCACCCCGCCCCCTCCCGGTCTCCCTCCACACAGCTCCACGGCCATTAAGACAACCATCCCGTGGGTCACTTTGTCGCATCCAAGGCCCATGAATCGAAAAATCGCTCTCCAACTCAAATGATTTCGTTTTTACGACATCAATTCCATCGCCAGATCATTTCGTGAATCAATGCCCAAGCCATCCGGACGATGCGCTACAAGTGACAATCCGACACGAGGCGAAATTCCTTCAAAGCGCCCCCCTCTGGCTGCCGCTCGACTTTCGGAAAAAAAATCAATAAACCGAGACTCAAATCGGCACAGGGTTCGTTTTTATTGTCACACATTTCGTACGAAGTTTACCACTTCCACTGCTGGACCCTTTTGCACTTTCGAACAAGTCGCTAAAAAAACACACACACAAACACCCAACAAGGATCTCAAAGGGAGCATGCGGAAAAAAGTCCCATAAACTTCCCCCCTGCAGTATATCGCTCCCATCAAATCTGATATAAAACTCAATTAGACCCTAAACATTACGCCATTACCGCTAAGTACCGCCACGACTACGCTGGCGGTTATGGGAGAAGGAAATGGGGGTAGTGAGCGTGGATCCGGCACGCCATCGACTTGCCAATCCTACAATTTGACTAGGAGTAATTAAAAAGTTTAGAATTCTCCTCTTGGCCTCTTGAGTTCGCAACGAGACTGTCTGTTTCCGGCGGGTGGTGTGGAAGCACAGAATTTGTGTGAACCGATAAAAGGTCCTGCAGGGTAGTCTTGTGCGATTAAAATTATTTTTGATGATTTTTTTTTGTTGTTTTGGTTTGCCCCGGAAGTGGATGTTTGCTTTGAACTATCGAGTGACCGTGTTGCACGGATTCCTTGTCCTTGTCGGGGTGCTCGAGTGAAGATGTTTGTTAAGTGCAACAACGTATGTGAGGAAAATCAATTCGTCGTTGAAAGAGATGGGGAGGGGGGGGGGGGAATGTACATGACGAACGAAATTGACCATTAAATGTGCTTCTCTTGGCCGCCACAGCCATTAAATTTGACATGTGCACTTAATGCATGTTGACGGTGAAGTGGGGAGTGGTGTGCGCTTGTCTTAGAGGTACTTTCTTGGGTCAACACGTTTTTCCCCTCTGATCGATGTGTAACACATGCCTGTGTTTGTGGAAATCATGTGTGTCTTGCAGAGTTCTGAGCTGAACTTGCTTTACGTCCCCCTTGAGTTTTGTGTTCTCAATTTCAGTTCACGGAACAGCTGCAAGGAACAAACACTGCACGGGAAGTCCTTTAAATGCAAGTTTTCATTTCACGGTCTGGCTAATTTTGGTAGTTGGAAGAAAGTTGGACGAAAGTTGGACACATTGCCATGGTACGGTTACGGAAGGCGCCTAAGCGTGGATGTAGTTTAGATACCTCTGAACTCCTTCCATGGACAATGTGTGCTATTGGCCAGAATTTGTAAGACAACCTGTTGTTTTATCGCAACTTAATTTAAATACGGAATCTTTGGTTGGCACGGTTATTGTAAGAAAATATACATCGCGTGAGCATCAGCCATTTTGTGATGTGATGCAATGAATGCATCAGCGTGGCGCAATTTTTTTAATTTTCTAAAACGGTTTTTTGTTTTGTGTCCGAATTGTGTGTTGAAGGTATTCTCATACTTTTTGTTGAACTGATTTTGTTTGATGTAGTGGGGACTGCTAAACAGGTTGCTGGGTAGCCGTGTTCTCTTTCTCTCCTTTGTCGTTCTTCACAATCCGAAATTCAATACAATTTGCCATTAAATTCGTCAAGCAAATAAAAGTATTGTATTTTCAGAACGTTGTAGCCTCTCGACGGACTTTGTTCGTGTACCGACTTTTTGTTCTCACAGAGATATATTTCTTTCTGAAAATATAAACTCGTACATTCTGGCTTTGTGTTGCATATAAAAAATACTTGGCGTTAAGGTGCAGTTCAGCCTTTCTATGTTTAAAAAAAAATCAACCTGTTGTGCAGAGATGTGTTGAGGCATCTACTTTCAGTTATACAGATTCAACGCATAGTTTAAGACTTGAAAAATTAAGACTCGAAGGTTGTTTACAAAGCTCTAAAAAGCTGCCGTCAAATTCGTCTCAAATTCGAGGGAAATATGCAACAAAAAGAATAAATCATTAATGAAGAAAATGTCTGTACAGTTTTTGAACTTCTTGAACTCAAGTTGGTAGCACTGACATTTGTCACCTTCTACACTTAGGTATCATTGGAAATGTTTGGGTATTACTTGAATATTTGCCAAGAACGATAATTGCCTATCAATCGTTAGTGCTCCAAACAAAGCCACTTTTAACGTATTTTGATTAATCTGTAAAATTGTCTGGAAATTTTAAGATTGCGGATGTTGTAAGGTCTGTGCCCAACCGTAAGGTCAAGTAAGTGCAAGAGTTTTGTTCACCGTGGCGTCGCAGCCAATTGTGTCGACTTACACGCTAAAGGTTTAAGGTTCGAATCCGAGACATTTTTTCGCGGCACTATCCCTTTCGGGTTGCAGTCTATGAAAAGCTTCTCAAATCCCGGGTTGGGAAAACTGTAGATCCCTTTAGCTTGTGATAGAAAACAGCGAGTAGTTACTAAAGCAGCTTTACATTTGATCTTGGCGTATTTTTTTTTTTTTTGAAATTAATATAGGATCACACTTTACAAATAATTCAAATTTACTAGAAAAAAAAGAGGTATATATTTCAACTGTCAAAACTTCCGGTAGGATACAGAGCAGTTCTATTCGTTCAGACTTTCAAACAGATGTCAATGTTAGTTTTAAGCTCTTTTAACGTGCTCTTCAGTAAATATGTACGTTGTAACGTGTTCTGTGTGGCTTGTAGCACATACATATGTTGGAACCACATGTCCTCTTATGGCATGTTACAGTTAGGTGACGATCCTTATTGTCAACGAAAATGTATGGGCCAATATCACCGCCGGCATGCATGGATGATGTGATGATGACAAGGCCCATGTAGATTTTCACCAATGACGCTCATTGTGCTTATTGACGAACACATTGAGTCAAAAATGAGCTTTGTCACTGAAGACTATTATGCAAAGAAATTCATCATCCTGGAGCATCTTCTCCAGAATCCCATTGACTTAAATTCTAAAGGCAGCTTGATCTTGTATGGATGCAAACCAAAATGCACCATAATATGGTCTGAGCGAGTGTCGTGGAACTGACTAATTTCGATCATTTGCTACGGACGACATCGACATTTTCAACACTTCGACCAAACCCGCTGTCTCACTGACACGGCATCGCACAACACACTATGAACATGTAGAATTTAAATTTTTGCACTAAACTTGTTATTGCCTATCTACTAGACCGAAAATTGACCGGTCACCGACTTCGAACTCCGATAGAAAATTTATATAATTTTCGTACGCTGCTCGCTCATATACTTTACAACGATGAAAATGTTGAGTGTTTACTGAATAAATTGACACTTAAAGTTTGATGATTAGTGAAAGAGTTCACAAATTGAATTCGAAACCATCAAGGCCCTACTGGAAAACCTTTTGTATGTATGCTCATATGGGAGGGACTGTGCGAAATATAACAAGAGTCGAAGTGCTATGTTTTAACTTTGAAAAGTCTCTATACAAGGTTCGAATGTAAAAATCCTTCTTCCTCTCATTGCTTCCATATATTTTTATTAAACTGTCACATTGAGCCTTTAATTGGCTTAGTGCCGTTTAAAATCAGTATCAGGCAATATTGCCAAAGTTGGTTTGTACGTAGTTGGGACCTGACTTAATTCTCGCGCTAGATAAACATCTTCTATATTTCACGGGCTTCATCTGGTTTAAATTACAGACAAAGCTCCCAGAGACTAATATCTTTTCAACTAATCAACATTCAATGTCAGCATTGTACTAGGAACCCCCCAATTAAGGGATAAACAATGGCATGACAATTATTGTGATGAAAACCAGTCCCTGGTTTACGGCTTTTGTGATCAGTCGATGGTTGTTAGTTTTTTACAACTTTTTTGCATTCTGATCACAAATCTTTACGTGCTCGTAATTTCAGAAGCAAAAAGCTAGACAAAAAATCTTTGTGAGTAATTGGTGGTGTGGGGAAACTACTGCTTCATAAAGCTTTTATAGACTAGTCTAGTCTTTTGAAGACAGATAGAGTAGGCTTTATGGAATCTTTATTCAAAGCAATATTGAGAGTTGCTTCTGTAGACGTTTAAAATGCCACATCCTTCACCTTCTTAAAGTCCCGCTACATTCCGGAGTTAATGTCACCTTCTACTTATAAGTCCTTTTTTGGCACAGTCCGTCGGTAGTCTTTTTTCAATGTGAACACTTCAAGTTGATTCATGGCCTGTATGCGTTATCTGAGTCTGGGATATGCTCTGTGGCTTAGTGCTATTGCTGAGAATTCGAAAATTCTTGGGGACAGAGGGGACTGATGATCATGCGCTTTCAATGAAGTAGCTTCAGCGTTGTGTTCATAGATGCTTAACTGGGCGCAAGAAACTGTCCAACCTACAGTCTTTGCATCTGATTTTTCAGGTACTTAGTTACTAACTTGCTTATTAGGTCAGCGACTCATGAAAGGTCTGAGCCTGAACTATAGTTGCCTTCCATTCCTAAAAATCACGAAAGCGCTGCTTCCAGGTGTCAAGACCAAGCTCTCTAACGTCCGCGATCACTTGACCTCTTTACCAGAGGTTCGGCGTTCCTCTCCTTCTCGAACTCGGACACTGTCATTCAAAGACGCTCTTAGCTGAAGCTCTGTTATCTATTCGATCGATGTAATCGAGTCATTGTAGGCGTCGGTTTTTTACCTTCCGGTCATTTAGTTCCTTATCGTCCAGCACTCGGCTGCATTTAGGAGTGCGGGCAGAGTCTTCAAGACGCTTTAAAGAGCATTATCTTGGTCCTTTGAATCAGGAGTCCCGACCCTAGCTGTTTCGACAGACCGAAATGACCGCTGTTGTCAAGGGTGATTTTGCGTCGAACCTCGATCAAGGTTTCTTTTGTGGAGTTCACGTTTGCCCCGAGGTAGACAAACTCCTTAACTACCTCAAAGTTGTAGCTATCAATTGTTACATTCCGACGGAGGTGTTGTTTGATGAATCGGTTCTTTGTCAATATGGCCGAGGCAAGGGCCTGTCTTTTGCTCCATCCACCCAGACAGACCATATTTGCGACGCAGAATTTTTTGTCAAAGGAACAAGACATCGGCTCTGATGTTTTGCCTATCGTCCAGGATACTGGAAGGAGAAGCGTAATTTTGGTCCCATGAGTCATGAGTTTCAAATGAACGAAGTCGTAATGGGTGGTTCTACGAGTGATATTTACGAAAGTCTGGAGTGGACAATCTGCTTAATTACCTCAAATGCTCTTGAACGAATGATGCTGTTGGACAGGTCGATTTCTAGTTGAAAGTATGTACTCCCTCTCTCTCTTTCTCTCTCTCTCTCTCTCTCTCTCTCTCTCTCTCTCTCTCTCTCTCTCTCTCTCTCTCTCTCTCTCTTTCAGTCTTCATTCACTTTATAAAACTGTCAACAGAGAAGGAAGAATGTTCGTGTCAGTTTAATTCTCCTCTTAATATGTCGCAAAATACGTGTCCAATAACAGGTCTTGTAAGAAGTCTCCAATGGGTGATTAAATCTGTCCAGTTATTCGGTTATTTTCAATTCAAAAAAAAAACAGACCGAAGCAACAAACCGCGTTCTTCCCCGCCACAATTTCGCAATAATTGCCAAATTCACTCCAAGACCTCAACAACTTCAAGCGAATTTGATATTCAGACGCCTAACCAAACACTTGTCAGGTAAACCCACCAGTCATTGTTTATCATTCTGCAGCAGTTGCTTTGCTACGACTGCCGCTTAAGCCCCCCCCCCCCACACTTTTCAACCAAACCAAACGACCTTGATCCGCGGTCGAGATCGATCTCGAGCTATTCCCCCAAAATTCAGAGCAAGCCACCGCATGACTCACCCATCGAAAGCAATAAACTAGGCAAACACTTAATTCCAGGAAACGTCAAAGCCAGAGAGACTCTCCATTTTAGCGAAAAAAGAGAGCGAAAAAAAACTCAAAACGAGTCTGAGCCAAGGGAACATCGATAAGTCGAAACAATCAATCAATCGAAACGCGAAAATCCAACTCGTGAATACGAAAATCTGACGTCAACTTTGGCTTCCAACCGCAACGAGTGAGCGTGCCAGCAGCAAGCCATTTGCAATCCACACAGCTGCCCCCCTCCCCCAGCACAGAGCGGGACCGCTCCGCCAATCTGCTGGCGACGACGAGGTGCAATCCAGTGCCTGGTACAGCGAATCTACGACAATCCATAGAATCCCCCGTAAAAACAATGTTCTCTGATACCGCGGCAGCGTGTGCATGTGTAGTGTACACCTCGCTCTAGCTCTGTACACACACCCGTGTGCAGTGCGCGGCCTGTGCAGCTTCTTGCCGCGCTGATTTGATTGCCAACACGAAATTTCAACAGCGATTAGCAAACGAATTAATGAAAAGAAACGAGATACACGAGATAGGCTGCCGCCGACGCCGCCGCCGCCGCCGCGCAGCCGGTGCAGCCAGCAACCAGTCCGAGTGCACTCGCCTCGTTGTGCCGCTGGTAGTGCAGGTCCATTCAGACTTGGGTTCTTGTCACTTCGGGTGTGTGCAGAGAGTGCATTTGGGGAGCACTGGGGAGGATTATGAATTTGAGTGACGGCGTGATTTATTTCCCCACGGCATTGTTCGCCGAGGCGGAATTCGATGTTTAATTGTCGTTTGTCAAGGTGAAGACGTGGTGGGGGGCGAGGCATTAATTGATCTGCGGCATACTCTCAGTGGCTGCGGCGGCGTGCGTGACACTCCAGAGTGGGTTGTTTTCCATTGCCACTGCTGGTGGCGATGATGGAAAGTCAGACGAGGCGATGGAAGGTCAGACGAGGAACTGCTCTGGGATGGGAATTTTTGGTGGGGAACGCCGAGAATACATCCAGCAAGTGACGCAACCCCAAAACTAATCGAGAAAGGGAGAAAGGAAGTAGGAGAAGTCCTGCCCACCGTCCAAAAGTGAACAAGTTCCGTTCAATCACCACGTGACCCGATGAACCTCACCCACCCCTGATGAATCAGCTGCTGCTGTTTCTTTGATCTGCGATGCATGCACCTCATCAGAAAACTCGACATGAATTATGAAAGGATCAATCAAATCGAATCCATTTGCATTAACCAGATCCCTGTCCCGCGGGGATGACAGAAATGTCTGCGTGTGTGTGTGCGTGAATGCGGCAAGAGTTAACATCCCCTCCAGTGACACACTGGTAACCCTGCTGGATTATGCAAGTGGTTGAGTGCACTAAAACTTGATGCATGCCCAAGTGAGAGAATCGATGACTTGCACGTGAAACGACAACACCGGTCCCCGTCCCTCCTTTGCCTTCGTCGTAACTTCCTGCTCCATCTGACCCGGACTGAGTGTGTCGTGTGTGCACTGCTAAAAGCGTATTACATGACAAAGATGTTGCATGTTAATGCAGAGGAAAGCGGTAGTTGGTTACCTTTTATCCCTTTTCCTGAATCTCTTCAAAGCGCCTTTTATGTGCGTCCCCCCTCCCCGTCGCACGTCCTTTGTCGGCCAATGGAAGAGCGAAGCCATTGAATGGACACACAGTCGCTACCACGTCGATAACGTGGAAGAGGCCAAGGGAAGGTTATCCTGCTGGCAGTGGATTTTCACACCCGGAGTGTTGGACGGGTGCTTTAAAGGCTTCCAGACGCGCCCTGCGCCCGGTGGGGTGGGTACACGCATATTATCCTTGTGCCAGGAGATTTTTATGATAATGACTTATGTTGGTGGTGCTTGCCACCGTTGACCGCCTGGCTGGCAGGGATGCTCCCCGTCGCTGGGGGATGAATTTAATTCTTTTTCGGACGCGTTGCTGCGTGATGATAGCTGGCTGTGCCGAAGTTGTCCTTTCCCCTTTGGCTGGCAAAAAAATTAAAATGAAAACAAAAACCAACTGAAAGTCGGCCGCTAATTGATATTTCATGAGAAGTTCATTGCATTTTAAATGAATTATGCGTCGTTTTAATGACCACACATGGCATTGAACGGAACCCGACGCCATATTGAATGGGGGAGTGTCCTGTGTGCCGAGGGAAAGGTCACGCGAGCATTATTTAAGGAAATATTGATTAATTGCGAGACTGTTGGTCGGTTGTCTGACTGCGTCTGAAGGGGATTGATGATGGAAGGGATGAAATGTGGTAACAGCAGACAGAATGGCACGTGTTTTGCTCAGAGAGTTGTTATCGTTAAAGGTTTTTGGGCACTCACAAGCCACTCAAAGTCCTCTCAAAAGTCGCTAACCACCCCTTAACAGTCGCAGACCACTCACGAACTTAAACTTTTCTTGACAACCAACATAAATCTGACCACCAGGCACTTCTTCCCTCAATTAGGCAAGCACCCGGACACTCTAATGAAATCCTTGACGGTGGAAAATCACTTTAAGCAGAACATTCAATTACACACCACCCCACCACCACTCTCAGGTAAGTCTTGTTCAAGCCACTAAACCACTCAAAGTCCATTTTACTCGCAAAAAAAAAAAAAGAAGACTGAACAACCAGGTGCACCAAGTAATTCTTCACCCGCGGTGGTCCATAACTCTTTTTGCAGCCCTCCAATAGGGGAAAACTTTTTCCAATCCTCGGTCGTTTTTTTTTCGCTTTTGTTTCAAACGATTCATTCGCCATCGCCCCGGGGCGAGACCCAGGGGGGACTTTAGCTGCATCCACCGCCCGAGTCTGACTAGAACTTTTATTTTAATTGGGAAAAGTTCCTTGCAACTTTTGTGCAGGGGACGACGCGGGCGGCGCGCACGTCGTGACGCCCACCGTATCGGTGAGAATAAAGGCAAACAAGCAGAGAAATAGTTCCCCTTACAGTATGCAATTAATTTAGTGAGAGAGCGGGAGAGAATGAAAAGTTTTCGGTTATTGTTGTTGCATATTCTTAGGCACTTTCAACTGCGGTATAACAATTTGAAAATTTCGCTTGGTACCGAAGCCGGCCGAACAGATTGGCTGCTGCCGCGGATGTTCCCCCGAAGAGGTGGCGGAGGATTTCACAAAATATCAGGTTAAACTATTGCGAAACTTTATCGCATCCCATCGCCGGCCGAGGGAGCACTGTCGATGTATGTGGGTCAGGGAGGCATTAAAGTCTTATTGAGGACAATGAAGCGCTCGGATTTTGCAGCAAGTTGAACGGTAAGCCGTGTCGTCTTTTAAGTGTTTTATTGGCTTTGGAACATCGGAGAGCTGATGATGGATTTATGGGAGATCAAGGAGGAAGCTGAATGTGAAGAGGACTCGTGTAATGTGTGCTTAAAGAGGACGCGATAAATTTCAGACAATTGTGCGTCGGATTTCAGGTCAACTTTGGATGAACTTTGATTGAGAGGATTTCAAGTTTCTGATGATGATCCCAACAAATCGGTGCGGGGAGGGATAGAGTGTAAGTGACACAGTCAGGAACTCACTTTGAATGGAGGTTATTGTTCTAAACGGAGAAGTTTTGTCAAAGAAGGAATTCAACTAGTGATGGCGCAACGTATCCTTGAAGCTGGAGATTTGAAATTCCAAATTTGTAAGAGGACAAGTTGCCTTAGGAGAATGAGAAAATTGAACAAGAGGTACACAATAGGTTAAGCAAAATCAATTAAACAGTTTACTTAAAGTTTGATGGAATTTCGACTGAAATGCTGAGAAGAGTGGCGAAGTAATGGGCTGTCAGAAACATTCAAAAAGTCCCCTGGCGAAAACCCCAGGATCAAAAATTCAGAATAATGAAACTTTAAAAAAATAAAAGGTCTTGAGAGGGTCAAAATTTCAAAAGGTAGAAAATGTACAAAATTCCTCGGTTCCAAAAAGTAAAAACAACATTTTTTGGAGTCAAAAACCTAAAATTCCGACATGTCAAAGATCTTAAAGAAGCAAAATCGCAATTAAGCAAAATTTGCATTTCTTGGATTAAACAAATTTTCAATAGTCAAAAAATTATAATTCCAAAAGGCAGAAAAGTCAAAATCCCTAAAAGTCTGAGATCTTAAGTATTTTGCAGTCATAGCAATCCTATATCAAATGCTCAAATTTTCAGAACTTCATGTATCCTATTTTTAATTATCCTGAATTTCCAAGTTACCAATAGTTCATAGTCCAAAAAAAGTTAATAATTCCTCATTTTTATAAATGATCTCCTGTCTGTCACTTGTAATCCAATTCAGTCCTTTGCCGATGACTGTACCCTGAGCTTTTCATATTCGTTCCTTGGCTCTCGACCCCCCTCTTTGGCCATAGATTTGGAACGGCAGCCTATGTTAAGCTCATTAAATTCCGATCTTGAGAGCACAATTGATTGGAGTATGAAGAAAATGGTGGAATTTAAATAATAACCAGCCATTATCAATGATTGGCTCTAGAATTGCTGAAACCGAACGACTTCCCATTCTAGGCATGTGTATCAACTCAACACATAGCTGGAACGATCACATATTCGAAATCGCCAAAAATGCAGCGAAATGTGTAGGTTTCTTAACGCGATGCAGGAAATAATTCACTCCTTTTGATCTGACAACATCGACGAAATGTTGCGTCTTCATTACTTTTTTACCGCTATTATAACAAAAAATACTCCAGTGAGTTAGCCAGTTGCATTTCTCCCCTTTAAGAATTTACCCGCAATACTCGGCTCGCTAGGAATGCCCACCTGTTCACCCTTAAGCCGACCTTCGGACATAGAGTTAAGCTTAGAGACTCGTTCTTCAGCCGCACCACACGAATATGAAATGCTCTTCCCAGCTCAACTTTTCCCCTTCATTACAATGTGTACCGGTACCTCCTTTCCCTCCCTTTGCTGTAACTTAATTCCGGTCAAGGGTATCAAACAAGCCCCTTAGCTCGCTCCAATTAAAAAAAAAAAAGATCCACTCACTTTAGCGAAAATACATCCTGATGGGAAGAATAGGATGAATTTATATGCAGAAATGCAGCTAATTATATTAAGCTCGCTATTTGGAGACTAGTAATACAAGGTGGCGTATAAGTCGTGCCATCAAATCAAGACTTGTTGAAGTCTTTTTTGTTTCAGTAATCGTGTTCTTATTTTTAATTCTTCTGGATACTATTTGGAATTATTTAAAATAATTCTTGAAACACCGAAAACTGGACATGAACTGTGCCTTGCAAAAGCACAGAAATTTAGGTAAGAGCATGACAGTAATCCGATGTGATGAAACAAAATGAGGTTGGTAAACAAACATTGCTGGATAAGTGAAGTTCATAATTTATTTGCCTTCTTTTCATTAAATCCCATTTATACCATTCTAGAAGAAGGTTTACTTCATCATCATCATCATCTTTTTTACCCGCATTTTACACTAAAATTGCCGCGGGGGTAATGAATGCATGAGAGACCTCTAGGCCGCTCGATCCTCCGATATTGAATCTAACTCATCAGGAGCTTGATCGCCTCGGGTCTTTCTGATGGAATTGCAACTAAGGCACGCCTCGGAAGTCGTCATGAAGGGGGCATCCATTCAATTCAGGTAATAAATTTCATGCCTTAATCAGAAAAGTCCGAAATCACGAATAGCCAAAAAATGTCGTGGGCAAAAAAATAAAATTCAAAAAGACAAAGACAAGACAAATCTCGAACATACTAGAAAGAATACCCGAAAGTCCAGAACTCAAAATTATTTCGATGATCCCAGAATGGCGAAAACAAAACTGCTGTAAGCCAGAACAGTAACATACCTAAGATGGCCATTGTTACCGAAATTTCGACTGCAGCTAATTCGGAAACCCAAATAAAAACAAAAATTTTGAAAAAATACATGCTCCGGTTGCACAAAATTTCAAATTTCCCAACAGTCCAAAGACCGAAAAATTCAATTCTTGAATTGCACTCATCTGAAGGCCCACATTTAGAACAGAATGCTTAATATATTGGGAGCTTTCTTATAAAGCATAATTCATCGAGAGGTTTAATTTAAAATGTGAAGTAAAAACCATCAAATTGAAAGTGAACTTCAAATACGAAAAATTGGTCAAAAGAACAATTCATGGCATTTACTCTTGAAAAATTTAATCATGTAATTTTAGCCACCACTATTATTATTATTTCTAAGGTGGTCTTTTTAGAACATGCAATTTTGGGCAACTCGTCAGAACATTGCGACTGGCACCTCGCGAATAATACGAGTAATGTTGCTTACCAAAACTTTTTCGTAAAGCCCTCAAACGTTACATTTTAACAGAGAAAAAAGTCTTCTCTTTGTGGCGCCACAGTCCGGGGTGGACCTGGCCCTCGAGAAAAAAAAAGTCTTAATGTGTGAAAAAATATGATATTGCGGCGAATTTATCGAAGCAACATGTGAAATTGAGTGCTCAGCAATGTAGTCGAAAATAAAATCTTTTTTTAATACTATACTTGTTACCCAGACTGTATGTTGTTGCTCGTAATAATTATCTCTTCTTTTGCCATCTGATCGTATGACTCACCCGAAATGTCTTCAAGTCAGCTAACAGCATGAATTTTAGTACTAGGGCTAAAGATATAAATACAACACAAAATGTACAGGTCGACCCTCTTAATAAAGTCGAAAGAGTCGCTTCCCCTTCGCTTGAGCACCCTACAACAAAATGATTTTTCAGTAAGTCCATTGTTTCACACTCTGTATGGCTCGTTGTTTTATCTTGTTGAAACCAGAGTTTACCGAAACCATGTGCTAGAATATCAGGAAGCACGTTGTCCGTTAACGTGGCCAAGCTGCTGAGAACGACAACGAATCGATTTTTTTCGGTCTTCGCGTACACTCTCAGCTACAGCTGCTTTAGTTTCTGCACTGTGTACAAGATTGAACCTTACCGATCAAGTATCATCCATTTATGTAAACTGGCACACAAATATGAGAATATTTTTGGCAGGAGCGGTTTCAGATGGTTGGTTGTGCACCCCACCAGTTCCTGAAATCACCATAAACGTTGATTTTCATAAAACAGCTGGAAAAGTTGGAGACGCTGTTGTGAAGTGAGTCCTTGCATGAAGATTTGCCAAACGAGATTGAACAAAAATGACAAAGCAGTTCGAAAGAAGTCAGGCGAGATCTGTCAAAAATAACCTTTTAAAAAACAAACCTGATGATGAATCACCCGATATAACCCAGTCCACTTGCAGGGCTTTATGTAAATTCAAAATTTTGTTAAGAAACTCAAAAACGGCGAAAATAAGTGACAGACAGGGCTTATGTGGGTCAAAATTTAGTCACTGAATTTCACCTACTCCGCCATTTACACTCCAAAAACTTTAATTGTTCACCATTTGAATAGTGTGCACATAAGTGACCACAATGCCCCATAAAATGCATCCCACCTCGCCCCACAAAGTGGCAAAAAACTCACAAAACTCCCCATGTAGATCAAGGCCAATCGTCTCATCACCATCAACTGCAACTTGTCTTTGGATCTTCAACGATGTAGCCATTAATCGCCGCGATATGTCACCAAAGTCAGATCGCCGGTTGACGGCATCAGTGCATTTAAAATTGCCACACCTACATCCAGCCACTGTCCATCGGCGGCGACTCCAGCAGACCTCCCCGATCAAACGAACAAAACTCCGTCAATCAGTTTCCACTTGGGTCTCGCATAGATTATGCAAATCGCGATTGCAAGACACAAGCGCCTTTCTTCTGAGGGAATGCATAATTTTCGCGAAATATGGTTTGCTGGAGCGGTTGCTGAATCATTTGAAAAAATGTAAATCGCCGGCAGTAAAGCGGCAAACCTGTCCGTCGAGGATCTTTAGCCACGAAATGGATGACAAGCAAGCATCGAAACAAAACACAAAATCGCTTAGATTACCCAACGATGAGATCGAAGCTTGACGACTGTTATAAGCGGCTCAGCGATCGATGGTTGGCGAGGTGTTAGGCTTGATCGCTGGGTTTAGGGTGTCGCACCGAAAGAAGAAAGTTCCGCGATGATGGATGGCCTGCAGCTTGCATAAGTAAACGTTTCCACTAATCAGGGGAACTGGTTTGGTCGTTTGAGATGATTGGAGTTTTGTTATTTTCGAACTGGCTTAGGCTTAGGCTTAAGCGGTGAATTCTGTAGGGGATAAGCTCGCGGACAATAGCGCCCTTTCTGCAGAGAAGACAGAAAGAAGATTGAAAGAAATGATTTACCACTGCCAAGGAAACACGAGTATTTTGCTCTGTGGAACCATCGAAACAGAAAGAGTGAAAGGGCTTTCTCAATTAATTTGTGAGTTTTGTTGTCTTTGAATATTTTGCTGTCAATTTTCGTTTCTTCAGGGGAAACATTTTGTTTTCGTAAATCACGTAAATACCAAATACCGCCACAGAAAGGTATGGCGGCTTTCATCAAATCAGATGACATCACTTAAGCCCAATGGGTTCACTGTGTCGCCAATCAGTCTTCGGAAAAAGCTTCCGACCGCTAGTCACAAAACCATTTTCGACTCTGGATGAATGCCCGTATTTAAATTGACACCAAGTTCTGAGACATATGTAAAGGGCGATTTTTTAGCTATCATCTTTTTGGCAACACTGGTTTAAGCAGCTAACGAACGTTTCCTGTTTTGTTTCACTGTCAAACATCTCCAGTTTGGTCTATAACTTAACCATGAATAGTCTTACAAACGAACAGCGTTTGCAAATTATTGAATAAGAAAGTTCATCGCTCAATTCTTCCATTTTATGGTCAGTTTTTCGCTCAATGGGTACGTAAATAAGCAGAATTGTCGATTTTAGAGTGACTATCAGCCACAAGCACTGCAAGAGCTACCAACGCATCCAGAAAAAGACACAGTTTGGTGCGGTGTATGAGCTGGTGGCATCATTGGACCGTACTAGAACTTCTTCAAGGATGATGCGAATCGTAACGTAACTGCGAACGGTGAGCGCTGTCGTTAGATGATATCCAACTTATTTTTGCCCAAAATGCCAGAGCTTGACTTGCAGGACATGTGGTTTCAACAAGACGGTGCCACATGCCATACAGCACGTGCAATAATGAACTTTTTGAGTGTCAAGTTCGGTGAACATTTTATTTCACGTTCGTGCGATTTAAGGCCTTTAGACTATTTTTTGTGAGTCTATGTTAAAGCTCATGTCTATACAGAAAAGCCCGCTTCAATTGACGCATTGGAAGACAACATTGAAGAATTTATTCGGGAAATACCGAAATATTGGAAAGAGCATGCCACAATTGGACTAAGCGGGTGAACCATTTGAGGTGCAGTCAAGGTCAATATTTACATGAAATAATCTTCAAACATTAAGTTATATAGACCGTACTATCGATTCAAATGAATTTCATGCATTTTTCTGAATTTTATGCGCTGTTTTTGAAAAACTTTCACAAAGCTTTGAAAAATGCACCCTTTACTTCAGTTTGATCTTTGATGTCCAAGGCTCCCAGGGTTGCTTTCCATATGAGAAGAAGATGCAGGGTAGCTCTTGACGAGGTGGAAGGAGGTTGTCTCCTCCTCTTCATCTTAGATCTGCTGCAATTGTCGTTTTATGGCAAGCTTCCTCTTGGGGCGTGTCTAACCACTGCAAAGCCTCATAACGACTAGGTTACCTAATTCACTCCTGCTCCGGCTGAGAGTGGCTGCAGTTCTTCAGATATTACGGCAACTGCTTAAATTTCTTAAAAGACTAATCGCTGGCTTAAAGATATTTTTCTTCAAGATTTCTATTGGCACAACATTTTTCTAGATGGAGGTGTCAACTTTAATTTTCTTTTTGGCTAGCTCGCTATACTCTTTCCTGAAATGTATCTGAGTCCAAGAAACTAGCACACCATACGGCTACATTGTCTTGATATCTTGTTAAGAATTTTAAAATGTTGATCTTTTTTTTTGGCATACTCGTTCAGATTTCTTACTGGTTAGAACAGGTTTGTTTCCCATTATCGTCTGTCCGTCATCTGAGTTCTGTATTCGATATTGGAGTCTAAGATCGGGATTAGGGACCAAGGCCTACCTTCTACAGCAACTACTTGTGTTGTGCGTGCTACTGTTCTCTCACGAGTAGAAGGGACCTACAGTTTTTAACCGCCTCGGAACGGCGAGATTTGAGAAGCTTTTCATAGACAATTGATATTCTTTGCGTGTTGTTAGTAACTCGAAAGAGGTGGTGTCGTGAAAAAATGCGAAGTGTTTCGCCCGGGAATCGAACTTACACCTTCTGCGTGTGGGTCGGCGCACCCTCTACGCCACGGTGACCACACCTTCAAAATTAACAGGGTTAAAAATCACTACTGTCGTCTTGGAGGATGTATAATCTTCTTCATTTACTTTGAATTGAGTTCATTTTTCCGATCATAGTGCGGGTCTGAAGACATTAGAGCGTTGTATATAACGAGATTGGTATTTTGAGATAGGGGCTCTTTGCCGGCGGAGTAGAAATTTTTCCAAAAGTAAACTGCCACTCCACCTAGACGAAGCCCATGGTGCGGACAGCCGGTTGCAGTCAAATGCCTTAAGCAAACGCTGCATCGAAAGACGACTGCGGTGAGCGCTAACAGAGAAGAAGGGAGGGCACCTGCTTCTCAGAGGGAAATCGCATGAGCATAAAAAAGGCTCAATTTAGGAGATGTTGAGGTGTTCAGGCGAGGGTTCAACCCAAAGCCAGCCGGAAAGCGGTCAACTGCAGTAGCAATCAATGCAGAGACTGACTTTAAAAAAAAAACCCAAATACTATTGACAAAGCTGGCGGACTTTAAGGCAGCTGGACATTATCTGGTTTAGCGCATGCCCCAGCAGAGAAGAGTAAAATGACAGTACCGCTTGTCTGGTAAGCGACTGCAAAAATTTTAAAAAAGATCATTCTCCCTCCGTGTGGTTACAGGGCAGAGAAGTCCACTGTATACATCCTGCGGCTGATCCTAGAAAACATTAAAAAAGGGAAAACTTACATGAGCCCGATGCGCCCATCTTTCGGCGATTTTAAGGCATATATGAGGCACAATTTTCGAAAAGTTTATTCGGCTGCCGGCTAACGCGGATGAAGTTCGCATGATTGAACGAACACATCGAGACGTCAATGAGGCGTTTGCAAGAATCTAAACGGAAACAGCTAAAATGAGTCTTTCCTTAAACGATGGCAAAGCTGCTGTCATCAAGGATGAACTCTCAATACCGATGTCGTGGACAGAGCTTTACAATGGAAAATAAGAGATTTGTGGTGGTCGACGACTTGCTCCACCTCGGCTGTGCAGTGAATATTAACTACAACATCAGAACCGAACAGAGCTAAGAACTCTGGATGTAATTGAGTAACAAAACCATCTCTCGCGGATCCAAGCTGGCTTTGATTAATGACCTTGATCAACATCCTTTCGCCTTCTATGACACAGAAATCTGGACATTAACAGCGGATTAGGAAAGCTTTTATCTTTTTGAGACAATGGCTTTCCTAAGCCGATTTTGAGAGGGAGAGAGAGAGATGAGAAGATTTAACGACGAACTATATAGGTTATACGGCGGCAGGTGTCTAGTCAGTCTACAAAGTTGCAGATGACTTACCCACAACACAACTCCAGTCCGAAAGGGCTTCACATTTCAAACACTGGTGAAACGAAACATAGGACATCCCCCTTTGTAAGTGAAGACAGACCGAAGTCAACATAGTGTGCCATGTTGGTGACGTCTGGCGAGAGAACCTGACAACTTGATGGGCATGTTAGTGGCTGCTGTGGGCGAGAAGGTGAGACTGAGTTTACTATCATCAACTCGCCATCGATCACGACAGCGCAGCATTTCATGCTCTCGTTTGAGGGGTAGCCTCCACAAAGATCTCGGATTATTCGTTAACACGGTCCAAATTTCTCAACAATGGAAGGCACACGACCAGCGGCTTTCTGATCAGGAGTCGTTTATCAACAAAATTGCCACATGCAGGGCTCGAAAGACTCGCTCGTTATAGGGATTATTTCGTAAATAAGACTGGGCAAAAGTTCCAGTCAACGGTGTTTGTTGAACGGCCATGTTAACCAACTTTTTGTATTTGTTAAAAATGAAGACATGGGTTTGTATGATCTGTAGTGCAAGTCGAATCGACCAAATCGTGCTATAAGCCGCGTTAGCTCTGTCAATGCTCGCGTCGAAGATGCCCCTTTTGATGATTTTTTCTTTTGTGGGGAACCGTCAATAATCCGGAAATGCTTCAAGATCTTAAGTCGAATAAAACCCGTTAGCACCAGGCCGAGACCATCATGAAGATCTTTGGGAGGTTGGGAGTGACAGAATGCGCCACTGCGACCCCAGCCACCTAAGCAACTTTATATCTTGTGGAAAGCATTTCACTTCAGCTTACACATGCTCTTGGTGATAAACCTCAATATTGAGGTATCGCGGAACGCAGGCTACGCTTCATCCAATCACGTGCGTAGTTCTTAATGTGGTTTTTAAGTAACAGTCGTCGTAATTCACAAAAACAAGCTAACACACATTCCCTTCTTGGATATCTTACATCTATCTATTTGAGGAAAAAGCACTTTACACCTCTCAGTCTGCTTACCATTAAGTCTTAGCATTAATTTTGATTCAACCCCAAGACAGAAAACAGAAGGAAACAGCCTTCCGATTACATTAGCCCACCATAGTTCGCCACTGTAAGATGTACACAGCCCATTGATGAGTGCCAGCAACGAGATTATCTGTAACGTTGCTTTTCTAGGTTGAGGCTCCGACCTTTCTGCGGCCATCCAGATACCCATCACCAAACGTCAAGCGCCGAAACCCTTTTTTCACAACTCAATCGACGGCTATTTGCATGATTGACTCCCCCGGCTCACCAAAACCGACGCTCCGCCCGTTAATATAATTCAATGTGACGTGATAACTGACCACTTACACAAAATAGACTCGCGATGTGATCAGCCCAACGAACAGGCGAGCCCCCCGAGCATACCCCACAGCCAAGGTTTGATTCATCGCCCAGACTACGCACTCGGCACTTATGCTCCGCAGAGTGTGGGCTCACCGCAGCATTAATTATCGCGTTACATCAAGATCTGGTGTAATTTATGCGCGAGACCTCATCAATATACGGCGACCCATCGAATGTCTTCGCCCGAAATCCACTGCAGCACGAATTTGCACAGATTTTGTGCCGTCCGAGAGCGGACCCACCAGACTTTCACTGTCGTGCGGGTATAAAAAGCAATTCGACGCATCTGCTGGCATATCAGTTTAACAACAACCTTTCCCCAGCTCACACTCTGCTCACTCTAAGCGAATAAACTACAAACATGAAGGTATACGACCACCGGATGGATACCTGCTCAACAGAGGCCTAAAACTTTTTTTTCTCTTTCAGGCCTTTATCTGTGTCCTGGCTATCGTTTCCAGCGCCAATGCTGGATTCTTGTTCGGAGGTGGTCTTGGCAGCCTCGGCGGGGCTCTTGGAGGCAATGGAGGTGGTGGCTGGAGCAATGGTGGAGGCTGGAGCAATGGCGGAGGCTGGAGCAACGGTGGTGGCTGGAGCAGTGGCGGCGGATACGCAGCTGGCCACGGAGGATACATCCAAGCCCCCGTCCAAACAAAGATCATCAAGGTGATCCATCAGGAAGCCCCAGCGCCAGTTATTCAAGCGGCACCCATCATTCAAGCTGCTCCCGCTGTCCACTATGCCCCAGCTCCAGCACCCCAACTGATCAAGGTCATCCAGGCTGAGGATCACCACCACCACCACCACCAGCACATCGAGGCCGCTCCCCAGATCGTGAAGGTCATCCACGAGGAACAGGCTCACGCTCACGTGCATGCCGCACCAGCCCAAGTTGTCCATGTGAAGTTGATCCACGAGCACGGGCATCATGTTCATGGTCACGAGCATCCCATCATCGCTCCAGTCGCGGCTCCTGAAGTCAAGATCGTCAAGCTGGTGCACGAGGAGCCACACATCCACGAGAGCCATCACCACCACCACGAGAGCCACGGATGGGCTTAAGTGTTGTGTAGTGTATTTGTTGGACGAATGTGACGTCATTAGCTTTAAATATATTCATACTGTTGTTTTTGTTTTAAAAAATCTTTGAGTTTTTGTATCTGTGGGATGAACCGTTACTAATGTGCTCTTATAAGGGGGGGCCTTCTGCTAGCGTGACGGCATTGCTGACAGGTCACAGAAACCTTGCATATGCATTCGGAGGATACAATATTCGATTTGTGCCAAGTCAAGCAGGCCCATAATTCACCTCCGACTGCCTCAATATTCCAGAAAGATGTTCATCTGCCGACGTCCCCAATCAAGTCCCCCAATCAGCACTTTAGTTGCACCTAAAGTCATCATCAAACAATTTTCAGATCGACTGCACACCGGCCAGACTATCGTTGCTCCCACCGCTCGGACACCGAATGTATTTATGTGCGTTTGTCAATCGCAAATTGATTTCCAATTCGCTTTGAATGCGAACTTTCCCAGGCAGGAGTCTGACCGCCACCGCACGGCATTATATCTCCAAATGAATGCATCAATCGCGGCGAGGAACCCTCCTCCAGAATAAGCAAATATCCTGCAACCGCAGGACGGGATGGATTTCCTCTCTGTCTAATGACGACGACCGACCGCACTGCAGACGGAGAATAACGACCACCGGCCGGACCTCCATTGATGGACGATGTGAAATAATTTACGGATAAATGGCATTAAGCATCTCAGCCGCTGTGATTCCAGGGGCGGTTGAGTCCGTGCCGAACGCCCCGCCAGCTCCTGGCGGCATGAATTTATCGGCTCTTCACTGCTCAGGCTACTAAGTAAGCATTCTCCGATTTGAATGGACTCTGCTGCTCGTCCTGCGGCATACTTTGTGCCCCGGACATCG
Organism: Eristalinus sepulchralis; assembly: GCA_944738645.1. Classification (NCBI taxonomy): domain Eukaryota; kingdom Metazoa; phylum Arthropoda; class Insecta; order Diptera; family Syrphidae; genus Eristalinus; species Eristalinus sepulchralis. The sequence goes on from OX122884.1 coordinate 48,307,375, forward strand.
TGCCCTGACACCACTTCAACGGTGGCAATGGCGTTAACTCAGTCTTCTGTCGAAGTAAGGGTTACACGAGTGCTGGGCACAGCGGCACAGCTGATGTACGCGTGTGGCTGGAGCATAAATTTCTCGCTCGATGGACGGCAAGAGGATTGCCTGTGCATTCGAAAACTCGATTAGATCTGGGCGTTTCGGATTTCGGGTCTCAGACTTTGCATGTCACACATATTTCGTTTTTCCGGTCGTGAGGCAATAAATTACCGAATTCCTTGTTGGACGGGAGAGTATCCTTTTGTGCGGATGTGAGTCAAGGCGGCGGCGGGAATGGTTGACAAGTCGTATGCAAATCCTGATTGTCTCTGTTTGTCAAATTGGAGGGGGGCTACTGATCGAAGGCGGGACGCGAGGGAGTTGTGTGCAATTGGATGTGGGCCAAGTGGAGTGACAAAGGCCGATGTGGTTGCATGTGAAAGAAAATCCAAAATGATGTTCCTTGAGATGAGTGCGTTACCTGAGGAGCTGTGCTCTTAATCCGAGACATAGGTGCAACTTTCCGAAACACCAATCTATCGTTAAACTCTGGTGACTTATTTCTAATTGAGATAAAGGTTAAATTTCTTCAGCAATAAGTTAATTTTCACCCGCACGCAGAAGGTTTCGTTCGTCGAACATAATTAAAACATTAAACAGAAGCCCCAAGCTACGTGCTAAAACTGTAAGCAATTGTTTTTGATCTATGTTTGATCCGAATTCGGTCAATTTTTTGGTAAGATTGATAGTAAAGGAGCACCAAGTTGTTGAATCTCAACCATCGAAAGTTTCGGAAAAATTATGTCCTCGATTCGAATGTGATCGCGCTAATTGCTTGGAGCCGCTAGACAGCGCGGAAAACAAATTGGAACCACTTGAATAAGTATGGAGATGAAATGGATGGATGTAGGAGAAAAAAAATGCTACATACAATACCCTTACAAAAAACCAAATGGACTCTTGAGGCAAGATATAGGAGAGATGAAAAGAAGATGCCCCAAAATGAAGAAATCTACAAGGCAGAGGTAGAGAAGAATGAAAGAAAGAAGAATGGCGGTGGAAATATCCAATCCCAAAGCTTAACGAATCACTGCAATGCTGTCGAGATAAAGGGTAACCCTATTCAAGATCATGTCCACATGCTTAATGAGCAGAAAGTGTACACAAGTCAAGATAGATAGCTGCCAGGTCCCCATTAGGACTCTTAAATTTCTTTTTTCTTGTGGGCGGTATATTTATGGGTTAGCCTGGGTTTCAAGCCTCGCCAGCTGATAGGTTCCCTCTAAAGATGCCTCCAATTTCGCGCACGGAATCGTTGGGGTTCTTCCCAATATGTGAGTTCCATCTTAGCCGAGTCTTGTCCGCTGTTCCATTAGATTAGGTTTGAAGACTCTTTGGAACTCTAGATGTGTTCTGCCTGAGCTCTACCTGCCCAAGCCAGTCTAAGTGTTGATTCTAAAAACGCTTGACACCCTATCGAGGTCTTTTTTTAGTCTCCTCCTCTGGGTGCCATCAACGCAAACAGGTTTAAATATCACACGCAAACTTTTTTGTCGACAAACAGTGGGCCTGGTTATTCGCTTTTTATAGCGTCCCAGCTTCTGTGTTATAATGCAGGAGAAGGATTGTCTAGATTTCGTCCAAGCCCCTTGTGTGCGAAAGACCCTACTGTTACTCAATTACCTCTTGAGCCCAAGAAACAGTGGCTGACAAGAGTGATTCTACCCTTGGTTACTTTATCCCTTTTTACTACTAAGCCGAGGTGGATAACTTCCTTAAAAGTTCTTTCTGCCTATTATGACACTCTGTCCGAGACGTCGATGTTGTACTACTCTTCGTTGGCAGCAGCATATATTTTATGTTGCCCTCGTTCATAGTCATTTCCGTTTCAATGCCAGCAATCGCATCATTAGCTGCTCGTTGTGTTCGTCCATCAATGCCAACAGCTGAATAGACTTCTGAAAGGTCGTACTCTTCAGTTCGAACGATCTTTTCGGCTCTGGATTTTGAGCAACTTTGCCGACTACCTCGCGCGGACAAAGGACTTATGAGAGACCTCAAGGTCACCATCCAATTTAGCTCATCGAGAGCAATTCTCAAGTGTAATCATACGAGTTTATAGACGTAATCCAATCACCTCAATCTCCATCTGCCGAGCGGTCTCCTACCTGATGGAATCACTTCCAAGGCACGTATCGAAAGTCTTGATGATGAAGCGGGCATCCGTAAGACGAGCCCAAAGCATAGAAGTATAGTCCTTTCCATTTGAAGAAGTAGCTGTTCAGCGTTGAACTCATCATTGTCGCGTTTCGTACATTGTCCCTGCGCGTCACTACCGAAAAATAATAATAATAATAATAATAATAATTGAGTGGCACTACAGCCCATAACGGACCAGGGCCTAGCTTCTACAACAACTACTCGTGTTGTGCGTGCTATTGTTCTTCACGAGTAGAAGGGACCTACAGTTTTTTGCCGATTCCGAACGGCGAGATTTGAGAAGCCTTCCATAGACAATTAATACTCTTTGATTGTTGTCAGCAACTCGAAAGAGGTGGTGCCGTGAAAAAATGCTAGGTGTCCCGTCCAGGAATCGAACCCAGACTTTCTGCGCCGCAGTCGATGCACTTACAACTGCGCCACGGCGACCACGTCACTACCGAAAAGGAACGGGAAAATCTCATCGCAACTTTTTCTCGGTTAGTACCAGAATTTCATGACCACTTCAAGAAATCAAATTGAGTTCAAAAACTCGACGATTAGGAAGCTTTAGTTCATAAGTTAATTCTGTCTGCACATTTCCCAAAAATTGAGTTTCGTGCTGAAGCAGTCTTTCTAAATTCTTAGACAGGCACTAAATCGACATTGCCTTAGGATACCAACGTCGGAAGAATGGGTCTCTTCTACAACGTTTTCCAAAGCACCTTTGAACTTGAAGAGGATCAAAGAATTTATCACACCTTGTTATCCTTCCACGTCTGAAAACAGCAAGGCTACGGATAGATTCACAAAACTTGACAAGTCCATAAGTCATTTATGTTGTTTTAAATTTATTTTTTCGAATACCACATGTACACAAAATCCTACAGCAACTCCAAGCAAAGGTCTGAAGGGGACCGCACCTGGTAAGAGGTGGATTCAAGTAATTTGTGTGAATGTTGTCCTGTTTGCTACCCACAGTAGCGTAGTGGGTAAGTGCGCCGATTCACATTCTGACGTCTTCTAGATTCAGGTTCCAGGAGTCACTGACAACACTGGAGGAGTAATAATTGCCTGTGAAAAACTTCTCGAATTTCGCTATTTGGTATTTGTTAAAAAATTGGTTTCTTGTGGAAAAATTCTTGCCAAGTGTCACAGTACAATGGTCACAGTAGTTTTTGTCTGTCTTATTAGCGCTCACATAACGTAGCTGCTCTACGAGAATTAAAGACTGACAACGGAACCATATGTTTATGGGGTTTTCAACAACAAAAATCGGCCATCGGTTACGTGTAGCCCTTCATTAGTAAAGATGACGTCCATTGTTGATTGATGTTTAAGCAGTCCAACTCATCCAATAAATCAAAACAAATTGAAATTTTACATAATCTAGCTTTCAGTTGATAGATAACCCTATAATTTACAGAGAAACACAAACATCATGAGTGAGTCGTTTATGCAAATGTGTTTAGTTTGCCCAGTAAATTATTTCTTTTAAACGGCTTTAGGAGACATTTAACTGACATAAATAAACTGCTTCCAAAATTGTTATTGTGAAGCACATTAAATTATACCCCATCAGTTCAGTATTCACAATTGGCAGTTACTCTCGCTTTTCTTGGCTTCTTTCGTCTGTCATTCCACGCAGTATTTTACGATTTTTGTAACTTTCAACAACACCATTTGAAATGAGCGTCATAACAGAATAACCACTTGTAACAGCTGAGCCTTTTGAAACTTTTGGAACTGAGTTGTTATTCTTTCCATTGGCAGAATTGTAGTGTGGTCAATTTAGATTACAGTGAGTACAAGCTGTGGGCAATAATATTATTTTCTTGCATGTAGGAGGGTATCAATAGATACACTTTCATCCTCTTAGCGGGACCTATGTGCCCTAAAAATGAATAAGAAAAAAAAACATATACATAACACACCACACTATAAGTCCCGAGACATATAGGAGGCGCCACTTACAAAAAACTTAATATTAAATGAATGATTTTAGTTAGCGGCGCCTCCTTTATGTCCCGGGACTTATTGAGTGATTTATTATTATATTGGACGTACAAATGAATTCGTTTGTTTAATTCAATTTTTTTTATTGAAAAACCGTAAAAAATGCATCACCCGCGGTATTTTCCGTCGAAAACGACTAGTTTTTCCCGTGTTGTTATTGCCTTTCGGTCGTTTCTGTCCATTTTCACGATTCCCAATTAAGGTTTTGCCTTGTTTTACTAGATCATAGTAGAGCACACACCTGTGTGGTCCCATCATATGCAGAGCATGACCTTTATACAGTGGATGTTTTTATTTGACGTCGAAGTAGATGAAACGGAACGGATTCACCAGGCCTTGTATAGTAGGTTTTCTTCTTGTGGATAACGTAGCCATCCACTTTCTATCTTCAGTCACGGTCCTGTACAAAAATCCCTTCCTTTTATGTCTTTCAAGAAAAGACCTTTTGACATCTCTCGGTCTTAACTCGAACTGCGCCCTTGATCCTTGATTTTAAATAAATCGAAATTTCTTTAAGAACCTATACACCTATATAATTACAAGTTCTTTTTAGTATAATATAGTAATAAAGTAAATAGGGACCAGCACCGAAATCAAACGCAGAATCACTCTTGACAATCGCGGTGTGTGCTCAAGAGGCACTTGAATAATAAAGCTCTCTCTTAAAGGACTATGCTTGTTTTGTAAAACAACTTTATCATCCCAGTCCGACCTTATGGCACAGAAAGCTACATAAAGTGGATGAAGAAGTCCATAGTCTTTTCGAGTGAAAAGTTTTGCGTGTGTTTTGGTTCTGTTTGCGTTGATGGCATCTGGACGAGCAGATTTAACGACGAACTCTGTGGGCTGTACAGTGATATGCGTCAAGCGTCTTCGGATACAACGCCGAAGATGGCTAGGTCATGTAGAGCGTATGGACACCACTGCTTCGGCCCGAAAAGTCTTCGAATCTGAGCCATTGGGACAACGCAACAGAGGATGGCCTAGGCTAAGGTGACGCACACAAGTGGAGAAGGACCTCAACAAAGTTGGAGTGCGCAACCCCGGACTGTAGCGCTACAAGAAGAAGAAGAAGAAGACTAAGTTGAACTTAATATTTGTGTTGATCTTTGCTAACTACATGTGGTACAACTTTCCATCGCAGAAAAGGTACTGCATCTGGTGTTGTAGAAGTACTTCAATGGCAGAATAAGTATTGCAATATTTCTAGTACTTAAACATGTCTGCGATCCATCATTCAAAGTGATGGGATTACAGTCGTTTACATATTATACAAGTACGCTTCCCTTAATAAAGGGTGTCCCAACAAGAACGCCAGATTTAAATTTGGCGCCATTCGAATTGTCATTGTTTGTTAGTAGAAGGTATAAGGTAAATAAAAATGGACAATGCACAGCGAAGGGAGTTCGTTAATTGGGTATTGGAGAGACAACATGAAAATGCAGATTTTTCCGAAAAAATCATCTTTAGTGATGAGCCCTATTTCCATCTTGATGGCTTCGTCAATAGGCACAATTGTCGCATTTGGGGCGAGGAAAATCCTCTAGTGATTCACGAGAAGCAAATGCATCCGCAACGTGTCACTGTGTGGTGTGGATTTTGGGCTGGCGGAATCATTGGACGTTTTTTTTTATGAAAATGAGTCAGGTCAAGCGCAAACAGTCAATGGTGTTCGGTATCGTGAAATAATAACCAATTTTTTCGTGCCTTGAATTGAAGAAATGAATGTGGAGCGGATGTGGTTTTAACAAGACGGCGCCACATCTCATACAGCCAGGGAAACAATCCAATTGCTGCATCAGTCATTTCCCGGTCGTGTTATTTCTCGTTTTGGAGACCAGACATGATGCGAGAATTGGTGGCTGACTCACGCCCAACGATTCTGCGATTTCTCTTTGCGCTTGGCACGGGTGTTGATTCAGTAAAGCCTCAAATTCCTCATCTTCAAATTTTGTTGGGCTGGCCAAGACGGTCTTTGTTTTCGACGCTAAATCGCCTCTTTTCAAGCATCAAAATCACGCTCTACATGAGTCATCGCTTGGAGTAAATTCACTATAAACTTTTACGAGCATTTGATGATCATCAGCTGCGCTCTTCGGTGGTCTTCAGCTGCACTCTTCGGTGGTATTCAGCTGCACTTTTCATCCAATTGAATAAGAAAATCGAAATTTCCTGCAAATGCTGATTATTTAGGACAAATCTGGGTATTTTCGAAGAAGCAAAGAACAATGTTGTTGTCTAAAACAGACGCTGATGTACACTAAATATTGCTGACAAATGTCGCTCCTTTTCAATGAAGAAGGTAATCGCTTCCAAGATCAGTCACAACTTGCAGGTGGCGCCATCGTTTGAAAACAAGGCGAATTAGTCTTCGCAATACCTTTCATATAAAAAACAAATTCAGTCACTAGCTAACTAGTTTCATCAGCAACTGCTCGCGTACTGTGCGTAATTTTGTTCTCCCACGAGAGGAGAGAACCTACAGTTCATTGCCGACTCAAAACGGCGAGATTTGAGAAGCTTTTTACATACAATATGGGCAAAGGATAATGGAAAAGTGATTGTTGAAGAACCGATGCTAACACAAAGAGTGAGGCGGCGTCATTGGGCCGTACTTGTTCAAAAATGAGATTAGTCATGCAGTTACTATGAATGGTGGTCCCCATCGCGAGATGACAACTGATTTCTTGTGGTCAGAAATTTTGGATATGACCTAGCGCCCTAGATGTTTCGTGCCTGGGCTAAGGTGTCCGAGTTCTTCATTGACCCCCTGTATTTCAGAATACTGCGTTTTTCCAAAATAATCGAATCGAAATGAACTCACTTTGAAAGTCAAAACAAGTTTTCTTGCAAATGTAACAATCAAAAAAACGTACACTTTGTAATCTCAACATTAAATAGCTATTCTTGAAGAAAACTTCTTTCAAGTTCCAAATTACTCCTCACGTCAGTTTTCAAAAGCCCCCCCCCCCTACTGCGTACGTAAACAGCACGGTGACAGCACAGCACTCTTTGAATTCCCATTTAAATTCGTTCGCCCTACATCGAGGTGTAAGGCGGTGCGACACAAGAGACACCCTTTCACCGACATCGGAGAACGTTGCATCCAGCTACCGGAAAATGACTCAAATCCCACTCCACCAACGGAGAGAAAGATCAATACGAAATCCCTTCAGCAACATTCACAGATAAATGGGAAACCCATACAGCCGCATGTCTCAACAGGATCTCCTCCTATAGCTCCGCTAATAAACCGTCAAGCAGCTCATGCAATTCCTTAAAGTGCACACTCACTCACTCAACGTGTCCCTCATCCCTCCACCCACCGCCCACCCACCACCTGTCATCTGTTGCTCCATTCACATTTTCATGGCAATTTCTTCGACAAAATAAAATGAAAATTCACTTATCCATAAAAACCGGTGGTATCCCAAATACGTGTTTGTTGCACATACACTACATTCCGATCCCCCTTTCAGGCCACCACTCTCTCCGCACACACACTCATAAGTGAATTTGAAATTCAAGCAGAGAACGGAAGGATTTGCACGGCTGTGCGCGTTGTCTTGTCTCTCGGATCCAAGGAGCCTTGCCGTCTCGAAGGCTTCCTTGTCGACGTTGTCGTCGTCGTCGTCGTCGTCGTCGTCGTCGTCGTCGTCGCCGTCGTCTTTGTCATCGTTGTCCTCGTCTTCGTCCTCGTTGTCAGGAGTGAGATAATCTGTTGATGTTGCAGCCGAAGCGTTGTGCATTTTTACACTATTTCATGAGGGGATTTGAATAACAATTGTAACCACCCACCCGTCCTCCCCGCCGCTGCTACCGACGAGAGGAAAAGGACTCATAATTTCGATAGAAGAAAGTGGATTGAGGTGTGTGTGGAGGGTAGGGAATTTCATTTTGATTGTGATTTTCCATTTTCAGCGAAATTTCCCTTTTTGCCCGGGCTCCTCGGTGCTGGCACGGGCACCACTTCTGCGGAAGGATATTGTGCATAAAATATTATTTGATGGTAACATGTCCTCAATAATACGGGCAGGAGCTCCATTGACTGACAGAAAAAAGTGAAGGAAATCGTTGGATGAGCATCGAGATGACTTCATCGAATTGTGCTAAGGACGGCAAATGCATGCGAGTGATATTCCATCTTGAGGGGGTTCGTTGAGCGCAATTTCATCGACTTAATAGGATTTTATTGCATCCTGTCTGGAGGGAGGGGGGAGGGGAGGATTCTTCTTGAATCTGCATCTGAAAGAACGGATATGACGTTCCTTTTCCACTCCTGGCACATGGGAGAGTGACTTTTCGGATTCATTGCACAGGAGTTTCGTAAAAAGGAAACCCCGAGAAGCTACGCCGGGGGTTCTCTGATGGGATGGGTTCCCAAGGAGGAAACTTCTGATTCACTGAGTTCACTTACAGGCTGCGGTTTTTGGGGCGTAAATCCGTGACTATGTAAAAATGTACAAGAACGTTTCCATTTCAATCGTCTTAGAAATTGAGGAGCTTAAGGATTCACAGGTCTGAGAAAGGACAGACGCAGGTACTTGATGCAGACGAGTAAAGAAGGACATTAACTAATTTGAAGAGCACAATTGAAGGTAACTGGCGAAAGATCGTGCTCGCTGAAGAAGTATATTGTTTGAGACCCAGGACCACCCCCTAACCTCAAGAAGAAGAAGATATGCAAAGTCTTCTGGAATAAGCCAGCTACGACTGAAGCTTTGGAAGCCAACATTAAGGATGTTATTCGCGAAGTACAAGTCGGTATGCTCGAACGAGTCTCCCAAAATTGGACCTTCCAAATGGACCATCTCAGACGTAGTCATGACCAGTACTTAGACGATCTCATTTTCAATGAGTAAATGCCATGAATTGTTCTTTTGATCGCTAATACAACTTTTTATATCAATTTCAAATTTATGTACTTTACTTCAAATTATAAAACAAACCTCACAATGATTACGTACCAAGTGAAATAGTTTCAAAAGAACGTATAAATGTCTGTCATACTTTTTATAGCTCCTAAGATTATGCAGCGATTTTCCAAAAAATCGGAAATAATTGCATTTGGTGTATCGATCCATAAATCAGAAATAAGTTATCCAGTCAGTTCACTATAATTGGGAATGACTCCTGTACACGTAAAGTTGCGGCTATTTTTCGGGAATTTGCTACGTACCCCAGCCGATAGATCTCTTGAAATGATCGTAAGCTTTAGTAAACAACTTTTTGTTTTCAAGTACCGACACAGAGGCAAATGAAGGCTTAAGGAGATGATTATACATTTGATAACAACCGATGTATGCAGACATAAAGAATCAGTACAAATCACGGTGGTATCGCGTACACTCATTTTATTTTGAAAAACCTATGTATACGCGTGTATATATAAGATGCCGAGTCCCAGTCTGGGACATCCATACATGAGACTGCTGCTTAAACTTTATGCAGGTGTAAAGAACCCGAAGCTTCCGAAGCACCTGAAGTGCTGTAGCGCCCAAATCGTACTAATCGCTTAGGCACCCAAAAATTACGAATCGCAAAAGCGCACACACTACACAAAGGCTGAAGCGATCAAGGTAAACGAAGTACTGAACTGCTCAATGCACACGAATTGATGAAAATTCCAAAGCACTGAGACACTCGAAGTTCACGGAGGAACTTGAAATTCTCGAATCAGTGAACCGCCTATTCTGAATTAAATGAATGATTCGATTGACCAAAGATTCAGTTTGAGTCATCAGATTCAGATCAGCTCGTGGGACCGTCCACACGATAAATAATTAAATAATAATTAAATAATTGAGTGTCACTACAGCCCACAAGAAACTAGGGGCTGGTTGCTTCAGCAACTATTCGTGTTGCGAAATTTAAGAAGTTCTTCATAGAAAATTAGTCCTCTTCGAGTGTTATCAGCAACTCGAAAGAGGTGGTGCCATGAAAAATTGGAGGTGTGCAATTTGGAATCGAACCTGTGGCTTCAAGCATGTGAGTCGGCACAATTACCCACCACGACGCGGCAACCGCACTTCTTGTTCAAGCACTTACTTGTCTTAATAATTTATAAAACAACAATGAAATAAATGTTTTCGTAATGATTCGTATTCAAGAAACAAAAATTCGAGGTTCATCGCACGATCATCAAGTCGACAGGTACTCGTATTTGAGTTACATTAGCTGATTGTCAGAAGGCATGCTGACAGGACTTTATGACAAAAGCAGGTTGAACACGACTTTGGAGGCCTTGTTGGATAAGCTCCTATTTAAAAGGTTGCAACATGTATAGCTTCTTTGTACAGGGTTGTCCACCAAAACTACACGAGATTTATAAAAGAATCTGAATATTTGCCGCAGCTTCGGTGGCATACCTTTATCCGATAGTCCATATTTTCAATGAATCTGTGACATAATTGAAATTCAGGCAAAGAAAGCCCCCGCTATGGCAAGTAGGCTGTTTTACAGTGGACAAGCGGCTGCTCTACGAGAACATTGTTAGGACAGTTAGTCCGGGTGACCTCCGGTTCAGTATATCCATCCCTGTTCACGATAGAACGGAAAGTAATATGGATCGAGAGTTTTAGTGGTGGCTACAACCTCATCAAACTCCAGTTGTCGTCAGATTTTTAGGCTAACGTTGTTGGTCTCCTACGACCAACTTGCATGTAGGATAATTTAGACAAGGCTAGTTTGTAACAATAAAATATAACAAGAAATAAAAAAATGATAGTGTTAAGTTAAGTTTTTAAAAAATTACAATTTTCTTAGTCTTAATAACATCTATAAATAGTGCATAAAATAATACATACATAAAATACAGACGCCCAAAGGCACTAGCAAAAAATATTTAGATTGATTTAGAGCGCCCGTAAGGTAGTGTTTAAGTATTTTAACTTCTAGATTTAAGAAATTAGACAAAAATTAACAATAGGAAAATACATTTGGAAAGTAATTAAAAAAATGGTTTGAAATTCAGTGTCGTTAATGGACCGAATTATCACATCGTACATTCGAAAAGTAGGAAGTCCAACGGTGTCAAATCACATGATCGGGGCAGCCAATTAACATCGCCACGACGTGAGGCTTTAATAATTGTAACGAGCTGTTTGATTGTGTATCTCTCCATGGTTTGAATTTTGAAAAAGGCCACAAATTAATACATTCTATTTTCTTCGTCTTCATACAAAGCTCTACATGCGGCAGAAGATAAGTTTCTTGAATCTATCTTAGTCTCGTTGTAAGCTATGACAACTCTGAGACATTAAAACGAATCACAACAAGCGTCAAGGCCTAAAGAAAACACATCAGACAGACTACAGACCGGCCCTATTGAAGTTAACTTTTGTCCGTCATATGTGCTGGATGAACCCTTTTATCTCTAACTTACAATAACGCGACAGAGCGAGCCAGAAGCGTAAACAAGTATTACGCGAGCAGTCAAATTTTTTCCAAAAGAAATTAAAACAAAATGGCGCGAGTATCGTCACTCCATAGTATACTTTCATTGCCCGATGAAAAAAACTTCGGTAGAGCGCGTTGTGAGTGCATGTAGACAATGTATTCATGAGTTCGTGTAAGATTGTCTAAGATCGTGCAGATATCGTCAACGATTTCTATGATTGTGAATTTCTTGGACGATATTGGAGCGAGAGAGCAGACGAGTCTCAGTCTCACATTTTCACCTTGTTGTTAATTGGACATCCGCGATAAGGTTATCCTTGCCTTTGGAAGAAAGAAGAAGTAAGCCGCTTAGTTTTCATCTGTCTAACACAATCGAGAGCCCATTTTAGATTAATAAGAAAGAAACCGAAATTAAACGCAAGGAAACGCTCGTTTGTTTTTGTTTGCCTAAAAAATTGCCACCTTCCCCTTTTGGTTTTCATTTATTTTGCGATTCAATGTCACATTTTCCCACAACACTTTCCTTCAATTAATATCTTTGCTTTGCTCAACCCCCTCCCACTAAGCTACTTCAACCTCGATTACAGCATTAAGCATAATCGCATTTGCACTGCATAACCACTTCAGAAATCCCCCTCCGAAGCGACACGTTGTCACGAGCATTGAAGTAAGCCACGTTCCAGCGCATCCTAACAAAGCCATCTCACAGCATAAAGGCAACAGTCACCACCCACCACCCGCCAACGAGCACTCCATCCATAAATATTCAACGTCAAGCTAACGGAAAAAAAACTTCCGCTCGAGGACTCCAGCCGAATGCAGCTCCATGCGCTCGGTTACTTCTTAATCAATGACCCAGTATCGGGTTCAACGACTCTGAATGCAAACAACATCCGGACGGGTCTCCGCGGAAAACGTGCTCCACCGACACTCGGACACGTTCTCTCTGAGCGGGCGCTCCATGTCTGGCGCGGCGAATTCAAAGATGTCTCTTTCTCAGAGAGACGCAGGCGCCCTAACTGTGTCTCGTCCTCTTCCAACACTTGTTGCATGTATCGTCTGCCGGCAACCGGCAGCCGGCAAGCCCCAACTCTCGCTTTAATTACAACGCCCACGCAGGATGTGCGAGTGTGAGCCTTTCAGAGAAAATGCTCCATTAAACGTGACAATTTTCAGGACATCTTTACCCACCCGTAGGACACGCTCTCTCACATCTGACGGCAGACGACGTGGGACATCCTTGGATGGGCGAGCACGTGTGGGTGGGCGTTGCGTGGTATTTCATTATGCCGCAGGCTTAGCGCCTTAAAGCATTAGGCGCAAAGTACCCATTTTCTTGAGCAGCGTTAGGCCGCCCGTAGTTTCGCTCCTGTTTTTGTGCGCGTTCGCATCGTTAGCCTCTTAGGCCGACAACGAGGCAGGTTGACATTGAGGAGCGAGATGGGACTTAGGGCGACTACGAGGATGAACACGACGCGATTATGTATTCTATTCCAGTAAGGGGATTTATTTACATACAATTTGCGGGTAATTTCGCCGTGGGTCATGATACCGCACGCACCCCCTGTGCGTGAGGTGAGCCGCGACAGGACGGACCTGGAATGCCGGCAAATACAAATTATAAATTCTGGAACAATGGGGCATTTGCTTAAGTGTTAAAGAACCGTGAATGGAATGGCAAGTGCCTAGGCGGGGGCTCCGCGGCTAGACCGTCGGCGTGGTCGACGGCATTTGCATATTTCTGGCGATATCCTGGCAATTACTGCGGCCGCCGAGTGCACGAATTAATATTTCAATTAATTTATTTTATCCCACTTGCGAGGGCAGCGCTTGTTTGTGCGGCGGACCAGTGTTAAGCCTCCGCCTCATTGTTCAGGGTTCAACGGACTGACGGATGGGTCTGTGGGACTTTTCGCATTAAGTGCAGACGGTGAGGATGGGACTTCAATTGAGTGGATGCCCTTCATGGGGTTGGCTGAGGATGTGATGGGGTTTGGGAAGGGGGTAGGGGGCGACTCGTTTTAAGGTTGGCTTTTGATTGGATTGACATTTCAGGGTGATATTGGCTTGGGATGAAAGGCTCCACTCTCGGACAACATACTTTATTCGATTGCATTCCTAGTGGCGAACGTTGTACTTCGGTGACGAGATGTAACGAAGCTTTCCAGCGAGACACTCAGTTCCTTATCAAATCGCAAGCCACAAACAATGTCACTCACATTTGCATTTGCGGAGATAAACTAATTGCCCTATCCATCAGTGGCACGACACACAAGGTTACCCCAGTTGGCTGTTTCTCCACCTGGCTTTCCTATAAATGCCGTGACTGCACCCACAGTCGACATCAATCACATTGAAGAGCTCCTCCAATTCCAAGATGAAACAATTCCTCGTCGCCTTCGTAGTCATGGGCTTCTGTTTGTTCCTCTCCGCAGGAGCTTTGGTTCAAGAACCAGGTAAGTGCAGTTCGTTCATTTGCCAGTAGAGGTTCCATATTGCATTCGACCCATTCCAGAAGAAGCACTTGCAGCAAACCCAAGATTCTTCTTCAACATTGGCAACAGCGGTAAGAATCTGCAGTCGCAGGACTATTCCTCAAGAGAATGATTTCTTTTCGTCCACAGATCCTTGCACAAACCGCATCTATCAGCTCCTGAACATCACCGACGCCAAGTGCTCCCTGCAATGCTACATCCAGGCGGGACTCCAACAGGGCGGCTACTGCGATGAAAATTCAGTCTGCCAGTGCAACCAAATTGCTTAAGAAAAAAGTGCATGAAAACTGACCTTAATGGAATAAATGATATTTTCTGAAAAAAATTGTTTTTGAGTAAGAATTGTATGAGAATTGTATGCTTTCCTCCTTTTTTGCAAAAACGACGTAAAGTGGAACCAAAGCAATTTATTTCAAAATCTTGCCAATGCGAGTGGGCACAATTGCCCAAAAGTTGCTTGAAAGTTGAAAGCGTTGCTTAGGCTAAAGTTAAACGGTGTCATCAGTGAATGAGACGTTAAGTTACCCATTAAATACTACCTTAGCGCTTTCTTCTGTTCCAATCAATTTTAAAGGCAAAATTAAGGACCTATATCACGGGAACACGAGAAACGAGATTGCTGATAAACTAGCTAAGCTAGAACCTTGCGAGGCATTCCTTTGGCCCGAATCCACCTTGGGACTGCCTGCTACCTTGGTTAGGTCAGTTAGGTCTCCCACCAGCACAACCAGAGATGGCATGACTCTCCAGGATGCAGTCTGACCAAGTGCATGCTCCCAAACGTCAGCAAGAAATTCGCGGCTTTTCTGTTATCTGTAGACAGAAAAAAGTGCAGGAAACTTGTCGGCATACAAACGGGACACTTCACCTTCGCCAAGCATTTAAGTTTTCTTGTGCTTAGTGATGGCACCCTTTGCGACGCCTGTGGAGAAGTTAAAGATACTTCAGAGCACTTACTAAAAGTACGATCATCCAAAATTCCGTTTAAGCCTGCTGACGTCTGATCTTTTTCAACACAAAGAGTCATCAACGATGGGCTTGCTGGCATATAAGTGGAGGCGTTCAGGTACCAACTTAAGAGTGATGAAGCCTTAGCAACGGAGAATGAGCTTGTTTTAAATGGAGTACACAAATGAAACCCAACAAAGACAGAAGAGGGATTTGGATTAATGTGATCACCTGAATTGACGGTCTTATACCACAGGGTCCATTTTCTCACTAGTCATAAATAATCCCAGGCCTGGCACCTTTGTTACCCAAGTAGAAAACTGACTTCATACTTGAACGTTCTTACTTCATACATACAATCACTAGCCTTGGTAGGAAGCAGGACATTTCTAAAACTTCTGCCGCTCTCTGGGTCGCTCCGGCTAAGAACACCACTCCGGACTGAGCCAAAAAAGTCCCCTCATCTCCTAGTCTGAGTGAGTAAGGCAAACAATCTGCTTCAGACCAATCAGCACAGTACACTATCCACGACTCTGCCCGTGATATTGGTTTCTATAGAACAGCCACCATCATACTCCCATAAGAGGTGTAAGAGGGTCAGGCTGAAACAAATAACAGTGGCTTTTGATCTCTCATGGCACCCAAATATAGACTCTGGTCAAGCTATCACTACCATTCTGGTTTCCTCAACACCAGGGTCTGGCCACCACACCACTTGGTTTTTGGTTCCGTCAGCGATTTCGTTGACACTAATTATAGTGTAGTGGTTGTGATTTTGAATCATAAATCCAGTCACATCATCTGGACCAACAACCTGGTAAGATGAAAACCTTGGCCAGAAACTTGTTCTAGAAACTGAGACCTGGCAAAAAATGTAAACTTTGACCACTGATAACTATGATACGAATTTCGATTTCGAAAGGACTTGTTACAATTCTTTTCTTTTTTCTATTCCTTAAGCTCTTTTGCAGTGGCTTCCTAAGGACTCAATCATGGAAAACGAGATTGCCGATGAACTTGCTGGGCAAGGAACAAAAGAGACATTCATAGGGCCTGACCCCAGGAGCTTCCGTCGACAATTGTTTCCCCCGATATCACAGCAAGAAATCCCCGGCTTTTCTGTTATCTCTAGACAGAAAAGACTGCGGCCGACTTGATGGACATTTCAACTTCGCTAAGCACTAAAGTGTGCTTGAGCTTAGTAATGGTACTTTAGACTATGCCTGTAGACAAGGTGAAGACACCGTAGGCACTTTCTCTGTCCATGTTCTATGATAGCTATCAGGTAGCTGCTCTTTGGCGCTAATGCTGGAGCTGGGAGCTGAAAACTTAGGCTCCTTGCTGGTTTACATCCGAAAGACAAAGAAATTACATTCCATTTAGGTTACTGCACGGTACAATAATGGACTAGTTTTCGAATCTGAGCGCTCCAGCGCAGTATTTTCCAACCTCCAACAAAATAAGGAAAAATTATACTGCATCCTAAGCCTTCTCTTATTTTTCACCGTTGAGGGACATTTACTTTAGAAATCAATAGCTACGTTGTCACAGTATCATCGTGTTATCTAACCAAAGCGAATTTGAATATAAATGGCTAAAGCATCACAGCGTGAAAAATGAAAATAGTCCTCTTCACTAGAATGTTCAAAATTCCTCTGCAGTCGAGAGTCGTTAATGAGATGACGAGGCAATTCAATCTTTGCCTATGTCGTTCGTCCCATCACAGAGACATATCAGTCATCTATAAGCTCGGCAAACTGGTCAAACAGGCCTCTCTCCAACAGTCGATAGATAGCCGAAAATTCTTGTTAGATAGAAATCTGGCCCAGCCGCTAAGTCAATTGGCTGTGTTAAAAATTAAAAGGCATTGGATGGGATGAGTCTGATGGTCTTTCCAAAGAAACGGAAACCATCCCTCACGATCTATGCCCCTGTCCGGCACGTTATCACTGCAAAGCAATAAACCGAGGTCTGGACTCACACTTCTTAACCTCAAACATAAGTCTTCATTCAAGCAAAAGCTGATTCGCCTCAAAATATGTCCAGACTTCGGTGTGGCAGTAAACGGCTCCTTATAGGAAGAAGTGTAAGTCCAAGCCAACTTAGCCTAACCTGCGCTATCCTTCCTCTTTGCTGACTGAGGACTTAGTATTAATATCGACACGACTTTCTTCTGATACTCTACAGTTTTACTTGGGGAACAAGGGTATCACTTCACTTTACGGCAGATCCTGGAAAAGACCCAAGAAATGCAAGTCGACACTCACCATCTATTCGTTTATTTCAAGGCCGCATATGACTAGGTATACAGTGCCATGTCTAGTTTTGGCATTCCTACCAAACTCGTCGGATTGTGTAGGATAATGATGGAGAACTCTCGCTGCTTCGTCAAGATCGGGAACGAACTCACCGAGACCTTCAATGTCAAAAAAGGTTTTCGACAAGGCGACGCACTGTCATGTGACTTCTTTAACATCATCCATGGGAAGATCGTGTGTAACTCCAAAGTCAACACCAGAGGCACGACATTCCAAAACTCAGTTCAAGTTCTAGCTTATACTTGCTGGCATTGAAGCGGAAACGTCTAAAATGGGTCTGGTGGTTAATGAGGACAAAACGAAGTACATGCTGTCATCAAGGAAGGACCACAACATCAACGTCTCGGACAGAGCGTCACACTAGGCAGCAGAAACTTCGAGGTAGTCAAGGACTTCGTCTACTTCGGCTCCGCGGTCAATAGGGACAAAAACACCAGTACCGAAATCAAACGCAGAATCACTCTTGCCAAACGCGGAGCTTTGGGGTCACGAGGCAATCGAGTAATAGAGTCGTCTCTCAAAGGACTAAGATCGCTTGATCATCCCAGTCCTACTTTACGGCGCGAAAACCTGAACGCTAAGGGAAAGACCTTAGAGAAAAGTTTTGCGTTAATGGCATCTGGAGGAGAAGATTTAACGACGAACTTTATGGGCTGTACAGCGATATGCGCCTAGTCAAGCGTCTCCGGATACAACGCTTAAGATGGCTAGGCCATGTACAGCGAACAGACACCACCACTCCCGCCCGAAAAGTCTTCTAATCTGAACCATTGGGACAACGCAACAGAGGACGGCCTTGACTAAGATGGCGCACACAAGTGAAGAAGACCTCAACCAACATGGAGTGCGCAACTAGTGGCAGCTAGCTAAAGATCGTGCTGGCTAAAAAAGCATGTTGATTGAAGCCCAGGTCCAGCCCGGACTGTAGAGCCACAAGTAAAAGAAGAAAAAGGGTACCAGTTGGCCCCCTCATATAATAACCCTTATTAGCGTTTAACCCGTTCAACACCGGCATTTAAGGATAACCTCGTTTCAGACTGGATATCTCATATCTCAAAAAATTCTCTCCGGCAACTTTTTTTTAAAAATCCTCTTTATGACATTTATCCAGATGTTGACCCAGTTTTCGCCGTCTGCGACATAGAAGACAACAAATGTGGCAGCACGTGTGTGTAAGAAGATCTTCACAAGACCGCAACTAATGTGGTTCATCTTCTCCCGTTGCATGAGGATTTTTATTTCCCAGCTTTCCCAAATCCACCTCGTCCCCTCCCTCTTCACCACCACCACCATTTCGGCATTTAACAACTTTACGCGTTCAAGTTAATAAAATTTTCCAAGCGATTAACCATAAACCTTCGCATCCTTGTGTTCGCCCACATTGCGCCCATAACATCGCTACTTAGAGGGCCATCATAACACGACACACACACACACACACACACCAACAACCACACATCACCACACATCGTCCAATGGCATTGCAATAGTCCGAACACTTTGCAAATTAACACGGCAATAAACTTCCCACCGCTGCCCACCCACCGCCTCAGTTGCACTGAAACCATTCCCGTCATAATGGCATAAACTTTAAGGACATATTTTAACACATACTTAAGTCGGTCGGATGCGAGGAGGATGCCAGGGGAGAAATAATAGAGAACAAGACCATGAACAGGACCAACAACGGCAGCGACAGCGGCAGCTAAGCAGCATACGAGCGCACTTGTGTGCAGGAAACGCTCACCACGCTCCAGCCACTTTGTGTCCTCTAACAATCGCCTTCCTTGGAGCACTCCAGTACACTCCTCAACAGCGGCGACCGTAAGCAGCGGTCACGGGCTGGGGTGGGTGTTTGTTACTGCTGCCCGCTGCCTGATTTCTAGAAATGTGGTGAAGCAATTAATTCACGATATTTCGTTCGCAACTTAGCAAGCCTGTAAGTGGGGGGGGGGATGAGGGCGCTATCTCGCCGGGAAAGTGTGGGAACATTCGACGAACGACACAAGTGGGAATTAAATGCCAGCCAGCCACTGCCAGGCTGCACAAAGTGATTGTTACGGCTTCGCATGGACTCCGAGAAGTTAATGCCGTCGAATTAAATAAATTGAATCCTGCCGGGCGAGAGTGGAGGGCGCACAACACCCGTAATGGCGTTGATTCCCACTCAGGCCGGGGGAGTTGTCAAACACCGTCTTAAGGATACGCCATTTATTCGATCAAAGTGGGAATACACATCTTAAGCGATTTGATTGCACTGACAGACCGAATTTTCGTCACAGTATCCGCCCTGCTGGAGGCCGGCCTGGATGTAGCATTGCAGGGAGCACTTGGCGTCGGTGATGTTCAGGAACTGGTAGATCGCGTTCGTGCAGGGATCTGTGAACGAGAATAAATCACCCGCTTGAGGTCGTTCTTTATGACTTTGCGCAGAGAGCCTTACCGCTGTTGCCAAAGTTGAAGAAGAAGAATCTGGAGTTGCCGGGAGTGGTTAGCTCTGGTGGGGGAGTCGATAGTAATCAGAAATTTGTGATGGCACTGGGAATTACTGAACTTACCTGGAAGTGGAGTAGTTGCGGCAATTTCCTGACCAATGGTGCCTGGAGTGAATAGCAGACAGGAGCCAATGACTACGAAGGCGGCGAGGATTAGTTTCATCTTTGCTATGGGCTTGAGAGGTTTGTTCAGAGTGATTGATGACAGTCAGTGGGCCGGGTCGAGCAATTTATAGGAAATTCAGACGTGCCACTGATGGATGCGGCAATTAGCTTATCTACGCAAATGGAAATTCTAATTGCACGGTATTTGGTGTGCAGTCATAACGTGGTTGTGTTGTGTCGGTGATAAGGTGTCTCGTGACATTTGGAATAAAAGTATTCAGTACGCGTGATTTCTTAAAGATGTCAAGAACTTATTTGGCGAAGCCATGTTCTAATAGCGACAGACATGGGATTAGATTTATTTTTATCTGATTATTATGCCGTGGCGTAGTGGATTAGTGCGTCCACCCACACGCCAAAAGGTTCAAAAGGTTCAATTCCCAGGCGGAAAACCTTGTTTTTTACGGGACCATCTCTTTCGAGTTGCTGACAATACTCAAAGAGCACGAATTGTCTATGAGAAGCTTCTCAAATATCGCCGTTCGGAGTCAGCCAAAAAGTGTACGCCTCCTCTACTCGTGCAAGAACAATCGTGCGCACAACGCGAATACTTGCCAAAGAAGCTAGGCCCTAGTCCTTTGTGAGCTATGGTGCCACTCAATAACTATTACTTTTAAGGGAAGGTTCACGAGAAATTGTAAACAATGTATTGGAATGGCTGCCTGAGGGAGATTCGGATAAGCACACATCGGGTTGTTTTTTTATTATAGTTTTGTAGTGCAGAATACAAGAATAGGGTGATACAGACCACAAGAGACCAGAGCTTAGCTTGTTTAAGCAGCGTGTGTGTTTCGTTTCGTTTCGTGTTTTCGCCTAAAAACTATATCAATACTTGAGTATGGTCTACTCGTACTTGTTAGACGTGGAGCTGTGAAAATAAAATGGACTGCTATCCAAATCCATAAAGTTCGATATTTCAGCTTAATCGAACTTGCAGACAGGATTAATTTGAAAAATTGATTCTTCACATGATCTTTGTTTCCAGTGAATTTTCCAGTTAGTGTGATCATATAGACAGCAGTGGAAGATATATTTAGATACAGGTCTTGAGCCAACGAAAAAAAACACTACGAAGGTTGGCATAGTAGGGAATATTGGTTCTACCACATTCTGCTGTCTATATGATTACACTAGCTGGAAAATTCACTGGAAAAAAATATGTGAGGAATGAATTTCTCAAATTAAACTTGTCTGCAGGGATCGTCGTTGGTTCACAGGGCACAGACGCTTTTACACGAAAGCAGCAGGTGTATTGAACTTGACAGACTCGTAATTTGTGCCCGTGTGCTTCACTACAATCGGGCTATTATTACACACGTGATTAGCCAGTTTTCTTCATCCACCAACTTCCTCGTTATTCCAAATTCCAGGAAAAAGAGCTTCAATTGCATGACATCAATTGGGCTTGTATAAGCCAACTGCTCGCCACGGCTTCGATGACATACCTCTACCCGATGGTCCATATTTTCAATTACTGTGAGACTAAATTGAGGTTCAATGTCATTGTGCCGAATTATCTCATTCTTCAGCTCTTGAATTGTTCTTCGCTTATTGAGGTACACTTTTCCTTTTAAATATCTCCAAAGAAAGAAGTCCAGCGTTGGCAAATTAAACCATCGTGGCGGCCAATTAACATCGCAACGACGTGTGGTAATACTTGAATTTTGATTGATTGAATTTTTCGCACATTGTTGTCATTTTTCCGTTCACCTTGTGGTAAGTGGCATCATTTGGTTGAAAGCATATAACATATCGTCCCTATATCCTCAATTTCTGACCACAACAATTCAGTTATCGTCTCGCGATAGGGAAGACCATTCACGGTAACTGCATGGCCGACATTATTTTCGGAGAGGTACGGCCCGATGACGTTGCCAGTCAAAAGACCGCACCAAACAGTCACTCTTGGGCATGCACAGGTATTTTCACACTTTCTACAGACCCGGTTTGATTATATATCGCACAATTCTACCGATTGGTCGATTAATCGTTGATCGAGTGGCACTACAGTCCACAATTGACCAGGGCATAGCTTCTTCGACAACTACTGGTGCGTGTTACTGTTCTCTCACGAGTAGAAGGGACCTTGCCGACTCCGAACGGCGAGATTTGAAAAGCTTTTCATAGACAATTGGTACTCTTTGTGTATTGTCAACACGGTTCGAAAAAGGTGGTGCCGTGAAAAAGTGCCTAGACCTAGACCTACACCTTCTGCGTGTGACCATGAAACCTTAGACTGACAAAAAATGTCATAGCTGTCCACTTTTGAGAGGCTTCACTGTATACTATCCATAGCCTGCGTAAATTGCTTTGGCAGAGTGCATACTCAGAAAATTTATAAATTTACTACATAGCCTAAGTTTCAGGCTCAAATTACTTCAAAGTTCTGAACGTAAATAAGGGACGTTTTCCATCTATGAGGCTAGAATCATTGCCTTCCTGCAAACGTTCATAATAAGCTTCCTAGAGCATGTGGACTCTACACCGGAGGTTCGTCCTTCCTCTCCTATTGGAATGTAGAGGCTGGAGTTAAAAAATTAGAAGCACGTAGTTCGTCCGCACCTTAACCGCAGCCAAACCTGTGTACATAGAGCTCGCAGTTTTGTCTTATTCTTCAAACATGTTTTGCAGCTTCTCTTTTGAGCTTTGGATCCCGCGGTTCCCAAAGAGCAGCAAAAGTCCTGATTTTCGATAATTTTGTTTCAGTAGTCGTATTCACATCAACAACAAAAAACATCACAGGCATCTCATCTTAGGTCCTTTGGTTTTTATTGTTAACGTCGATCTTGAAGTTTTAATTAATTAATTAAGTTTTAATTAACATTCAAACCAAGTATCTTTTAAAAAAATAAAGGAATGCCCTGACAGATGTCACGTGTGTCCCGGTTTGGGAAGGGCAAAACATGGTAATCTTATTAGAAGTTTCTTCTAGTGCAAAAAATAGGTTATTATTCTAGATCGATAGACGGACTAAATGGACTCCGAAAGAATGTCCTCTATGAAGTAATCCAAAATTTCCTCAACTACATTGATACCTCAAAATTGTACCCATCGATACCCAGAAGATATTCGTCTGGTCTGTTTTTCACTAACGTCGTTTTATCCTCATTTACGTTTGAACCGAGTTATAATCCGGAGGGTAGCATGTTTCCCCACTCCTTTGACACGTATTTTGCGGATTTCGTTTTCTCTCATTTTGGTTTTTCTGAATTTTTGTCATTTTCGAAATACGGGCATCGATATCTTGTGCCCAACACTTCGAAAGGAATGATTTAATTTCATCTTCTTACAAGTTAAGGTTAAACAACTTTTTATATACCTTCATCTGTAAAATATTTTATTCACAACCGAAAAATGCACAAATATCTATAAAAATAAAAATAAATTCCCCTACCCACATGAACACTAACTCAACTCTCACCGCATCCATCGAGCTGCAGACACACTCCACCGTCTTTCACCATCCGCCACTTACCACTTACCACGCACACAACCGCAATCACCTGTTGACAGCTACCACGCACACACCCAGTGCCCGTGTGTGACGTTTAACATTGTTGCTACATCAGTCCAAGAATGTGACGGGCATCGAGCAGAAGTGAAGAAAAATTACCTATTTCCCCAAATTCAGATTAAATAGATTTCCAGTCATATTTTCTCGGTCAAGATGCTTTTAAAACGGGGACTTGTGGTCCCAGTCACTGTGCTGCTGGCCCTCCTGTCATTTGTCGAGATTTCCCACGGTGAGTGAGTGAGTGAGTGAAGTGAAGTGAACGGGGCGGATGAACTGACACCGAAGTTCGTGCCCTATCCCACATCGAATTGAACTCTTTCGTCTTGATTTCCCAGTGCGTTGTGTTGTGGATTTCACTTTTGAATTCTTTTGTTATGATTTCAAATGACTGACTGCGGTCGGATTGAGTGCGAAGCAAATGTTTTCCGTGAAGAGCCGTGAACTGGCGCTTTCCTCTGCTCTACGTTTTCGCAAAGAGTGCCACATAAGTGATCAAACGGGGAATTTGATTTTCCTACCAGCCAAACCCAGTTTTGGTTCTAGGCGTGTTTTAGTTTTTATCGTGTTTCAAGGTCACTCAATTGCAGGCGACGTTTTGCTTTCTTATTCACTGGAGTTGTTAAAATTCAGCAAAAAACTTGTTTAGTGACTTTCTGAGACAGTTTCCAAATGTATGTCCACACATGACTATGTTTGGCTTAGGCAAGGGCCACGACAAACGAAAACAATTGCACACGAAATGCAAACTGTGTGCTAACAAACAAAGACAAATCGATCGCCTCTGTTTTTTCTTAGCAAGTGCGTCTAGAGTGTAGAGAGTCACGGAATTCAGTGGAATTCGTGTGTGTTATGGATCCACGTCTGTTCAGCTTGATTTAAGCATTTTTCCGAGTTTCCGGAGCTTGAAGACTATGACTCAACGCGTGATACATCGACCTTGCGGATGTAAGACCTCCAGAGGCGTCATCATTTAACCCTTTTGGGGCCGAAACAATTAGAGTTTCTTGTCAGCGTTTTGTTATCCAATTTGTTGACAATGTTTCTCGCGTTTGTGCGCCGAATTTGACGGGGAATGTGACTTGTTTGATTAGTTTACCTCAGCCGGAGTGCAAAAGTTGTTTTTGCATCCACTGACTGGTTTCGAACGAGTTCTGCGAAACCTCTAAAAATTCACTTCCAAAGATAATTTCTGACTTATGGCATTCAAATTATTCCCAATTTAAATTTATAATTAGACTTCTTTGCGTCAAAGATGACGTCGAAGGCATTTCTATGACAATTAACAAATGTCTTGGCAATTTTGAATTTCGCTTTCAATTATTTTAAATGATGGCCTTCACTTGTCCGAATGATTGAATGAAATTTCAGCGTGACAAATGTGTGTTTGATTACCTTGAGCTGCATTTAGAGTTTTCAAAGAGGTACCAATTGGCTGGATTTATAGGTGTTGGGATGTTTTTTATCAAGTGAGAGGGATTTTTTTAATTCACAAAGCGCCAAACTGTGTGAAAAAGAATCATTTTGCGGTTAGTAGTTAGTTGTTCAATTTAAACAATAGCAGAACCTGCAATGAATAGTCAACTAACATTTGGTACGTAATGGATGTATCCTTCCATGTCAGGGTAAAATTTCTTCAATTTGGAACTAGCTCCAACGTTAAAGTTCAACAAACTTGATTGTACAAAGGACTGACTTCCCGCAGTCGGTGAAAAATAGACCGCCTCCGATCCTCCATGCACTTTTAACCCCCAAAAACAGCTTATGTACACAGGCAAGCAAAATGAAATATTGTTGGATGCACAGGAATTTCAATATAATTGACAAAAACAAATAACTACAAAATTGTGAAATTCCTGTGAAAAGCAAAAGCAACATTGATCTACACAGTACTTGGAATTGGTTCGAGGATTTCCTGGACCTGAGTCGGGCAACAAAATTTTGTTTTTCCAAGTAAATTGATCAGTTTGAGTTTCTTTGTAGTTTTGATATTTCTATTCATTCCTGTTTTGCTACGCGAAGAGTGCGGATCTGATCGGCTGTGCGAAATTGTTTTAAATAAAGCAAATAATAATTAAAATTGAAAGTTGTGTTTTTGATAAAATATTCATGAATTCCAATAAATATAAAGTACAGCTACAGTTCACAAGTGACCAGAATCAAACTTCTTCAAAAACCTCAAGTGTTGTGCGTGCTATTGTGTTCTCATGAGATTTTTGGGTCTCCTGCTTAGAGTCGACTCAGAGGAGAGAGTTTGGAAAAGCCTCTTTCTTTAACAATTAATATTCTCAAAGAGCTGTCAACAACTTGACAGAGCTGTAGCTGAAAAAAATATGAAAGTGTTTTTTACTTTTGAAATATGTAGTAATCCTTTCTATGCACTATACCACTAGATCATGACGGTTGTTTCTAAATCTAAATAGTTGTCATTATTATGAACAGTTCAATTTCAAATGTTTATCCATTTTTCAGAGTTTAGCTCACAGCTGAAACCAAACTTTAACAGAACTTTGATTTTTGGTGCCTCACTTCGGGATGAACTCGAGCTTCATGACAGCTGTTTCCAGTAACACAATTGTGTGTTGAGATCCTTCCTTGCCCTCTTGACGACGTTGCACTCTCAGAGACTCTTTGGACATCTATTGGCCATCGTAAGCGTTACATTCGTAGGCTTTTGATAAGGCGTATACCACCGGACATCCTATAGACCCCTTCGTTAAATATTGACAGACTGGCGAGAAAGTTTCCCACGTGAAAAGTGAACCTGATCTCACTTTTTTCAATTTGGCGAGGAAGGATTGGTCAATGGAGGTGATCGAAAATTGGAACAAAATAGGAAAGGACTTTAGGTCTCGGCAAAGAATTGGTTATTTGTTAAATGAGATAATTGGTTATATCTCAGGTTCACCTCACAATGTAGCACTGCTGGAAGCAAAACAGGAGAAGGAAAAAGAGAAGGATGCGGTTGAGATAATTAATAATTGAGTGGTTCTACATCCCATAAGGGACCAAGCCCTAGCTCCTTCAGCAAGTACTCGTTTCGTGCGGTTTCCGATTTCTAGGGACACGTTTAAAGGGTGTGAGAGCAGAAAATGTATTCTAATTCAGATTACAAGCAATCTTTGTACCAAATCTCATTTTAATTCGTGCAGCTGTTCATGAGATAAGCCGTGTCAAACATTTAACATGAAAACTGTCCAATTGATTCGAAAAGTGAAATTTGTTTCGATATAATGGTGTGCAACTCCAAAGAGGTGGTGCTGTAAACAAAAAGCGAGGTGTCCCATACGGGAATTGAACCTAGACTTGCAGCGTGTGGGTTGACGCACTAACGCACTATGCCACAGCGACCACAGAAGGACTGGAATGCCGTGGAATAAAAAAAATTAGCTTTTGATAGAGGGCCCCATTACTGAATTGTTTAATAAGTTCAGAGAAACAGCGATTGCACTTGATTTTGGCTCTGAGGTTGTTACAAGGCCTAAGTTAAAGGAGTCTTTGCTCCTAACTATGATGCTCTGTCCGAGATGTCAACTTTTAAAGCACATAAAAATAAAAGCATTGTTATCTCATCTGTCAATGAGTAGGTCCAACCATACCAGACAAGACTAGCCAGACCTGTGGATTGATGGCAAGGTTTGCAGACTTCCACAGTAAAAGAAAGGCTTCGGCTCGAAAAACCACGGCACACGTTATACAGCCTTCGACGTACCCATTTCAATGTACGAAGGGCTCACTAAAAGTGACAAATACTGCTTCTTTTGGGATCAAATAAAACATATCAGAGCTTTGTGTTTTTTATACAGTGCAGTGCAGTGAGAACATAAAAGTCAAAAATTACTCTTGGCCATTGCCAGTCATCCACTTAAGTATCTATTTTCAATGTTTTACTCTCTTCTGAAAGAATCCAAATTGAGATAGGGCTTTAAGAAATAACAGATCACAAGTCCCGGGACATATTGGGGCGCCACTAACAAAAATTATTAATTGAATATTAATTTTTTTACCGGCGCCCTTTATATGTCCCGGGACTTATTGAGTGATGAGTTATATCAAAAACTGGCAGGAAGTGAGCTATTACAGTTTAGAAAAATGGCACTTTTGACAAACTATCAAAGAGAACTTGTTTTCTTACATTTTCCTTCGCTGTGAGTCTGTTTTGTTTACAAACTTTAAAATCTGATCGAATTGGACAGTTCTTAAAAAAAATATAACACAGATGTGGAATGTTTTTCCATTCCACAAAAGAACATGTACATGTACTCGCTTATATTGACCGTTGCAACTGAAACGTCAATACGTCTCAATTTAGGCAAACAATAGAGGAGAGAGACAGACGTTCGATTTGGTTTTACGTGATCGGCTGATATCACGGAGTCCATTTGTCCAAGAGTCGTAGATAGCGCTAGACTAGACGCCTTAGTTAGCCAAGTACCAAATGAGATCATGCTTGAGGGACAATCACCCCACCTTGGTATGGAGCGAGGCTTTTTTAAAACCTCTGCCGGTCTATGGGTCACAGCACCCGGTTGAGAACGCAACACCACACTGAGCCGGGAAAGTCCCCCGAACCGCCAGGCTTGAATCAGTAGGGTGAACAACCTGATTCAGACCAGTCGTCAGAGTACACTAACCACGGCTCACTTCCTCTTCTTCTTCTTCTTCTTCTTCTTCTTCTTCTTTTTCTTCTTCTTGTGGCGCTACAGTCTGGGGTATACCTGGGGCTCAACCAACATGCCTCTCCAGCCAGCACGACCATTCGCCAGCTGCCGCCAGTTGCGCACTCCAAGTTGGTTGAGGTCCTTCTCCACTTGTGTGCGCCACCTTAGCCTGAGACGTCCTCTGTTGTCCCAGTGGCTCGGATTCGAAGATTTTTCGGGCCGAAGTAGTGGCGTTCATACGCTCTTCGTGGCCTAGTCATTTTAAGCGTTGAATAGGAAGACTCTTGAGTAGGCGCATGTCGCTGTACAGCCTATAGAGTTTGTCGTTAAATCTTCTCCCCCAGATGCCATCAACGCAAACAGGACCGTAAATCGCACACAAAACTTTTCTCTCAAAAAGACTACGGGCTTACTCATTCGCTTTTGGTAACGTTCAGGTTTCCGCGCCATAGAGTACTGTACTGGGATGATCAAGCTGTTATAAAAAGCCAGTTGCCTCTTGAGCCCAAAGAAACAGCGATTGGCAAAAGTGATTCTAGAAGTAACAACTAGAAGGGATGAAATAGACATAAAATTTGTGAGGCAACGTAACCTGACAATGATAACAAAGGTCCACATTTCAGATTTATTGAAAACTCCGTGAATATGAGAATATGCTAATTTTGAGACTGATCGTGCCAGCTGAAAGGAGTTTCACGATATTCAGGCCAGGCTCATGAATGATAAAAAGCGAAGATTTACTCAACGACATTAAAGATTCCGTCAAATGATCATTTAGTCGCATCTTAACTGGTCAAACCTATTCATACACAAGGTCTTTGTCAATAACGAGTTCAATTTAAAGATAAACATTTATCCCTTACTGTCTGATTCAAGACACATTAGCAACTAATCTCTCTTCCTTTTTCCTAAAAGATGACATAACCTATTAAGCGTCACCCGAACTTCAAGTATTTTAGTCAAAGAAAGACATCAAACATGAGGCAGTTCTTTGACACTTGTTAGTTTTCAGCACTTCCGAGAGTTAGTGCCAAATTTTTGTATGTTTTTTTATAAGTGGTAAGTTTGCGAACAAAATATCCACCTCTTTGGTCAAATTCTTTACATTTGGATGCGTACCAAACGAGACCGTCATGGAAATGCACGAAATGTAGTGTCGATGAATCTCTTCTTCAATGGATTAGAAAGTACCTTTCGAACCGTTCAATACAAGTCGTATTGGATGGGTTCAAGTCTGATATTCGCCATATTGATGCTGGTGTTCCCCAAGATTCCGTTTTGTCTCCGACACTCTTCCTCATTTTTATAAATGATCTCCTGTCTGTCACTTCTAATCCAATACACTCCTTCGCTGATGAACGTACTCAGCACATAATTGACATATTTGACAGCATAATTGATTGCGGTAAGAAGAATAGGGTTTAATTTAATGTTTCCAAGACCCAGTGCTGTCTACTGTTACTCATGCGTTCATAAAATAACCAGTCATGATCCATGATTGGCTCTAGCGTTGCTGAAACAGAACGACTTTCCATCCTCGGCATGTGTATCAACTCAACACTTAGTTGTTACGATCACGTATTCGAAATCGCCAAAAATGCAGCGTCTAGGTTTCTTAAATGTCACCGGTATCTCCTTTCCATCTCTTTAGCGGGCGCCAATTATAAAAAAATAAAGAAGACTGCACTTGAAAGCTTTCTTTTCGCTACTAGAAGAACCTTGACATTCCCAACGGGGCAACTCACCTTAAAACCCTTACATTCTTTTTTATCTAATGAATAGGACTCCCTTCAAAGTTCACATGAAAAAACTCACTTCTTGCCTTACAACAGGCGAGACTGTGACTTCTGACAGAGTTTACACAACTGAGTAGGTGACAACCAAGCCTTTTCCTTCCGTTGTCTCCTATATTAAACTGTTCAAGTTCCATTTCGATGAACTAGTCATACACAACACTGTCAACTTAAGCAACACGAACTACACCTCTTTATGTTCGTCCCGAAATTTGTCTTGGTATCATAACCAGAGACCAATATTCTTTCCTTATCGGTTTCTCCTCACGACCTTTATCAGGAAAGGTTATGTGTTGTTTACATTTTTTTGCTTTTTCATCCGATGATCAGATGTACGTGTAATCTAAGCCGTGAAGATGCGCGGTTGTGTATATCTGATAAGAATCTCTATAAAATGGACGACACTCACATTTCCCATGCACAGTACTTCGTACTCCAACTGCATGTCTACGAAAGCAAAACTCTTTTACCTCGATAAATTTGTTTCATTTAATTTCCATTTTCTGTATTTTAGGACTTCTCCGTCGATGCTATCAATGCCGGTCACGAGGCGAACTAGGCAGCTGTAAAGACCCGTTCGGTTTCAACGCCACCGATGTGGAGGATGAGCCTGGTATTGCGGCGGTGCCGTGCGCCTCCGGCTGGTGCGGCAAAGTGATCGAAGGCGGTGGTGCCTACTCAGTCGACGGTACGTGACACCAGCAAAATTAAAGTTCAACCTCTAAGCATCTTTGCCATTTCAGACTACGATCAGGCTGTGCAACGAATGTGTGTGCAACGTGGACCCGACGACAGTGAGGACCGGTGCGCCTACACAGTGTACAACTACAAGAAAGTCTACATGTGCTTCTGCCAAGGTGATCTCTGCAACTCGGCACCCCGAACATCGGCGCCCGTTCAACTACTCGGAGTGCTTCTCGCCGCCCTCCTCGGCTGCTCAATAACAAAACTGCGCCCACTGTTCAATAGCAAATAACCTTTGTTGTATTTTCGTTCATAAGTTTTACACATTGCAATATACTATACATTTGAAATATTTACATACAAGTTGACGCGAAAATCGGTCTAGTCTTTTCCTTGGCGGCGGTGATAAATGCATTGACTAACAATAATAATACGCTAGGGAATCTGTATCACAAGGCCACGATGCACATGCTTCAGATTGGGCTTACGGCTACGGGTGTAGGGTTATCGAACAAAACAAAAAAACAGTTCGGTGAGAAAATAGGAAAAAAAACTTAATTCTAGAGTACGAAATATGCGAGTAATCGATAAGCAAATGCTTCTCTTCTCCACGACTCCTCGAGTGGAAGACATGCGGGACGCATTACTTGTCATTGTCGGTTTTGATTTTCTGGACGATGTCGATGAGGTTCCTCATTCCGATTTTGTACATTTTGCCTTCGGCCTGCAAGGTTTTTCGACGCTTCTCCTCGATGGCCAACTTTAATTCAAGATCTCGAACCTGCTCCACCAACACTGCGGCGTTCTTCTTCACTTTGTCTGAAATTAAAAGAGAAACGCTATAAGTCACCGTGACGTCAAAAAATTTGTTTGGGAGTGGCGGGGAGTAGCAGAGAATGTGAAGCTTTATGAGATGAAGTCTTGAGATGAGGTGGAGAACAATGCATAATGACGACGACGAAAGACGATGAAGACACGAAACTAACCTAACTTTTCATATCATTTCTGATGTTCCCACTCTATAGCACTACTGTGAACTGACCCCAGCTTCGCTCTTGCCCACTGTTTATTGAATTCAAATACAAATCAGTGTCACTAATTCTGCAGAGTGTTTCTATTTCAAAGACTTACCTTCTTCCTGCTGCTGGGCAGTGAGTTCTTTTCGAAAGCATGCTGGGCATTGACCAACTTTCATATTGACCTCCTTATGACATTTCTCGTGGTAGCTGTTTGGGCACTCTTTGCACTGGATGACGGGACCGGCACGTTTCATGCATTCGCTGCAAAGTGATTTCTCGTCTGGTGACGAGGAGTTGGAGCGGTCGGTGTCTGTGGAACGCTTCTTCTTCAGAGCACGGTTGACTCTTGGTGAAAGAAGGAACTCCTTCTTGCGCTTCTTGGATGCAGCTGGTTGCGGTGATAGCTGGGGAGATGAAAATTCTTGAAAAACACCACCCAAGGCTGCACAAAATTCAATTTACCATGTGATCAATGCGGCCATAGTGAAAGTCGGCCTTCTCGTTGTTGTGCACGTTTCTCCGTTTGCGCTTGGAACGTCTCTGCTGCAGCAGTTGAATCTGCTCCTGCGAGAAGAGATTGAACAACCTCAAGAACGACTCCTGATTGTAGTCATCTGGCAGAGTTTTCATGTCCAACTGAGGTGGAGACGGCATCCGAGCATCCAATGAGTCATCCGAAGAGGATGGGTCTGATTTGGCTGGCTTCGGTGGAGGTTTCTTTTCCACCTTGGCAATTTTCGGTTCAGCCACAACCGGGACGGCAATTGGTGCTGCAACCACTGGAACTGGTTGCGATATTGCAATGTTTCTTGCAGCAGCTGCTTTGCTCAGAGCTTGTCTCAGATTCAACCGACTCAACTTAACCTTCGATGAAACTGGCAGCACGGGCTCCGGTGGCGGTGCTGGCTTCTCATCATCGGAAATGATTATCTCTGGCACGCTCTTTTGTCGGAGAATTGCCGGTGCCACCCGTTCAGATATTGGCTTCAGGAGTGACACCTGCTTTGAATTGAGAGAAGGCTGCGATTCCGGAGAGATTTGATGAATCTCCACGGGAACAGGCGGAGGTGGAGATTTTTCAGCCGCCTTCACTTTGTTCGGCAAAAGGAAGGAATTTATCAACTGGTTCTCAGTGTTACGAGTGCGAACCAGCGTTGGGACGCAAACATATTCGGGATTTTGAATGAATGGCACTATCTGCCGGGAGATGTAGTTATTCATCAAAACCCGATCAACTCCAATGTCTTCGCGATGGAGGCTCTTGAAGAATTCGTCGACAATGCGACGCACTCTAAGCAGTAAATACTGCTGCTCACAATTAATCTCGTAGATTTCGCTCTCCAGCTCTTGCAAGCACGACTGCCTCGAGATGGAATACTAAAAATAACCAGAAAACAAAGACGATTACTCCAAACGATTCCTTTCAAAAAAACACACATTTCATCACACACTTACCTCTCTGTCTTTTAAGTACTGGTCAACGATCATCTGGTGAAACGACAAAAATAGTGCAAAGAAATGAAAAAAAAAACGATTAGCTTCAGTTCAACTCAATATTGACTTGGGACTTTACCTGGTGGACCTTAAGGTGAGTTCTTAGTGCACGCTGGCAGTAGATCAGGTCGCTCCTGATTTCCTTTGGAAATTTAAAGTTCTTCAGTGCCTCGGTAAAACGTGTCGCCATTACGAGAGATTAACAAGCAACTCAACTTTTGAACACACAATTATGAAATGCTTTGATATCTTGCAGATAGACGTGACACGGTCAGCTGCTGGATATTGATTAACAAATCTTACAAAAATTGCTTCAATTATAAACGCACTGACCGTCGTCACTCGAATCACCCAAAAAAAAAACGCGATTTGAAGAGGAGGAGCCTTTCGTTTCTTCACTGTGCTCGAAGGCTATGGGTTTTGACATTTATCGGGCAGGGGTGAGTAAAGAATTCCTTCTTCTGCATATGGCGAAGTCATAAATGACCGTTTATTGTTGAGTGGATTTGAATCCGCAGGTAGCTGCCTGAGTAATTCACTAATTGCTCGGATTTGTGATTGCAGATCACGAGACGATGTTGGTGCTGGATTTGGTGAGTTTTCTGCGGCTACAGTGAGGGAAATTGAATAAAAATAATTATGGTGGAAATCAGATCAAATGCATTCAATTTGGAAATGTTTCACTTTAACGATGGCAGCGACATGGTCATTGGGCGTATCACTGTGACAGCGTAGATGTTGTCTTGAACTTTTCCAATCGAGAGTTTCAGTTACGGTTCTGATGGGGGATGTAATTCTCTTCAAATTATGAATGCTTTGATATCCTGCGAGACCTGATAATTGCTTTGATCCCGTGATCCAGATAAATTACAAAACATTTCGCTTCAGCTGAGTTGATTTCCTCACATAAGTGACTGTTTGCAATCCCCTGAAACATGCTGCGGAGATTCTCACCACTCAAATGTTGCGGAACATTCTTATCTGAAATCGTGAGGAGAAAACAGTGCTAGCGCCATATTGGCTGATTCATTCACCTCAGACGTTGGCTAAAATTCCAACACATCTGTGACGCAGGTAGTTGAGTGAGAAGAATTTGAAAAACAACCCTTTTGCGAGTGGAATGTGGACCGTTTCTTGGGAATGGGTCATCATTTTTTTGCGTTTTATTACGTCATTTTGGAAAGAAGTAATTAAGGCTCCTAGGTATTGAAAGTAATTATGAGATTTGTGACTTTAAGAAAGGTATCGAGTGTGCTAATTACCGAAGGCTTTGAATCACAACAAGCCCACAAACGGCTCACTTTCTGGTATTCTCGGCAAAAAACTATTCCTGCTCTTGAAAACTGGAAGACGTAGTTGTAGAGCGAGTACCCGAACAGTAGTAACGTTCTCACTTTTTTTGTCGGCAAAATCTAATAAAATTCCCAGGTAAGAGCAATTCCACATTTTAAAGTGTGCATAATAGCTTCTGAGTTATTTGTAACGCCCGTTCGCGTACAACCGTTGGTATTCACATTTGCCGGAGCTTCAAGGAAATACCCTCGAAAGTAGCAAGTAGCGAAGGAGTAAAAGTATCGATCGATTTTACAGTTTTAAGTTGTTGTCAATGAACCACCAACCACAAAACCAAATTTTGACAGCATGGGAGAGTTGATGATTCTCCAAGAACCACTTTCTTTTATGAGAAACTCCTGTACAGGGATACGATTTCGTAGTTTTCGTAATGAACAGTGTCGAATTTTTGGCTGCTGCTGAACGCAGTGAACATTAGAAAGCGGAACTCATTAAATCTTTTAGAAGACCGACGTATTGTTTATTATAATCATTGCAAGCGCTTTCTGCGTATTCTTCCGGCTGCTATTGATTGACATTCGTTCAGTAATTGGGTCTTTAACATGTTTTACAATCGTTTACGTGTTTTCTTGAAACTGTTTCACATTTGAAAAAAAAATTCCACCACACAATTCCACATTATCATTAAATCCATATTTATTTCCCATTTATCAACTTGGCATCACTTCATCAAATGACAATTCCTCTCAAATTTTGACAGCAACTAAACTGCTGTCGATTTGACATTAGCATTTTTGGGTAGCAGAAAACGCAGCGCCTGCTTTTCTCTAATAATTTTCGATTCCAAATCGTACAGTGAATTTAAAGCAAAGTAGTTGGTGAGTATTAACAAAAAACACAAACATACATCCTCCATCCATCATGGAATCACCTCCCAACCACTTTGTTATCAGTGGTTCCATACTGAAATCCACCGACAGATCCAGAGTCTAACCTAAAAAGTTACATAATTAATTCTTGATGTTTTTTTACCTAATTCCTTCACATTTCCTCCGTAGAAAATGTCTTTCGTTAAGAACGCCAGATTCCTAGCTACCCGTGGCTCCAGGATGATCCAGTCGAGGGGCTATGCTGATGAAATGAAACTCACATTTGCTGCTGCCAACAGAACCTTTTACGCAAACGCCGATGTTCAACAAATCGATGTTCCATCATTCTCTGGCAGTTTTGGTATCCTTGCCAAGCACGTCCCAACTCTGGGTTGGTTCAAACTGAGATCTGAAATATTTATGGCTTGATAAAGTGATTTTTTTTATCTTTGTAACATGCAGCTGTCTTGAAGCCTGGTGTTGTCCAAGTCGTCGAGAAGGACGGTAAGAGGAACAGTTACTTTGTTTCCAGCGGTACCATCACCGTCAACGAGGATTCATCTGTACAGGTGTTGGCCGAAGAAGCACATGAACTCAGTGATTTGGACCCAAATGCTTGCAAGGACTTGGTTAACCAATACAGACAACAATTGAACTCTGCCTCCTCGGATGTGGTATGTCTTCACTCATGACATGTTTCATAGTAGTGCCCTTCTGATGAATGCTGTATTTTCTTTAAAGGACAAGGCTGAGGCAACCATCGCCCTCGAATGTGCTGAAGAACTCGCTAAAGCTGCCCAATAAATGTCTAAGCAAATAGATCGTGAAGATAGTTTCCATTATTGATATGTAACTAAAGTGCTTGCAATCACATTGAAAATCAGAATTAAGTTGAAATAAACAGTGGTCCCCGGTAAGACCGTATTCGAACTGAGCAGATTGTTTATTGTTTTATGTGGTGTTTCAAGATTCGCTAGAGAGATCTGAAATTTGTGGCGGAAAAATGTCCATTGCTGATGAGATTTAAAAACTTTTGATGAATTATGTAATGTAAAGAGACTAATGGAGATGACATGGCAAATTTTCTCTCCCCAGAGGTACTGCATGAAGAAAACTGTCCTACTGTTGAGATTATTTAGGTAGTCGGGCAAATTCCCGAAATGGTAATACTTAACCAATCGGCGAGAGACAGAGAGAGAAAGGCTGAACCTGATTTCGCTGTGTACCTCACAGACTCCAAATCCAAGAAGAAAACATGCTCTCTCAAATGTACAACTCCAGCGCTTTTTTTAGTTTTGGCCATAACCAATGAGTGGTCTGAGCACAATCTTTCGAAAAAAAAGCTTGAGACGCACAAAGACTTACATTTCCATTCAGCAGAGACGGACAAATTAATGTGTCTTGTAAGTTTAGACGAAAGAGTCAGTCGATCTTCGTGGATAATGAATTTGAGTCTTTATCGGTTTAGAGTAGTTCTGCTCACAAGGTATCATTTGCAAGCAATGTCGTGTTGATAGTTTCTTGGTAAATGAGGTGGTGTAGAGGGAGAGTTTAAGTTCATGGTTTTCTGCTTGTGCAGTGCAGTTCCAATCAGAATTTTTTTTGCTGATGTTCTTGTTCTTCTTGTTTTTCTTGTTGTCAAGTTAGAGAGTTACCTGCGTAGCCGATAAACTTTTGTCCTGTTCTGTTTGTCCTTCGTTCAGTAGTAACAACCTTGCCACAATGGATACATGTTTTCATCCATCCTAGTAAAATAAATAAATCAATCCCGTCTACTCAAAACATCAAACGAATCGACAAATGTTTCAAGTTTGTCTTTCCGCTTATAACATGTTGTGGATAGAACACGTCTGGACAGGCATCAGCAGACGAACACATTGGATCGGTCGAATGAAACTCGCTTAAAAAGAATAGGCCAAATCATGTTTTGCATAAGTACTATAAATTAATAAGGAAGGAGATGTATAGACTTAAATTGATTTGGTAACAGATTTCTCCTACTGATTTAAATGGCCACGCATACCGGAATACCAGGGATTGTATAATTCAAAATATTACCAAGTGAGAGTCGATCACTGTTCTCACTTGAATTTTAAAAATTATGAATAGAAATTATTTTTAAATATGCAAACAAAACTTTACTTTCTTGTTATGCAGTTTTAAGTCATTACATTATACATGTACTTTGGAACTGGAGTGTCCACCAAGACAATCCCCTTCGATTTGTATGTTCAATGAATTTTTGAGATTTTTTAACAGTTGCGAAGTTAAGACGTCACATCATTGTAAACAGTGGGTGTGTTCCCGTACTCGAAACAATCAACACAATACAGTGCAAAAGAACACAAATCAACCCAAAGTCTGTTCCCGTATTTCGAAAAAATTGGTTTTACGTCCAATGAACACTCTCTCCAGAGAGTTAAGTATTTCCTCACTCTGCCCATTTTAGACCGAACAATTTTTATGGGCATGTTGTTGCTTTTCTGTCAAATCAATTAATGTTTGTCTCAAATTGTGTTGTTGCTTCAAATTTTTTCGAAAGGCCTTCAAATAGAGATCTTTTACTACGGAAATGTGTTAAGAATTCCTTTGGAGAGTAGAGTGGAACAATACTTTCCAAATAATCCCTGCGCACATTCTTTAGATAAAGGCATAATTCTGAGCTACAATTATTCATCAATGACCGGTTCCTTAATAATGAACTCTATTACATACATACTTCTACTTCATGCCCAAAAATAACCTTTAAGCAGTATTTTTTAAATCTTCCACGAGTGTGATATAATTCAAAGAAATGTATACAACATTTCAGACTTGACATTTCATAAATGACATAATTTAAGCATTTGGTTCCCGTACTTTGCCTCTCTCTGAAAGAGTTTTATTCCCGCTGCTTAACAAAAGACAGATTTCAGAATTTGGTACAGAAAGTACTGGAACACACCTATTATCTTTTTGTGGATATACTTTTCCGTTATGACGTAGCCACGCCAAGGTTCTAGGTTCGATATTCAAACGAAACACCTCGATTTTGTCACGACAGCACCTCTTTCGAGTTGCTGTCACTCAAAGAGAATCAATTGTCTATGAAAAGGCTCTCAAATCCCACCGTTCGGATTCGGCAAAAAACTCTATTAGGTCCCTTCTACTCCTTAGAGAAGAATATCCCTGGTCTGCCCTGGTCCCTTGTCGGCTGTAGTGCCACTCAATTATTATTAAGGTGTCCCGTCCGGGAATCGAACCTAGACTTTCCGCGCGGCGGTCGACGCACTTACCACTACAGCACGGCGACCACAGACTGAGTGTTAGCTCTAGATAATTATAATTTTAAAATTAAAAAAGGGACCTTCGATCCTCCGCCATCGACTCTAACTCATCAGAAACTATTCACAATAGCAACCAGTAGATTTTATGCACTTGATCTAACCTTCTCGCCCTGGGTCTATCGAGCGGTAGCCTGCCTGATGAAATCTAAGCCATGCCTCCAAAGTCCTGTAAGCTATGAGACGTTCCATGTGTCAATCTTGATTCGCTGCCGTTGTTTTTTCCATCTTGCCCCCTAGTGGCTGCCGGGTTGCTAGTAGCTGATCCGGGCTGAGCCCGGCCAGCTGCCGAGCGAAACAAACCACAAGATTCTCGCATACTGCCACCATTTAGGCTTGGCTCCAAATAAGTCCCTGATGCGTACAAAATTCGAAGAAAAACCGTCAAAAGGCGTTCCATTTGCTGATTTTTTTTCACAGAAGAAAGAGCTCATGAGAGAGTAAAATATTTCTCCTCCCTACGAATTTCTGACGATGAAAAATCTGTGGGAAGCATGCGACTATCAAATTGAAAATTAAAGAACCTCTGACGTTTCATTTATCCGACAGCCGTTTCATTAGTTCTGCGAATTTCTACGAAGAGTCGTTTCACAAGTTACGGCAGAGTTTTTCTCTCCAAGAGAGATTTTTACCTAAACTACTCAACTACGAATTTCTGGGCACAAATGAATTGCAACTGACCTATTTTGGAGTGGTGTGCTTCGTTAGCCAGGTTTGGATGGTGCACAAAACTTCGCATTCTCCAAACCTGTTGCCCGCCCCCACTGTTTCATTAAATTTTATTGACATTCAAATTATAACGTCTGCTTGAATGATATTCCCGACTTCCTTCCACGACTTAACTAACTCTCGAACTCGAAATTGAATTCTTATTGAACAAACCCCTCCTCTTTTCCGTGGAAAAAGAATAGGATTCACAATAACGTTCAAGAACCTATTGATTTTTTAGATAATTCACAGAACCAGAGATATAAGTGTAGAGGACTACCAGCTTTTAGAAGTAACCCATACGTATTCAAATATGCGTCTTCTTCTTGTAGCGCTACAGTCCGGGGTGGACCTGGGCCTCAACCAACATGCCTCTCCAGCCAACACGATCTTTCGCCAGCTGCCGCCAGTTGCGCACTCCAAGTTGGTTGAGGTCCTTCTCTACTTGTGTGCGCCACCTTTTCCTGGGCCGTCCTCTGTTGCGTTGTCTCAAAATGGCCTAGCCATTTTAAGCGTTATATCCGTAGACGCTTGCCTAGGCTCATGCCGCCGTATAGCCCATACAGTTCGTGGTTGAATCTTCTCCTCCAGATGCCATCAACGCAATCAGGACCAAAAATCGCACGCAGGACTTTTCTCTCGAAGAGACCAAGGGCATCCTCATCCGCTTTTAGTAGTGTCCAGGTTTCCGCGCCATAAAGTAGGACTGGAATGATCAAGGTGTTAAATAAAGCAAACTACTCAACAGCCTCTTGAGCCCAATGAAACAGCGATTGGCAAGAGTGATTCTGCGTTTGATTTCGGTACTGGTGTTGTTGTCTATATTTACCGCGGAGCCGATGTAGACGAAGTCCTTGACTACCTCGAAGTTTCTGCTGCCTAGCGTGACGCTCTGTTCGAGACGTCCATGTTGTGTGTCCTTCCTTGATGACAGCATGTACTTCGTTTTGCTCTCATTAACCACCAGACCCATTTTAACCACTTCTGCTTCAATGCCAGCAAACGCATCATTGACGGCTCGCTGTGTTCGACCAATCACGTCAATGTCGTCGGCGTAGGCTAGCAATTGAGCTGACTTTTTGGAAGATCGTACCTCTGGTGTTGACTTGTGAGTTACGCACGATCGTCTTAGGGATGATGTTAAAGAAGTCATATGATGGTGCTTCACCTTGTCTAAAACTTTTTTTGACATTGAAAGTCTCGGTGAGTCCGTTCCCGACCTTGACGGAGGAGCGAGAGATCTAAATCGTCATCCTACACAATCTGACGAGTTTGGTAGAAATGCCAAAACTAGACATTGCACTGTATAGCTCTTTTCTATGCACACTGTCATATACGGCCTTGAAATCGACAAATAGGTGGTGAGTGTCGATTTGCACTTCATGGGTCTTTTCCAGGATCTGCCGTAGTGTTAAGATTTGGTCGATGGTGGGCTTCCCTGGCCTAAGGGGTTCACACAATACGGCAGAGAGGATATTGAGGAGACTAATCCCTTGATAGTTGGTGCAGTCGAGAGGGTCTCCTTTCTTGTGGACCGGGCAGACGACGCTGAGATTCCACTCATCGGGCATGATTTCCTCCGACCATATCTTACAGACGAGCTGGTGCATGTGCCCAACCAGGTCATCTCCAGCTGCTTTATCCGGCAGTTCATCCGCTCCAGCAGCTTTGTTCGACTTCAGCCTCGATATTGCTATCTTGACCTCGTCTAAGTTGGGGGGACGGAGTTCTTGCCCATCATCGTCTAAAATGAGAGGAACATTCTACCTAACAGCGGGATTTGGGCTGTCGTCGCCCTTTAAAAGTCTGCAGAAATGATCTTTCCAGATTCATTCATTCATTCATGATGCTACGAAAAACTGTCAATAAAGTTTCACTGGCAAAGAGGACTTAAGACACACATCCTCTTAAGGTGGTCTAGGGTTACAAGCTCCAGGTTGTCTTAATTTTCATTATTTCGCCTTTTCCGGATTTCGTCTTTCTGGGTTTCCCACAGCCCGCCGTTACCGTGAATTCCCACATATTACGTCTTCTTCACCCCATTCCCAACATCAATAAAGAATGTAATGAATGACCATTCGCAGAAACGCACTTCGCCGAGTGTGGCTTTTTTGTGTATGCAGAGGTTGATAGCAAATTTGTAAGACGGCGTGATACGCGTCGCTTTCGTCAACACGTTTCCCATTGCGTACCTCAAGTTCATTGTGTTTCACACCACACGTGCCCAATGGGTCGTAAAATCGGCAGTTAAAGCGTTTAATTGCATTCAAATTGAATACAGGCGTCAATCACTTCGCACTGAAAACGAAGAAATAACAGAATGAGATGAGAAGCACACCGACTTTGAAGGGAAGAGATTTAGGATGACTGGTGGTTCGGGGGCAAGAAAAGGATAGATCCAGTGCCCCTTGACAAGATGAACTTTTAGTCTCATGGGTGGAAACAACTGGAGTGACGGTCAGAGATTGACTGAAAGAATGGACAACAAATTTAAGATGTTGACCATTCTCTGACATGGTTTACTCTTCCCCTCAAGCCAATATTGCCTTTGTTCCTCTCGGTACGGTCCAAGACCCAAACATCCGGGTAGCGGCGAGACTAAAGCGATCATCCAATTGTCTGCCGAATTTTTACGCGAACTCCAGCAGCATGCAAATTGCCACTTAAGCTCCTTGAGGACTGTTGCCTTCGAGCAGTGCCAAAAAGGAAGTTCCCTTGACCTTTACTTACCCGCTTAGGATTTCACTGAATTCCTCACACTCACCAACTCCAGCACTGTGGTCCTAAATCAATCGTGTGCGCGTTATCTTGAAAGCCAAGTGAATCTCTTTCGCAGTCTACGCATGTGGCGTTATGTGATTGAGACAGCCGCCACCGCCCCACTAAGCAGGCGCCACTGCCGCACTTCTACGGCGCGGCGTGGTAATTTAGCAAAGTGGGAGAGACTAATAAAAGCAAGTGGAGATAGTCGCCAGGGCGGGGATGGCGCCGCCAAAACAGAAAAGGCCTAATCAATGGATTTGCAAAATGATAAGAAATTCACCGTTGCGGGCAGGGGTTATAAATTACTCGATTTTTTTGGGAAACCTATTTGGCATGCACATGTGCAAGTACTTTTCAAACGTTATGAGTTGTCCCAAACAACGTGTTTTACCACGTTTCCCACCCATGAAAGGCGGCCTCTATTCGGGGCTTCCGACGTGAATTTTAAGTCCGTCCCGGTGCCGGGCGAACGCGATGTGGTATAAAAGTGATAAGTGACCACATTTCAGCATCATTTCAGTGAATTTCGGTGAAGCTTAATCCACCCTCAGTGCGTTGCCCGTCAATCAGACCTTTCTGGATACAATATGAAGGTGAATCGGAGTCCTTGCGCACAGCTGGAGCTACCACTAAACGTTTTTGATCCTCCGACAGGTTTTCATCTGCATTCTCATCGTCGCCGTGTGCTCGGCTCATGCTGGCTTCCTTCAGAAGTCGAAGGGATGGTCTAGTCCCCAACAGAGGGGATGGTCTGGTCAACAGCAGAGAGGATGGTCTGCGCCACAGCAGAGAGGCTGGTCTGGTGCACAACAGAAAGGATGGTCTGGACTGCGCCAACAGAAGCCACCGCAAATTATCAAAGTGATCCACTCCCAGGCAGACTCAAATCCTCATGACGACCTGCCCAGTGTCGCCGACTTGAGGTCTTCCAACGACGCTCCAGCCAAAATCATCAGAATCATTCACCACGACGACTCGTCAGATGACTATGGACGTTCCGCAGGCAACCAAGACGCCAAGATTGTGAAAATCATCAGGGAACCCTCCTCTAACTCGTACTCATCGTATTCGGCTCCAGAAGAGGACGAAGTTAAGATCGTGAAGATCATCAAGCAGAACAACGGTGGTGGCTGGGACTCATCTGGATCAAGCTACGATAACGGATACAGTCGCGGACGTAGTGCTTCTTCATCGCTGGTGAAGGTGATTAAGGTCGTCCGCAAACCCTCGGAATACGCTTCCAGGTCCAAGTGGTAG
This sequence comes from Eristalinus sepulchralis, assembly GCA_944738645.1. NCBI lineage: Eukaryota > Metazoa > Arthropoda > Insecta > Diptera > Syrphidae > Eristalinus > Eristalinus sepulchralis. The sequence continues at coordinate 48,350,808 of OX122884.1, forward strand.
GCTAGACTTCAGAGATTCTTCAGCGACACAGTCGACACTCATTCGCGTATATCATCCATTTCTTGTAAGTCTGACTAGAGTTAAATTGCGACTTTCATTGAAATTCTTTAAGATCCAAATAAAAGGATGTATTTTGTCAGGACGTGGTGGAGTTTTATTGTGTTTGATATTTGGTATAATATAATATACATTATTTTAGGCCGTTACGGTCCACTTTGACACCTACACCTTACAATAGCGCAGGACACAGAAACAAAATCCTTGACTCTTTAAAAAAGTACATTTCACGCCTTGGAACTTTGACATTTGAAGGAGAAAATACGAGTATAAAGAATCATCGAGCAATTTTAAATAGGACTGCCACGAGTTGACATTTATTCATAGACCGTTATATTGTAAAAGCGAGATCAAAGTATTCCAAGCAATGAATTCTTATATGGTTTTCGGGAATAATAAGTGCCACAAAATGTATTACAGACAATGGAGATATTCCAAGACAAGAGTTCTACTCCAAATTGACTGAGGAAGTCGGGCGTTGACATAGCTTCTCGTAAGATCCATAACCTCGACCATGAAGTTGAATTTTAGGACTAAATAGATTAGTGTCTGTCATCATGTCGGTCTTTTCCATTTTCCCAAGAGTCGTAGATACCGCAAGACTAGACACCTTAGTCTTGTCTTAGATTTTTGGTCATGTTTGCGTTGATGTCATTTGCAGGAGAAGATTCAACGACGAACTCTATGGGCTGTACAGCGACATGCGCCTAGTCAAGTGTCTTCGGATACAACGCTAAAGATGGCTAGGCCATGTAGAGCGTATGGACACCACTGCTCCGGCCCGAAAAGTCTTCGAATCTGAGCCATCGGGAGAACGCAACAGAGGACGGCCCAGGATAAGGTGGCGCACACAAGAGGAGAAGGACCTCAACCAACTTGGAGTGCGCAACTGGCGGCAGCTGGCGAAAGATCGTGCTGGCTGGAGAGGCATGTTCGTTGAGGCCCAGATCAACCCCGGACTGTAGCGCCTCTAGAAGAAGAAGAAGAAGACGCCTTAGTTATCCAAGTACCAAATAAGACCATGCTTGAGGGACAACCCCTCAACTTGGTATTGAGCGAGGTCGCCGCACCTGGTTGAGAGTGCAACCCCACACTGAGGCGGGAAAGTCCCCCAAGCCGTCTGGCCTGAATCAGTAGGCTGAAGAACCTGATTCAGATCAGTCAGCACTTACTTCGACTCTGCCTGCGACATGGGTATTAAGCTGAACTTCCAGGGGCTCGTGACCTCCCGTGGCATCAGAATATAGCCTCTGGTCAAGCTGCCACTACCTGTCCGCTTCCTTTAACAGCTGGGTCTGGTTGCCGCCCACCAAATGGACTTTGGCTCCATCAGTGATCCGTATACACTGATAATAGTGCTACGGATGTGTTCTTGAATCAACTGATTCATAAATCCATTCACATCATCTGGTCTAAATTGTTGATGTAATAAGCTGATTTTTGCGCTCGACGATACTGAAATCCACTCCATATTTTCATATCTTCTTTTAGAATATTGGATTGAGCCACATAAAGATGTTTGATTGTATCTCCTACAATCCTTCTATGACAGAATGATGTTTGGGCATTCAGTGGAGGTTCCATGCTTTGTGCAATCTCTCGAAACTGATTTTGATTTGGTCCGCATCCACTGTCGTTTCATAAAGTTCCCATCCTCTCACTAATTCGTTTTTGTGGCTGAAATATTCTGTACGTTCGTTGGCTTATTATTACATCCTCAAACGCGTTATTAGACATTTTATTACTCATGACCCAATATATCCCTTTTCAAATGTCAACTTTAACTGCTGATGATGTGATAAGATTGTTAAAAATAGCGGTTTTGGTAATAAACATTCGATGAATCTAATATATCAAACGATGTCCTTCTTCAGCTAGTCATGAATCAAAATTTTTATAGAATCTCTATAAATTCTCGATTTATGTGAAGCCTCTTAATGTTATTTTGTAAACGGCTTGCAGGCGAATATTCTTTAGTCGGAGCAAGGTCTTCCAGGCAATCTGCAAGTCATAGATAAAGACTTGTTGACTTAAGATTCGGTCTTTTCCAAATTCGCAATGAGATACAGACTTCAGCATTGGGTAGCTTTATCACTGGATGTATGATTGGAGGAAGGAGTGTAGGGACACGTTCGAAGAGAGAGAGATCTCTCTCTCTCTCTCTCTCTTACGGGAAACTTTAATATTCTAAGAAGGATCGATCATGTTTGTGAGTTTGTTAAGTGATTTCACTCTTGGATTTAAGTGATGTCACCACTTTTAGATTTTAAGAAGCAATACAAAAAATCATAGAACCTAGAAGAAAAGAAAACGTCAGAATAGACCCTCTTTGGATGACTGATGACAGCCAAAGATGTTGAACAGACGAATCCAAGTCAGAATGTGGAGTAGAAGTAGGCATTGTAGCATTTGCGTCCCTCTTTAAAGAATCAATTTTCTTCCAAGCTGAACTGGAGCGGCGCATTGCATCAGCAATAGAAATCCAACAAATACAAATAGATCAATACGCTCAGATAGCCAGGAAGTACTTGAACCACCATATTAAGCTTCAGTCCTGTCTAGAAGTTACTGATATGAAGATTGGGGCATGGAAGCCACAAGGGAAATGAAAACACACATTCAAGCAATGAAAGACACTGAATTTCTCTGATTCAACTTCATGGATTAAGCAACATTGAATTGCATCAACATGTGAACAACTAGAACTGGAAGTGCCGCATCTGATTCTTAAACAGTCAGGAGAGAGTCGTTATTCTTATTCTTTGTTTAGCGCTACACTTCGCAGTGGATCTGGGCCTCAAGCGTCAAGCCTTTCCAACCAGCACGAGCAATCGACAGCCGTTCTTGCACACGACATTTCGTTCGAAGACGTCCTGTACTACATTGTCCCAAAGATTGAGATTCGAAGACAGGAGGGTGTTAATAATGTGGGCACTACAGCCCACAAGGGACCAGAGCCTAGATTCTACACTACTCTTATTGTGCGTGCTACTGTTCCCTCACGAGTAGAAGGGAGCTACAGTTTTTTGCCGACTCCGAATGGCGAGATTTGAGAACCTTTTTACAAGCAATTACTACTGTTTGAGTGTTGTCAGCAACTCGAAAAAGGTGCGAGTTGTCCCATCCGGGAATTGAACGTAGACCTTCGGCGTGTGGGTCGACTCACTTTCCCACTACGCCACGGCGACCACACAGGAGGGTCTTAAACACCTAACAAGGGTTGATGCCAGGCGAACACCAGAGGTAGCTGACCTAGGTTACTCTATGGCGCTCCTACTGGCCACCACATATACAAAATGGATCAAAGCGAATAAAAAAATGCTGTGGAAAATCAAAGGAGACACTTATTAGTCTAGTGTCCAAGCCTGACACCAAGTATAACTTTCCTCATTAGCAGGAACAGGCTTCCCAGACTTCTCGTCCAAAGACACAATGAACCCGTCTTCAAGGTAGATAAGAAGAATTGCATAAACAGGGGAACACAACAGATCAAATGTGGCTGCAGTGCTCTGTGACTAAAGTCACTCGCCATTATCTTGAATTCAATTCTATGTTTTTTCTGTCCTAAATAGCCTACCCTTAAAGTAGTTTTACCTTCCGAGATCGGATCAATTAAATATTTCTTGAACCTGGTGCAGAGGAACATGTCCATTGAAGTTATCCATTTCAATAAAGAAATCAATTTGAAATTTATCGGCAACTTGCTGAAACGTTTCGCCGTTTTACCAAACATTACCGGCTTACTCATCAGCATATGTACGTTATCACACCACCCTGGTCGACATGAATCGAATTTTAGAAACCGAGCGTTGCATAACCGCTCAGCAGAAGCAAGCGCCTGTTACGCTTGTAAGAGTCTTGGCGAGGAGGACGTGACAACAATAGTGATACCGATTTCCATTCTCCCTCATACGTTCCACTAACCATTTCGCATCAATCGTAGCGGAAGAGCACTGAAATGCCTTTCTGATGAGACGCGCACTCAGCAAGTGTTACAGCGTGTGGTCTAGAAGGCCTTGAAATTCGAACATAATTTGAATTTGTATCAGTTGTCAGATTTTCCATTTGAGCCACATTTTATTGAAATTGAAGCACAGTACGAGTTCAAGTGGAAAAGTGACTAATTTGCGAATTTCAGTAAGCCCCTTCTAAACTCCTATTCCCGTCATTCATTTCCGTTTACTTTCCAGAAGAAATGATGTGGTCAAAGACTCTCCACATGACTGCCTCCCTCAGCACAGCAACGCTTCAGCAGCAGCAGCGGCGATATGCAAAGCGAATGGTGCTCACATTTGGAGGAGCGAATGGAATGTACTACGTCAAGCGAAATGCGCAACAAATTGACGTGCCAACTTTCTCGGGGAGCCTCGGCATTTTAGCCGAACACGTTCCAACTATAGGCAAGAAGTTCCTTGTTCATCCAAAAACTCCTTTGACATTTTATTTATCCTCAAGCAGCTGTGCTAAAGCCGGGTGTGGTGAAGGTCACCGAAGCGAATCACAAGGAGAAATTGTACTTCGTCTCTAGCGGTAGTGTGAGTGTTCTTTCCGATTCGACGGTTCAAGTGTTGGCGGAAGAGGCGTGGACGCTGGAGGATCTTGACTTTGATGCTTGTCAAAACTTGGTGAAAAAATACATGGCTGAGAGTAGGAGAGCAACAACAAATTTGGTATGCGAGTAGTGTGCGTAGAGCAGTAGCAAACGGATTAAGTGTTTTTTTCTTTATTTCAGGAACAGGTTAGGGCCGACATTGAATTGGCATGTGCTAAGGCGTTGTATGCCGCAGTGCAGAATGAAGCGGTTGAATAGACATCTGCAGGGGAGAGTCTGATTTAAACAGAAAAAGTGAATAAAATGTGCTGCATTTGATTGGTGTTGTGTTTTATGAGGTTAGAGACGTCTTTTTAGACCGGTGGACTCGTGAGGTTGTTACTTCCGTGATAAGTCTAAAAGGATGTTTTTGTTTATTAAGTCAAACTACTCGTAGAAACTTTGTGACGCTGAAAATCCTTCAGTACTACATGGCTTGCTTTCTTTTGTTCTTCCAAGAGTGAGGAGAGCTCGTAGTTTAATGTCCACTCCGAACAGCGAGGCTGAAGAAGTTTTCCATTGGCAAGTGTGCCGCTTGATATCATCAGCAGCTCGAGAAAGGAAAATTGTCTTATGAACACAAGTTCAGTTAAGAAATAGAAGCCAGAGAATCGAGAGGACGCTCCTAGCCACTACGGAAGTCCGACCAGACTCGGCTTTTGAAATTAAGAACTCTTCCTGTTGCCATACTGCTTTAGTACTTAGCCGATATCAACTAGAGCCTCAAGATATTTGGTACAACTTAAAGCAATGAAGAACTTTGTCTACACAGGCTCAGAACTCTTTAATTATAATAAGCTCACAGATACTAAACATCTTTAAGGCTTAAATGAGGGTTTAAATAGAAAGTCATCTTCCAACGACTCAGACTTTCCCGTATGGTGTAGAAACATAGCCAAATGGCAAATTCTGTGGAAGGGAATCATGGTCGCTTTGAGACGAAAATCACTTGGCTTGTAAATATTGTACAGAATGTGTTTGACAAAGAAGTTTGAGTGACAAAATCTATGAGTTGTAACCACCGAATTCAAATCGTTCGGCTCAGGTGTCTAGGTCATAAAGACCGAGTGGAGACTTAGGGTGTCTTCATAAACGGAGTCTTCTGCGAAAGTACCATCGTCTCCCTGCTTTGTGTCTTCTTCTCGCTGAGTTCTGCCGATTACGTCAATGTCATCCGCATAAGCTAGCAGTTGAACGGACTTGTGGAAAATCGTGCCTCTGATGTCGACGTGTGAGTTACGCACGATCACCTCAAGAATGATGTTAAAGAAGTCGCATGACAGCGCGTCGCGTTGTCTAAAACCTTTTTTGACATTGAAGGTCTCGGTGAGTTCGTTCCCGACTTTGACGGAACAGCGAGTGTTCTCCATCGTCATCCTACACAATCTGACGAGTTTGGTAGGGATGCCAAAACTAGACATGGCACTGTATAGCTCGTCCCTATGCACACTGTCATATACGGCCTTGAAATCGACGAAAAGGTGGTGAGGGTCGATTTGTACTTCTTGGGACTTCTTCAGGATTTGCCGCAGTGTAAAGATCTGGTCGATTGTGGACTTCCCTGGCCTAAAACCACGCTGATAAGGACCAGGTTGTTGACGAATGGTTTCAGGCGCTCACACAATACGGCAGAGAAAATCTTATACGCGATGTTAAGGAGACTTATCCCTCGGTAGTTGGCGCATTCGAAGGAGTCTTCTTTCTGCTTTGTGTCTACAAATTGAAAATAATATTTTTTCTGCACGCAGTCGGCAGCCAGGCTGCAGTAATTTTTTACGCTAGTGTTCATAAACGTCACGGCAGTGAAAAGGATTGTTTTGAGTTTTCTTGTGAAGAAAATATTAAGAAGAGAAGAAAAACAGTCTGCCCAACGCTTACTTCTTTGCTGCGTATCGTTGACGTTTACGAACAGAACATATGACGGCCGGCTTGCTTTAGGACGATTTGATTTTGAGTTTACGAACACAACTAACGCAGGTCTTTGTTAGTCTGATATTTAGGAAGACGCCCTTAATCTCAGGGTTCCTCGTCTGCAATACTTCGAATGGGATCACCGTTTGCTGGATGTACCAGACTAGAACTGCCTCTATTTATAAAGTCCTACTAAACAAGGCGCAAGTTCATTCCGGACTGAAGCGTCTGTTAAAAAAGAAAAAAGTGACGTAAGTTTGCTAACATGTACCAAACTAGTCGATACCAGAAGAAATCTATAAGAGCATGGTTTTAGATCTTTATTTCTGGTCTATGATCAGCTTTGAGAATTGCTCATATTTGTTTCCCATTGACAGACGAAAACAAATGAAGTTCTTTGGCTGTTATCAGTCAATCTTATGCGATCGGTTAGCTCAAAACCTCCTCTTAATAATAATTGAGTGGCACTACAGCCAACAACCAGGTACCAATGCCTAGCTCCTATAAAAATACTCATGTTGTGCGTGCTAGTCTCTTGCGAGTAGAAGTGACCTTCAGTTTTTTTGCCGACTGCGAATGGCGCGATTTGAAAAGCTTTTCATAGACAATTAGTACTACTCTTTGTGTGTTGTCAGCAACTCGAAGGAGGTGGTACTGTGCAAAAATGTAAGGTGTCCCATCCGCGAATCGAACCTAGACCTTCTGCGTGTGGGTTGACGCACTTACTCACTAGGCTACAACGACCGAGCTGGCTCGTGTACACAACAATAAAGCAGTTTGTTGCAAATAAAACGAAGGACTGCCTGGGTTTGACTATATGAAAATTATTTCAATCAGCCAGTCATTCACGCCTGAAGGTTTCGCTAAAACTTTTTCGCTTTTTTTAAACTTTTGCACAACATTTCACAATAATGAGCGAAATAGTCATTATTTATACGAGAATAGAACTAACATCCTTACCAGATATCACCTTTAATGTATATGTTACCGTTTTTTTTGTTTTTATAAAAAACGTCAAGAGCTATTAGGGTTTATACCGTTTCTGGATATGGCCAGAAAATTCACTTCCAAATTTTGAAAAACTGATATCTTACAAGTAATACAAAAACCCAGTCCAACAACAGAGAGATCCTAATTCAACAGATTTGGCCTTGATGGCGGGGAGGGTGTAAGTAGATGCGTTATCTTGGTGACTGGCCAGTTTTTGTCCGTAATTTGGTATTGAATTGGCTCTATAATTCCGCATAGAAAAGCCGTATTGTCGAATTGCCCTTGTCGGTTGAATTGTTCCGATGACCTCATAGTCTCTGTGTACCAGTGGATTTATGTCTCATAGAAGATCACGAAAACATGAAAGGAGCTCCTTTGGTTTGCGTTTTAAAAGCATTAACACTGTCTTGAAGGATGTTAGTTAAACGGTTGCGCTTCTTGTTTGGAGTGAGTAAGCGCGTCTCTAATTCCGCTGACAGATTTCCTATTTCAAAGCTTCAAATTTTCAAAAACAAAACACAATTCTATTCCACACACTCCATTAGAAGCACGCTACTAACACAATATGTGGAAATTCGATGAAACTTAAAATTTAATTTTGTTTTCGCCTTAGTCAAACTCGAGTGTTTCTAAAAGAGCTTTTTTTTTCGGCATCTATTACGCAAATAGCTTTCTCATGCCCAATGTCCTATGCAGGATATGACCCAATGAGCTTTTGAGATTCCGTCTGTTTCAGATATCTTGAACATCAATACAAGATTGTGGATTTGGGTGACATTTTTCTTTTTTATAGTCGCTTTTAGTGCAACTTGACATAGCTCATCGAAAACCGCCATGAGACGACGATGACAACCGACAATCGGCAGGGTCGAAGGAGAAAAGTCATCGTCATCATCATAATCTTCTTCAACAGCATTTTCCACTTATGGGGTTGCGGGGGCAATGCACGCACGAAAGACTTCCAGGCCGCTCGATCCTCCCCCTTCGACTCTAACTCATCAATTCCCAAGAAAAGTCATCGCATCATTTTCAAAACAAGAATCGAATTGCCGACCAAAATTTCTGTGTTTCCCGTTTTTCTATTATCCGCGAACACACCTTCTCCACACACGGTTAAAAAAGTACAAGTCAGATTCGGCTGACAGTAGTTGCTTACGCTATACAATAGCAAATTTTCCTTGGGACAGTGACGCCATTGGATGCTGTTGACTTATAGGAGTGTCCTCATACATATATTTACCACTTTTTGAAATATTAAATGTTGGTCAGGGCTTTTGGTGAAAATGCTCAGATGTTCAGCTTTACAGGGTTTAGGTCATATGTCCAGGTGGAGTTTCAATTTTGAGATTTTATCTAACTTCCTGCAAAGTGACAGACCCATTGTTACTGCAAAGGGCAACTCTGATCTGAATGGAATAAGGACAAATCGAAAGTTTTACCCATCGTGTCGCCCTCTAGCAGACTGCTCAAACATTCTTTCGTCTCAAATTTTTGTCAGGAGATTAAGGAAACCAAACAAAACATTCAAAAGGAATCCAAGGATACTCAGGCTCATATAAACAACGAACACTAATCTTGTACTAAAAAAAAAAAACTATTAACGGCAATAGGTGCCTTCCCGTTACAAAAAAAAATTAATGAAAAACTTAAACTCAGCACACCTGATGTCTCATCCAAGTCGCCTACATGACAAATCTGACCTCAACTGATGCATCTGAAGTATTTAGAGCAAACGATCGATCTTCCAGCACCGAAGGCAAGGTTTCAGGGTGTGTTACAAAACCATCTGCGTTAGTTATGGCATCTGCTTACGCATACATCGCTTACAACATCGTGTCCGCCAGCCGGCGTGTCTCTCATCGGCCGACGATTGCGCCAAGTGAATAGGATTTGCATAGATTTTCATAAATTCCCAGAAAACCCCAACGGAAACGAGATGAAATAAAAAACAGACTCGAACTGCTTTTTGTGCTGGTCTTTAATTTGAAACAAAGCGAAATGGCACATCTTCAGGTAAGCAGGGCTGGCGCCCATACTTACCAACCAGTTGGGGCTTGGTGCAGGACCTTAACGATTTTCAGATGAGCTGGTGCAGCGTGGAGCACGAGTGGGGCTGGAGCTGGCACGTGCTGGTGGATGACCTTCACCAACTGTGTGCTGTGATGGACTGGAGCTTGCAGCAGCAGTGGAGCTGGCTCTTGATGGATCACTTTGATCAGCTGATGTCCTCCGCCGAGTCCGTAACTAAGTCCACCGTAAGCGAGTCCATGGCTTCCGCTAAGAGCCAGACCATGATTCAATCCACTTCCGTAGCTGAGACCAGAGCTCAGACCACTTAGTCCGCCAACAAAGGCCAATCCACTGCTGCCGTGAGTCAGACTCAATGGCAGAGGAGCGTGATGGACGAGTCCGGCATTGACGGCAACGGCCAGAGCAAGGAGGCAGATGAAAGTCTGCGGAAGAAAGGTTGTCAGTTAGGACTAGGTTGTCGAGCCGGAGGAAAGGAATGGCGTACCTTCATTTCGGTGAGTTTGGGAGAACTATTTGGAATGATGCATCACCACCCGATGCACCAGCGTTTTATATTAAGGCCAGCTTTGTGACTCGGTTGCGGCAACCTTACAGACAACTTTTACTTTTACTGCCCCGAGCAGAAATTTTTCCAATCCAATTTTGGGCCCTTCCTAGGTCGGTTAGATGTTGCAAGTCAACACCTTCATGCGATGCCTCTGCACGGCCCATAAAATCGGTGCATTCATGTCGTTCGCCGTCGCCGCAAGTGACAGCGATCACTCCAGATAACAATTCATCGATCATCGTTAGCCGCTGCCGCCGCCGTTGTTCGAATTTGATCGTAAAGCGACGTCCCCGAACGATAAACCGACTGAAAAGCGTTCGCACCGTCCTAGTTTACTAATTGATCATCAACCCCCAAGGTCGAGGTGTCGCGTTCACGGCTGCTGCGATCGGCTTTCCCAGTTGATGACGCTCCCCGCAGCTATCGCGAGTGGCATGAGTGTTTTGACAGCGATATCGATCTGCCGGAGGGGGTGGGGTGTTTTTTATGAGCTCGCTGTGCTGGGTGCATGCTGATGGGCGAGATCACACGGCTGAGCATTAAATCATTTTCAATGACACCCAGTCGTGTATCACGGCGCTGGAGATGATGAAGTGATTTAATTTGAATAGCTGCGGAATTTACTGCTGAAAGCACATGCTCGTCGAGGAAGTCTGTGATTGATTTGTTTTGAAACCAATTAAACTTCTAGAAGTGCGAATGTGACATTTGTGGCAACGAACTGGTTGTAGTTTACTGTTGTTTTGTTTTGTTTCAAAGGTAGCGGAGCTGTGCAATGTTGTTAATCGAATTCGAATATGACAGATGTCTGCATTTCATTTGCATCAATTATCAGTTGGGTGTGTCATCTGTCATGTTGCTCGACGTGACGTAAAGTGAAAGAAGGAAAAGAATAATTGGAAACATATTAAAAGAAGTTTAAGAACAGGTTCACTCGGTCTCAGGAAAACAGCAAAGCAGTGTCAGCCCTTGTATTTCTATTTTATCTGGAGCTCAACAAAGTTGTCGTTTGAAATGTATACAGCTTTAGAATATGTTACTCGATGAGTATCGTTTTAATTGAAGAATGTTTGTACCCAGCGCAATGTAGGTCTTCTCTAAATGTTGACAAGTAAGTTTGAAGCAGTCTTCCATGTGGCTCGGAAAATCTGGATCAATATACGCCGACATCTTTTTAGGCAGAGCGGCGACGAATTCTACGTGCGTCGGATAGTTAAGAAGTCCCTGAATTTAACAGCCATTTGCATTGTGTCATTTGCAAGTTGCAGCGCCATTTTCTTTGCATCATAGTCCATTGCTTATGGTCCAAGAACGAATGGACAAGAACGCTCCACCTAAGATGGTCTTCGAATTTCAGCCTCCGGGTTCGAGAAGGAGAGGCAGGCCGAACCTTCAGTATAGATACGAAGTGATTGCACGCGCGAGATTGCTTAGTCGTGACAACTGGAAGCAGGGCTCCCGTGACCGTCAGAACTGGAAGGCAGCTATAGCTCAGGCTTAGACCCTTCATGGGTCGTAGGCCTGATACTGATGACCCAAGTACACAATAAACGGTGTTGAATCCTATATAAAAAAACAACAAAATTTGTTTTCTCTTTCTGCCGGGTGGTCTAACTGTTCTCCGTACGATTGGTGCAATGGCGGGAGTGTTAAGCCATTTGGTGAACGATTTAAGGATTTCTAGAGACGAATAAGAAATATAATCCGTGGAACATATTCTTCGCCACTGCGCAGTTCTTTAAGTAAGGCAGCTTATTTATTTCGTTAAGGGGCCAGACTCCTCACCTTATGGAATATATGTTCGGATTGGGTTGCTTTTGGCAAGCGTCTTAGTGACAGCAGCTGCTCAGTAGGTATCGGTACAGGGCAAACAGAAGACGTCTTTATGGCAACTGGGCTTATTTCCCTTGTTAGGTATGGAGCTCTTCTTATCGAAACCTTACATCTAAACTGCGAACTCATTGGATCACCCCAATCTGAAGATTTTGGTGAAATTTAACTCGACCTGCAGGAACAGATCTGGTGTTAGGGGAACAAAGCGAGTCTGATAGTTTTGAGTAAAAGCAAAATAGAAAAGTTGCTTAAAAGTCTGAAGTAAGGTGTCACTTAAGTGCTGTTGTTCAAGACATCGCTTAGAAGAAAAAAACGAAGTTGGCTACGAGTTCAGGCAAAGGTATGAAGTCCAACAGGAGCCCTTTAAGACAACGTCGTATTAATTTTTTTAAGTAATTTCCGTGAGCTCTACTAACAAAAAAGAAGGAAGGGAGAGAACATTAGTTACTTGAGTTCGAGGAGGGAGATAGGTAGCTAATGGTAAAAGAGATATTCGGTGAATATAAGCCTCCGACCGAAGCCTGCAGGGACGCAAAACTGGCGACTTGTATGTAGTTGAGTTGCAGTCGATGCTAAAACTTTGGAAAAACCATTTTAGTAGGCTCTTATACGTAGACGACGGTCTGAATATCTCCGTCAGGCAGAATGTTTTAGTAAGTTTGGACAACGAAAGACAACAACTCCGTTCCCTGACTTAGAGAGTTTAAGATATCAATATGGAGATTGAAGTCGGAGAAGCCTGCTGGAGCTGACAAACCTTTTTCAGAACCCTTTACAGCAGTTAGGGATGCTCTAACTGAACCAGCATGAGCCAGCTCATCTGTGTGCGAATCGGAGGAAAGCATGCCTGATGAGTGCAATCTCAGTGTCACTTCCCCGTCGACAAGAAAGGAGACCTCTTTTACAGCACCACTTACCAAGGCATTTAGACTCCTTAACAATGTGTACAAGATCCGCACTGCCGTTTTGTGTAACGTGAGAGGTCCTTAGTAGCGTGGTTTAAGACCGAGGTCAAATTATCACAGTTAGGCAGAAAGCCCAAGAAGTGCAAATCGAATTCTTCTTCTTCTTTTTGTGAGGCTACAGTCCGGAGTGGACCTAGGCCTCAACCAACATGCCTCTCCAGCCAGCACGATCTTTCGCCAGTTGCGCAATCCAAGTTGGTTAAGGTCATTCTCCACTTGTGTGCGCCACCTCAGCTTAGGCCGTCCTCTGTTGCGATGTGCCAATGACTCAGATTCGAGGACTTTTCGGGCCTGAACATTGGTGGTGACAGCACCACCAGACCCATTTTAGCCGCTTCTGCTTCAATGCCAGCAAACACCTCATTGACGGCTCGCTGTGTTTATCCAATCACGTCAATGTCATCGGTGTGAGCTAGCAGTTGAACCGACTTTTGGAAGATCGTGCCTCTGGTGTTGACTTGTGAGTTACGCACGATCTTCTCAAGGATGGTGTCAAAGAAGTCACATGACAGTGCGTCGCCTTATCTAAAACCTTTTTTGACATTGCAAATCGATGCCCACCATTTATTTGTCGATTTCAGGCCTGCATATGGAAGAATATTTGGCCGTCGGGGTGTGGTGGATAAGTGCGTTAAGTCACGCGAAGGAAGTCCCAGCTTCGGTTCCACTTTGAACATCTCCCATTTTTACACTTCTATCGAGTTGCTGACTGTGTCTGAAAAGCTTTTCGATTTTCGATGCTTGGAGTCGGCAATAAACTGTAGGTCTCCACTGCTCTACTTTCTAGATGATGTGACTGGATTTATGAATCACTTGATTCAAGATCACACAAGATCACATCCGTAGTACTATTATTAGTGTATACGGGATAACTGATGGAGTCAAAGTTCATTTCGTGGCGGAATGGCGGCTATCAGACCCAGCTGTTGAGGGAGCTTGACTTGTAGTGACAGCTTGACCAGAGGCTATATTCTGGTGGCACGGTAGGTCAGGGGCCTCTTGAACTTCGGTTTTAGGGAGTATCGTGGTGACTGGGGCTTAAAACCCATATCGCAGGCAGAGCCGTGGTTAGTGTACCGTGCTGACTGGCCAGGCGGTTAGGGACTTTCCCGGCTCAGTGTGGAGTTGCATTCTTCTTCCGGGTGCTGCGACCCATAGAGCGGCAAAGGTTTTAGAAAGGCCTCGCTCCATACCAAGGTGGGGTGATTGTCCCTCGAGTATGATCTCATTTTGGACTTGGGTAACTAAGGCGTCTATTCTAGCGCTATATACGACTCTTGGGAAAATAGACCCCGTGATATGAGCCGTAACAGCAAGTGATCACGTAAAACCAAATCCCTTATCAACTCTACCATCCGCAACCAGAGCTGTTGCGGAAAATGTGCAACCTTAATCCTTTGTGGATTGTAGTTCTTTATTTTATGACAGCGTGTATAGGGACGAGCCTTACAGTGCCAAGTCTAATTTTGGCATTCCTATCAACCTTGTAGGGAAATGATAGAAAACTCTTGCTGCTCCGTCAAACTCACAGAAACTTTCAAAAACTTTAGACAAAGCCTCACACTGTCATGTGACTTTTTTAACATCGATCTTAAAGAGATCGTGCGAAACTCACAAGTCCACATTAGAGGCACAATCTTCCAGAAGTCCGTTTACCTACCACCACACACGGAGGACATTGGAAGGATTAAACGAACATAGTAAGCCATCAATGGGTCAACTCAAATGGGTCTGTTTGTCGGAAAGGCAAAACAAAGTGTGTGCTGGCATCACGGAAGGATGTGCGACATGCACGTGAGACATGAACGTGCGACATGGACGTGAGCCATCGACTTTTTACCTGGACGTTCGACATAGACGTACAACATGGACGTTTCGAACAGAGTGTCACAACGGGCAGCAATAACATTAATGGACAGTCAAGGACTTCGTTTCCTTCAACTTCGTAGTAATTAGGGAAGCCGACGTCCGTTACTGTCGCAGCATTCGCTGCAATTGACAATCAAAGAACCTTCAAAAATTACACTCATAGAAGTTCCCTTAAGTTTACTAAATCGACTGAAGCGACTGAACTTTGCTTCCATTCTGTCGTTCTGTTTTTCGTTTCTTGTCAATCGAGTCTATGTGCAGTCTGAGCTAGAACGAAGCGGGAGTAGCTACACTCTTTGCGCTGTTCCTCTTCCACACATTTGTACCGTTGGCCATGCCATTCAGAAAAAGTTGATATTTCACCCAATTTTCGCGCATGATCCATACTCCAAGAAGATCGATTTGATTTGACAAGAAATTGAAAATAATTTCAAAAACAAGGACACCCTGCATCTTTAAGAACTTCGTCTTTCATAGCGCCGTTCAAAAATTAGGTGATCTAATGGATGTCACATCATAACTGATCTCACTTTCGATTGTGACCCGGTCGAGACAAGAGTAAATCAATTCAACGTCAGTGTGAAACGGCTATTTTATGGCCCCCAGCCCCAGCTACGACAACACCGCCTCAGTTGAATCACAATGTAGTTTTGAAAGACATTCTGAAATCGACGACATCTCGTCTTTTATGGAAAATTCAATGGAAACAAGTTTTGTGTCACAACGCGCGACACGATTGATGCTATCGTGCCGATATAGACTTTCTTCGGCTGTGGTCATTTGCATGTTGTCCCAGCCCAACAGATGGCATGCGTTACAACTAAATTATGCGCACTCTTATGATGCACAATTGGAATGCCCTTACACCGGTGGACGCACTGCGCGTAGGCTAGCCAAAGACCGTGCGTATAAATATCAACGCACCGTGTCACCAGGGCATCACTTCGCTCAGTTTCTTTGGACTATTCAATTCACCCAAGTGGAATACCAAGAACCATGAAGGTAAGTGCGCCCTGACGGAGACTTCGGGGACTTTGTTAACAAGACTCTTCTTTTGACAGACCGTCATCTGTGTTTTGGCTTTGGCTGCGGTTGCAAACGCTACTTTCCTGAACGCCTTGTCTGGGCTGAAGGGAAACGGTGACTCCAATGGTGGTGGCGGTGGCGGCAACAGGAACTATGGACCTCCACCACCACCACCACCACCGCCAGTGCACCATGTTGTTCAACGTCCACCAACTGTCATCAACGTTTACCATCATGACGTCCATGCGGTGGCTCCTGTTGCTGCTGCTGCTCCAGTTGGTGCTGTTGGTGGTGGCCAAATAATCAAGGTCATTCATGAGTCGGCTGGACATGGAGTGGTCTCACATGGCGGATTATCTCATGGTGGACTGTCTCATGGTGGACTGTCTCATGGTGGACTATCTCATGGTGGACTGTCTCATGGCGCTGTAGCGGTCAGTGCTCCAGTGGTGCACCACGAACCATCCGTTCAAGTGATCAAGGTCATCAAGGAGCACGCTCCCGTTGTGCATCAGGCTCCACTTGTTCACCATGCTCCACTTGTTCATCATGCCCCAGCTCCTCAGGTGCAGATTGTGAAGGTTTTGCACGAGCAAGCCCTGCCACAAGCTCAGCCAGCTGGTTGGTAAGCTCTGAGAGAAGTCATCACTTAAAATAGCAATTAGGAGTTTTTTTTAGAAGGACTTTTTTTCTCTAAAGGAAGTCCTTAACATCAATAAATAAGCCAAAGTATAAAAATCAGTCAAATGCTGGGTTTTTTTTCTGTTTAACTGGGGTTGCTTGGAAATGAGATATTCGACAGGTTATGGCTCCGATTACCAAAATTTTGGAATTTGGATCTTTGTACACGCAATAAAAAGTTTCCTCAAATAACTTTAAGAAGAGACAGAAATGATCCAGTAACTTCGTCAGCCAATAGAGGATCTTCAGGCATGTAATGTTTGGTACTTAACGGTGTTTCTTATGAAAGGGAATATATTAGCTTTTGGTACAACAATTGGAACGAAACTTTCTGCCACTGCTGGCCAAAGTTCTGAAATGGAACTAATTGAAAATTTGAAGCCCCCCTTTAGAGAAGAAAAATAATGTTGTAACGGTAGTTCACCTTGAATCCCACATCTTAGCTCATCGCAGCTTCAAATGTCTGACTACAACTCTCCACAAGGTGAAGGAGTGAAGATCTGTCAACTGAAACACTACTACGAATGGTTGCAAACTTCAGTTCAATTTGCTAAACTCAAGGCAATTTGGCATCACTGGACCTAGTTACAATAAAAAATAATTTTCTAAAAACGTCTCAGAATATGATGAATAACGGTGAGTGTTCCCTAAGGATTTCAAAATTTTTTCCTGATTTTTGTAAGGTTCCATGTTTCAATAACCGTATTTTTAAGATTAGCTGTCAATCTGTCACTCTGACAGCCAAACTGACTTCATTTGACATAAATGTGTCCTTCGTGATCTTGAAACTTGAGAGTGATAGAAGAACCATATTTCAGACCAAATTTTTTTAGATCATACAGCGATAACAATCAGTTCCCAAAAAAAAGTGATGCCAAATCGAAAAAAAAATCCAATGCATAAGTTTCGTTATTTTTTATTCACCCACTCTACACAATCTTACTTCTAGTTTAACACACAATGCATGGCTCACCATCCGAGAGCTGGCTTCTCGATGATCTTGATGATCTTGTATGCCGGAGCTGATCCCACAATCGGTTGAGTCCAGACGGGCTGTGCTTCACGGATGATCTTCACAATTTTGATTGGTGCGGGCTGCACAATCTGCACGGGGGCAGGTTGCACCACAGGCAGAGGAGTCTCAATCACCTTGATGATCTTGCTGACGGGCACCACATTCGAACTGTATCCGGTGTATCCAGAAGCGTATGCAGGTCCTGAAGACCATCCACTGGCCACTGGTGCTGGTGCAACTGGTACAAGTGGAGCAACGGGCCGTATTCCCAGTGCGCCCAATCCAAGTTTCAGGAAGCCAGCGTTAGCTCCGGCGACGATGGCAAGCAAACAGATGATAGCCTAGAGTGGACACAGACGAGTGAGTAATCCTTTTGTCTATCCCAAAGATCGCAGGCCGTCTTACCTTCATGGTGGTGGTTAGTTGGTAAAGTCTTCCGAAGGAGAGTGCCTTGAGGTGAGTGATATATCGACGTGTCAGCTGCTCGCCTTTTTATACTCGCGTCGGCGTGCCGCTTGCTCACACCTAAGGCCACCCAAACTTGGTCAACTCGTGGGCAACATAATCGATTAATTAGATGCTTCATTTGCCGAGACGTCTGCATGACAATCTGGAGCCCGTTTATGAATATGAGGAACGCCAATTTATGCGAATGGTAAGCGAGATACAATTAGACACTCCTATGCTTTGCATATTGGGGCGCTCTTAAGTTCGCTAACCGAAGCATCTTCACTGATGAAACAATCGCCAGATTAAGGAAGTTTGATTTTCAATGATGGCTCAAAGGCAGACTGTGCGAATGATAATTTCGCCCGTGTTTGCGGCGATTTCGTAATCTCGTTGTCTCGCATTGAGAGCAGAGCAGGTTATCTGGATAAATCTAAAATTGTCAACCCATAAAAATCGAGTTGAATATGATAAGTGTTGCCAAGTGAGATTCGGTGGTACGGTACTTAATACGATGTTTTTTTTTGATTGGGTTTCGGTTAATTCTTGCATTTTGAAAACACATAAATTTTGAAATTGCAGGAAAATGTCAGTCATCGCATTTATGCGAGAGGTTATTATCCTTTACCTGAACAAATGACTTCCCACGGTTTAACTTGGAAGACGAAGAACGTCCCGAAAAGCCACAAAAGTATAAAGATGACGATTTGGAGGCACTGCTCGATAAGCAGAAAGAATTCACCAGGGACCCCTGAATAAATCACACTTCACAATGTAAATTCTCCGGAAGGTAGGACATTGGGTCCCATATGAATGGAACAAGAGCAAGAGATGCGAGCCGATTTTGTATGTCTGAAATACTTCTTAATCATTTTTGTATCGGATTTCGATTGATAATGAGAACTTGGTCCATTATGTCAACCCGCATCGTATGGATACCATGCGCATGTCTCATTTTTACAGCAACGTGAACTAATCAGCCCCAGAAGGATTCTAATGAAGGGTGATTCATTGTGAGGTTTGATATTCCAGACGTTTTTTTAGACAGATCATGCTTAACTCCTGTCAAACTTAGTCCTCAATTTTGTTTGACATCGTTCGGCAAGTCATCACTGAAATGCTACTACAACGTCCCTAAATTGTTGTATTACAAAAATAAGAGTTCTTTGACAAACGTTTGTCGTGGGCTTCGAAAAACTTAGGCTGAACATAATCGACCTACGAAAACGCTTGTTGACAAAACAATTTGCAAATATGACTTCCAATTGCAAGCAGACGATGCTCCACCGGTTCGCTCAGAAGTTCAAGCACAAAGTTTCGCAGAGCTCTCGTTCAGCCCGTGCGATGCAACACTTTTGAATTATTTTTTCTAGGGTTATGTCAAGTGTCAGGGCTTTAGGAATAAACGCTTTGGAAGCCAACATAACTCGTGTTATCCGCGAGATTCTAGTAGCTTTACTCGAACGAGTAGGCCAAAATTGGACCCTCCGAAGGATCTCCCCAGACCTAGTTATGGCAAACATTAAGATGCAGTTTGTTCTCAAAGGGATTTCAATCGGCTTTCAGTCGTTTTTCTTTCGGATTTCAGTCGGCTTTAATTCGGCTCTCAGTTGGCTTTCAAAGGGCTCTCAGTCGGCGTTCAGAGTACTTTCAGTCGGCTTTCGAACGGCTTGCAGTCAGCGTTCAATCGGCTTTCAGACGTTTTTAGTCGGTTATCAGTCGTCTTCAGTCCGTTTTTAGTCGTCTTTCAATCGGCTTTCAATCGTCTGCAGTCGTCTTCATTCAGCTTTCAGTTGGGTTTCAATCGGTTTTCAGTCGCTTTTAACTCGGCTCTCAGTTGGCTTAACTGCTTTCAGTTGGACTTCAGTCGGTTTGCAATCGTCTTCAGTCGGTTTTTAGTCGTCCTTAGTCGGCTTTCAATCGGCTTTTATTCGGCTCTCAATCGGCTTTCAGACTGCTTTCAGTTGGACTTTAGTCGTTTTCAGTCGGCTTTCAGTCGTCTTCAGTCGGATTTAAGTCGGCTTCCAGTCGTCTTCACTCGATTTCAGTTAAATCGAGGTTCAGTCGGCTTTCAATCACTTCCTAGTCGGCTTGACTGTTTTCAGACTGCTTTCAGTTGTACTTCTGTCATCTTAGGCGGCTTTTAATCCGCTTTCAGTTGGCTTTCAATTGTCTTTAGTTCAGTTTTAGTTAGGCTTTCAATTGGCTTTTAGTTGATTTTTAGAAGGCTTTCGTTGGTCTCGCGTGTTCGATTTTTATTTTCCCAAGCCGACGAATGTTCGATGTTCAACGCAGTTAACAACTATTCGGAATAAAGTTTAAAACAGATTTCGTTTGATACCCAAATGGATATAAGGGTCCTCCACTAATAGGAAGGAAATTCTTTGATAAGGATCGGATTTTGTCCTTCTGTCTTCAGAAGGTTTAAATGAAAGTCTTGTTTTGAGAAAGAATGTGGTATTATTTGTTTTTTAAGGAATATTGTCTCGTAGGATACCAAGCGTACTATACCATGCGGAAGCTGCACCGTAGTACGTATAAAAGAAACCATAGCACACCTACTTTGCAAGAGCCAACACTTTGGCAAGTGTGTAAAAAGGAAAGGTTAGGGAAACAATTCATTGAAGAACATGGTGTTCCCAAGGTACTACTTGCTATTTCTTAGATTTATTGAAGGTCGCGATTATATACCATGGACCTAAGAGGTCAATGTTGGACTCAGCCGCAACCCCTAGCCTAACAAGAGGTAAACGTCAATTGATAAAAATTTTACTAGCTAAAACATCAACAAGAAATTGTGAAATGAATTAGCGATCTGCAATCCTATCCTTCAAGAATTACCCAATCAACGCCTGTCTAGAAATGTCCACCCGCTCATCCTTAAGCCCGTCTTCGGACTCACGTAAGTTAAGTTTACAGTAGCAGCACCACACGAATATGAAATGCTTCTTCTAGCACAGGCATTGAAGACCAACGTACACCTACTTTCAGCACATACTTTCAGCAAATGCTCTGACTTTAACCCGGTTCTTTAAGGGTACCAAAGATTTCGTTTAGCGCCCGCCAATTTAGAACAAAAATCCAACCACCAACTGCGCCCAAAATTCCGATTTGTTGAATTCATCATCTTCTCCAAATTATTGTTCAGTTCATGTTGTCTACGCGTGGTGCCTGTCTTAGTTAAACTATACCACCAATCTCATCATAGCACACAAAACTTAACGAAGCTCACCCAATCATCTCGAACGCACCGCTCGTGCCGCCATGTCTTCGATCTCTTGCTGTCGTGTGTTCGACCATGCCTGGCATAGATTTGTCATTCACCGTGCCATTCAATCACATAACCAAACATATGCACGGAATAATATTTTCGGACCATATTCAATTATATTCCGATCATCATTAAATTTGCATTCGCATATTCATGGTGCAGCAGCGGCCGCAAGAGGCGTTACCGAATTCGCACTTTCACTGCGCCACTTCGCCAGAGCGGAGTATAAAAGCCAATTCCGGTGCAGATTCTGTATCAATAAGTCTAAGTTAAGCTAGTCCATCTCATCACATCACACGCAGAAGTCGAAAACATGAAGGTACTCATCAGAACATCACGTTCGCAGGCACTTTCACAGGACGGTTCTTGTTCTTTCAGACATTTGTGGCATGCATCCTGGCAGCAATCATCACTTCGTCGAACGGCTTCCTGTTCTCTCTGCTCGGAGGCGAGGTGAAATCTCCGCCGCAGGAGTTCCTTCACCACCATCACCACCACCATGAGGTTCTGCACACGTCAGTGCCATTGCAGCATCATTCAGCGCCAGCCTACGCAAGTCGACCGGTGGACTTGCTGCCGCAATACGTTCAGGTCTTTAAGGTGATCCATGAAAGTGTGCCCGCACCTCCTGTACACATGCAGTATGGAGCTCCACATGGTTACGCGCACGCACCGCCTGTCATCACCAAAGTGCTTCAGCCCATCGTGAACAAGAACTTCATCCAAAGCCGACATGAGCACCATTATCATCAGATTTCGCACGGACATCCGGCTCCTGTGGCCAAAATTCATCATTCGAAGTGGTAGATCACAACTGCAGCCACGGGATTGCAGTCTCAGAAGTGTCGTTCAGTTTTATGAATGATTCTTTTCTTTTTAAGAATAAAATGTGTGAAATGATGGATGTCTTTTATTCAGTAAGCAGTGACAAAATAAAAATATTTGGTAGTTCGACAGTGCGCAAGGAACCAGAGCCTTACTCAGAGTCTGAAGTGCGTGCTATTACCTGTCTTATATCAAGGGGAACCATTTTTATGAGAGACGAAAGTAATGTAAGGCCAGACACTTCAGTCACCCAAGTTTAAAATGAGATCATGTTTAAGGGACAATCACTCCACCTTGCTTCCGAGTGAGAAATTTGTAGCACATCTGCCGTTCCATAAGTCACATGATTCGGTTGCAAAACAAGTCCACTTTGAGCCTGCAAAGTCTCCATAAATGAGATCTGAAGTTTTGGCTTAGGGAATCTGATTCAGGCAAGTGAACACTTTCGTGGTTTCTTGGTTTCTGCCTGCGATTTTGGAAATTTTACCACAGCTACCACGACACTCCGACTAGGGGACCTACTGGACGTGAAGGCTGAACAAGCTAAAGGGGCTCCTGTCCTCACGTGTTATATGCTGAAAACATTGACATCCACCAGTATGTTCGCTGACTGTGTAGATGCCGGGATCAAGTACAGCGAGTTAACAACAGCAGCACCACAGGATATGTTATGCACTTATAAAGGTGTTCTGGCTTCCCACCGCGTAAGACACCGATCGTCCGACATCGTCGTGTCGTTAAATTATCTACAAGTAGACGACTTTCTTTTGCACTTTTAACGTATGCTTCGTATAACTCATGGAACTGTCAAGAACCGACGATTGAACGACTGCCAATGAACGATTGATATTTTACAATCGTTTCATATTTTGTGGTAAATTGAATAAAAGTTAATTAATATGACATGTTTTCGAATTTTGTTTTAAATAAGACAACAACGAATTTTCAAAGTGACAGCATAACTTCCACTTGACACTTAACTTACTAAGTAGCTTTCAAACTATCTCTCAAACTGTCTGCTATTTAAACAATGGACGACGACGACGAACGATGCGATTGTAGTGTCGCACGAAGCAAACTTTTGACGACATCAACCAGTGGCTTGGACGACAATCGTCTCAAAACTATCATAAGTAAAGCTAGAAGTCCAATAAGGCTTAGAAATAAGTCTGGAAGTTAGGAAAAGCTGATCATCTGTTAAAAAATTTATTTTTATGTTTTTAAGCCCATTAAGATATCTCCCTTCTTTAAAACTTTTGGCACATGTGAACCGATCTGAGCAGTGATTGTCTTTCAATTGTAAAACCCCTGACGAAGCTACAAAAAATGTAGCTATGACTCTCAAATTTCAGATACCGCCTTAAACAATGGACATGTCTTCACGATGTAGAGCAGTGCCATCTCGTTTTTCTGAATTTACCCTAAAAAAGTCAAAAAATATGCCGAAAATGTTCCTGAGATAAGACCTTCAAAACAGATTTATACTATTTGAAAATATTTAATTTGAAAGCGCGAGTTACACTCACACGTAGATGACTCTGACTATTAAAGAAGTAGCGTGGTGGGTAAGTGCGTCGACTCAGACGCCGACGCACTTACGCAGGGTCGATTCCCGGACGCACACTTGTTTCACGGCATCACTTTTTTCGTGTTGCTGACAACACTCCCCAAATCTCGTTATTCGGAGTCGGTAAAAAACTGTAGGTCCCATCGACTCGTGAGAAAACAGTAGCACGTGCAACACGAGTAGTTGTTAAGCTATGTTCTGGTCCCTTGCGGGGTGTGGTGTGACTTAAACTTGAAAAAAAAAGAAAGTTAGAGGCCTATATAGCCTCATGACACTTGTTTGGGTTCTGAGGTTTCCTCTACTTTACATGCATACTTCAATGTCCGCAAAAGACTCAGCCTTTGGTGTATGGTCAAAATAAGATGGTAAGATGGTAGAAAAATGATTTACTGACATTTTGTATGCACCTAAGTGCATTTTGCATACGTTGCTGATCTGATTTCTAATCCTTTTTCACTTTCACTAAAACGAGTACGTAGATGTACTTGGTTGGGATGGTCGGCTTAAACTAGAATCTTGGCTTCAAATGCATTCGAAAATGATAAGAGTCTCGCCCCAGCGGTCCCCTGCCTGACTTCAAGGAGATCTGCTTGTCTCTTGAAGCCTTGCACCAAACCAAGCCTGTAAAGACCCTCCTCCCACCTTCTGCCAAACACATCTCCCTACCGTAGTAAGGGCTTTTTGTTGAAAGTCTACAATTTCTAAGCACTAAATCTTTGCACAAGAATGTGCAGAAGTTTGGTAAAAGTAAAAGAATTTATGTCGAAGTTGGGAATTTAGGGTTTAAGAGTTCTTCTTCCACCTGTATCCTTCCTAGCGGTCTAAGCCTACTCGAAGCGCGCTGAAACAAATTTGTTTCTATATCTCTATCTATCTGAGCTTAGTACCTATCCTATTGTCTCCTACCTACTACGAATGTATTTTGCCCTGTCCGTCCCACTATCCAAGTTCTCTATCCAAAGTAAACTTTCTCTCTAATCTTTTTTCTTTCAAACAATCCCCGACAAGGACTCGGGAGACAATTCCCGAAACGATTCTTGCAGAATACATGCATGCCCTTCAAAATCAGTGAAGAAGAGTCACGATATCGAAAGTTTACCAACCTTATTGCAACCTAGGTGCTAGGTATGTCTAGTCTAAGGAAAGGGAATTCTCATTTTCTGCACGGGGAGGTTTTATTTCATAAGGAAACTGCTTGCTAAAGTTGGAGTGCTTGTGGCTATCGCTGGGTCTCTTGTTGGTATTCTTGCATTGTCTCTGGGCGTCGAGGATAAACATACCAAAACTATTCTCTGCATCACATAGTAAGCCCTGTCTGTGGCTTCTTTTCAAATAAAGCAACAGAGACAGGAATACAAAACGTGGCATGAGCAAAGGAGTTCTGCAAAAGCAAGATTTTTGAGACCATCTCGCTCTTAAACGAACAACCAATCGGTTCGTTGTCTATGCTAACCAACGCAGAAACTCCCATATCTCTAATAGGTGATAAGCACTTTCAAACTGCCATGAAACAGATATATAGTTCGGAAAGTCAACTGCGGCAAAATGATTTGAGCGAACAGTGTCTGCCTTCTTATCTGGATGCACCCGCTCGCTATCTATTCTACTTCTGGCAGAAATCTTGCTCATTACCTTTTGTCTTTCGAGGTTCATCCAACAACTTCTGTTAACTGTAACCTCACACGAACTGGTAAACATGTTGACAAGTTAGAAAAGAAAAGATGACTATAAGTAACTACCACTACAAGTTGTTAAAATACGTGAATTGCGAGTCGCTGTACGTCTAGAAGAACCTGCGCCAAAACTGCAAACACTTCCAACAACCGAGTGATGTTTTTGCTATTGAAGATATCTTTAGCTCTGAAAGTTGACTGCGCTAAGAGGCGTCTTTCTACCCTACGTACGGACAGGACAGGATGTCTGTCTTAAGTCGAAGGCGAACACCTGACTTTTGTCTACACTAAGCCTCAATCGGGTTCCAACTTGTTCGCAGAAATGACAAAGACAGTCGGGGCCTTTTAGTTTTGTTTAGCTTTTTGAAGAGGAATGATGGAGTCCTCGGAGTTTTGCGCCGAACCGCATGCCATCAATCGTTGCATAACCCTGAAAAGTCAATTCAAATCGACAATTCCCTTGATTGAAAGAAAGTAGAAAAAAAAAGAAAATGCAAGAATGCATTAGTACCTGATGCCGAACGACCGGATAGGGTATACGACCCTGTAGCAGCACAACTCTATTCAGACACAATCATCCCACCACCCACCGTTGAGTATACCATCCACATCAGCTTTCATGCAAGGCTTTCATGGATGCTCTCTGCATCCATATGCGACAACACAACGTCCTCGGGGTACAAGTGTACTCCAGAGCGAGAGTAAAAACCCCCGATGTGCAACCAAGGGCGACAAGCAGCAGACTAAGCTCACTATCGCGCCTAGACCTCTTTATATACACACGGGAAAGCGGCATCCGGGTGTGTTAACATTTTTCACTTCTTCTGGTTACTTTCCCAAATCTTTTTGGTCTTTGGGAATTTTCGAAAGTTTTAAGTATTTTTTGGGGACTTATTACGTTCGGCGGTGATCTGGTTGATTGGCG
Organism: Eristalinus sepulchralis; assembly: GCA_944738645.1. Classification (NCBI taxonomy): domain Eukaryota; kingdom Metazoa; phylum Arthropoda; class Insecta; order Diptera; family Syrphidae; genus Eristalinus; species Eristalinus sepulchralis. The sequence goes on from OX122884.1 coordinate 48,377,032, forward strand.
TCTGAAACTTCCAAAACACAAGCTTACGGATTTTCTAACATTTTAAGACATTTTTGGGGACCTTTTCTTTTGGTTTTGCTCAACTTTTATTGGGCTTGGTGATTGCCAGTAACTTCTGTGACTTGTAAACATTAAAACTCACCTAAGAGGATGGAGGAGGGGAATCGACAACAGACCAGCTTCCAAACAGAGTACCCGCTGCCCCAAGTCCTTGTCCACCTTTAAATCTCTTTCAAATCACAAATTGACACCATCTACGTGTTTTTTTCGAAAGTCTCTTGCATGGCATGCTCACTTCCTGATACTCTGCGTTCCAAATTCAGACCCCATCTGGCACCAATCTCAGACCCCATTGAACTGAATCTCTCTCTCTGAATGCATCGCAAAGCCGTTCTCAATCCAAACCCATTGATTGATAATAAAAAGCGACCCCCCTCCACCAAGCGTCAACAGCATTCAGCACTCAACACCAGTTGCGACCGACCAGTTACATGAAAGCCATCTCTTCCGACCGCCGACAACGGGCCATTCATAAATATTCAATACCACTTTGGGGACCATGCCCCCTCTCCAGTCACACAATTCGGGGAAAATTAAGTGAAAAGATCCAACATTCCGTCCGCCTCCGTCCGCGGCCCATCGGGCCGCCATTAGATAACTGTTACATCAAAATCAATTCATCTGGCTGGCCTATCTTGCAAAATCCGAGATACGAGAATGACTATTCATTAGGCAGCGGACAATAGGCACGCAGCGCTGGCGATTGGAAACTGTGTCTCGGCAGTGGCGGCGGCGCACACGAGCGCGGAGTGAAAGACTTACACTTTCCTCGGAGGCGGCCGCGGCGTCAGACGTGCCTGGGAGTGATTTCCATACCCGAACCCGAACTTGTTGTAGGTATATAATCGTTTTGGCGTAACGTTTTACAACATTTGGTCAAATGCCTTTCAGGTACGTGCCAGATCGAACATCGTTGGAGGCAAGTTGGCGCCGTAAATCATGAAGGTGAGTGCAACGAGATTCGGCAATTTCTTGACGCAACATCGCACTAACCCGTGTTCATCTCTTTGGCCCCGTCTAGACTCTTCTGCTCGTTCTCGCAGGTGCATCAGTGGCGCGTGCAGCGTTCATGCCGTCGCCAGCCAACGAAGGCTTTAAGCCAATCGCACAGAAGTGGCAAGGATCGTTCGAAGACGACGACTATGATTACAGTCACGGTGAGTTTGAGGATCAACCGAAGACCGTACATGTTCACGAGGATCACGGCCATTATGACCATCATCATTTTGAGGATTTTCATGAACACCACAAGCCAACGGTATTGAATTTCCACGAGCACCCCAAGACGGTGCACATCCACGAGCGGCCCGAGGTGCATGTGGTCAAGGAGCCGCAGACAGTGCACGTTCACGAGCACCACCACCATCACCATCATCACGTGAAGACGCTGCCGGTGTCCATCATCAAGAAGACAGTGCTCATAAAGCACGGCTAGGGGCGATGTGAGGAGTGTGTGGACTGACAAGACTGTTACCCTATTCGTTGGGAGGCTATTTAATACTGTATTGCCGTTTGAAAAAGATAAACAAAGCAATTGTGTTGCGCAATGTTGTTGACGGTGTTTTTGTTTTCCTTCTTCGGTGCTTGTGCTTGTGAAGTGATTGCTGTGGCCCGAGGTGCTTCCCATGAAGCAGTGTCTGTCGGCAGGTGTTTTTCTAATTTGTGTGATTTTTGGCAACCATTTAATTTGTGCCTCCTTCAGATGGTGCAACTTGATCCACTGTCTCGATGAAGTTCAAATGGGGACCGCTAGTTATCTGGGGTCTGTGGAAGGGGGGATTTTTCATCTTTGCAAAGGTCTGAGATGTTGTTGCTTTGTGTTATTGTGACGAGCATTGCCCCTTCGCAATCCGAAATGTGATTAGTGTGGCAAAGCTGGTTCGGACGAAGTCTAATCTGAATGTCAAATTTTCGACGATTTTTCCAATATTTGCGGCCGCATGTCACCAACGTACTACATGATTTATTGGTTGAGGCACAGTTCCACCCTGGACTGTATCGCCATGGAAAGAAGAAGAACGTGGCGAATGTTGCCCTCCAAGTGGTTAATTTTTCGGGCTTTTCGCAGTAGACTAGCGGCTTCACGTATTCTCATAGAAAATAGTCAAGCGGTCAATCAGTTGCCAATTCAGCCTCGATGGTAGGCTTCTATCCACTACTGGAGTAGAAGTGATACGGCTCGGAAACAGTAGATGTCGGGGAAAAAATCTCATCGCTTAGCATGTTGTGTGCGTTGAGAAATCGTTGTCTGGGAACTGAGATCTTCAACTTCCTGGCGATTGGGTTTGGATGAGTTTCAGTTTCGCCTTGCTACTTCTTGAACAGTTGCACCAAGAACTTTTGCAGGGGGATGATGCGTGATTTTTTCATAGACTTTCTTGTTGCTATGGTGGTTCCACCTGGTCTCTGTTGAAAGTGTGACCGTTGCAGATGCGTAATATCTTCCTTTCGAAGATCGACAGTTTCTGGTCTTGGAGATGCTATACCACGCAGGGGAGCCATGCGCTATGAAAGGTCGTATGAGCTGCTTGTAAAGTAATAGCTTCATCATCTCAGCCAGTCCGTTTTCATGTCGCATCAATGGGTCGATGCGATGGAAAGCGAGTCACTTTGGAGTGAGGATTAAATTTTAACCTCTCTGTGAAGTCCACTTCAAGATATTTTGCCTTGTCCGTTGTTGCTAGTGATGTTGTGTTGGGTAGCACTATTTTGATGTTCCGGCATTTGTCTGGTATTGGATCTGGAGCTTCGTGGTATTGGTCTTCTCAGGCACGTGACGACCGGTTTGTTGATGTTGCTCCGGATGCCCCTGATGGCTCTATAGCGGCCACCATTGCCTTTCTGGTCAGCATTGTTTTTAAAGAAGTACGCACCAATTATTCCTCCAACCCATAAATTACACCAAACAGTCAGTTTTTATGGATGTAACGGTATCTCAATATAAGCTTGAGGATTATCGTCACTTCAAATATAAGCTGAACAAAATTGGCAGATGGAGCACTTTTCGAAGCTGCTCAATCCCCAACAGGCCACTGAAGATGACAGACATACTGTCTTCAATTGGGCGGAGAATAGTCCAGCGGTGGAGGATTTCACTTTGCTGATTGCATTCCTTAAAGTCGTCGAGTCAGCCGGTGTGTATGAAATATTGCCCGAAATGCTTAAGGCCATGGGAAAGAATGGAGTCTTATGACTCTTGCGTGTCATTAATGTGGCCTGGGAATGAGTCGAGATACCTCCCAATTAGCAGACTGGAGTGAATGTTCCTCTCTTTAAAAAGGTGGGCAAAATGGACTGCTCCAATTACGTATCTCTTTTAAGTCATATCTCATATCATATCTCTTTTAGGTCTCTGCTAAGGTGTTGGAGGCCCGTTCTAGAGCTATAGTTGAGTCCAGGTTGGGGAATGAACAATGCGGCTATCGTCCCAGCGACCAGCTTTTCACTGTAAGAATACTTGAAAAGACACGGGAGTATGCTAAATTGATCTACAGTTGTTTGTAGATTTGGAAAAAGCATACAACCGAGTCCCTCGAGGTGATCTCTGAAATGTTCTGACGGTCCACTGTTAAGTGTCATTCAATCTCTTTACACCAACTGCAGCAGTTGTGTTCGGGTTAACGGTGGTAAATCAATACTTTTCACCAGGGGCGTTGGGCTTCTCCAAGGGTACGTCTTGTCACTTCTCCTTCCATTATATAAATATATGGAATGGATGTTGCAACGCAGCCGAGGCGAAGAATGTTTCTTACTGAGGAACTTAAGGGTAAGTCATCTTCTTTTCGCAGATGACTTAGTGGTCGTCACGTCCCCCCCAGACGTGCCGTTTCGGGAGTTTCTCGTGGGGGTAAGGTGAGAAACGCGACAAATTCGGGCCGAACTGAATGTTGAGCAACTCTTTCTTCGGATGGAAAGGTTTTTATTTATTATTGGTTTGGCCACGTTGTACGAATGTCGCCTACATCACGATTTACGAGGAGTGCATTAAATACAACCCCATCAGGTAGATGGCGATTGCTCGGCACAACCAGGGCGAAATGGTTGCATCATGTCAATAAACTTGTCTGTTTGCGTTTGGTAAAAGCTCCTGATGAGTAATAGTCAATGGCGGATGATCGAATCAGAATCAACTATCAGAACAATAATTGGTGGCATCACTGGACAGTGTTAGGCACATGCTTATAGGCTAGGACTTCCCCGCAACGAATTTTGTCGTAGCTGTATGGAGGAGGAGGAGTTGGAAAGGGTCGCCCAACCTCTCTGCTGCACATCTTTCTTTGATGATCTGAGAAAGAATTGGACATCTCACGAATTTTATCAAAGGCATCAATATGTCATGGGAAATGGCCCACTCGAACCGTGTTGCATCACAACGGGCTTAACTTATCATAAGTGGGGTTGCAAGTCGTGGTATGTCTCACTTTTACCTACCTACTTACAACACAAACATATTGTAACATGTATAGTTACCTGCACATCCTGTATGAATCGCATACCGAACGATGTTCCATGATGCGGTGTTAACTTCTATGGTACGTTTTGATATTCTAGCAGTGAAACTTTACGACAATCGTGCGCAAATCGAGCCAGTCGTAAATCACCCCAAGATGCCTCAGCGTAGAAGCGTGTCAACAGCAACGGAACGAATCCTAAAAAGGAAGACGAATGAAATGGTCTGAAAGCTGGGTAAATCAGAAACACGCGCGGTAAATGACAATCTTTCGCAGCTCTTGACTGACAGCGGTTGTCCGTGTCCCGTGAGTATATATTCCAATGAATGATTTAAGGCCGTCTTGTCCTCACCCCGCAGACGCTATAGAAAACAGAGAGCAGGTTTTTTGAATGTGCTCCGTATGAAAATGAAAGAGCTTTATTGTGCGAATAATTTATTGAACGGTCAACATCGAAAAACATTGTCCAACATACGTTGAAATTTGAAGATCACTGGGCTGCTGTTGACAACGAAACAGTACGAATAAAACGGTATGAAGGGAACTTAGAAGTGCAGTGAAACTTAAAACCCACTAAAAACCTCGCGACGCAGCAACCTGCTTGAATGTGTCCCTTAAAAGATTGTTTCACAAATTTATCCCACAGACTTGTTTAAGTTTTCGGCAACACTCTTGTTCTCATCAAGAACGTTTTAGCTGTTTAAGAATGACAAGTCGACGATTTGTTATAATTTCACTGCCAACAAAATCCGGCATTAAACGACGAACAGTGTCTTCAGAAGTTCGTGTAGAACTGAACTAAGATTTCCACTGTGCACCGGCGCGGTTTTTCTTAAATTTGTATGTCAACGGTGTTCCATGCTTAGACAACGACGTAAAAATGAGGCGTGCCCCAGTCACTGAACAATCTGATCGATGATCTCTTATGGATGTTTATTTATCAGGCCTGCGAGGCATGAAGTGTGTGAGCCTGAGCTAAAGCTGCCTTCCATTCTTGAAGGTCCCGGGCACGCTGCACGCAGTTGCCAAGACCAGGCTGTCTAGCGTCTGCTATCCTTGGTCTCTATACCGGAGATACGGCATTCCCTTTCTTCTCGAACCCGGAGTCTGGAAACACAAAGATTCTCTTAACTGGAGCATTGTTGTTGTTGGAGCATTGTTGTCAATTACCTTAACTACAAGGTTGTACCTGTCAATTGTCACTTTCCGATCTAGGCGTTGTATGACGGATCGATTCTTTGTCGACAGCATAAACATGATAGTCTCGTTTCTAAGACCAGCATACGTTTTCCAGCAATTGCGCTGATTTGTAGAAAATAGAACCCTTCGTGTTTACGCCTGCCGTCCACACTATCCTCTCCAGCACAATATTGAAGAAGTCGCAGACAGCAGTCCGGTGCAGGTTTGGAATGGTTCAGAGGTTCTCGCGTTTGTGTTAGCGTTGTTCGAACCAACTGGATCAATTTTCCCGTGAACCCGAATTTGGCCATCGCTTCAAAATAGTTCTTTGCGGTGAATGCTATCGTATGCGGCTTTAAAATCAATAAAATGGGGGTGTGTATCGATTAAAAACTTGTTATAGATAGGGTGGTCAAAATAGAGAACGTTTAATAGTACAACTATTACGATCTGAAAATCCAATATTCCCTTCGCGAATTTTCCACTTTCTATACCTCGCGTTCAGCATTTTCCTTGTGCGAAAATTCACACTTAAACGAGTTCGTTCGATCGTTCAAAAAGAAGGTGTTAATTGTTTTTCTCTACCTAACGGTAATTAGCACGTTCATTTGATTAATTTACAGTTCGTCTGCATAACAATAACGAAGTGTTAACACGGAAGCAAACAAGTTGTCAGCACAACTAGACACGACTCGTTACTCGTTAGTTTTGATTTTAGCAGAGCAATCAACTTTATGACGAATTGACACAATATCAGACGTCAAAATTTTGTTTAACAATTTTTTTGTTTATTTTTTGTCTTGTTTTTGTTGTGGAGAGTTGTTTGGAGAAGCTGGGAGTGGAAACTTAAACTATGTATGGCTTGAAGGCATTATCCAGGGAGACAGAGGACATGGACTTCGAAAGGGAAAAAGAGAAGAGCCTGAGGAGCAGGGAGAAAAGGGTAATCGCTGGAGTGAGATCTACCAACCAGCTGACTGCTGGAGCCACTGGGCAGAGTGGTGTATCAAGGGAGCCTGCTCGTGTAGGACTTTGATGATCTTCAGTTGGGCCGGGGCATGGTGAACCACGGGAGCGTGATGAACCAAGGGCGCCTGTTCGTGCAGGACCTTGACGATCTTCAATTGGGCTGGGGCATGGTGAACCACGGGTGCGTGGTGTACCAATGGAGCTTGTTCATGGAGGACCTTGATTATCTTCGTTTCTTGGTGGTGTACAGCCGGAGCATGGTGAACGACTGGGGCAGCCTCATGGAGGACCTTGATTAGCTTCGTTTCCTGATGGTGAACAGCCGGGGCGTGATGAATAACTGGAGCTTCGTGAATCACCTTGACTAAGGATGTACTGTGACCTGTATGGCCTCCAATATGGCCTCCACTGTGACTAAGACCTCCACTGTGACTTAGACCTCCACTGTGACTGAGGCCACCTAGGTCACTGCCATGGGAACGCCCGTAGCTGTAGCCGCCCAGTGAATGTCCACCACTGAGACTAAGTCCTCCTAGGGAATGGTCGCTGCCGAGACTAAGTCCACCGCTATGTCCATGCTCGTTGATAACCTTAATCAGATGTGCGCTTTGGGGTGCCGCATGGTGGAGAAGCGGGGCGTGATGAAGAACTGGCGCCGGTTCATGAATCACCTTTAGAAGCTGCGCCGGTGCTTCCTGATGAAGCAACGGCTGTGGTGCTGCAGCATGATGAAGGAATCCACCATTGACAGCCGAGACCAAAGCGACAACGCAGATGAAAGCCTAAAAACCAAGAAATTAGTCCAGATCCCACTTCTAATCAAGTCATCTTACCTTCATGTTTCTTGCAGTTCGGCTTGAGTGCGTTGAACTAGTTCCAATCGAATGATGAAGCTATCTAGGGTGCATTTGTCTTTTATACACATCTTCGATAGCAACTCGCACCAATGCAGCAGTTTCTGTCTTATCACTCGCCGTTATGAAATCGGTCATATGTCAAGACTCGTTTCTCCTATCTGGCCGTCGCTTTGGCTAACTAATGCGATAACTAATGCGCCTGAGTTGCACAGAATGGGCCAATGCATTGTTTTTTCGGCCGAGAGACGTGTATTCAAATGAGGCCACCTTTGTGGGATGGCAGTGCGTCGTTAGTTCCGCTGACAATGTGCCGACTAACTGGTGCGAATGGGTTGACTGAAATAGTCTCGTAAAACTCGTTCTCTGGAGTGACTGGTAACTCGTAATCGTGTGGTTTGATGTAACAGCTGCCATTAGCTACCATCTTCACTGACCCAATTAAGGGGACGTCAATTCATAAACAGGAAAGTCACACGTTTTTGAGGCAGATGATAAATTTGAGAAGAGGGTCATGATGCAGCGATGAGCTTTTTCTTGAAGTAACGAATTTACCAACAACAAGATCGAGTAAAATTCAGGAACAGAGTTATAGTGCGACTTACTTCGGAAAGTTTACTTGGTTTGTGTACTGGGATCTGGTTCTTGTGTGCGGAATTTCGACGGTAATGCAGAATTTGTTGTTTTTGGCCATTTTCTGTCTTCCATCATTAGGTCTGAAGCAAGGTTATTTCATTGAACATCTCTGGAGTAACATGGTGTAGGCTTAATGACGAATAGCCGAAAAAATTTTGTATCTGTTAAAAATAAAAAAAAAAAACGTCAAACGTTTCTTTGACGAAGTTATGACTAAGTGACAAAACCATTGGCTCAGTTGTTTCATAGTCATTGGCATGAAAGACCAGCAGGCCACTTTTGTGGCTTAATCTTCTTTAAGTTTTGTTACTTCGCTTACTATTCAGCTTCGATTCTGTTTGACAATGATTTTGTTCTGATAGTCAGGAAATATTGGTCGCCGTAGCGTAGTGGGTAGATTCGTCAACTCACATGACTCAAAATCTTGCATTTGTTCATGACACCACCGCTATCTAGTTGGTGGCAAAACTTAAAAAGAATAAACCGTTTATGAAAAGTTTAGTTTTAGTTTTCGCGGTTTCGGTATTAAACTGTGGTAGCCCAACTTTCTTGAAGAAGCTAGTTCCTGGTGGTCATAAGTGGGTACTAGTGACATTGAATATATTTTTTTGTCAGAAAAGGACAGTGTAAAAAGGATATCATCAAGAATTTGTAGAAAAACGTTCTGCAATCAAGTCAATAGTCTTCGAAAAAAAATACTTATACTCAGCTGTCTCTGGTCGTCATTAAACTAAAACTCATAAATGGCTTCGTTTTTGTTTTTTTTTTTCACAAATATTAGGTACAAGCCATCCAAATATTCACTACTCTGCAAATAGATGTTGAAATGAGTGTGAAATACATTCTATTGCCGAAAAAACGCAAGCTACTGCTCTCGGTTCAAGAGCGGCTTAGTTCGACTCAAGACTAATGTTTTTTCTTGCAGCGGGTTTAAGTTTGCTGAATGTTGTGGACAGGGGGCCTTTTTTCAATCAAAGGAACGTTACGGTCACCTCCGCAAAACTAAATGTTTGGAAATGAGAAAGTAAATTAGTCTCCATAGGTTCGAAAGTTCATCTTCAGGTTCCGAAAAATGTATAGAACCCTCTACATCTGAGATTTTATGTGACACCTGAATATTTATATGGCAACGCTCAATCATATAGTCAAAATTATAAGTATGACTTTTTTTTTTGGGCGACATTCCGATCGAAGCTGCTTGGATCTATAAATGTGCGTGAAGCTACTTCTAATGTTCTTGTGTTGGCTGGCATTTCTTCTTCTTTCTTCTTATATGTGCATTCGAAGGAACCCTCTTTGCTGTTGTTTCAAGACAAAGGGAAGAAATTACATATTTATTCGTGTTTGATCACTTTTCGGTTTCTGTTGACCAAAAACTGTAATAAAAATAATAATTAGGTGGCACTACAGTCCACAAGGGATCAGGGCTTAGCTTCTACAGTATCCAATCGTGTTGTGCGTGCTACTATTCTCTCATGAGTAGAAGGGACCTACAGTTTTTTGCCAACTCCTAACGAGAGATTTTGAGAAGCTTTTCATAGACAATTGATACTCCTTGAGTGTTGTCAGCAACTCGAAAGAGGTGGAGATCGGGAGAGAGATCGGGAATCGAACCTGAACCTTTTTGCGTGGGGGTCAACGCACTTACACACTACGCTACGGCGACCCCGTAAAGAAGTAACCCACAATGTTGTGAATGTAAAACCGCAGTCTTGGAGAGATCAATGTGGGCAGTACAAGAATGAGTATTTTCGCAAAAAAAAAAATTAAAAGCATGACACACAAGTTCAGAAGGACCTCGAACAACTGGGTGTGAGAAACTGGAATCAGATTGCAAGAGACCGTTCTAGCTGCAGAGTCATGTTGAATATGGTCTGGAACCATTCCGGATTGTGGAACTACATCAAGAAGAAGAAAAACCTAGAAAAAGTTTCTTAGTTCATTTTTATGAAGAAGTATACTTGTAGGCGACATTTTTTTTGCGACTACATTTAATTCGAGGAATATGCGTCATATTGGAAGGCCTTTTTTTAAATCTTGGCAATTCGCGGTTTTTGTTTTTTTTCTGCAAAGGGGAAGCAGAGATCGAAAGCGGAACTTTTTTCATTTAGTTTTGTGAGTTTCTAGAAGCTATAGAAAAGTTTTTCAAAAAAAAAAAAAAAACATTCAATTCAGAAAAATGCATGAAATCCTTATTTGCATCGATAGTACGGTTCATATAGAGATTATTTCATGCAAATGTTGACCTTGACTGCACCTCAAATGGTCCATCCGCTTAGTCCAATTTTGGCATACTCTTTCCAACATTTCGGCCGGTATGCTTCAATGTGGTCTTCCAATGCATCAATTGAAGCGGGCTTGTCTGTATAGACATGAGCTTTAACATAGCCCCACATAAAATAGTCTAAAGGCATTAAATCGCACGATCTAGGCGGCCAATTGACCGGTGCAGTAATAAGTTCATTGTTGCGCGTGCTCTGTGGCATGCTTGCTCTTGCATTTTGGGTAAGAAAAGCATCATCTTCGAAGAAGTACGGTCCAATGATGCCATCAGCCCATAAACCGCACCAAACTGTGACTTTTTCTGGATGCATTAGTAGCTCTTGCAATGTATTCTGGCTAAAATTCACTCCAAAATCGACTTCGATCAATTCTGCTTATCTACGTACCCATTGAGCCAAAAATGAACTAACCATAAAATGGAAGAAGCGCGCGACGAACTTTCTTAACAGAGCACCCATTTTGATAATAAAATTCAATAATTTGCCAGCGCTGTTCGTTTATAAGACGATTCATGGCTAAATTATAGACCAAACTGAGGATGTTTGACAGTGAAACAAAATACGAAACGTGCGTCAGCTGTTTTAACCAGTGTTGCCTGCTAAAAAACCACCCGTTATATACGATTAATAATCGGGTGACACACTGTGTTTGCTTCTTTCTTTATTGCAGTACATATTCCTATATTTCCCGATGTCTGAGAGTCTGTTCGGATCCTATCGATTTAAGGCTGTTTCTTAAGAACTTTGTAAGAAATTACATAAGCAAGATATAAGAAGAAGGATAAGAAGTGAATTTAATTAAAAATTTGGATTTTTGGGTGTTTAGAAAATTGAAGAGAGGAAAAAAGTATACAGAGTCTGGTGAACCCCTTCCGTTTCGTCTTTATCGACGCCAAATAAAAAAAACATCCGCGGTTCAGAGGTCTGTCCCGTCTGGTGCATGCTCTGTATATAGTTGGACCAGACGAGCTCAGCATATGAGCTGCTAAAACCAGGCGAATAATTTATGGGAGACCCTATCGACTACAACTAATGCGATTGATTCGTGCATTGCATGAAAAACGGAAAGAAACGACCGAAAAGCATGACAAGGTATCGGTCAAAAACTACCTGGAAACCTGGATAGACCCGGAAAAAACCACTGAAATGGGAATTTTTATCCCATTGGCCGTATTCTCCAGACCATACCCCTTTCGACTACTGACTTTTTCGACCGATGCAAAACGATTTGGAGGGTCACCGGTTCGGTTTTTGAAGAAACCGAATAATGGTTCAATGTTTAGATCGATGTCAGAGAGGACGCTTTTTTGGAGATGGTATTCGAAAATTACAAGAGAAATGGGAAGAAGTAGTCGCCTTCGACAGACAATAGTGAGTGATGTATTTTTGTTTTTGAACACATAATACGGACTCCCGTGCTCCCGATGAATAAAATCATTATAATTTACAGACGTTGCTCTTTCGTGTATTTTACCTTGATGAGAAAGTTGAGTTTACTGAATAAATTGACAGTGACAGTTTGATGATTGGAAAAGAGTGTGTTCACAAATTGAATTCAAAGTTGTGAAGTCCGCATTGAAAAAAGCCTAAACATAAGAAGTAACTGAGAAATTTGCACCAGAAAGAATTTTGGTTGTTGCAGATGAAAAAGGGGAAACATTTTTCACTTGAACGCACATGTGCAAATAACACCACTTTCCATAGGTAGCAGTTGTTGCAACTTAAAGTGATTGTGTTTGGCTGAGCATCCCGCGCTGGCTACACCCCTTTTAATTCATTGCACTGAATAGAGGTGTTTGCGACCGAGAAATGTCACACACCGGGTAACACATGGAAAACAGAAGTCTTGGTGACGACAGGAGGACCTCAGCAACGCACTTTGATACCAGCTAACAACCAGTGCATGATTTTTTTATTCTTTTATATGTACATCTGCGTGCCAATTTCATGTGTTTTTCAGTTATTGAATACGATAAATGATGTTATTCCAGCAAAAGGAGAGGCAATAAAACAGGTATCTTACACTTAAATGTTTGTGAAGAAATTAAATCCTTGACATCCTGAAGCCTTTGATTTTTTCAAGAGACAGAGAGAGAGAGCGTACACTGCACATGCTGGTCTAAACTGGGTGTCTAAGATAAACAAATAAAGTTAGCCTACCCAAACCGTCTGCACCCGATGTTACTCAGTAAAATCACAGAAGCTATTTACTTTAAGCAACTTTAACCCGTATAACAAACCAGCGCAGAATCAGTTGAAGAAACCCAATTTCGCTAAAGTGAAGATATTCACACTTTCTCTGCTGATTTCCTCTAGATTTTCAAGAATTTGACAGAGGAGGGATGAGCGCCATCACACGTCACATTTTTTAAACGCACTTCAGAAAGGGAGAAACTAGGGGCGTTCTTGGTGTGAAAAGGCGGGAAAACGCCAGGAGCAGGAGACGAGGATGCACACGGCAATTCACCACCACCCACCATTCAGTTTTTGTGAAACCACACCACCTCAAAGACAAATGAATTTATTTGCTTATGCGTCTAACATGTGTGTGTTTATAAATAACTTGACTAAAATGAATGACAAAATTTTTGGCTAACAACAAACTCCTCCGCAGAGGATAACAACTGCAACTGGCCGCCACCGCACGGCGATCACCACTTTCCGCGGAACAAGTTGTGCAGGCCACCGAGAGCGCCGCCGAGACCGCCCAAACCACCACCGCCACCACCGGCCTGTCGGTTTTGTCCGTTCTGCCGATCGACTTTCATGATCTGCAGGTGTCCCTTCTCGACCACACGTCCGCCGCGCAGGTAGTCGGCGCTGTTGCCGCCCTTCATAATTATGGCACGTCCGCTGTTGCCGTACACATTTGTCAGCTGGTTGCGGTACGCTGCGCTGTCGTTACCGTCGTCGTTGATGAGCTGCAGAATTTGTGGGAGGATGGACTCGATCGAGGTCTTGTAGTTGGGGGAGGAGTGGCTGGGGGCGTAACGGCCTTGTGGTTGTTCATGGATGATCTTGATGATTTGGGCTTGACCATGAGAGGCATCCGAGTATCCACCGGCGTTTCCGTATGAGTATCCACCGCCGTTGGCGTAACCACCGCCGTTGGAGTAACCACCGCCGAGGTTCTGAATCTTGATGATCTTCACTTCCGGCTGCGGCGCTGATTGTACGTGTTGCACGGGCGCCGATACAGATTCCACATGCTGCAGCTGCTGGGGCTGAACCTGGATCTGATTGACGCTGGCGCCTCCTCCTTGGCCTCCGAGGAATCCGGCATTACAGACGGCGATTGTGGCCAGTAAGCAGATAAAAACCTGGAAGTGGAGAGAGTCCTTTGGTAATCCGTGTGACAGCTGGCGAGGAGAGCGTCCCGTCCTTACCTTCATAGTGATCCTTGGGCGGCTTATTCCAATTTCAAATGACAAGACGAAGTGACAAACTGATACCACCACCAACGGATCGGTTTTCTTTTATACCAGGGACAGCGGCTACCACCACTGGCCCAGCGTGGCGCAGTAGTGGGCATCGCGTTACACCACTCCGCGCGAGATCCGGAATTCCAAAAAACACACAAAACGAAGCACGAAAAACACATGAAACTCAGCGTCCACCGAGCGCTCGGACGGCTGCATCGGTGCGATGGCGCTGTTGTGGTGGTCGTCGGCGCTGTCAGTGTCGTGGCCGCTACAAGCGCCACAAATTGATGGACGACAAGACCAATGAGCTACGGGGGCATTGTTGGTGGACCGTTTCTTAATCAATGCAAAGTAGCTGCGGCGGCCCACAGCCCACAGTAAGACGCACACAAACAGTGAAAGCTGCAGCAGTGTGCGGCGGCTATCTGGTGCCAAAATGTATCTGCAGCGGCGCAAGTGTCCGCTGTCGTCGCATTAATTCGTACAAACTGACATAATCGGACGACGGCGCGGACGATGGTGACGCCGCGGCGTGCTCAGCACCGATTATGAGATGTAACCGGGAAGGTCGGGGTAAACTTGAAAACGCTGACTGCGGACCGTCAGCGTTTGATTTGAAATTTGCATATCGCTGGCGGTGAGCGTGCCGCATGTTGGCGATGGATACTCTGTCGCCTGTTGCTCGTCGATTTGGCTGCGTCTGCGATTGCGTTACATAAGAACAGACATTACCCATGCGAATGGGAATCTCTCCTAAACGCTGCGACTGTAATAAAGTGGCTTTACGTTCGGAATTTGTTGACCAATCGATTGACGGGCGGTTATGTGATGCGAAGACGACTGGAGGAGCGATTGATGGGTGGGGTCGTGACGGGTCAGAGTGTGCTGAGAATCGTGTGGGAGAGATGCGTGCGCTAATCATCTCCTATGCGAGGCAGGTGCAATTGAATGTGTGTCGCACGCACTGACACCGGTATCCGCCGCTCAAGTTGAGGGGTAATTTTTTTTTGTTTGCCTTTAAACGATTAGCTCGTGGCTAGATTTTATGGCCATGAGTTGTAATAAAGTTTTGAGCGGTCTTACCTTGAATTGAAAGTGCAATTATCTTGGGAGGTGGATAGCTGTCTGTGGTGTAAGACTTCCTCTAACTCGTTATTGTGCGTTGTGGGTTGTAAGTGATAAAGGGAAATATGTGCAATTTTAAACGTTTTTTTTTTAATTAAATTTTTCGAAATTAAAACCGTAATTGCTAGGGTTTGTCAAAGCGATGCACGCAATAAACAGCGTATGCCTCGAGTTTTCTTGTTGACATCACACAATTGGCAACGCTTTCGACTGCGTTAGAAGTCTTGAGTTCCTTACATCAATTGAAATCAACGGTAAGATGAATACAAGTTTGTCCATTTTTACCATACTCATTTAACCAGGATGACAATCTATAGATGGTTTGTACCCGATTTAGTTCAGACCTCTTGACAGTCCCTGCGTTGTCGTTTGAAACAGAGTTTTGGTCTTTCTCCCCTTTTCGCGATTTGAAGTCTTCGTTAGATAAAGCTACTACACTGTCCTACCTACTCTCGTTCCTTGTGGCCGTACCAAAAAAGCCGCCAAGTTTAGATTCTGTAAATTGCTGTGCGTTTTTGAAAGCCATTTTCTGGGCAACGACATCACGGGCCTTATGTAAGTCGTCGTGTCGAACTTCAACTGAATCAGCTGCATATGCGTAGGCTTGTGGATGCATTCCGATGTGGGCTATCAGCGATGTGGGCTATGGCGTAGTCAATAAATAAGCGTAGGAATAAGAAAAACACATTGACGATCTCAAGAATTTCTGGTGATTCCAGTTTCATTTGTACTTTCATCAATGACTAGATGGAATCACCAGAAATTCTTGAGATCACCATTGTGGTTTTCTTACTCTTTGACACAACACTCTGTTATCTGTCTGAGTGCTTTAAGTCACTGAAGCCAACTTAACAAATTTAGAATTCTAGAACAAATAATTTCGCATTAAGTGCAATAAATTGTTAGATTGGCGATAGATTGGCGATAGATTGGCGATATATTGGCAGTTGTTTGATTTGTTATTTGTACATATTGGGTTACGAGCGCTGCTGCGAAAAGCGATGGCCACACGCGGTACCTCTGCTTTTGATCTCTCCAACACTTTGAGAGACTAGGGCAAAAGCTTTCGTTTAGGTTTAAATAAATCTTATAGTAAGGGCACGCGGAAGCCACTCTAGGAACTTCTGAGGACTTTGAGGGTGAAGGTATATTTTAAAGTGTGGAAAATAATAAGAACACAGCACATGACATTCTAAGTTTTTGGTTTTGTTTGTATATTTGAAACAAATCTAACAAATAGTCTCCTGACAATGGGAAAGGATACAATTTTGAATGAAATATGTATCAGGACTACAAAACGTCATTAACGAGATCAGGACACAAGGTTTTGTACGAATGCTAGGAAACGCATATTTGGAAACGTATCTTCAAAAACATAAACGTCCATTGTACGTGTTTTGAAATAAACCTTCTTTTTAAAGAGCATTTTCGTAAATTTTATCTATTATCATTTCCCAGATAATTTGATAGTCTCATCATTGAAGCTACTCCAGCCAATTTTCGGCAATTAAGAGGCATCAGCAGAGACCAAAGCATGTGGTTATTAGATGGTGCAGGATCCGGGCTATACGTCGGACATATCAAATCTTCCAAAAAAATCTTTCTTCGGGGTCATCAAAGATGTGTGTGGCCTAGCATTGTCATGACCTTCTTTTAGCTAATTCTGAGCACTTTTCTATGGCTGCTTCATTCAAACGGGCAGTGGTTACTCAAATGTACTGATTCGTGCGTTCTAAATAGGATGACATAATAGACAATTCCCGTCCAATCCCACCCACCAAACATTCAACTTAAACTTAGTTACCGTCAATTTAAATTTTGAGTCCATGATCTGCATCTCCATTTTTCATCGTTGGCAACTAAGTAATTGCCGATTTTGTTTAGAAAATAAAAGACAATTTTTTGTGTACTGCCCATTTCGAGCAATGACCTTTTCCCATCTTTCAAGTAGCATCATAATTCCACGTTCATAAAATTTCTGCTTTTTATCAGCAAAAAACTGAACCAGGAAGGATTTGAAATCATTATAAACTAAATCCATCTATGACTGAAATCCGCAATTACTTACTTGTCCGCCCAATAGTAACAATTCTGTAAGTTTCAGTAGCATTTCTCTGATGCTTGTTTGGTCAAATACATTTTTTCAGCGTTCAGCGTCGTAGTATCCTGATAACAAATGGCCCATGTTATGTGCTCTACATATGGCTATTCAAATAAATTGTACAGTGCAGTAGGCAACATCTGGACAAATCATTCTTCCAAAATGACTTTTATCACTTGTCCTAAGACAAAGAAAACTTTTGCATAATCAGTTTCCACTTCAGAGTTAGTTTACTCTTTTGCATCGACTCGCACAAGTGCACCTTCTTTGTCTGGCTGCCTTTAATTTTATGCCAGAAGGAGGATCATTTTCCTACGTGCCGAAAGTTTTAAATAAATCATTTCAAACTCCAAAATTTCACTAGAACATTGCTTCTGCATGATGTTAACTTTCAAACTGTTTAAACTAGCGTTACAACAAAACATTCTACAAAACCAATGTAAGCCACTAAAGACTAAGTCAATTTTTTCCATTCTGTTCTGAAAAACAGATCAAAAGAAATTTGTTCTCTTACAAAATTTAATCGGGATATAACCGTTATAAGTAAAAAAAATTGTCCTGAAGAATTGTCAGCTGAGTGTAAAAAGTGTAGTTCCAGTTCCAGTGCAATGTTTCTCAACCTCTAACAAAAAAAAAATATCAACGTGGGAGAACATTTTACACGAAATTTGGGAAATTAAAGAAACTTTGTTCACAAGTGCTCCAATCTATCACAACTATCTCATTGGTTAGCGCATCTTCACTTATAGATAAATTTAAAAAAAAGAAAAGAAAACCCCCATCCGCATTAAAAATTTCACTATCGACGGTTTATTTCTCATTGACATTGCCGAAAAATTGGCCTACTTATGTTCCCTTCTGGGAAACGAGTGCATTGACATACCTACACGAGCGAAACTGCAAACGAGAATCGCCCACAGCCCGAACCGCTGCCAACATGAAAACACCACAACAGTGGTGTTGACTTGAAAAGTGTTACAGGGACTGTGTTCCATCAAAAACAACTATTTGCTAACTTTAAACGTCGCCGTACAGACACCAACGTTGCTGAACGCTCTGGAAGGTCAATTGAGGTGGTTCCTCCTAAAAACGTCAAAAGCCTACCCCAAAGTGAAATTGCGTAAGATAGCTGACACCTTTAAGATATCAGAAGGCAGTTATTTACACTATTTTGCATGAAGAAAGTTCATGAGAAAGCTGTTTTCGAAATGGTTTCGAATTCTGAGAGCTGTGCGGGGCTGTTTCGTCAGAATAAAGAGGGACTTTTTGCTTCGGTATGACACAATGGATCAAATATGAACCCACGACACTTCAGATTCAAATCAGCAGTCATCGGAGTAGACAGCAGTCGGTAAACCACGCCCAAAGCGTCCAAAAACACAAAGGTCTCCTGGCATAGTCATGGCATCCGTATTTCGGGTGCAGCACGGAATTTTATTCATCGACTATCTTGAGAAAGGCAAAAGGATCAACAGCGAATACTACATGGCATCATTGGTGCATCTGAAGGAAGAAATTGCAAAAAAACAAGAGCGGCGTTGGACTGATTGTTTCCCTCTTGTTGATGAATAAAGTCGAATTTTATCTTGAAAATGTGTTTTAATTGGTTAGCCCCGGGTCTTATTGAGTGACGTGTTACTCGTGTTGTGCGTGTTACTGTTCCCTCATCAGTAGAGATGAATTACAGTTTCTTGGCAACTCCGAACGGCGAGATTTGAGGCAATTAGTACTTTTTGAGCATTGTCAACAACTCAAAGGAGGTGGTGTCGTAAACAATGAGGGATGCTCAGTTTGGAAATCGAATCTGGGACCTTCGGCATGTGAGTCGACGCCCTCAGCCACTACGCTACGGCGAGCACCCCCGTAATATTTGCTTCTGACATAATAGCTGACATAAGGACGTCACGTCGTATACTACTAAAAATGATCAAACAACCCCTGTTTTGACTTACATCTCATGCTTGAACGATCCCAATGCAATTTTGCTTGCCCAACAAATGTAACGACAGAGAAATAATTGAGAACCATCAGTCACTCATTTACGCACTGAATTCAAACACATCAATTGTGCCAAAATTGAAATGATCAAATTGTTACTGCCAACGGACTGAAAAGAAAAAACCGTTGTATTTACGAACGCACTTATGTGATAACTGCTTTTATGTAATCGCGGCAACAACGCACGAATTAGAAACACCACAACGCAGAAAAGCAAAAGAAATGAAGAAGAATATGCAAACTATCAGGTGAATCAACAGAGTCCACATAACACGGTGTCTGTTTTGTTTTAACACCACGCAGTGAGGCTTCAAAAGCCCAGATGACTTGGTGATACCCGAACAGCGAGCGCAAGCATTCCTTCGGCACGACCACGTGATGGGCATCGATCAGGGCAATTTCGTATGCGAGTCATCGATACTGGAATAAGAGACGTAGTAGCGATAAAAACAGTTCCGTACGGATTAGCATATTTAGACCTGGTTTGGCATCACTGATTTAATTGATGCGGAAATTGCACGTAAATTGGGACTGAGATTTGTGGACTGTCCTACACACGGTGCGATACGCAGGGTGATGCGCGGTAAAATTGGGCTAGATGGCTTTTTTTAATTTTCACGCAATGCGCTGCCGATATCAGCTGGAGAAAGTAGGCTCGCGGGATTTCCAATAAAAATGCCGAGGTTTTAACTGTCAAATCATGCAAAGCTGATGCGGTGGCTTATATCACTTGAACTTGATATGCACATAGATGATGAATGCTTTGTCACACTCTGGCAGGCAGCGTGTGAGGGAGTGGACGCATGGAGGCTTCAGATTGTTACGGGTGTGGAAAGTGGTCGTTTTGTGCAGATTTTTTGAATTCTTTCAACACGATTGTGGTGGGTGATCGAGATGATCTTGTAGATGTTGTGATCTTGTGTAGTGATTTTTGTTTGTGTTGAATTTATATTTGGAGGGGAGGATTTAGTGTGTGCGGTATTCGCGGTGAAGTGAAGTTTTTGGCGTCAGTTTTAAACGTACAATGTCTGCGGGAAGTCGCTTAAGCAATTAAAAGAGTCTACAGGACATAAGTTCATCAATTGGACACGGAATTCAACTATTGTACAATTGCATGGCACTTATCTATAGCCTTACGATTCTTCAAAAATCACATCCACACTTTGGATCAACAAGTTAATAGGCAATTGTCTATCCCAGGATGCGTGAAACAGAAAAATTGGATCTCCTGTAAATTAGTGGAAAACTGCGAATTTGACATTTCATTCAAATTAGATTTTCTCTAGTCGTTAGTAGACTCGAATTTACAGTCTAAGAGAACATTTACATGGGCACTTAAAATACAGTTTGTTTTCTGTAGTAGTTTCCTGTAGTTATACTTTGATTAAAAAAAATTTATGACCTAGCTTCAACATTCTTCAATGTATTCGTAGATCACTCTTTTCCTTAGGACTCCTTCAGTTAAACACCCTTGCCTTGTCTTTCGCAGGCTTCACCGAACGCCATTTGTGGGTCGTGAGTTAAGTTTGATAAATAGAGAAAAAAATGCTCCATTACGAAAAAAAGTGATATTTTCATATTTAAAGGTCGTTTCTGAAGTTTTCAAGCGTTTAGAAAATCCAGGGAAGGGATTTCGATTAATCTGATCACTTGCCTCAATGGTTTATACTGCATAATCCATTTACTCAGGCTTTGAAGACAGCGCAAGACTAGACACTTTAACTAAGATTCAACTGAGATCATGTTTGAAGGAACAAACACTCCATCTTGGTAGGGCACGGGACCTTTGCAACGGCTTGTAGAGATCTCTCACCCTAACTGAGTTTATATACAGTGAAGTCTCTCTTGAGTGGTCAATTTGGTTAATGGGAGAAGTTTATCAGCAATGATAAGCTGGACTGAATTTCTTGACATTTCTTGTACTCCTTGTGTGCATTCCCTTAAATGACTCACCCCACATAAGTGTCTTATTTAGTTGTTGCTTGCATTTTCACTCCTGTACAGTGGAGATGCAAAGGTGAACGGTATGGAACAACTTTTCATACACTTCTTGCTTTCGATTATGAAAAACAAATCCAAGTTTATATTTACTCGCTTTGTGAATCTATACTGAGACTGATCTCGGAATACTTTTAAAGGTTTGAACTTGACCATTCATATGATGGCGGTTCGGTCGGAAGAAGCAACATAGTCTTGTTTCAGTTCGACCCAGCGATGCTTCAACTTCTGCAACCCTCTGAAAAATATGTTTTCTGTGAGTCTACAATGAAGGGCTGACAGCGACAGTCAGCTCATTCGACATACATTTTTGGACGGCGAATGAGTTCTTTTACCTTTTAAAATAAGAGAAAGTCACACAAGCCAAATTTGGGACAGCAGTTCATAGCTTAGTTTGACCAACTTGCCTCTTGGTGTGCAGTATATATATCAGCCGATGCGTTGCTATGATAAAAGGACTATTTTTCTTCGCCACTTTTGTTCTTTCCATACGATATGGAATCGGCATGGAATCGGCGCCCTTGTCGTTGCCAATGTTGATCAAATCCTTACGCCAGCTAATACTGTCAATCCGGTAGGAGAGTCTCTTTTCTTTCTTTAAAACTTTTTCGCTGCGAGAGTTCTACTGTTGCGACTTTCCTATAGTCTCTGTAGATCGACGTTTAAAAACGGCTCAGAAACTCCTTCAGATTACGCTTAAATAGCATCAAACCTTGAAGTGGTCCGACAGGAGCACTTATTGTCCAGAATACTCAAACGCGGCATACATTAAGCAGACAACTTTCTTATGGCTGATATTTCATACCGAATATGACCCACGCAGTTTTTAAACTTCTCTACTGTCTCAGCAACAGTGTATCACAGCTCATTTGGTACACTCCTTGTTCACAAATATTAGCGAGTATGATTTTCTACAGAAAAACAATTAATAACAACACAGAAAGGTTAGGTTATTAATTCATTCATAAATCTGAACTAAAATCTTCACATTATACCTTAGAAAAAACAATTGAATTCAATTTATTTCAATGTAAAATCGAAGCTGTGATCGCATGAATGTGGGGATAGCTGTTCTTGTTGCTCTTTATTTTTGAATTTCAAAATAAATTCAAAACTTTCGGTTAGTTTTCCACAAGGAACCATGTGTTACGTCGCTACTATGAGAGAGTTCACAAAAATTGTGTGGGTTAATTAAGCGGTGAGTCACTGTTCTTCAGGGACCTCTAAATTGTGGTCTGCGAACACGAGAAGCTGGATTTTTGTCACATTATCCTCTGTAGTAGCCATTTTCGGAACACCCGACAGTGGCTCATCAACATTCGACGGGCGACCGTATCGAAGATCGTCTAACCTAGTTTTGAAGGTCGCCATCGAAGGAGAGAAATAATTGTACAATGCACGATTTCTATTCCAAAAACAAGAATCAAATCATCACCCAACAGTCCCTATTTCACTGTCTAAAATCCTGTGACATTCTCGCTTCCACAAGCGTCAATAGTTTTTCGACTAAAAGTTTGACAGTAGTCTCATTCCAGAGAGTTCTTTTGCAACAGTGGCGACATCGGGTGCTGATGCTAGATACTGATCGCATCGCTCTCGTTGATGGCAATGTAGACGGTATGGACTCAACGTCGCAGCCAAGCTGTACAATGTCGGTCGTAACGACGTTAGTTATACGAGTACTCGTCGAAAGGACCGTGCTCGTAAGTCTAATCTATTCAAAGCCCGCTTACATATTTGTTTGCTTTATCTATATGTCAAGACAGTATATGAGACCCCTTCTGATCTAGTATTGATTTGAGTAAGGCACCCGTTGCATATGTGTGGTTAAAACCCTTTAATACGTCACTGAAGCCATCAAAGACTGAGTCTCAATTCGTTTTAGTCTTTAA
The DNA here is from genome assembly GCA_944738645.1 of Eristalinus sepulchralis. Lineage (NCBI taxonomy): Eukaryota > Metazoa > Arthropoda > Insecta > Diptera > Syrphidae > Eristalinus > Eristalinus sepulchralis. The sequence goes on from OX122884.1 coordinate 48,399,999, forward strand.
CGATTTTTTTTTGTTTTGAAATTATTTGACACCTGTCACATCTGTGTTCCCGTAATCAGACACTTTAAAGTTCCACTAAATCTCCTCAACTTCATTTTCAAATACAAGCTGCAGGCTGCAACTTAACCTCCAAGTCAAGAGTAGCGATAGCTTGTCTTCAACGCTCATAGCCAATGAACGGTGAAGCTCGTTACTCCACGCACTCTACGCACTCACATCATTAGCTGCGTTGATCACCAATAGCGTAGTGACATAAATTCAAAAATTTATTCCGTAACTGAGTTCATCCGTATTAGCGTCTTTCGAGTGCTCCTCATAGGAATTGGACACTTCAGTGCCCCGCATGACCCAATTCGCTGAAAACTGTGAAACAATCACCGCAGAAATATCCCACGGTGGACACCAACAAAAAAAGAAAAAACGATGAAAACGTTCAATTATTCAAAAAAATATTTATAGGTTATGGCACTCTTCAAAATTCACTTCATGCTGGCTTCATTCGTCACCGCTCCAACTGCAGATGGGGCAATGAATTGATTTGTAACTGTAGTGATGGGTTCATCGAAAGTGAATTTTCTTTTACATAACTCAATGGCTTGTATTTCCACGAGTGCATCTGTCATCTGTGGCCAGTGAAGTGAACGAGAGTCACCGCGAAAGTACCGCAATGTCTATAAATTTATGTGCAGCAGTTGCATTGCGGTGCATGGAGTGATACTTTGATGCGCATTGTGTGTCAGAAAATGTTTTGTTTGCTTTTGAATTTATGTCACAGATGGGTGAGGTATTATGTGTTAGATGATGAATTAATTCAAATGAACGAGTCTTCAACTGAAGTGACTTGAAATGATGTATGGAATGAAAGTGATTACAAATCTGCATTGTAACCTAATTTTTTTTGAGTTATGAGCTAAGTCGGTTAATTTTGTTTGTAAATTTAATTCAAGGGTTATGATGTGTGACAGTTTTGAGTGCTAACAACGTGACGTCATGCAATCTTGTCAATTTCGATTTTTGGGCCTTACTAAAGCAACTTTTCATTCATACAGTGTTGTTTAAAGAAATATGATCAACGATTACATCGGCGCCTTGCGCCTTAATTTCTAGAATTTATGGGAGCTACGGTTTTGTTTTGCATAAAATCGAATAGGAATAAGAGATGTACGTATTTAGCTCGTAATTGAAGTCGTCGGAAAAATAAATTGATGGGAAAAATTTGTTCGTAGGACAAATCTAAAAGTTCCGCATTCGGCATCGGTTTAAAACATCGATGGAACTCAACAATAAACTCAATCGAGCTACAGGAAAACGAAATTCGTCAAACTCAGTGAGAAAAGGGCTCGGAAGAGCTGGGCGTAGGGCATTTAAGTCAGAAACTGGTTATTCCAAAATGGGTCAATGATCAACGATTGCTCTGAGCTCCTTTACTGGATACGTGGGCATGTGTAACAATGGTATTTTTTTTCCAACGAATCAAAATTTTAGCTGCGTCTTACCGATGGCATTATTCTTTCCAAAGGAAATGGCTAATTGAACGTATGTTACGAACACCACTAAAAACAGAAGATGTAGTGCTCTGGAGATAGTACTCTGCATATGAAGTTATACTGGTCTTCCATGCTAAAACTAAATTTACTTTTCAAATCTCGGTCGGAAAGAAAGCCATTCCGTCGAGTGCTATCGTGATATGTATCAGTCGGATACCATGCGCAAAAAATATTAATTCATTCTCCGAGATCATAGCACGCGCAAGTGCCTTCGAATTGGATTAATGATGCCAACATTTGCCAACCCTCTTCTTTCTGTCCTCGTTGTTTAAAACATCGTTGCGATAGATATTCTACTTATTTTCGGACTCTGAGGTTCTGTGTCTTGAGACAACCCTGAAGACATTGTCTTTCGAACATGTTTATCTTTTCCATTTGGGATGGGCCATACACCATGATTGGTAGCAGATCATTTTCACCTTCTAGTCAAGTTGGCTGTTATTGCTTGCCAAAGAGGAGGCTTTCTTACCTTTTAACAGATCCGTAGCTGTATGAATATATGCAAACAAATACTAATCCAACAGAAGGCTAGGATATCGCATTACACTCTTCACGACTAATGGCCGACCTCTAAGGGTCCAATATGATGAACTAACGCCAGTTTTTATTCATATCCACTGATGCCCTGAATAACAAGGGTATGGAAAAGATAGTTTCACACTCTGGGTGTTGATCTTCCAGTTCCGAGTCACTGAATCCTTTTGAAGTCACGCTGAAGTGATTCAATATCACTTTCTGACTACATCATGGTGGCTATAAGAAATCTAGGTATTGTCTACTGTGGGCGCCGTGGTGTAGTGGTAAGTGCGTCGACCGCCTCGCAGAAAGTAAAGGTTCGATTCGCGGACAGGACACCTCGCAGTTTTTCATGGCACCACCTCTTTCGGGTTGCTGACAACACTTAAAGAGTCTATGAAAAGCTTCTCAGATCTCGCCGTTCAGAGTCGGCAAAAAACCGTAGGTCCCTTCTACTCGTGAGAGAACAGTAGCACGCACAACACGAGTAGTTATTGCAGAAGCTAGGTCCTGGTCCCATGGGGGTTGTAAAGCCACTCAACTATTATTATTGTTTACTTTAAATTATAGACACTTCTTCTTATTTCGCGCTGCCAAGCACCTCTACGACTTATACGCGCCATCGTGTGCGGTTTCTCGCAACGAGTTTCAGTTCAGTTCTCCGGTTTTACTATTCTGCGGTTTTACTATTCTGCGCCGTGTTCTTCTCTGTCGACCTGCTCTTCTGCCGTCCTGGGTTAGTGGGTTCCACTGATACTTGCGCCGTTGAATAATGGTTTCCATTTCTTCCTGGTTCATTTTTTGATAAATCTGTCCCTTCGAAATACGGTGCGGTCTAAAAATTCTTTGAATGGTTCGAAGGCACCAATTCACAAAGGTCTGTAGCATTCTTTTGATTGTCACTTTTCAAGTGCTGCACCAATATGAAAGCACGGACAACATGCCAAATGTTGACTTAGCTTTCGATATTCGGTTAAAGACATCTGCTATTATACCTCCATCGGCTTCAATCCCTCCATCTGCTTCGAACCCTCTATTGACTAAAACTTCCGAGGCATTGAAAACTCACTACTCTTGTTGTCCATCAATGCCTATCTGATCGAGACTGTTAGTTGAGTTTCGATCAAATAGCCGAGACTCTGTGGCTGAGTACTTTTGCTTTTGACATGTTGATTGTGACCCCCCATGACGTTAGCCTTCCTCTCCACACTTGTTGTCATTTAGTGGAGGTCCATTACTCCAGCCACACGTCATCAGCGTAGTAAAGATGATTTAGGTGAGTGTCCATCGTATTCCTTGTACTCTCAATGATAGAGCTAAGTTAAGTACATCACTAATCACCAATAAAAACAGAATCGGGGACAGGATGCATTCTTGCCTGACTCCACTTTGGATCTCGAATTCTTCTGAGAGTTAACCTCAGTGCAAAACGTGACACTTATACCCATGGCCTTGATAACAGCTATAGACTGGGATGCTCCTCCTTCGCAAGGCAGACCAACTCTCTGTTGACACAGCCCAAGACTTTTTTGAAATCAACGAACAAGTAAATTGCTGAATTGAATAAATTCTGAGCATCACTGGATGATGATACGTAAGGTGTTCAATTGGTCAACACAGGGGAATCGACTGCGACAACCTGATAGCCCTCATCAAGTGTGCCTTCCAGATGTTCCTTAATTCGCCGCTAAGTGGCAGAAAGCACACATATACATACTTCTCTAATTCTTGAACTGCCTTCGGTGAAGTTTATTCCTTTCTTCCACACTCCGGGACAACTTTCAGCCTCCCAAACTCTCTCAATTAGTGCATTAAGCAGCTTAGCCGATATTATTGGCGCGGCTTGTAAGAACTCTATGGATGCTTCATTAAGTCCTGCCGGCGTATTGTTCTTGAGTGCTCTAATGGCGGACATGATTTCATCTTTACTTGTAGTTTTGGTTCGTCTTCGGGAATGCTGTTCTCGAGTAACTCAACCGAAATTGGGCGCATTCATGACTTATGAAAACAGATTATTGATTTTAATCAACAATGCGTGAAGCTGTTTACCTTTTGCTGACTCATTCCACATCTTTTATTAAAGCTTATCGCCCCTTCCCGAAATAGAACATTAGCATTTTATTGGAACGTGAATCGTGAAAGCAAAGCGAAAATGTCAACAACAGAGTAGCAACAAGCGAAAGTGAAAAGTACAAACTAGCTAAAAACCGCAGATAAGGTAATTTAGGCAGTGGGCCATGCCAGCCATTATATCTCTGCTGCTAATAAATTGATAATGACAACGCCGTCCGTCATTATCAATTAATTACTGCCGACACTTGACCGTGACAACATATCAGGAGCCTTATCATCATCGTCAGCCCCAAAATGAAAGCACTGGATGGTGTAATTCCAAGATAATCACAGATGGTGCTGGGTGCGATATCACTTGTTTGGGCAAGTAGTGGAATCTTTCTAATCAAGGTTTGCCACTCGATGGAGAGATACACGCGTCAAGCATTGATAAACAAAAGCAGTCCTTGACGTTGGCGTGAGTGTGCCTATACAAGATCAGCGACAACTGAATATACAAACTGACGACACAGGCAAACAATGGATTGGCAGCACAGGTCTCCCGCTTCTTAAAAAAAGCAAACAACTTGCCTCATTTCAGAAGGGCCCTAATTCAAGTTTAAATAGAGTTTCCTAAAATCGTAAAAAAAATCCCCTAGCCACATGCTCGCCCCCTAAGCACCCACCGTTCCGTAAACAGCTCCGAACACAGACAACATCGCTCTCTGGAACCATTCATGCAGCGAGAACACTACGGAAAGATCCACTCCGCGTCGCACCGCTCACACAATTCTGTTCCCCAAAATAGATTCAAAACAATTCTAACCGATCTAGTCGCAATCAACTGATTGCGCCCACTTAACAAGCAACATTGTCGACGCTGATATGGAAGAAAAGCCGCTTTCGGTGGGCGAAGCGACTTTAGTCTCCGACTGATACTCGAGCGGGCAACTTCTGGAACCAGAATGGGTTGCGAATTTTGTTCAGGGCTCATGCCGCTGGCGTTTGTAGGAATTATCGCGGCGCTGGTTTACGTCTTTCTCACATGGAACTTCGACTACTGGCGCAAGCGAGGTGTGAAGGGCCCCAAGCCCACGCCTTTCTATGGGAGCTTTCCGGGAATGATCACGCAAAAGCGGAACGCTGCCTACGACATGAAGGACATCTACAAGTACGTAGTGGACTACTCCTTCTTGTGCTTAGCAGAAACTCAAAGTTCCTTGTTTTTCAGTCAATTCCGAAATGATGAGGATTTCGTTGGAGTCTACAGCATTCGGACGCCCCAGTTGTTGATCCTCAGCCCGGACTTGGCGCGCAAGGTTTACGTGACGGATTTCAAGAATTTTCACGACAATGAGGCAAGCACATGGGTAAGTCTTCCTCTCTCCGGTGTCTTGCCTTTGACTGACCCTTTTGTGATTTCAGTTCGATGAGAAGGCCGATAAAATCTTGTCGCAAAATCCGTTTATCCTGCGTGGGGAACTATGGAAAGAACGCCGCCAGGAGATAACCCCAGGACTCACATCGAACAGAGTAAATTTCAAATCTCTTCCATGCACGATGAATATGTCAAGTTTGATGTCTTTTGCAGATCAAAGCCGCCTATCCTGTGACGCAGACCGTCTGCAAGAAGTTGGTGAATTACATCCGGGAAAACTGCATCAATGTGGACGCAGATGGAGTCGACGCCAAGGATGTAATCATTTCAGCATATTCCAGAGTGTCACCAAAACTAATTTTTCTCATCCTCAGCTCAGTCTGCGTTTCACTTCCGACGTTGTGACCGATTGTGTGCTCGGCGTGAAGGCGGACAGCTTGACAAACAAACCCACACGGGTTCTTTCAGAAACGAAAAAGCTCTTCCAGCAGACGACCGTTTTCGTGTTCTACGCCTTCTTAGCCGGTCTTTGGCCAACAATCAGGAAGTTCTACAAAGCGAAGTTTTTCCAACAGGATTCTCTGGATTTCTTCTTCGGCCTCTTGAACACCTCCTTTGAAATGCGACGCAAACAGAAGGTGGACCGGGTTGATTTTCTAAACTACGCTCTGCAGCTGCAGGAAAAGAAGAACCTCTCCAACATGGATCTCGCCGCACATACGATGACCTTCTTGTTGGATGGCTTCGAGACATCGGCTTCCGTCATCTGTCACTGCCTCTATCAGGTAGGTTGAGTGAACCATCTAGGTTTGGAGAGTGCTCAGAGGTATCTTTGCTCCACAGCTTGCCAAGAAGCCCAGCACACAGGAGAAGCTGCTTGAAGAAATTCGAGCCAATCTGAATGAAAACGGTGAACTGGACTATGACAAACTACAAGAGCTGCCGTACCTTGATCAGTGTCTCCACGGTGAGTTCAAGTCCATCCTCCCAGACATCATAAAATTGAGTGAATTTAATTTTCCAGAGAGCATCCGCATCATCCCTCCCCTGCTGTACGCAACTAAGCTCTGCACCGAGCGGTATACGTGCACCGCTCGAAACGGCACGGAGGTGACCCTAAAGCCCGACGACATCGTTCTTCTACCCACTCTGGCATATCATCACGACGAACAGTATTTCCCGAATCCCATGGAGTTCCTGCCGGAGCGATTTAATCCAGAAAATGGCGGTGTAAAGAAGTTCCGGGAACTGGGTGTGTTCTTTCCGTTCGGTGATGGGCCGAGGATCTGTTTGGGCATGAAGTTTGCTCTCACCCAAACGAAAGCCAGCATTGCCGAGATTGTGAAGAACTTCAATGTGAAGCTTAATCCGAAGACCAGGATGGACAATCTCATAAATCGAACACATTTCATTGGTTCTCTTGAAGGGGGTGTCTGGTTGAATTTTGAGGAGAGGATGTAGATTTTTGAAATAAAAGTGAATGTCTGTTGTGTACGATCTTGTGAGCTCATTGTAGAACTCTTCCTTTAGTGTTGAAGTGCTCTCGTTGATCAGATTTATTCTTCAGTGCAAGAGCTAGCCTTTTCTTCTAGTTGCTGAATAACCTTAAATGTCAGGCATGATTGTTGTCAAAGTCATTTATGGTGTTGCCTGGTATTCAGTGCGCAGATTCAGCCTTAAGAGTAAAGACACATTTTGCCGATGAACTATCTAGGCAAGGTTCCAAAGAGGCATTCGTAGGCATTCGACCCCACCTTGGGACTACCTTTGTTTAGGGTGCCTGTCGAGTGTTGGGTCTCCCAACAGCACAACCAGAGATGGCATGACCCTTCAGAATGCAGGCGGACCAAGTGCATGCTTCCGATCACCGCTTTTCTGTTATCTCTACATAGACGACTACAGATGACTTATTGGCGTACAAACGGTACACTTCAGCTTCCCTAAGCACTTAAGTGTGGTTGGGCTTAATGATGGCACCCTTTGCGACGCCTGTGGAGAAGATGAATACACTTCAGAGGGAGCTGAAAACCTACGCTCTTTATCACAGTAGCACTTGCTGGCTTTCCTCCGGAAGATCAAGAAATTACATTAAATGAAGGTTACTGCCTGCTAACACAATGTATCAGTTTTTGAGTCTGAGCGCTTCAGTGCAGTGTATCCCAACCTTCAACATAAAAAAATACACATTTGTAGTGTTTCTTAAGGAAGTGGATCTCTGTTCCCGATTCTGCCAGAAATGGCCCTTGAGTTTCCAATTTAATACAGGACACGTTTCCTTAATCTTGAGCTCATTTAATGGGATGAACGGACGTACGTAAGATTTGCAAGTTCTTTGACTTCTTCGGACTCTTCTGAATGCTCTCGAGGACAGCTAAGAAATTGTCAGTTGATCTTGCACCTCATAAAGCTATGGATGTTGACTGATTGCTTGCTAAGCCGGTGGGCACAAATTTATTCACTACGCCATTCGTTTCGTCATCCAGCCTACTTGTGTTATGTTAGGAAGACAGGATGTAATCAACTTAACAGTGTCAAAGAGTGTCGTACAGTTAACGGCTGATTCATTGTAAGGTTTGATTTTCAATAGACATATTTTGACAGGTTACGGGTGACTCCTGTCAAACTTCCTTTTCATTTAAATTCCGTTTCGTTTGGCAAGTCTTTATGGAAAGACTTACAGTGTCTCCGTGAGTGTCACAACGTTCTGTGAGAAATGTTTTTCGTGCAGTTCGAGGTGCGCATAATCAACCTACTGATAGTACCAGTATGATTCGCAAATTTGAGTTCCAGTTTACATTAGTGAACGATACTCGATAGGCTAAGCCACATTCAGAACGTTGGGATGAGATTATAGAAGCTGTAGCTCAGAGTGTATCCGAAGACCGAATTGGTTCGTCATCGTCCTCATCAGCTTGACTAAGTTAATGCACACTGTGCTTTCTAAAATTCCAGTACATAGTCTTGGTGAGCTCTGGTCTTAACTCTGCGGCACTACGAGCCATATGGGTTGTGAGACAATCGACCTGTTAAGAAATAATTTTGGTGAGCACCTAATTCGATGCTTTGCAACGGAAATTCGCAAGATCGTGTGACATGAGACCTTTGAACTATTTTCTCTGGAAATGTGTAAGATCTCGAGTCTTCATGCTCTTTGCAAGCTATCATCACAACTTGTCATCCTAGTATGCAGTCGCTATGCTCGAACGAATCACCCAAAGTAGGGTCTTCCGAATGGACCACCTCAGACATGGACATAGCCAATACTTACATGATATCATTTTCATAAAGAGAATGCCATGTATGCTTCTTTTAATCGGTAAGAACAATTTTAAGTTCATGGTGAAATTTATGTCACAGTGGAAGCAGCTGCCGATAGATCGTGCTGGCTGGACAAACATGTTGGACTTGAAGCCCCACAAGAAGAAGAAGAATAAATGCATGTCTCGCATTTTGAGTTATGTGTCAAACTTCCCCATAAATCATCCTTTAGCTTTAGGAGATTGCACACTAGAAGATTTTATCGAAAGTGTCCACATCAGACCAGAACATACAATAGATGCTGAGCCAATAATTAAGGCTCCTTATTACTGAGTTTTCTACTAGAAACTCAAGAAAACAGAGTTGTTGCAGCTTGCTACTTAGAAGTACAATGAATCAGATTATAAGCCATTCATCAGAAAACGAAAACCATTCCCTTCATTACCGTAATTTTGTCATGTGGTTACGCCAAAAACCTCAACGTATCCACCGCTTAACCTATACAGTAGTCAAACCAAATTTGCTTACAGATAACGAAGGTATTCAAAGCAAAACAAACGCCCCCGCTCCCCAGTGATTATGATAACGACATGTGCCGCGCCTACTGCTAGTCCCAATCTACCCCAACTGGTTTTGTTTTGAACCCCACGGCGGTGCCAACAACGACGGCGACGGCAGGCACTTAATATGCTGTCACGGTCAAGTGCTATCAATGAGTCGTTATTAATTCATTCGGAGCAAAGTGGAGAACAAGCAAAACAAATCATCCAACTAATTGGTGAGGCAGTCTTGCTTATCAATGTCTAGGGCGCAGATTTTGAACAGACCTTCACCGTGTTTTGTGGTGCGTTGGTATTGGGGCCATCTAATCAATTATCAGAGGGACGCAGAAAAGATCTCAAATTTTCAAAAAGTCTAAATATCGAGAAGCTTGAACCGTAAATGAGACAATTTCGCGAAAAATGAAAATAGAGAAAGTAAGCATTAAGTGCACCTTCTGCTGTTGGTGGAAGGAAAGGAGTTTGTCTATGACAGCGTGCGTGGAAACAAGCTATATAACGCCATGTATAGTTTTGGCATTCTTGACAAACATATCAGGCGGTGCAGAATGACGATGGAGAATTCTCGTTGCTCCGTCGAGGACGGTATAAAATTCGCCGCCATCTTCAACGTCGAAAAAAAAGGTTTTAAGGGAACGCGCTATTCTGTGTCTCTTTAACTTCGTCCTTAAGACTGTCGTACAGAACTCACGCGCACTCAAGGGGCCCGATCTTTCAAAAATCCATACAATTGCTAGCATACTCCGAGGACATTGACTTGAAGGGGCCAGCACAACTAGATGTCAATGAAGCGTTTGGTTTTACGAAGTGGAGGCTGCCATTGTAGCAAATGAGGTCAAAACTAAGTATATGCTGTCATTGAGAAAGGACGCAAAACATCTACAACTCGGTCAGAATGCTGCATTTTTCAGCTCTTAGTTCGAGGTAGTGACGAATTTCGTCTACCTGGGCTCCCAAGTAAAGAGTACGAACAACATCACTACCGAAATGAAACACAGAATAACCATCTTTCGAAGGACCAAGCTCAAATTATAAAGCACCTGGATCTACCCTGAACCGCTTTATAACGCAGAATCCTCGAAAATTTCAAGAGCCCATAAAGAAGTATTTTTAAAAGATAAGCTTTGCATTCGATCTTTGCGTTGATGATTTCTGGAAAAGACGATTCTACTACGAAGTGTACGGGCCCGATGTCTATGGGTTGAACGCCTAAGATGACTAGGCCATGTAGAGCGCATGGACAACACTGGTCCAGCGAGAAGAGTTTTTAACTCCGAACCAGCGTGACAACGCAATTGAGGACGCCCACGGACAAGTAGCGAGCATATGTGGAGAAAGGCCTCAACTAAATTGGAATGCCAAATTGGAGGCACTTGATTGAAGTCCGTGCTAGTCGGGGATGGGTGCTAGTTGAGTCCCAAATCTACCCTGGACTGATGCGCCGTGTAAAGAAGGAGAAGAAACAAATTTCTATTTCCAAGTGTATAGACATCCTATTGAAGGTCCGACTTAGAATCACTTCCGTTTGTCGAAACAATTGGGCTCGAAACTCTTGCCTCTTCTACTCCTTTTACTGACGCTACAGTACGAGGTGGACCTAAGCCTCAACCAACATGGCTCCCCAGCTACCACGATCTCTCACCAGCTGCCTTAAATGACTCTCGACTGAAGGATCGAAATTATGCTCTACAAAACCCCTCAGTCTTGTTATATGCCACTAAAAAATAGACGAAAGTAAAACTGTAGAGCCGATTCTGGGTGCCCTCGAAAAAACAATTTTAGGTCCTGCCAGGCGGGTGAAGGGAAGAGAAGCTGCAAACTCTACGAGCTGTACCAAGACAAATCTGTATGAAACTCAAAAAAAAAAATCCGTCGACAAGTTCGTCGGCCACATCGAGCAAATAAATAGCAATGCTCCAGGAAAGAGGTTCCTTGAGTCCGAGCCTTCGAGAGGGAGAATCTCCGGCATCGCGAACATAAGCTTGATCTTGATGACTGAAAGCAGCGTGTCAAGAGCCCTCAACGATGAAAGGCGGAGATATGCCAATCTCGGACGGTTATCAGTCCTTGGAATGATGAGTAAATAAGTTCCAAAAACACCGAGCCTAAGAAGGAAACAAGCGGGAGTCCTTACCCAGTCCTCCAAAATGTTTTTTGTTCATGTGTAAATTTTCGGTTTCTTCCAATTTTCGATATGGCTTTGTTGAATTGTGAAATTTTGGAATTTGTGGTACATTGCAAGTTAAGATATTTAGGATTTTGGATTCCGGAAAAAACTGCAAATGGCAAATATTAAGCCGATTTGAAACAACTTATGGGTTGGCAGTGTCCTTCTGTAAACACCGTCTACATAATAAGTCAAATCGTCGTCCGAGAATGTCATAAAATAATGAACTCCCCACTGCTCACAACTCAATCAAAATTAATTGAATGCTCAACAGATGGAATTGTCGTCGTTGCACTGATTGCAGGGTCGTGTGGCTAAAATGACTGCAGTCGCAGTTCAACTCTCAAGCAGTAGACTTCTAGTCCGAGAATGAGCTTCCTCCGGGCCAGGCTCACGAGGCATTTGACAATGGTAAACCTTTGCTTTCTCAAACTGTATTCTTAGCTGCTATAGGCAACGCCTTATGTTCACATATAGACACAACGCTTAGAAGCCCACCACAGACGCTCCTTAAATGTCTAATATTTTCGATCGACTTCATTCAACTTCACAATCGCCGTAATTGATGTTTAAACATAATTTTCTTATTTGGAAAACTACTTTGCCCCCTCTGCAACCGCCACCTCTACACACACCAGCATCTGCAGCCTCTAAGTATAGAGAAGAACGTCACGAACAGAAAACAAAGCGGTTCACACCAACATCGTCGAAATTCTGGTCACCAAAATAAATTCAAAAATACATCTCCCACCCTGGTCGTAAACAACTGATTGCGTTCACTTAACGAGCAAAATTGTCGCCACTGATATGATTGAAGAACTCCTCTGGACGGGCCAGGCGGCCTTAGTCTCAATTCGGTTCTCAAGCGGGCAACATCTCCACAAAAAGTACTCCGCGCGCAAATTTTAGAATGAGTTGCGCATTCTGCTCCTGGCTCCTGCCGCTGGGACTGGTGGCAATAATCGTGGGATTGGTCTACGTCTTCCTCACATGGAACTTCGACTACTGGCGCAAGCGAGGGGTGAGTGGCCCCAAGCCAACACCGTTCTACGGCAGCTTTCCGGGAATGATCACGCAAAAACGCAGCCCAGCCTACGACATGCAAGACATCTATAAGTACCAAGTGGACCGCACGTTGCTGTATTAAGGAAATGCTCTGAGTTTCATTTTTCTAGGCAGTATCGTAACGACGAGGATTTCGTTGGAGTCTACAGCATTCGGACGCCCCAGTTGTTGATCCTCAGTCCGGACTTGGCGCGCAAGGTTTACGTGACGGACTTTAAGAATTTCCACGACAATGAGGCCTGCACTTGGGTTAGTTTGCGAACGACTTCGTGGCCTCTGTGTCTCCGTATAAGTTGAGTGCTTTCAGGTTGACGAGAAGACTGACACCATTTTGTCCCAAAATCCGTTCATTCTGCGTGGGGAGCTATGGAAAGAGCGTCGTCAGGAGATTGCCCCAGGCATCACAATAGTTCGAGTAAATTTCAAATGCACTCTGTCCTCGATGGATGTGTGAAATTTGATACTTTTCGCAGGTCAAAGCCGCCTATCCTGTGACGCAGACTGTCTGCAAGAACCTGGTGAAGTACATCCGGGAAAACTGCATCAATGTGGCCGCGGATGGAGTCGACGCCAAGGATGTAATCATTTCAGCAAACTGCAGAGTGTCACCAGGAAAACTAATTTTTCTCATCCTCAGCTCAGTCTACGTTTCACTTCTGATGTTGTGACCGATTGTGTCCTCGGCATGAAGGCACAAAGCTTGACAAATAATCCCACACAGGTCCTGTCGCAGACGAAGAAGCTCTTCCAGCAAACGACCGTTTTCATATTTTACGCCTTCTTAGCCGGTCTTTGGCCGACAATCAGGAAGTTCTACAAGGCAAATTTCTTCCAAAAGGATTCCGTGGACTTTTTCTCAAACCTCATGAATACAGCCTTCGAAATGCGACGCAAACAAAAAGTGGATCGTGTTGATTTCTTGAACTACGCCCTTCAGCTGCAGGAAAAGAAGAACCTCTCCAACAAGGACCTCGCTGCGAATACTATGACATTTTTGTTGGATGGCTTCGAGACAACGGCGTCTGTCATCTGTCACTGCCTTTATCAGGTGAGTTCACTTCGAGCGCGATTTCTGCAAATTTTTAAAAATTCTCTCCTCAGCTCGCCAAAAAGCACAGCACACAGGAGAAGCTGCTTGAGGAGATCAGGGCAAATCTAAACGGAAACGGTGACCTGGATTTCGATACACTGCAAGAAATGCCGTACCTCGATCAATGCATTTACGGTGGATTCGGAGAATTACATTGACAGGACAGAAGTGACACTTTGTTTTGAATTTTCAGAGAGTATCCGCATCATTCCTCCTGGACTGTACGCAACAAAGCTCTGCACAGAGCGGTATACATGCAGCACGCGAAACGGAACGGTGGTGACACTTAATCCTGATGACATCGTTGTGTTACCCACTCTCGCCTATCACCATGACGAACGATATTTCCCGAATCCCATGGAGTTCCTGCCGGAGCGATTTAATCCAGAAAATGGTGGCATTAAGAAGTTCCGAGATCTGGGCATCTTCTATCCCTTCGGTGATGGGCCGAGGATGTGCTTGGGCATGAAATTCGCCCTCATACAGGCCAAGGCTAGCATTGCTGAGATTGTGCTGAACTTCCGAGTAAAGCTGAATCCCAAGACGAGGACTGACAATCTCATTAGTCCAACATATTTCATTGGTTCCTTGGAAGGCGGTGTTTGGTTGAATTTTGAAGAAAGGAAGTAAATTGGAATAAAAGGGGGCGTGCTTAAGGCAACGAAATAACATATTCTGGTCATTTTTCTATTCGAATCTAGTGATTGGTGCGAGTAACAATTGCATTCAAATGGTTTCGTTAATCTATTTAAATATGTTTTGCATGCCATGCTTCAAGTTAATATGAGAATGTATCCAACAAGTGCTATAGAATTTTTTTTTTATTGTAGAGAGAAAGGCTTCAAAGATTTAACCACATGATACTTATGTCTTAATAATTACGACTTTTGAGACGTGCCGTGAATTCGATTCCCCCGCCTTCTTCCTTTAACGCCAATATTTTAAAACATTTTTCAATGTGTATTCTGTGGCTGATTCCTCTCAATCAGTGCCGATCGTTTCTTGCCCGTTTTAAATGTGGAAAGTGGAAAGTCTTTGAGTGAATTCAAAGAAACAAAGGCTATATCAGTTTAGGCCACTTACTTGCATATGACATTCCACTATTAGACATTTAACAAGTATGTTCCGTTCGAAAAGACATCTCTAAATGCTGAATCGGTCAAACTATTTGAGTGCAAGTCCCCATGCAGGTAATTTGAAGTCTGAATATTTACGTAGATTACTTGCCGAATGAATTTTTGAAACCTTTCACTGACTTTACTCACATTCAATTCGCATGTTTAGAAAGAATATATCCGATGTACATCTGGTAACACTGTGGTTCATCCTAAAAGTATGCACCATTCATTATTGAAGAAGTTTTCAAACTGTAAAACAGTGCCGTCAAAAATACTACTGAATGCCACAGCCATTCGTACGTTTAAGCTGTTTTCGATGCTTAGGTGGTATGTTCGTAAGGCAAATATTCACACAGGTGCACAATTGAAGAAAGACCTTTGACAAGGAAACAGCATTCCAGAGTCGTGTAGCGCGTATAAAGAACGTCGCTCTAAGCCCATTTGTACCTCAGAATGAGGGCCACAGAGTGAATTGATTGGAATCCTGACCGAGGCGAGAATTTTGGGTGAATTCGTAAAGGGGGAAGGAGTGCAGTTGGCTGCTTCATCTGTGTGTAAGCATCTTTTGTTAATGAAGCGATAAAAAAGTAATTAAGATGAGGCAGTTTGTCGATGCCTGTAGACGTAAAGATGGCTTCGGAGCATCAGACAAGAAAGGAGCGCTGTGCTCAAGATAAGTGTAAGTATACTCCTAATGAACTATAGCCACATAAGGGAAGAGAGAAATACTTCAACTCCCACGCCGAGGGTCCCAAGTCCAATACTCGGACTGAATACTTTACCAGTAACAATTGTTAGTTAAAAACTGACGGAGCAGCTGTTGGTCACCTCTTTTCGTAAAAGAACGCCTGGACTCTTGTGGTCTAAAGTGTCACTCAATTGTTATCAATCCTAAACATTACACTAGATCATCGAAAAGTCAAAATGTGGTCCATTCTGCTATCAGTCAGCAACCTTCATTTGCCGTCTTGGCCTTGGTATACCAGCAGGCGCCGTCTTTGACATAGAATCTTCATCATCACCTCTTACCACGTCAGCGCTTAAATCATGATCAGTCTCAACTTATCCGAGGAATAGTGACAGAGGAAATACCCCGCCATGTCATCGTCCTTTTCACAGGCGTCGTAGAGGGTTTCTGCGCTTGATCGTAGGGCACGTAGGTGTTTTGCAGAGGTATATGATTGTAAGGTAAGTTGTCTGTCTGAAAAGATGGGGGTAGCCTTCGTACATTACAAACCAATTTCAATTTTTCAAATAAAAGCTTCAACTTGGGTTGGTTTGGTGGAAAGACGAAGTCATCGTAGATGGTCGGAACGTCAGGCTTTTGTACAATATATTCGTAAATAAACTGATATCCCAGGCATACATTGAAAAAAAAAGAAAAATAAAAAAACGAAAGCAGTAAGACAGAGTGGAACAGTTTGGAAGTTTCTCCAGATCTTTAGTAATAGCAATGCAAGTCGGCATATTCAAACTAATCGTCTTCTACAGGATCCTGCGTATGATATGCAGAATAAAAATCCGTTTTAAAATTGGGGAACACTGTGGGTCATAAGGGGCTAAGACATTCTTCAACAACTATTCATTCATTGTCAAACAATAAACACTCTCATGTCAAAAATTCGAAAGAGGGGTTGCTCTAAAAATTTGCAAAATATTCAGCCCCCGTGTCAAACACCATCCATTTTAACGCCACACACCTCCAAAATAAAATAGGCTACACAAAAGCAGATTTCAACAATTCCTAAATGAAACCACTTTGTCGAATTCAGTCTGCGCCTAGATGGTTTATCAAATCGCTAACCATTTCAAAAGTTGTCCCACCTTGGCACCTACACCTTCTTAAAAAAAAGTCTGATTTGAGAGGTGTCTCTTGTTAAGATCGAATTGTTTTGAAAATTGTGCTATCACTGTTGTTAGTCCATGGGTCAAGACTTTGACAGGGAGCAAACCTAGTCGACGTGGTCGCCGTGGCGTAGCGGCAAGTGCATCAACCGCCGCGCGGAAAGTCTGGGTTCAATTCCCGGACGGGACACCTAGCATTTTTTCACGGCACCACCTCTTTCGAGTTGCTGACAACACTCAAGGAGTATCAATTGTGTATGAAAAGCTTAAAAAATCCCGCCGTTCGGAGTCGGTAAAAAACTGTATGTCTCTTCTACTCGTGAAGAACAGTAGCACGCACATCACGAGTAGTTGTTGTAGAAGCTAGGCCCTGGTCCGTTATGGGCTGTAGTGTCACTCAATTATTATTATTAAACCTAGTCGACACTACGAACAAAAGAAAAACCAAAGCCCTCTCTAGAAAGATTCAGTTAGTTTTGTATAACGCCTTAATCATCCCTTTTCTGCCTTATGGTGCAACAACTTGGACGTTATTAAAAGCAGATGGGAATAGATTTAGTCTTATTTCGACGGTTAATTTGGTCCTGTTCGCGTTTATGGCATCTCGAGGAGATGATTCACTGACCGCCTATATAGGCTTTATGGTGCGACTAGTCAGGCAGCTACTAATACAACGGTTAAGAGTGCCAGGTCATATAGAGCGGATAGAAAAGAATGTTCCGCCACGGAAAGTCTTCAAATTTGACACACTGGGACAACGCAATAGAGGACGACTTTGTCTTTAATGGCGCACACAAGTGGAGGAGGACCTCGACCAACTTTGAGTGCAAAATTGGAGGCAGATAGCAAGTGATCGCTCTAGCTGGAGAGGCCTGTTGGTTAAGACCCACAACCGCACCGGACTGTAATGCCACTCAAAGAAGGAAAAACAAATTACATTTCTCCTGTCGATCTATCAAGCGCCTCGGTGTGCATAGCATTCAATGCTTGAAGTGTCATCGATACGCTTATGTGGTATACTGTGCAATCTTATTAAAACCGAACCTGGGATATTTCTTTACTTTTCAATATTTTGTGGAAAAAATCAATACTTGAGACGACTTTGTAGGGTCTACCCCTTCTTCCGCCAACACTGACGTGCCCACTTAGACCTTCCTCAAAGCAAGCAAGCTGTATTAACAGACCACACATCACTATTCCTACCACTCTCTTCAAGTTTCTCTGCGCTTTATCTTCTCAAGAAAGCTAAAGTCTAACATATTCACCACAGACATAGTTTTAAGACACAGCGTTAAAAATTCGGCACATCATTCACATTGGCTTTTATAACTAAGTTCCACTGTGTCAAGTTGAATAAGCCTAAGAGTCTTGGTGCTCGGAAGATTTACCAAACTGTTTCACCACAAGCCCACAATCACAATACTTTTCCAGTCAACATATTTGGCTTAAACGTCAAGTATTGGAAGTCGAAACTGACATTCCAAATTTTGGAGCAAGAAGAAATAGTTATTTGCGGACACGGGCTATCCTGCTCCATCGCAGACAGAGACCACACTAACGGCCAACACGTTCCTTTCACCTTCAGTCAATCTTCACTCCTTTCACTGTCAAACGCTTCCAAAATTTTTTCTTGTCAAATTTTTATTAAATTTTTGTAAAACTTCCCCAAAAAAATGGAGACCTACAAGTGTGCTTACAGAGGTAAATGCCAAAAATTCCAGACTTTCCCCCCATAGCATTGCTTCCTCTCTTCCCACAGATCCGCATTCTCCACTCACGCCACTGGCACCGATCTGCGATAACTCCTTGCGACGAACGCTGCGCGATCACTCGCCAAGTCTGATTCCCATTCCAAAGATCATCCTCGACGACTGTCCGCCGCCAAAGCGAAGGCGATCAGCAGCATCAGTGCTCAAGGCGAGCTTCAGCACTGCGGCGACACCCGCAAACAGCCCGTGCAATGTGAACATATTCGTCTCGTCCGAGCGAACGCCACCGGGCGAGGTGGAGATCGGTAAATCCAGCTATTTGCGGCATTTGCGCAGAATGCTCACACCCACTGGGAGACCGAGACGCAAGTCGATGGACTTTGCACCCACATGCGGCAGTGTGTCACCGCCGGTGAAGAAGAAAACGTCAAAATTCACGTGCTTCCCCAAGTCGCCACGATTGTCCCAGCTGCCAATGAGCCCGAGGATTCTGAGGATCTTGCAGGACATTGGTCAGGAGAAGTACAGCGAACTATTTCGCAAGGAGGAGATCGACTTGGAGGTCTTCAAGTTGCTGACGAGAGCGGACCTCCTGAAGCTGGGCATTCAGGAGGAGCACGATCTCCCCGACATTTTAAATGCCATTCAATTGGTTAAGAACTGGTGATCCTGGTGATCCTTGTGACGTCTCTATGTGTTATTAAATTTGTTTTTATCAATTCTGTTTGTTCAATTTGTGTACGTATCATTGGCAATATACATGTGTGTTTTATCAACTGGAGTGAGAGTGTTTTTCATTTTTGTGTCTCCTTTAGTGGTCATTTGAGTGAGTTTTGGAACAACAATTTGACGGAAGAATAAAGGGCGCAGGTCTGTCGAAATCATTTTCAGAGTTTACTGGCCTGATAGAATTCTTTTGCAATGACAGTTGGAAGTTTGACAATTAGGAGAAGACCCACAAGAGCTGACCTTACACTCGTTTTTGAATAAATCAGTCCTGCACAGAGTACGAAGAAAGATGAGGTTTTCAGGAAGAAGTTCGAGGTGCATCCTTCAAGGGCCGTTGAAGAAGTTTTGAGGACACGATTTTATTTTGCAAATCGGAATCAATACGGAAGCCCGATTGGGGTATGCTAGGTTGCGTAGACAACACTGATTACAGGGTGGACAAAATACAAACTTTGCCTTGGAAAGACTATTTTTAAAAAATGAAAAAAAAATTATTGAATATGATGAAGCTTCTGCAATGACAGTGAAGGAATGACGTTTTTCAAAAATTAAGTTGGAAACACCCCCCAGTCGTTTCCAAGAGTTCCTACACCGCTTCTGCGGTTAATAAATCAACCAGTCTGAATCAGTTTGTGGCCGATCGTAGTCAAGTACATATGTATGTAAGTGAAGAGCTAAAATTTATTCAGGCGATGGAGCAAATACGTAAAAGGACAAAGTGGTGAGTTGCTTCGCAGAATCTGAGTTTTATAACTCCTGTAGTCTGCGACGAGTGTTTGGTGTAAGCTGAGTGCCGTGTTTTCCATCACTAATCAGTCACACTTGGTTCTAGGGTGTGTGTTCAAAGATGCGCCTGATTATTCCTCCCGATCGACAGTGTAGTTCAGCAAAAAACTTGAGCAGTTGTTGGTGTTGGCCCACTATCGGAATTTCCCTTCGCCTGTTAGAACTTGTGTCTGTGGTACATATTGTCGCGATCTCGCTGCAACTCAACCTCTTCTAGTTTTGAATTGTTGGCTCCAGGAGATTTTATGTATTTTTTTGCAGATCCAGTTCAATTGCCCAGTGTACGTTTTCTGCGTCAACAACAATAGGCTGTTTTTAAGCATCGCTTTTTATGATTGTCCATCAATGGTATCTCGCGCCTAAACTAGTAATGTTGCCTTCCAAGTGCCCATAGTAGATGACTTATTCTTGAAGAACTTACATTAGCACATGTATGTATTTGGACTTACGTGATCACGTTAAGGTCGTTAAGGCTTCATACCACGGGATCCATACACTCATAGTCAAGAATACGCTGACTAACACCGTGGGAGCTATCCGAAGTCCCTATTTGGGATCTTGTCTTTACAATCATTCCTCTGTCGTAAGGAGCGTGGCTTATCTAACACCTCTGCTGATCTGTGGGTCACAGTACCCGGTTGAATGCAACTCCACATCGAATCAGAAGTAAATTCCCAAAACCTATGACCTTATCCGACGTAGGAGACTGAGGTAGATTAGATCATATAGCACGATCAATTACTTCTAAGTCTTCCTGCGATTTGGATTTAAGCCACAACCACCACGATATTCCCACAAAGGTGCCAACCTCGCGGTCAGGCTAAAACTAAGTTTCGGAGACAACTGAACTCCCGTGGTATCAAAAATTCGGTGTTGCTATCTTTATCTTCCTTACATCCGATAGCCCTCAACCCTACACCCTACCTAACTATGTGCTGCCTTAAGCGCAGGCGCCATTCTCACTTGTCGTCTGCTGAACGCTTCCCTACAAAAACTCCTGAGGGGGTCTGTACTCTGTCTAGTGTGGAGAATCAGGCTGACATCGAAATCCCCCTTGTGAAAGATATGCTCATAGCTCCAAGGTCCCGAATGTCATCATACAAAAGACTAAACATACCTACAGACCAAATAGTCCAAAGGTGGGATTTTGCTTGATCAAGGTGGTCAACAACAATAACATTGTTTCACGCACTGTATGGCTCATAGCGCCATTTTGTTCAAACCAGAGTTTTTTTTTTTTGTATTTTGTTGGAGGTTGAGAAATACTGCACTGGAGCCCTCGAAAACTGGTCCACTGTACTATCATGCAGTCACCTTCATTTAATTCTTGGTCTTTCGAAGGAAAATCGGCAAGCGCTTCTGTGATAGAGAGCCTAGGTACTCAACTCCCACTATATCAGTGCCAAACAGCCGCCATCTGATCCGAGCAAGAGCGACACATTGACAGAGGAAATTCTCTTCACTTTCTCTACAGGTGTCGCATAGGATGTTATCACTAAGCCCAAGCGCGCTAAAGTGCTTATCGAAGGTGAAGTGTTCGTTTGTACGCCAACAAGTTAACAGATAACAGAAAAGCCGCGGAGCCGAGGGGGCATGCAGATAGTCAGCCTGCATCCTGGAAAGTCATCGGCATTGCTTTTATCCTCAACAACACTTATTCTTCTGCGCCGTGTTCTTTAGCCGCGTTGCACATGCCATCAAAAGACGCATTGCCGAAAGCATCTTCTCTGTCATCTTAGCGCCTATTCTCTCCTTTCAAGTGCACTTTCAATTCTGCCAACAAGATTTTAAGGCGCAGTGTTGCAAGTTTTTTCGCGCTGGTATGCATGTTGCATCTGAGACAGTGGGTTGTATTCGCAGATGTAGTTTGATCAGCCTCTGCATGCATGAAGGAAGTTAGACCTATAGGCCTGAAGTTTTTGGCGAACTGGTAGTCCCTGTCTATCAATTTTTGGTCGGAACGATCCGTCTGGAGCTTGGAATGTACGCCAGCGAAAGGCTGGCAGTGAAAATTCTTTTCAGACCCGGTAGTAGTGGGAAACCAGAGTTCATCTAGACCATGTAGTCGAATTTCAGGAAGCAAATGGACCGTAAACATGGTCGCCGTGGTGTAGTGGGTAAGTGCGTCGACTCACTCTCCAAAGGTCCCAGGTTCGATATCCGGACTGAACACCTCGGCACTATCTCTTTCGAGTTGGTGACAACACTCAAATAGTACTAATTGTCTAGGAAAAGCGTCTTAAATCTCACCATTCGGAGTTGGAAAAAAACTGTAGGTCCCCTCTACTCGTGGGAGAACAGTAGCACGCACGACACGAGTGCTTCCTGAAGAAGCTAGACCCTGGTCCATTGTGGTCTGTAGTGCCACTCAATAAATCACATAGGCCGTAATATGTCTATAACGTTTACTGTGGACGGTATGACTATGGTTTTGAAGAAACATGCACCAGTGATTTCACCAGTCCATAACCACATCATTCCGTTGGTTTCAATGGATAGGATGGTAGCTCTTGGTACTTATCAAGTTGTTCATCATCCTACTGAGCCAGAAATGGCCTTCATTACTTAACAAAATTTCATGATAAGGCAAGGGACTTTCAATGAGTTTTCTCAGAGTCCATTCACTGAAAATGTGACCCAAATTCAAGTCGCCTTTCTTCAGTTCCTCGCGTGAACTACTGCTGGGAGCGATGACGAACCGACACATTACGAACTTAGCGTTCTCTCTCAACTACAGCTTCTGTAGTCGCTCACTACGTGCTGGATATTGTCTAATCGGTAGATAGACGGCATA
This sequence comes from Eristalinus sepulchralis, assembly GCA_944738645.1. Taxonomy (NCBI): domain Eukaryota; kingdom Metazoa; phylum Arthropoda; class Insecta; order Diptera; family Syrphidae; genus Eristalinus; species Eristalinus sepulchralis. Next base: position 48,422,613 of record OX122884.1, read on the forward strand.
TAAAGGGCGCCCTCTACATGCCCTCTATTCATGAATAATTTTAAGTTATGGCGCCCCCTATGTGTCCCGGGACTTATTGAGTGATCTGTTATGATCCACTATTGCGAACTCGGAACCGAATTTAAGAACAGTCGTTTCAGTAGGTCGTACCATAAAATCCTCAAATTGCCCCAAAAACATATTTCACATATTTTCTTCGAATTGCATTTGAGCAATTTGGACACTCTGTCGTGGTGTGACCATTTACACAATGACTTGCCAAAAGATACTGAACTAAATTGATAAAGCGGTTTGATAGGAGTCACGCGCAATTTGTCAAAAGCGCCTATTGAAAATCAAACCTCTCGATGAATCACCCGATATTTGGATTCGTTGTACCAACCTAAAGAAACGAAAATTTTCACGTTCATTTGTTTCATTCCTAAATGAACCAAAATTGTGGAACGCTCGCGTAGCTTTTCTTCCTCAATTATATCTGCGCACATGACAATCCAAATTATTTTACAAACGATCATTATTCTCTCAGACAGATGGGAAAAAAATCGCTTTGGCTTCTGTGGGAGCATAAAACATGACGCGTACACTTGGGAGGGGGAGCAATTAAATATTCCATTTGATGAATTTGTATATCTTCCAACCCACACGATCAGCCACCAAGAATAGATTTCAAACACACAGCCGCCCTCGTATCTGTGTGCGATGAGAAGAACTTTTTAGCGCCGTCACTGCTCGCCACCCATTCAACGGATGGGTGCGCGTATTTCTTTCCTCATGCCAACGAAAACACATCATTATCTGCTTGTACCCGCCGTCCAGATAGGCGTATCGCGCCGGTTCTCATTAGAATACTAAACAATTGACAAGCGAATGTCATTAGTCTATTCTTGGGCTTAACAGAAGCACATATCTTCGCGATTGATCCAGTTGCTCAACAGTCAGTTTGGCGTTGCGTCGAGTACGCGGTGTTCGCAATCAATTTTTATCGGACTTTCTGCCGCCCTTATCTGCTGCCCCTGAGTGCTGGGCCAATACACAAAAACATAAATCGTAGGTGTCGGAGAGTTCAGTTCTAGAGCGTCTCACTTTGGAAACGGATCAAGTGCGATGATTTGCGGAGTTCTACTGACACTGGGGCTGGTGGCCATCTCCATCTACGTACTGCTGACATGGAGCTTCGATCACTGGGTGAAGCGCGGCGTTAAGGGACCAAAGCCACGTCCGTTTGTGGGAAATTTCCCATCGCTAATCACCCAGAAGCGTAATCTTATCGAGGAAATGCAGGACATTTACAAGTAAGTCGGCGGAAGGACGCGACAATTTCAGCCACTCAATGCCTTCACTTCGCAGCCAATATAAGCACGACGAGGACTACGTTGGAGTGATAAGTATGCGATCTCCCCAACTGGTGGTTCTCGATCCCAAGCTGGCACGGTCTGTGTATGTGAATGACTTCAAGCACTTCCACGACAACGAAGCCAGTCTCTGGGTAAGTGTGCACACGACTGTCTGAAGTCCTTTTTCATGAAATCTCTTTCCAGCTGAACACGGAGAAGGACAAGCTGATGGGAAACAATCCATTCATGCTGTGCGGTCAGTCGTGGAAGGAAAGGCGGCAAGAGATCACCCCGGCATTCACACCGAATAGGGTAAGTTTGCTATCACTGGGGTGCCTCATCACATCAAGCTCTCTCCCAACAGATTAAATCAGTCTTCCCGATCACAAATGAGGTATGCGGCAGGCTTGTGGAGTTCATCAGAGAAAAGTGCTGCAAAGCAGGTCCCGATGGAATCGACACAAAAGACGTGAGCTCCTTGCACATAAATCTCTTCCTCGTTTTGAAAATTTTCTCCCCCTCAGCTGAGTCTCCGGTACACCTCTGAGGTGGTGAGCGATTGTGTCCTTGGCATAAAGGCGGAGAGTCTGTCGGAAAATCCCACACCGATCCTAGAAAATGTCAAGAACCTCTTCGAATTGCAGCCAGCGTTGCAGGCCTTCATGATTGTGGCCAGCCTCTTCCCGGACATCAGGCACATCTACCGCACCAAGTTCTTTTCGCAGAAAATTGAAGATTTCTTCTTGGGCCTGATGGGGTTCGCCTTTAAGATGCGACGAAACAATCCCATCGACCGAACGGACTTTGTGAACTACATCCTCCAGCTGCAGGAGAAGAAGAACCTTTCCGACGAGCAGGCAGGTGCGCATACGATGACTTTCCTCCTGGATGGCTTCCTGACGTCAGCATCTGTCATTGCGCACTGCTTGTTGCAGGTAGGCAAGCCCAACAGATCCCATTGACCAGTGATAATGATCCTCTTCCACTGTCTTAGCTTGCAAGGGACGCAAATTGTCAGGAGAAACTTCGACAGGAGATAGAAGACAACCTGAACGACGAGAACCAAATCGACTTTGAAGTGCTCCATAACCTGCCTTATCTCGATCAGTGCTTAAACGGTGAGTCTTCCCCCAAATCACAGCGCCACCGATTAGAATTTCCGTTCCTTTGCAGAGAGCATTCGTCTGATCTCACCGCTTCTGGTGTCAGCCAAGTTGTGCACGGAACCTTGTGAGTGGGTGAACAAGAACGGTAGCAAGCTGCAGCTTCGAGTCAATGACATCATCACAATTCCCGTCTACGCCCTGCACCACGATGAGCGGTTCTACCCGAATCCAGAGAAATTTCTGCCGGAACGCTTCGACCCGGAGAACGGAGGCGTCAAGAAGTTCCGCGAGATGGGCGCCTTCTTTCCATTCGGTGATGGACCACGGATTTGCTTGGGCATGAAGTTCGCCCTGACACAAACGAAGGCCGCCATCGCGCAGATTGTCCGCAACTTCAATTTCAAAGTGAATCCGAAAACCAGAACGGACAATAAACTGAACCCGAAGTCGTTCATTGGGGAGCTGGATGGCGGAGTCTGGCTTGACTTTGAAGAGAGGAAATCAATTTAAAATTTAACTGCCTACTTTTTAGGGAGTTTTTAACTAATTTAAGTGACAATAAATTTTAATCGCCTTCTGCCGAAGAATTTTGTTTTTTGCAATGGAGTTGGATGTTTAACTAGATAGATTGGAGAATTTGGATTCTTCATTTTTTCAGTCATTACAACTTAAGAGGGCTGTTTGCAATTCTTAACAGCGGACATCTCTTGAATTGGCTCATCCGATACACTAACTTCTTCAGACTGAGGTGGACCTTGGTCTCAATCAAGTATCGTGATCTATATGTTTTCCAAAAAAACTACTAGAAACGCCTTTAACCGATTTGAATGAATTTTCAGCTTCACTGCAGCCCTAAGATCTGAAAACATGTTCATTGCACTACCAGGCAGTAGCCTACATTCAATGTAAATTCAGGGCCCTCCAGCGCCAACAAGCGCTTCTGTGATAGAGAGCCTAGGTTTTCAGCTTTCTCACTCCCTCCCCTTTCAGCTCGTCAGCGCCTAACAGCCGTCACCTGATCCGAGCAAAGGCGGGACATTGAGACGGGGAAGTGCTCTGCAGTGTCTTCACCTTCTCCACAAGCGTCGTATAGGGTACCATCACTAAGCCCAAGCACACTTAAGTGCTTAGCGAAGGTGAAGTGTCCCATCTGTGCGCCAACAAGTCCACTGCAGTCTTTCCTGTCTAGAGATAACAGAAAAGTCGCGGATTTCTTGCTGACGTGTGGGAGCATGCACTTGATCAGCCTGCATCCTGGAGAGTCATGCCATGTCTGGTTGTTCTGTCGGGAGACGTAACCATTGACGGAAGCCCTGACCAAGGAAACGGATAGGCTAAGGTTGGTTCGGGCCCTACGAATGCCTCTTTTGATCCTTGTCTAGCTAGTTCGTCGGCAATCTCGTTTCCCATGATCCCGTTGTATCTCGGGATCCAGACAAGTCTTAGCGAATTTAGTCTGCCGATCAAATTCAGGGATGACTTTCCTGTCCTATCTTGAAAGTGGTAAGAGGGTTGAGTAAGGCCGTGAGCGCAGCTCGACTGTCGCTACAGACACCTCTTCCACCTATTTTTCACAATATAGTTCGTGACCATTAGAATCGCAAACGTTTCCGCCTGGAAGACCGGAGTGAGATTACCTACAGCGGTGTGAAGTCTTATATTGGGCCTAGTTACAGATCCCTCGATCGTCTTGAAGCCAAGTGTATACCCTTCCCGGCGCTGTTTCTGACCAGAACCAGTCCTGGATACAAGAAAAGTCGACTTTGTATGAACGACGCAACCGGATTGTTGATGTCCCCCAAATCAGAAGCATTTTCAAGTGAATATCATACAACCAGAAACCAACAGTCACGTACTTGGGGGAAAGCATATTTTACCAAACGACTCATGTATAGGAAACAAGAGGTCATATCATTGCCTTGTAGATCCATAGAGATCATTCTGGTGGTAGAGCCCAGGCTTTAATCGGAAAAAAAATCCCTGACACTGTTAGAAGACTAACACTGCCAGAAGACTGACACTGCCAAAAGACTAACAGGGCCTTAAATGGTGTCATCTCAATGTGTTTTTTTTCCAAAGAAGTCTTTTATCTAGTTGTTTGGCTTCATCGGAAAAGAGAATGATGACACCTTTAAGTACGCATTGAGGACGACCAGTCAGATATTCCACCTCGACAAAAGAACAACCTCGGCTTTGAGAGGATTGTCTGGAAGCCCATTTCTAGTCAACCAGCCATCGATCCCGTATGGAGCCACCTTCCCACTTCCACATACAGTTGCGAGACAAAGTCCGGTAACGAGCGCAGCCACATCATCCGAATGAGTACAACTTGATCCAATGAAACTTTATTTTCCGCCTGGGATCGATGAGTTTCACATGGAGAATAAATTTAAAATATTTGCCTCTTCATAATTTCACAAACTTGCACACAATTTCTGTTTTCAGCTCAACATTCCACGTCAGCGTCACCACAATCTAGTCTTAAATGAGAGGAAAGTTCACCTCGAATATTAAATTTCATCAATTTAAGCCTTATTTCGGGAACAACCAATTGGCCTCTGGTTCTTATCAAACAATAAATTATCAATCATCATAAATTAATGTGGCAATAAAAAGATTCCTTATCGGCGACTGATATTTTGTGCTCACCTTATCAGTTGACCATTTCACTTTTATCTTTCGTACGACCTGCCGAATTTCACCATATCTTTAGATCAAAGAAAACATTTCTTCTGCAATTTCGATATGAATTATTCAAGAAGTTTGAAGTTTTTGGAACTCAATTTTTTGGTACAAAAAATTACTCATGCCACTTTGACAGTTCGATGGCAGGAGTTATTTTCATCAAGGTGAAAGTAAATCTCAAAAAAATCAAATTGTTTGTAACAAGATGTATGTTCGTGAATTAAGTCAAGCACGCATGGCCACAGCCACCAAATGCTCATCTGTGCGCCAAATCAAAATTCATCATCATCTGTCCACAAGCTTACCAGACTCACAAACTTGTACAGCGCAGCGGAGTGATGGCAGGCAAGACGTCTTTTCAAAAAGCTCACTGTTTGGGCTACACAGCAGAACTCGTTTTAGAAATACATAAGTTTTCAACACTTCCAACCGTTGTAGGGTCCAAGGGTAAGGTGACTCATTTTGTTCCGCGAAGGTATGATACAGCATATTTCACTACACTTCGAGCGAGAGTTGTGGGTTGGCATCACAAAAGGGGCTTTTTCTTGTAGGATACCTTGCTCTTTGACTAGGGCTGATCAGCACTGACATCTGAAGGAACTGCAATGAGATGGGTAGCATTAAATCAACACCCAATATCTGTTGGTCTGTTCAGAAAACTAAGTGAATTTTAATTTTTCTTAAACAATATTCATGCATCTATCAATTTCTATTTCTGTACCTTCAAAGTAGTCTCCCACAGATATAGTGTACTTGTGCCAGCATTTTTTCCAATCCTCGAAGCAGTTCATGCACTTCTTGGTTGTCCTTAAGCTCTCTCAGCGATTTAGTATGTATCTCCGTAATCGTCACAAAACATCGTCCTTTCATGCGTCTCTTCAATCTTGGGAACAGAAAAAAATTCGCAGGGAGCCAAAATCTTGTGACTATAGTGGCTGAGGATCGCGGTTAACGTCATTCAGCAATTCCGCGATGCTCATGCGACGTTTTTGTTGGTCATAATTTAGGAATTTTGAAACGAAGTTCGCTGCCACACATTTCATGCCCAAAATATGCCAAGATCCTCAGCAACATCGCTCATAGTGATTTGACTGTTGTCCAGAGCAATTTTCTTCGCTTTCTCAACATTTTCATCGGTTGTTGATGTGCTGGGACGTCCAGGGTGACCATCGTCATTCACATCTTCTCGACCTTCTTTGAAAGGCGTGTACCACTTGTAAACATTTTTGTGATTCAGAGTACACTCACCGTATGCCACTGTCAGCACATCAAGTTCTTTGGGCACTTAATTTCGTTTATCACACAAAATTGAATGCAAATTCTTTGATCCATTTTTTTCGACAGCAGGAGATTGGCGATCACAGAAGCCACGTCTCAGTTTTATGCCTCTCACAAAAAAAAAAAAAATATTCCACACATACATATGTCCGAGACGAGTGTATCAACATAACAAAATAACCAATCGAAAATCGAGTGTCCGCAGCGCGGGAAATTTGAAAATTCACCTTATCTTTTGAACAGACCTCGTACCCTGCGAACATTCGGCTTTTCCCAGGACCAAATATTTAGCTCCTATTAAGCATATCCTTACTTAACTAAAAACGTTTTCGTTTGTTTCTCAAATTCCCTAACATTTCCAGAATATTCTATTTCGACAATAGCCTAATTGAGCTGAATTCTTAGGCTTACCCAGTGAGCCAACACGGTCTAGATGAGGCTCAACCACCATCACCCTACCTAACCTAACCTCTCTACAATCGTCCAAGTCTTTTTCCCTACAGATTCATTTCTGCCATTGAGCTGTCAAAGTATTGTAGGGCAGTTCCCAAATGTTCACCTGCTGAATGAGTTCGACGTCTGGACACAATCATCATCAGGAACCCCAAGGCAATACACTGATGGGATATTCTTGATGCGATAATTGAGAAGTCCCTCATCCGCTGCGTACAGGGCGTATACGATACTGTCCTCCACAGTGCATCAAAGTGGCGTAGTGTCGGCTACCTTATCTTTTTCAACAGCTCCGTATAGGAGAACGGGTAGGATTAGTGTCTCTTAGTACTTCGAGTTAGGACATTTGATTCTAGCTGCAAGCAAAAATAACCCCAATACCCAAAATTTCCACTTAGGTGTCCTTTCTTGACAAACACTTTTACTCCCACAAAGTAGTAGCCGCCAATTGTCACATTCCGAGCGAGGTGTTGTTCAATGGATCGATTCTTTGTCGACGGTACATGTTTCGTCTTATCCTCGTTCACTCTAAGACCAGAAAGTTACTGAGAGGTTCATTAAAAACTCACCCAAATCACACACTTTAAGGATGACATCATTCCCTTCAATCGTTGCTTTCATCAGGCATAGCGGTGCCTTACAAGTCGCAGTCCATAAACCATACGTAAGTTAGGTTTGGTTTGGAGCGGCTGTTTGGGAATCAGCACATTTTGACAGCCTCTTGGGTTCATTGTAGCGCCGCACGGATAGCCTCCCTTTTTACCTTTAAGATCATTGTGAGCTATCTATCTAGCTAATGATGTTACTATCATCTTTGAGTTCATCTAGGTTACTAGGTTATTTTTCGTTCTACTTTGCCAGTGCAGAGGAGGTGAGACATGCCTTCAACATCTTTTTCTGGTGCAGTTTCTACAGAATTCATTGTGAGAGGAGCAGGTGCTCCAATAGCGCAGTGGCCTGTTAAAACACCTTTTATGATCTGCACATGCGCCCCGCCTAAGCTAAAGAGGAAAAGTTGAGAGTTTACAATTGAGTTTTGTCCAAAACGCTTTAATTGTAGGACCAGTGGGTCTCTCTGGTTCTTAATAAATGTTTGACTGTTGCGAAAAGAATGGAAGACGTGTCACCTCGGGTCGAGATTAGAGGATTTGTGTACCGCGCCTGGCAAGCTCATCAGACTCCTGATTCCACTTCACGTTGCGGATGAATGTTTAACTGAAGGTCTATACTGAATTACTTGGCCCTGTCATTCAGAGATAAACGTTACTTGATATATTTGATCGAATGGAAACTGTGGCCTCCAGGGGATTTCATTGCAGCCCAGAACAGATCCCTTTTCGAAAAAACATTATTCCTCAGCCATAACGGAGAGTCTTTGGTTGCCTTAACTTCTGTCTGAAAGACACCCTAGTGTGAAGATGAGATTGCTGGAGAGGTTTAGGTTTAGGTCTCTGGATCAAACGCCAGTCTTCATCCGTAATTATACAGCGGGAGTCCTCCAGCGACGTGGGTACAGTTTCCCAGTTCGACTTGTAGCATCCTGGCTGAGAATGTTTTCTTAAAGATGAGTTCCTACAGGGTGAGATCGGTAATTCGAGGAAAAAAGTTGAACTGTCCCCGGGATTGGCAAACAAATTAAAAATCAAAAAAGTCAATTAAGCTACTGCTGCTGTCCTGTTATGCACTGTTCTCTCACATGTAGAGGGGACCTGCAGTTTATTGGCGATTCCGAACGGCGACGTTTCAGTGACAATTAGTACTTCTTCGTCTTTCTCAGCAACTCGAAATAGGCGTGCCACGAAAAAATATCCACCCTGAGACCTTCGTCCCGGCCAATGATTCGACGCACTTTCCCACTGCGCCATCATCTGAATAATCTTTTCCTCTTCTTAGAAGATGATTGTCTGCTGAAGTGAGTTTTCCAGTCCGCCCAGTGATCGAGGGTGTCCCAGGGAAGCTTCCATCAGTGATCCAGGAAAGCTGCCTCCACTCGAGAAGATCTTAAAAACGAATGTACGAAATTTAGATCCCCATCGTGTCTGCGACAAAAATACAAATCTTCACAGCATCGGACACAAATGTCTGTTCGGGCAACTGACAGAAATATAGTTGTCGGTCGAAGTTGTCTGTGCAATCGAGCTGCCACCCTGTTACATACCCATCACACCAGCACTCGTAACATCGATCCACTTTCTTCATTTGCCTCGTTTCCTCGCTAGCATTGATCATCATCACATTCACTTTGTCAATGTGACATCTGACCGCTTCTCAGAAAGATTACGTGCCCCCCGCAGATGTGCCTGGGAATTCTGCTAACAGATGCAAAATATTCCCCGCCTAACCTCAGCAATCAATCAAACACCCATATTGCCCACATTGCTGCCACTCTTAGCGTTCCCTTCACTTCCATTAGCATGATTCATTTCGCAAACCGATTAAATCAACCAGACTTGCGTCACACTGTTCGTCGCCACCTCAGCCACTGGACCATCTGCAACACCACCAGAGCACGTCATCAATCGTGGGATAACTCGCATACGCGCATGCAGATGACACTCTTGTCTCACACCCAATGAATATCCATGACCGCCCTTGAGACTTTCAACGCTCGTTCAAGGCCACACACGGTCGTCCAGCACAATGCCTTGCGACACCAAACCAGTGCCCAATCAGGCCCTCCCTCTCAGCAATCAAAACTCATCCAGATCAGCGCGCGTTATCGATGACCCAACCATCCGCTGAGAACCGATAACCGGCCACCGTCCGGCACAATCGTTTCGACAGCGCGCCTCTGCATTCATTATCGATCGTCGTCGATGGTTACAGATTCTCTGCGGCGAACTAATTAATTATCGATTCGGTTACTTAACGCTGATTAATGTGCGGCCGGACATCTGGGTCAACAGCCTCCAGGAGGGGGGGATTTCGCAACCCGTCCGGCGATCGCAAATCAAAACTAGATGAGTTCATTTGTTTGCGATTGTGTCGCAGCGTTTATTTCTCATGCAAAGTGGCACGCATTTGCCAAGCGACGGCTTCTCTAAAAATTACAACAACAATAAAGTGAAGATTGGTTTGACTTAAAGACTACAAGAATGGGGGTGTCCCAATGACGGATGCACAACTCTGGGGATGGGGGGATGGATCTTAACTAGGGTAAGTCTTAGGTATGTGGGGTGGAGAGGGGCGGGGCCCGCCCGACGTCTAGTGGTTCCTCAGCTCGTTCTGGGAGTTCCGCAGCACGCGGACGAGAGTCTCCTTCTCCTTGGGCGGCGGCAGGTACGCGTTGGTGGTTGGCAGGGTAACCTCCTTGTCGTGGGCGAAGATCTTCACGGTCTGGTGGAAGCCGTGGGGGTGGGGTCCCTGGCTGATGATGCGGATCACCTTGTGGTCACCCATGGGGTCCTCTGCGGCGCGACCGAGGATCTTGATGGTCTTGACGCCCTTGTGGTCGGCCGTCTCGAGGACTCGGAAGGTTTTGGCGGTGTTGGCGTGGTTGTTGATGATCTGGACAGTGCGGATCCGTCCGCGGAGCTGGTCCATCAGCTCAGGCAGGTCAATCTCGTTGTCCGGGCTGTCGAGCAGTGCGTCAAGCGGGAAGATGGTGTTGTCCTTGGGCATGATCATTGCCAAATTTCTCTTGGCCTCTTCGTTGAGCTGCAGGCCGATGGGCACATCGTTCTCCTGGGCATCCTCGGTGGGCGGTGCGCTCTCGACTGGGGGAAGATAAGTGGCCGGAGTGAACGAGGAGAAGGGGGCGTTGTTGGAGGTTCTGTAGGCCATGCCGGGGGCGTACGCCTTGATCGCGGACGGGTTGCTGTACATTGGCGGCGAGGTACCGACTGGTGGTGGTGGGTTGCCCTTCTCGTTTTGGGGTGGCTGATGGTAATGCGAGGAACCGTACCTGTCGCTCGGGTGGACGCCCTTCATGTAGGTCTTCAGGCTGGTCATCTGATTTTGAATCTGATTCTCGGGCGGGAGGTAGCCGCGGACGATGCTTTCCTGATGGTAGGTGTGGCGCTGCTTCTGAGGGCCGTTGTTGCGATTGTGGTTGTGGTGGTGATCTTGCTCTTGCCCGTGACGGTGATCGTGGTGATCTTGAATGTTCTCAGTCGGCGGCAAGTAGGCCCTTCCTGGGTAGGTGCTGGGATTCAATGGTTGACCGCCATGCAGCCCCTGACTGGGTGAGGGTTCGTGACTCTGCTCGTGGTTCTGGTGATCTTGCGGCTGATCGTGAGGAGGCAGGTACTGTCGGCTGTCATCAGTCTGCTGCAGATAGTTAACGAGGGTGTGGAGGTTGTGCTTGGGCGAGACGAAGTCTAGCCCTTCCAGGAGGTTTTCCTGAGTGTCCCCGTTTTGGTATTGGTGCAAGGTCTGCACTGACGGCGTGATCACGATGTTGGAGGCCTTGTGCTCGGATGGACGATTCTTCTTCTGCAGCAGGAACGCTCTGGTGTATTCGGGTGAAGTGAGGCGTTGCGTTGGTCTAGGCTTGGGCTGTTCCGAGTTAATGATTCCGGGGATGTTGAGGGCGGGCTGTAGACCCTTGTTCTTTATGTCGGTCAAGCTGGGAAGCCTTGAGACGATTCCGGGGATGAAGAAGTAGCCGACTTGTGGGATTGGGAGGGGAATGTTAATGTGGCCCTTCTCCTGTACGCGACTAGCTGGCCTCGGCTGCTCTGACTGGCTGGTGAGTTGTGGAGGGGTGACCAGTTGCAGCGCTCCAGGAGAGTTTGTTGGTGCAAGATAGTCTTGCTCGGGTTGGTGCAGCGATGGTGGTGACATGCCAAGGTTTGACTGAGTTGGGCCTGCATACTGAAGGTGGTTCGACTGAACTGGTGGCAGGTAGTCTTGTTCGAGGGAGTTGCCTGAATTCGTGTTGAGGACTTGGTTAGTCTGGGGATGTTGGTGGTGGTGATGGTGGTGGTGGTTGTGGTTGTGGTTGTGATGCAAGTGCGAGTCTGAGCTTTCTCTGGCCTGGTTCTCTTGGTTCGGGGGCAGGTAGCCTCGATTTAGGTGCCCATCATGTTGGTGTGATTGAACTGGTGGCAGGTAGTCTTGTTGAGGTCCCTGGAGTTCGAGATTTGATTGTGCTGGTGGAAGATAGTCTTGCTGTGGTCCTCGCTGAGCTTGCACGTCCAAATGATGGTTGGACTGAACTGGAGGGAGGTAGCCTCGGTCTGCTCCCAGTTGGCCGAGATTTGATTGAACAGGTGGCAAGTAGTCACGTTGTTGTCCACCTTGTTGATCTCTTCCCAGGGACTGTTGGTGTGATCCATGACTCGATTGAACTGGGGGCAGATATTCCTGCTGGTTATAACGTCCCAACTGACTTGATGCTGGTGGGAGATAGCCTCTGTTTGGACCGGGCCCTTCCTGCTCTTGCTCGTCATCTCCACCGGTGTTGTCTGGCTCGGAGAGATTACTGGTTGATCCGGAATTTTCGTTTGGGTACAGGAAATCCGCGGACTTTGTTGGCCTGGGGTAGTTGTATCCACCGTGAGGCAGCGGAGTGGTTTGTGGCAAGGTAAACGGAGCTGGACTGCTCAGCGGGACTGGTTGCTGGTAGTGCACCAGTGAAATGCTGTGTCCTTCACCACGGCCTGCCTTCCCTTGTCTCTGATCATTGCCCGTGTTCAATGGGGTCTCAGCGTTCGGGTTGTAATATCCTTGAACGGGAAAGTTCGCGGGGAAAATCGGCTCCAGTTGTTGATGGTCGATGTCCACGTGATCCTCGTTATCCTCATCATCATCGTGCCCTCCGTGTGATTGATCGTCGACCTGTCCATTCGGCTGGCGAACTGCAAAGTCGTTGTGGTACGAGATCTCGATGTTGGGGTCGAATCCGTCGTCATACTGCCCATGTCCATGTCCATGTCCATCTTGGTAGGGCGGCAGGTATCCGTGGTCCCCATTCTGCGGATGTGAATCTAACCCATTGTAATCCTGATCAACGGGTAGATCCTGAATGGGCGGCGGCAGGTAGTGGTTGTGGCCGGAGTGCGACAGATGCGAAACGTCAGCCAGTCCACTCCGAACGATTAATCCTAGGAACAGTAATCCAAGTGTGCTCTGAAATGAGTTGCGTTTGAGAACAGAACCGGCACGTCCACGATGCTACTCACCTTCATCTCTGCGTGTGCTTATCTAAGGGCTACAGCGTCCAAGTAGCTCCAGCAGCAACAGGTATCCAACGGCGAATGATTAAGAGTCAAACGAGCTCTTCACGTTTTATACCAAAAATTTGAATTGTTACCACAAGATCTTCGTTATCATAAGATTGCGCATCGACCGAGCGCCCGTCGCCGATGTGAAAGGTCCGTCGCTCTGGCGTATTGTCTCGTTGACCTCCAGCCGCCGAGATGATCGATGCAGAGGCAATACTTTCATTTGACGATCGACACAGCGGTGACTTACGGCACCCAGATGTCTGCGAATCTGCCCGATGGAGTGACACGTTTCCCCTCCCCCCGACAGTCACATAAGACTAATTACTCCACTTTCGACGTGAATACGATTAGCCAGAGCAAGACAAACGATGACGGTGGCTGCTCATCGGAGGAAACGCCAGCGATGCTCGACTGGGCTCTGTGAGAATGGTTTGATGATCTAACGAGAGCGACCACTTCCAACGTAACCTACTCACTTTCGTTTCGACGTCTGGGAGATGCACTGCGCGTTTTGGATTAATGGACGGCTGCGTCGTTATCGGCCGGAAATAGCCGTGCAAGGTCAGCGACGTCGATGAGCAGCGCGCACTCAGGTGGGTGATTATTGGCGGCGATGGGAATCCGATGGACTTGGCCCAATTGGGTTGGGTATCCCGCCCAATTAAGAAGCCGCATTCATCATGACTTCCGACTGGGTTTTGAATGCAAATTTGACGTGCTGCCGCCACCGGGGAAAGTAATGACGCCACTGATTAGGGGAGGAGAGCGTGCGGCCATTGTTGTCGGAGGAATCAGACAGTTCCCATTTGTCAATTCGGTGAATGACGTGAATGCACTCACGTAAGTCTTGCAATCCGATGGGAAAACAAGGGAAAGAGAAGAACGCGGAATTAATGCATTCGCCGCTCACTGAGATTGTGGATGTTTCGCTTTTATGGAAATCAGATCATTTTACCACCCAAGCTGAGAATGAGTTTCATTGATGGCCTTTCGAGTTGACGAACAGCAAGAGTGTCTAATTTTATTGGCCTGTCGATGGCTGTTTATTTGGAAATTGATTAGGAGACGGGCATTTTGTGACGCCTGGTGGGTATTATCGGGGTTATTTATTGAGGAAAGTGATTTCGAAAATTGAGAGAAAGGACGCGTGGGCAAAGGGATGGTTGCACGGAATTGTTGGGGAAGATATGGTCATAAATGCAGAGCAGCAAAAATCTTCTTTAACAGATGAATACACCGATATGTAAATGAATGTGCAGACGAAAGCACGATCATTTGGTCGATATTGAGGCACTCTTTGCGGATATCACAAGACGATTAGAATGCAGTTTACTCATCAGTGGCTCTAGATATGCACGCTAGTGCAAGCTTATGTATACATATATCGAGTAGGTGACTATCATAGACACGTAACTAAAAATAACTGCACTTATGTTTTTTTTTTTTTTTTAAGTTTAAAAAGTATTTTTTTTATTTTGAGTTTCATTTGCATTAAATCTAGATATAAAATACTTAAACTAGCTATAATAACTTTTATTTTAATTAAAACTATCTTACTGGCTCCATACTGCACTTATGTATGAGAGCGCTAAGAGATTCAAAATTTCTCATCGAAAAATTTTTCATTTTCCGAATAGTAGTGTATCTACCTAAGTAGATCCAAATCAAATATACCGACAACTGACTGTAATCTTAAAGGTGTTGGGAGAATAAATTAATTCCATTTCTTGTGTTCCAATTTTTTTTTAAACGTAAAAAATGGTTTACTGAATGTGTGCCCGTCAGAGATGACAACGTTACCTCATATCTCTGGTAATTTTCGAATACCATCTCTAAAAAACGAGTCTTCTCTGGCATCTATGCAGACATTGAGATAATCTACGGTTTCTTCAAAAAACCCAAACCGGTGACCCTCCCAAATTGTTTTGCATCAGTTGAAAAAGCCATTAGTCGGAATAGATACCAGGTCTGGAGAATACAGCAGGTGCGTTAAAACCTCCCATTTTATCATTTCCAGGTAGTTTTTGACCTCTACAGCTATGTGGGACTTTTGCTCTTTGCTTTCCGATAGTTTCTTATCATTTTTCACGATATGCGCGTCTTAAACACATAAGTTGTAGTCTATAAAGATTCCCATCAATGGTTTCGCCTGGTTTTAGCAGCTCATAGTAAAACACAGGTCTGGTACCACCATATATAAAGCATGTCCTTTGAACCGTGTATGTTTTCGTTTTTTTGGTGTCGATAGAGACAATGTTAGAACTAGTTACCAGGCCTTGCATAGTAGTGGATATACTTATTGAGGTTGTCGTAGTATATCCACTTTTCATTTCCCGACACGATCTGGTGTAATGATCCCTTCCGTAGATGTCTCTAAATAACCAGTATCGAGGTGAAAAATCACCTCTCGCCATTTCTCGGTTTCAACTCGTACGGCACTCAATTTCCTTGATTTTGAATAAATCCAAATTTCTTAAGACGAACGGAAATTTTTTGCTCAACTCGCAGTATCCTTGTAGTTCCCAAGGATACTTCGAGTTGACTTTGTGTTTGCCACGGATCTTGACCCACTAAAGCCTAGAATTCTTCATCCTCAAAGTCTCCACTTTTAAAGCCTTGAAACCATCCTCTGCATGATTTATCGGTCGGAGCAAATTCACCATTGCCTTCAACAATCATTCGATGGGCTTCAGCTGTACTTTTCTTCTAATTAAAAAAGAAAGTCAAAGCTTCCCCAAATGCTACTTGTTTGAGACGAATTCGGACATTTTCGAAGAGCAAAAAACAATTGTGTCGACCAAACCAGACATCGATGCACACTAAGTACTGCTGACAAATATCACACCTTTCCAATGAAGTAGGTATGCTTCCAAGATCAGCCACAACATGCAGGTGGCGCTGTCTTTTATAGCAATGATGTACATATATTTTTCGGAGTCGTTTTTGGTTTTAATAAGACAACTACTAAAGCCTCCCGTAAAGAGTATTTTAAAACCACAGAATAAATTATCAACGTTCATGGTTCACGAGCGGCGGTGAGGTGGGTTTTGTTGCGGCCAGCATTAGAACTGATGTACTTTGTAAGACTGCGCTCTGTCTCTGCCAGAGATCGCCTTTTCTAGAGCAGTAGCTGCTTGCTTACTGCAATAGAAGATACGAATCCATCCAACTGCGAAGATATGTAATAATTACAATTGAGTATCACCACAACTCACAAGAGACCAGGGCCTAGCTTCTTCAGCATCTACATATGTTCTGAGTACTATTGTTCTATCATGTGTACAGGGGACCATCCGATTTTCGCCGTCTGCGATCTGTCGGACAACCGCAAGATACCTAACGATAATTTTCGCAGCTAACGGATGACCCTTTGAGCCAAGTATGCCAAACTTTCGCTGGTTTTCTTTCGTGTTCATAAAATCCACTGACAATTGTGTACTTAGGTGGAAAGTTTCGTGCTTCGGAAGTTAACCTTCGACTTCCAGTACATCCAGTTTTATTTGTACATAGTCAGATATTAATGGTGACTCCTTGTTGCAATAAGTATTGAAAATCGACAGTCATCACACATTGAAGAACTTTGACAAAGTCTCACATACTCAAAAACAAATTTCAAAAAGATGCTAACTTACTGTGGACTTAAAATTGAATCATTAATGTGATGCAAGGCCAAAAAAAAAGAAAAGGTCTGCAGCACATTAACTCATTTATATTTACTACCCAACTCATTCAGCTCGATCAAACTTCTAACTTCGACTTGAATTGAAGAATTGAGTCTTGGCCATCGGTACAATGGAGGCTTAGGTTCATGTTTAGAATTGGCTTTTCATTCATGTTTTGAATTTTTCACGGGTCCACCGTCTTGGAGGTGGTACCAAAAAGCTTAATTTTCTCAAGAAATCTGTTCTCAAGCACCAACCGCAGCTTGAAATTAACGGTATGTGTAGAGATGACCTGCCCTTCCTGCTGCACCGGGATCTGCCGCACCAGGACTAATGCCCTGAACCTAATTCTAGCCTGCAGTCCAGCCAATTTCTTTATTTATTTCCCAAGAACGGCCAAACATTCTTTAGAGCTTCCAATGAATTTGTGAAAAGCCTTACCGCTTACGATGTGTTTGATCTTGAAAAATAGCAAAAAACCCTTGAAAAAATATACTATATAAAAAATATTTACAAATTGTTTGTTTAAAAAAATGGTTTTTATTTAATCGATTTCTATAAAGCTCAACTGATCAAAACAAAGTAATTTTAACAGCTCCCTCCATCTTCCACTTACGAAAAGACTCTTTTAATATTTCACGTTTACAGTGCGTCTAAAAATTACGTTTTTTTTTGTTAACGCATCCGCTAGATGAGTACTTAAACTAGTGAGTGACTTAAACCAGTACTCTAACCCGAAATTTTTAAGCGTTATTGTCCGGAAACCCGATGACGTAAGCATGCTATATGCAAAGGCTTAAAAATTCAGTTTTGAACACCTAAATGAAAGCATTTGAATCATAAACGAAGATTTTGGAGATTCTCTTAAATCTGCTATTCAATTCTATTTCGAATAAATCTAATCGCCCAACGAATCGAGATCAATCAAAAATTGAACGTTGTTCATCCCTTTCCCAAATCGCCCCATCCATTATAAATGACGGTTACGCAGACTTAATTCATTTGCAAAAACAAAAAATATGCAAATCTGATCACAGTCTCACGACGCAATAGCTACCACAATCGACGTCTACCAGTGGACTCGTACTCGGGCTTTGAAAGAGCTGATATGGGCGTGTCTGATTGATCTACTTCCACGTCTGTCCTTTTTGCACTCATAAATCATTGAAAGTGGAGCAAATCATATAACACTCGTAAAATTCCTTTGACATGAGGTCACCCCTACTCTCAGCGATGAACCTTAACCCCATTTCTCTTCACCCAAGCCCCGTCTTTTCAACTCGATCATCTGCATAACACAAATGCGGTAAGACCACTTCGTGGAATGCCCGACATTCATCACCGCGACCCGTCAAAACAGGTGTCAGACGCATTGATTTCATTCACGCCGAGAGTACGCGGCATCGCGTCGCCAAATATTTCGCAATCCAATCACACTAACTGCCGCTCGCCACGACTCCAACACCTAAAAATAGAGCCAACAAATCAAATAATTTGTAAATCCTTAATTAGGGGCGGACTGAGACAATAAACCAGCCCCGCTGCCACTCACTTAATCAACTGCTCATCAGCGACTTGCGATCCACTCAGATATGCATCTTTCCTCACACCGAAATGCAAAATCTGTCGCACTGACGTCGATAGCGGTATTTCTCCATGTCACCTCGGCGATTCATATTCAACGGAGAACGCTCTCCGGGGATGAATAATTTTCAATTCACTTGCTTGTTCATTGGTCGGCTTTTTATAAACCCTTCACCGGTCTTGCGATACAGAAACAGATACTTCTTGCTCGCCGATAGATTCCAGCCGAACTTCAAGAGACGCTTATGAGTAATTTATGTGCAGCATCGGTAATGGGCGCTTTCCATCGCAGAACGCCGCTTTTGTGCGATCAAATTCGGTGAATAATTAAGACGCGTGTGTTGGGTCATCATCGCAAGCGGCTTGCATCGATCAGGCCTAGTGCAACTGGGTGACCTTTGCGGCGACAGCGGTGCATCTCGCCCCAGTCGGCTATAGGGTGAAGGTCTCCCTGATACCGATCGACAATTTTTACGGTCGTTTGGAAGAGGTTTACGATCCAAATAAAAACAACACAAAAATATGACTTGCGCAAATTGCTGCCTCCCCGAACGTGTAAACGGCTTTACGGTTCGTCTCCGGTTTCGTAACGTCGCTCGATTGTCTTCTCATTGGAAAGGTCTAATGTCAGGTGACAGATGCGAGATGCCGTGCTGATTATGTGATTTCTTATTCAGAGACTGTCATACGGTATCAATCTAGATTTGGAATGTAATGGGTGATTTTTTAAACATCTGTTTCATTGGCTTTCGGCGTTTTGTTTTCTGGGATGGATGTGTCACCGGACTTGTCAGGGTTCGGGTTACCTGAGTGACAAATTTGAGACATTTTTCATTTGTAGTTATTTCATCAGAGAATTTTCGGGATATTAAGTGCCACTTTGTGTCACGAGGGTTACACATTTTCCGACGCTTCGGCAAGAGGTTAACTGATGTAGGTGAAGGTGAATTTTCAAATTTGCGGTTTTGTTGAAAGACTCGTCTTGGCATACGGGGAGGGAAATCTGAGGCAAAAAAATGTGCACAAGTGGTACTAGTTTTTTAAAGAAGGTCGAGAAGATGTGAATGCAACGCTCTTCCTGGACGCCTCAGCACATCAACAGTCAATGATGTTGGGAACGTGAAATAAATTATTATGGAGAATCGTCAATCACTATTAGAGAAGTTACTGAAGATGTCGACATATCGGTTGGCCCATGCCAAGCTATTTTTTCAAAAATTTTCTGAATGAAGCGCGTGGCAGCGAAGTTCGTTCCAAAATTACTGAAATTTTTAACAAAAAAAATGTCGCATGACCATCGCTGAGGAATTACTGAATGACGTCGACGGTGATCTTCAGCCATCGTATTCACCACATTTGGGGCCTTTCGATTTTTTCCAGTTCCCAAGATTGAAGGGATCCATGCGTTTTGGGACGATTGAGGAGATACAAACCGAATCGCTGGTAGAGGTCAGAAGCATGCCAAAAAGTGCATGAACTGCCCGCACAAGATGGGGGGACTACTTTGAGGAGGACAAAATCAGAAAAATGTAAATTTACCTAACGTTTTGAACATACCTCGTAAAAGCAGTCTTCAGAGAGTGCGTGGGAACTCTGGAAGTAGAAAAAGGCAACTTTGGAAAGGTAAAGTTATAAAAAACAATGTTTTGGATTAACATTATTTTCACACAAACATATAATTACCTAGTTTTAAGTTTGTCACTTTTCTTTTAACATGACTCTCGTATGGGATGATCAAGGGGAATGTGAATCTAAAGGCAACAGAAATATGAAATCGCTAAAATTTGAATTCTCATTCTGATATTCTTGCTAAGAAGTGCGTGGCGTGCAGTCCATTTTGAAAAGCTTCCTGCACTCAGTACTGTGAGAGACAGAATGTATACAACAAATATGAAAGAGCAAAATGTCTCTGTAGACAACAACTTCATTATTATTCTGGCATACTAAGCGCCGGGCTTATAGCAGTCAGCGTATTTACACATAGAACAAACAAAGGATTAGAGACTTCAGTTCATTCACCTGATCAGCTAAGGGGCTTTTGTTAAAGAGAGATATTCAGAGAGTAAGGAAACATTTTTTGACTATTCATAGGCTGTCATTACAATCATTCGCCGTTGTGAAGTGATTTGACTTCTAAGAGAGACATGATCAACTCAAAGTTCTTACACCTCATGACATTCCGATGAATCAGTCGTATACATTGTTTTAAGAACACTGATATAGTAAGAATTTCGTCCACGTTTCTAGTTAAATTCATTCTTGCTGCAGCCGTTTCAAGGATTTCAACCACCCCATTGACTACTTACATGTGTTGATTTCGTCTCTACATAGATGAGGTTTATCTTCATCATTTGTACTATAGAACAATCCACTCGTTGAAAGCTCCTCTTTACAGTGAGTGAATCAAGTCTTAAAGCAAATTGGATGTTTCCTAAAAGATCCTCGTATTTCACGATTAGAATTCTGTTAAGAAGACTTTTGTATAGTTTGCTGCCTATAATGTCTGATTACTTGTTTTTATTTCCAAAGTTACATTACCGACGTACGTCCGCATTTTGTTAAGGCATCAACAACATCTATTGGTGAAATAAAAGATGGAACATAATTTTAAAGTCGTTGATTCTTTTGATTTTCATTGATAAGCAACCATATTGCAAGGAGCTGCATATACTTACTTATTTGAATTCTGCCAACAAAACTTCAAAAAACTGTCGCGAAGATTCAATACTTTTAGCTCGATGATAGGTCTATGACAAGACACTCATAATTAAAGATTATGTTAACTTCATTTCTCGTTGTCAAAAGAAAACAAAAATAAATGGTGTAATAAACGAACACATCTTCATCGTGCGATGTGCCGAATAGGTAAAATTTATCATGCGCCATGCACAAACCACCGTTCGGTGTACCAATCGATGTCAGAAAAGAAGGTATAAATGAACGTGATACCACAGGGGACGGTGCCAGTCTTTCGTAAGTACGTGGTGTTGCTGCTGCTGCCTAGGTGCTGTATTTCGAAAGCTTAAATAAACCGAACAAACCCTCAGTTCCTATCCAAACAATAGATATGGAACCTGCTCCTCAAGATAATTTGTCTTTAGTCTTATTCTTACAAAACAGAAAATTCAAAACCGAAATTCTCTTAAAAATTTCGGAAAAAAGGCCTTAAGTCGAGTATTGCCCCAGTCCTTTAGAGGCATGAAGGCATATGCCCTTGATGTGCGCAATGTCAGCGCAGGTAAAGCGCAAGTACATAACTCATATACAGTGTCAGTTATTTTTTGGTTTCGAAAGTAATGTTTAATAAAACAGAGACAGTAATACTTTTTTGACAAAAATTGAACACGTTTGTAAAGTTCGTACCTTGCCATTTAGTGTGAACTACAATTTGGTTCAAATGATCTCTTTAGGAAGATTCACAAGACATCATTCTCTTGAGGTAATTTAAACCTACTTTTTCACGGATTTGGGATGGTTTCTCGACTGCTTCTTGAATTCAGAGATGATCCGTGTAAGCACGGTCTTTTGCGTAGCCCCAAAGTCAAATGGAATTTCTGACTTCGCCAAGATGTGAATTATGGAACTAGGAAACTTTTCATGCAATTAAGTCGTAATTGGTCGTGTGGCTTTGTGGTATCAAATATTCTTCAATCGCCGCACAAAAAATGCGCCGATATTGTTGGCTATAATCGTCCACCCATTGACAACTTCGAAGAAATGCGAACCAATAACAACGTTTGACCATAGAACACACCAGTCACCTTATCTGGAGGCAAGGGCACCTCTTCTATCACTTATGGGCTTACGGACCTCCATACACGGAATATACACCGACTAGGAAATGTGCATCATCACTGAAAAAAAAAAATTTGTTTGCAGTTGGAGCCGAATGGCCTGTGGAAAACCTGAATATTAGGTTGATTGACCAACCACTAGGAGATTTGTCCGATTTCTGACTGGACTAATCCTAATCCATACCACAAAATTTGATGGACGAATATATATAAACTGTGGTCCAACAAAATCGCACAATGAAATATAAAAAAAAATTCAGAGAATTATCTTAATATTTTTTATTGTGAATCCATGGCAATTATGAGTGCAATAAAATATCGGTCGATTGCTTGCCAGGCATCTGTGTTTATTGTCTGCTGTTCCAACGCCCACAATGTGTATCCACGGCCTTGTGAATGGTCAGCAGACTTTAATTGTTACGCAAGTTAAACTTTATGATGTAAGAAATGGAACTGACAGCATTACAAAATGTAGGATATGTTTGTTACGATCGGCGAGAATTCAGATCATCATATTTTCGACTGCCTGTGCGTTACGATGAGGCACATTCCTTTCAACAACAACATCTAGTGCCAGAAAACAGCGGAAGCAGGAGATTGATTTTCATCTGGGTAAGCCTAGAGTATTCGTGTGGGGTAAATATTTTTTTTTTTGTAAAGAGGTGTCCAAGAATAATTCTTCTTCTTTTTCTTGTGGCGCTACAGTCCGGGGTAGACCTGGTTCTCAACCAACATGCCCCTCCAGCCCTGATATTCGCCAGTTGCGCACTCCAAGTTGGTTAAAGTCCTTCTCCACTTGTGTGCGCCACCTTAGCCCTGGCCGTCCTCTGTTGCGTTGTCCCAATGGCTCAGTTTCGAAGACTTTTCGGGTCGGAGCAGTGGTGTCCATACGCTCTACATGGCCTAGCCATCTAGGCGCTTGTCGCTGTACAGCCCATAGAGTTCGTCGTAAAATCTTCTCCTCCAGATGCCATCAAGCACACAGGACCAAAAATCGCACACAAAACTTTTCTCTCGAAGAGACCAAGGGCTTCCTCATCCGCTTTTAGTAGCGTCTAGGTTCCCGCGCCATAAAGTAGGACTGCGATGATCAAGGTGTTATATAAAGCAAGCTTAGTCTTTTGAGAAAGGGCTATTTTACTCAATTGCCTCTTGAGCCTACAAAGAAACAGCGATTGGCAAGAGTGATTCTGCGTTTGATTTCGGTACTGGTGTTGTTGCCCCTATTTACCGCGGAGCCGAGGCAGACGAAGTCCTTGACCACCTCGAAGTTTCTGCCAAGAAAATGGACGAATAATGACCGATATTAAATGCTAGTCAGACCTTAACGTGAAGTTTTCTTGACCAACTTGACATGTTTTTGTTTCAGCGTTTGACGGATTCAACCATGTAGTGGTACATAATGGAGAAGAGTGTTCAAATTCTTGAAGACTTTTATAAAAATGACCGTTCAAATAAAAATGCACTTCGTGACATTTTTTGTCAGAATAGGGGAGCAATTGGATTCGTGAACAAGCAGAATTTCCGCAATTGTAGATATGGGAATCCATGAGTGATTTTTGAAAAGCTGGTCCATTTACAAAGAGTGACGTTTGGCCGTACTTCTTCGAAATTGAGGTCGGCCAAGTAGTTACTCTGAACAAAGAACTTCTTGTGCTCAAAGATTGAGAATATTGATCATAAAGCTATACGTTTCCAATAGAATGGTCCCATTCAGACATACCTCACGTTTTCTGCAGGCCTTTCGGCTTTCCAAGCTTTTTCCTTTCTTGCCTTTTGCTTTGAAAGAATGAAGGATGATCTAAGGGCTCACCATTTTTTTTATTCGCCCCAAATTGTCGAATTTCAATGTTTTTCTGTTCCTGATCTGAATAAATGAATGAATCCCATTTCTGAAACCAAGAAATTCACTTCGTTTTGCTATGAATGATCCAACCTGCACTCTCGATGGACACCGCCATCCCATCGCATGCATAATTCATTCATTCATAACCAGCGATCAACGGCACACCCGTCATCGCAAAAATCATTCCAAACTTGACAAGTTCAAGAGCAAGAACTTTCTCAAGTCGTCGCCCCTACAAACTCGTTATTCTGATGCAACACACGCCGTCAATTACGTCACCCGCCCAATCAATAACTTATGATTGGGCCCCATAAAAATAAAACCATAACTGGTCCAGAGTTTTAAACAATTGCAGAGCCCAAGCCAGCACAACACGCAAACCTCTGAAGACGTGTCTCCACCTCGGACCAACAACCGGTTTCAATTGACGTTACAAAAGATCGCTTGCCCGGCACTCAGATAAGCGACAGTTTGACGTGATGCACTTTGATGAGATGCGGATTTATGGTTGACAGCGTTGACAGCGCGATGCGCAAACGCTCGTAAACAAGACGAACTCTGTTCGTAAGCCGGGCACGCGATGAGTGTGTTTATTGGGTTTTCATTGTAATTTCGGGAGAAATCGCTTGTAGATTTGATTTAACGACGGATGTCGGTGAAGTGGGCGTTAGCCGTTAGGGGTATTCCACTCGAGTGCTGGGGCACCTAATCGAATGTAATTGGGCCGTTGAGCTTGTCTGCGCTTCCATTGGTATTCCCATCAAGGCTGTGGCCCTCAATTGCGTAAAAATTCATTGACGCGGGCTTTTGCCTGGATGAGAGATTGCGCAGATGGAAGTGCTCCTCCATCCTATGACTTAGTTGGTTGAACTTTATCGATCGTCATAAATCGAACTTACTTCCGCGCGATAGCGTGTTCCTGCTTCCTCTTGCCGTCGTCAGTTTATACGGCCAACGATCAGTGTTTTATGAGAGTTTAAATAGGATCGTAATTGCTGCACTGTGCTGCAACCACAAGTGATACTTATTGCCGTTTAACGACGCAGGAGATTTATTCGCAACGTGTTGGTGTTGGTGATGATGCAGGTTTAGTGTTCAATTCAGAGAGCTTTGAATTGAGCAATTCACTTCAAACAGAAGTGACGGCGCACATATGATAGACGTTGTGATCAGTTGGATACTGGAGACTGACTCTGTAGGTCAACTAGATTGATGCGTCTGGGAATATCGATTTCTTTTTCACTCGTATACTGTGTCATGAAAAGGGAACTTAAACCTGTTTGTCATCATTTGCTGAAGAAGCTCGATAACACTTGTCTTACCATATCGATCCCCCCGAGACGGTCCAATCTGGTCACTGACTAGTCTTCTAATTCTCTGACTGCATTCATACCAAAATTTGAACAGAAACCATGCATCCCCTGCAACAGTCGACTCAGTTGATTGCGGGGTAAGCATTCAAATTAGAGGGGGCTTCTTACAACTGAGCAACAGTAATTGCGAGGAATGTTTGGGCCGGGCCGTCATGGAAGATGTATGCAAGCAAAATAACACTTTCTTGTTTGTGTCTACGAGTAGGTCTACATTTCCCGATAAAATTTACTGAAAAGTAGGATTGACCAGGCTGGATCAATTTTGAAGCAGCTTGGCAGATTAGTTATAAGAAAGGCGGAGCTTGGTGTCAAAGCAAAGTAATTGGATTAACAACAGTATTTGTTCACCTATGGTCATGAAATTTGGGCAATGACCGAAAGAATAAGATCGCGAATACAGGCTGCCGATATGAGATTTCTCTGTGCCGTTGCGGGAGCTACTTGTCGGGATAGGCTGAGAAACACGACGATACGTGGGACCTTAATGTTTAGCAGCTGCTTCTTCGGACGGAAAGGGCTTCATCACGACTTTCGAGGCGTGCCATAAACTCGACAGCGGAGGATTGGAGCTGGAGGTCTCTCGTGCATTGCTCTCGCGACCCATTTAGCGAAAAATACGGTTAAATGGCCGGTATGATCATATTTCAAAATTCTGTGTGAAGTTTTCCAGAAGATAAATTGGAGAATCCTTCAAAGAGTCAACTACATTATGGTTAATAAGATATGTGGCCGCAGGGACACAGCTAGAAGTTAAACTAAAAAATAATGCAAGACTATTTATGCCATATCAAAGCAAAAACAAAACATCATATATAAGGACCAGAGATCCAACACCATTAGTGCTAAGAAAGCCTAAGCCGCTACGATACCTCTGCCAAACCTTACCGTCTTCTTGTTATACACGACGTTCAGTTGTTTGTTTGGAGGTCTTCGTACATTTTTCCATCAACACAACGGAGATTGGATTGGACAAACATGAATTCGTTTCTTAAAACTACTGGTTTCTAAAAAGAAAAAGGTGAATTCAAATAGCTTTTTAAAAATTCAATCGCTGCTTCCCTTCACCGTCTATAACCTTCAGTTTCTAAAGGCTTTGACATTCTCGACGGTTGTTTTATAAAAGCCACATTCTCATTATCCTAACTGCAATGTTCACACATTTGGTAGGAAGTGGCTTAGGGACCTTAAGGTGGGTGTATCGTTTTGTTTGCATTTTTTTAAAGTTCTGTAGGCTTGATAGTTGAAGTTTTTTTATGTTTCTAACAAATTAGCATATTAATTCGTAACATGTTTCTGTGTTTCTAGCCTAAATAATTTTGACATTATTTGCATAAAATGTTTAAACATTGACATTTGGAATGGACATGGACATTTTGAAAACATAAAAAATAAATTTCCGAAGAGTCTATTTTAGCACACAAATGTCCACTCTTAACAATGAATCAAGTTGAACGTAAGTTGATCCCATTTTTTTGTGTTGGAATTTTCGAACTCAGACTCGAAAAATGGTCCATTGCACATTTAATGTAGGTAACTGCCTGGTATTAAGCAAGCGCTTCAGTGATAAAGAGCGTAGGTTTTCAGCTCCCATCACATCAGCGCCAAACAGCCTGCACTTGATCCAAAAACACTTAAGTGCTTGGCGAAAGTTAAGTGTTCCGTTTCTATACCAACACCTATCTAGAGATAACAGAAAAGTCACGGATTTCTTGCTGATATTTGGGAGCGTGCGCTTGGTCAGTCTGCATTCTGAAGAGTATTGCCATCCCTGGTTGGG
Organism: Eristalinus sepulchralis; assembly: GCA_944738645.1. Lineage (NCBI taxonomy): Eukaryota > Metazoa > Arthropoda > Insecta > Diptera > Syrphidae > Eristalinus > Eristalinus sepulchralis. Next base: position 48,449,675 of record OX122884.1, read on the forward strand.
CTGTCGAAAGACCCAACCTTCTACGAAAGCCAAAGACGCGGGCAGTCTCGAGGTGGGTTCGGGCCCTATAAATGCCTCTTTTAATCCTTGCCTAACAAGTTCACAGACAGTCTCGTTTCCTATGATCCCGTGGTATCCCGGAAGGCAGACAAGTCTTAGCGAATTTAATCTGCTGATTTAATTAAGGGAAGACTTACATTTCTGTACTATCTTGGAAGTGGAAAAAGGGTTGAGTAAGGCCTTAAGCACGGATACTTCACCCCTTTCACCTATTCTTCACAATATAGTTCGGGGCCATTAAGATCGCAAACGTTTACGCCTGAAAGAAATTACCTAAGGAGGTGTGAAATCTAAAGTTGTTATTTTACACGAAATGGAGAGTCCAGATCCCTCCATCGTCTTGGAGCCGTCCGTAAAAATCAGAATCCAGTCCTGGACACAAGGAAAGTCGACTTTGTAGGAACCACGCTGCTGGATTGTTGGTGTTCTCGTATCAGATGGCATATCCGTGAGACATACAACACGACCAATTATGGCTTTATTGCATAAGAAGTTTCCTATGCGTTTCAACCACGTCAATTGGCCCACCAAGATCATGCGATTCGACACCGGTCGATTTTTCTTCTGCGGGACTATCCAAAAAAAAACCCGTACTCATGCGGATGATTGCCGAATTTTAGAATTAAAAGCTAACATTACTTAAGTAACAGCCAAGAAAAAATGAGCGAAAAAGTGGTTAAAAATTGCATCAAAATAATCACATGCTGGGAGTCCTTTTTAGACCACCATTTTAAGTGACACTGTTTTCCATACTTAATGGCAAGGACCAAACTTTATAAAAAATTTAAACTTTTATAAAAATTCTATCTCTGTATGTGCGTTTTTTAGCTTCACTTTCGAATCCAAAAAAAGAACGACCCTGGTGACAGGGAGGTGTGCTGCACACGAATATGGTCGAAAGCAACACAGGGGGGAACGAGTTCAGGTATACAATGGTTGAAAAGAGTCTGTTCCAAGACCTTATAACTACGCCAAGTCACATGTGGTACAACTCTTTAAAGCCCCATTCAAAGAACGCGAGTGGATCGCAGATCCTTCTTCACATAACTTATCCTTCAGACTCTTACCAAAGAATTACATCCATGAATCATATGAAGAGTGCTGTTATTGAAAATACAGAACTGGGTTAAGAACGTCTTTAATACCGAAAATGCACGTCATCCACAATTTTGTCTTCAACGCAGAGAGGTCGCAAAGAGCAATGGCGAATATTGGGCGTTTGTAAAGTAATTCCCTGTGAGTGGAGGCCGGATTTTGAAAAATCAACATAAAATTACGATTCCCCCGGCATAACCAATGGAACACACATTTAATTTAACGATTACTGAGCAAACTAATTGAATATCAAATGAAATTATTTAGCAACACCGTTCATGTCTGTACAATTGAAAAATCTTCTCCCACCCTCTGACTTTGAGCAGCACAATAAATCTACCAAGGTTTGAAAGCATTCAATGCATTTCAGCTATCTCTGATCAATCATTAACGCAACAACAACGCAACCACGCTCTTAATGATCTTATCGTTTGGCCAAAAACATGTGTCCAGAGTACGGCCAGCAAAACAAACAAAATTCTACGCACGATCCTCTATGTCAACGGGGAGTCACTGACAATGGATTGACACTTCAACTGTAACGAGCGGCTTTCTCAATGCAGAGGTTGTCTCCGAAATTGAGGGCTCCTCCATATTCATGTGAAGACCAGAGCGCCATGCTAGGCACGAATGATTGCGTGAAAATTGGCAATGGCCCTGTGTGAACTACAACTGCGCAATATTCAGTGTCCGACTGTTCAAATTGCGAATTAGAGGGAATCAAGATTCAACACCCCTTCGAACTGTCAATGCTTTGACCTGAAAGTCGAATGGAGGCAAGGTGAGGAAGCATCTGAAAGGGGTAACGTGGCTTGGGTCAAGTTGCTCGATGTCTTGGCCAAAAATACCTGGAACACCGCGGCTTAGGATCCGATGATATGATCTTTTTCGCTTTCAGAGCTGATCGAGGCACATTTTATGATCGAAGATGGAAGACTCTCTACAGTCTCTACATTTTGTTGATTTAGACACCATCTCATTCTCCTTTATATCCAGTCTTGCACTAGCAAACTAACCACTTGCCTAAGATCGATGATCACCTGCACTGATCCAAGGAAAGAAACTGCCACGACAAGAACAGCTGCCACAAGAGATCTACTCTCTCGACTTGATCTCGTGATCTTTGCCGCACCATTAAACATTTCCATACATGCTATCGCCATTGGGCGCTACTTCATCTCGAAATCTGTCCGAAGCAAACGAACGAGGAGAAATTGCCGTTCGCCCCTAATCATCTCTTCATCTCCCACGACACAGGGATCACAGTGCATCCTGGCAGCCTTCACCACATTGCGCATTTTTTCCCACGACTGCACGCCGCCGCCGCTGATGATGCAGGAAATGAAAGTGAAAACCAGCCGCAGCTGAAGGCAAACACACTCGAAGTTGGTTACATAAAAAAGTTAAATCACATTTATTCACACAATTCAAACGTTGACCGCCTGCCGCGCATTGGGCAGGACAGTCAGTGGCATTATTACAACAAAAACAAGAAAAAAATATTTACACTCAGGTTGGCTATCTGGGTACGTACATACACAAGGAGGAATGTTAGTACACACAAGAAAATGAAAGTCTCTGGAGGACGAACTATTTACAAGCTGCTGCGGGCTGTGTTCGGGAGGGGGGATGCGACAGACTTATGCCCATCCTCCGGATGGCTGCCAGCCACCGCCACCACCACCGGATGACCAGCCTCCGCTGCCACCACCGCCGCCGCCGCCACCTCCGCCGAGCTTGATGATCTTGATGATCTTTGAGGATCCACCGCTGCTGCCACTACCGCCAGATGACCATCCGCCGCTGCTGCCGCCCGATGACCATCCGCTGCTGCCTCCCGAAGACCAGTCACTACCACCGCCTCCGCCGCCTGATGACCATCCGCCGTTACCACCGCCGCCGCCGCCGCCGCCTCCTCCGAGGGAGATGACCTTGACGATCTTAACGTCTCCACCGCCGCCTCCGCTGCTGCCGCCGCTGGACCATCCGCCACCGCTGCCGCCTGATGACCATCCATCGCTACTGCCTCCCGAGGACCAGCCGCTGCCGCCACCTCCTCCGGAGGACCAGCCACCACCGCCACCTCCACCGCTGCCTCCGTCAGAGATGATTTTGATCACCTGCACGGATCCACCGCTGCCGCCGCCGCCTCCTCCGCCAGATGACCAGCCGCCACCGCCGCTTCCTCCGGAGGACCATCCGCCTCCACCACCTCCGCCGGATGACCAGCCACCACCGGGCCTGCCAGACACGCTGGCCACTCCAAGGACCACCAAACAAACAAAAGCCTGCGGAGACACAAACCAAAACATTAGACCACGCGGCTCAAAGCGAGCTCCTGCCGCCTACGTACTTTCATCTTCAAGTGAACTGCGCGAATTGCTCCTGACTCTGCTAGTAATTGAGTTCCTAGATATTCCTCCGCAACTCGCCAACTGATGTCGTTTTTGGCATAGTCCAATTCTTTTATACCTTTAACTGGGAAACTCCGAAGGAAATCTCAGCCGACGCTCCGCTGGGGAGTGGAGGTTGCCGTGCCGTGGTGGTGGTGACGAACGCCGCTAGTGGTGGTAGATGAGTCTTCACTTCTGGTGCCGATAGTGCAGAGATGGGCCCGCTCACGTCATTACATCCATTACGCCGTGTATTTGTTGGCACATCGAAAATGAAAGTACACACACTGCGAACTCATTTCGCTTTCCACACGAACCCGTCGGGCGGTCGTGCGGCAGCGGGTAAGTCGCACACAGTCGCCGCTGCTCACCCATATCCACATTTGCAGCATTGCCTCTGAACTCTCGGCTAACAATTGCCCGGCAAATGGCGGGCGGGCGGGTGGCTGGTGAGGATCGGATCATCCACGGCTTCAGCCACCGAAGTGGACGGAGGAGGCGGAGGTCGCGTTATGAAACTCAAGTGGATCTTCAGGTTGTCGCTCGTCGCGTCGCCATACTCGTCGCAACGACTCTTGTGCGGTGCAAGAAAATGATGCACCAACATGCTTCCGCGGTGTGCATGGTTAATAGCTTCTCATCTCGGCGTAGATTTTGAATAAGCCAAGCGATGGAGGAGGGGGATGGTCTGACGGTGGCACTGATCTGCAGCAAGTGTGAGAGAGGCCGTAATGGAAAAGTTGCCATTGGATTGCATTTGTGGCTGCGTCCGTATGTTTACTTAATTGAGTCGAGAATCAAGTTGATCAATGAGATTACAGCGCTCAGTACATATTAATCACTTCCCTAATCAATTGTTTATTTGTTGACTTTGATGAGGGGAGATGGCTGCAAGCTGGCTGAGGCAGTGCAGCTTGGAAGACTAGTGTTTGATTTGGGGGGCGTTGACAATTTGAAGAAGACAGCTGTTGACAGATGGTGAAGATTTTGCATTTCGGTCTTCTCTGTTTTGGGTGTAAATGGATTAGATGCGGACGTCATTCAAAATGACAAGTGTCTGGGGATCATACATGGCAGCAAATACAACACACACACACAATGCAGTAGTTAGTTACTGCTGATAGAGCGAATTGTCTTCTCCATCCCGGGAAAGTGGTTAAGTCTCATATCAATAGACGACACTGCAAGAGATAATCACGGTTGCTTTAGCATGCACACACGTGTAAAAACAAACATTATCTCACAAAAAGTGGCGATGCACAGTAGGCCGGCTGAAGTGGATGGTAAAATATTGTGTCTCTGACAAAAAAACATGCTGGTCTAGCCACAGGTGCATCCCTGACTGTCACTTGAAGAAGACAAACGAGAAAAAACGCCACAAGTCAGTCAGTTTTTTTAGTTTGAAATGTATTTTTTGGTTACCTTTGTCTATGGATACGGAACACTTAAGCTAGTTACAAATTACTTAATCTTCACAAAACTATCTTACTGGTTCCATTCATTCTTAGGGTTGGTTTGAATATCCTTTCAGCTATCTTATCCTAAATTCTTCTGAATGTAAGTTGGCCATATGGGGCCAAGAGTTAGTTGCTTAAACTGACGGTAGCTGTTGCATCTGCTGTGGCTCTACCAATAAAATTCTCTATCTCTTTCTCTCTATTCTTGGTCGCGAACAGGGATGAATGTAGAACCGGAGATTATTCTGACTTACTGTTTCTACATTACTCTCGAAGAAAAGACTCCTATCCGCTGTCCTTCTCACCTCATGATAAAGACTACATCCGCATCCTGGTCCTATCCAATCGGGTCAAGATATAGGAATATTCTCTTGGGAATGAATCAACTTCAGCGTACGAACTTATAATATGCGTCATTTGGGTAGTAAGCTCTGAATATAAGTTTATTTCCAGACAGATTCTATTGAAACAGCATAGATATTCATGTACTCGGACTTTGGGATTCTGTACATCTTGAGGGAAGTTACAGCCTCATCCTTTTCATCTGGAAAGGACTCAAGTTGAATTATTTGGTCGGTCATACATGATTATCGCCCGGAGTAGGGCCATCTAAAACATGCACGCCACAGCGAAGGCTTAGCTGGCTTTCACTAGACCATACAGATACTGATCCAACATCATGCCCAGATAACGCACTTCCCCACTTCCCTCCTCACATCTCATGAACTCCTATGTGGGTCACCAGTTTTTGAAGCCCTGTGCAACGGGGTTCGAAACAGGATAGTTTGACACTTCTCAAACGAGTAGTTAATTTTCAACTTTCAGTCGTCTCAAAAATTACTGCCTTTTGCTGGGAGACACGCTGAAAGAGAATGTTAATGAACTTAATTTTTGGCGCTGTCTCGCACGCAATCTGATCGTTTGTGATCTGCTACTACATTGAGCCAATCATAATTCACTGGTAAAGACAGTGAAAAGAGCGGGTGAGTACAGCGCACCCTGCTGGAGCCCATTTTCGATTTGGAAAACTTTGGTAGAAACCTGGTTGCCACTATTAGCAACAAACCTTGTACCTGGTGCCATATCGAAAATAGTGTAAGGCAGTGCTTTGTTTAGACGTAATACCGTCAACTTAAGAAAGATGCCTTCCAGCCAGACAGTGCCTGTTCCATGTCATCGAGGAAAGCTCCGGTGCACTGTACGGCCACGACTATATCTGAGATGACCAATCATTATCGCCATTTTGGGATTTTAGGGTAATAGTTCGTAAAATAATGAATGCATGAACCATAGTTCGTCCAAATCCATATCTTCAATTTCAGTAGAAAAAAAATGTTTTCAACACGGTTCTGTTCACATGTTCCTGATTTTTAAAAAAAATTGTTCCCATGATGCAACCAGTCCCCAATCCGAACCATATTTTCACTGTCTGCGGATCCATTGACTTCTCGACAATGACATGCGGAAGTTTTGAGCCGCAGATGTTTTAATGATTTTTGTCAACGTATGTACCTCTGCCCACAATTTGGCCCTTTCTTACATACTTTTGGTGGTTCTACAGTCCGAGTGGATCTGGCCCTAAAACAACAAGCGTTTTCAGCTAGCCCGATCTTTTGTTAGCTGCCTCCAGTTAACCACGCACATTTGGTTGAGGTTCTTTCTACTACAAAGTCTCGAATCATTTCGCATGGATTCGAGACTTTTAGAGCAAAAGCAGTATTAGTTTTGGGTCCCTCGTCTTTCGGCTGCTGAACAGCTAGCTTACATTTCATTGTTAAACCTTCTCCTCCACCAAAGATCACTCAAAGAAGTTTCCTCTCTAAACAGTCTCGTCCGTTTTGAATAAAGTTCATGCATGTATTGTTGGACCTTACAAGCGGGCAATCGGAGATGACACTCTCGGTCACAGCAGCCATCTGTCTCATCTGTGCACAAAAAACAACAGCGCGGACCTGAAGTGTTGTCCACTAGCAGTCTTCAGAGTGAATTGGAATGGATCAAGTATTATTATTTCACGAATGGAGAGAATCTTAGGTTTAGTGCCGACGTCAAAGGTGAAGTTTCAAAAAATTTTCGTAGCAGTCAATACTCTTTGAGAGTTGTTCATAATTGCGCAGAGATAAAATTTTGCAAAACTAAAACTAGAAGTCCACTTTAGTGGCCGAAGGTAACACGTAGGACACTTGCCCAGCAAAATAAAAGCCGTCATTAAGATTATACAGTAAAACTTCGATTTGACAAACTTAAAGGGAGTTAGAAAGTGTTCTAGTATTTTTCGAACAGTAGATGTTGAATTGAACTCTGACCAGTTTTTAAGAAGGTATGAAAACACTATTGCGGAATATCATTTTCACTTCCCAGACACTCTAAGTATAAGACGAACAGCAGCGACAAGAAGTGGTGTTTACTTAATATCCTCTGACAAGGACTACCTTACGTAAAAGCCAACATTCCCGAATCTATCATGTGACGGAGAAGGAATTGTATCAGAACAAAGTCTTGGACAATGACTTCAACACGGAACCTGGACAATGACTGGTCTTTACTTCAACGATAAGGCAACGAGAAGTTGAGCAGAGACTTTGGGAAGAACTAGGTCTAAGACTCAGCATGAAAGAAATGGGCAGCGTGGGCAAAACAAAACAAAGCAGACGTCAGCAAGTGTAAATTGTATAAACATGTTGATCTCATCCAGACAAGAAAAGGTATACTTTTGCATCGAGACAGAGAATAGTATAAAACGCATATTTTATATTGTCTCCTTTTCGTGCTATGGGTGCTAGAGTTCCCACAAGACTGGAGTTGCGATTCTACTGCGGATGGACTAACAATCGCTATTTGTCTTTATTCCTATCCTTCTTAAGGCACATCTCTACAATAGTGAACTACTATGTGTTCTTTGACTAGCTGGACATTAGCTTTTTCTAACACAGATTCTAGGTTTCATCCTCTTACAACTAACAGGAAAGATATTCTCTGTCAAACTTTTAAAAATTTAGAAATTTCCTTAAAAAACATTTTCCCAGGTGCAGGTCTGCAGTTACGCAACCATACATTATGTCCCCAGTTGATTTGCAACCAGACCTTTGGCTCAAACTCATCAGGAATTCACTACGCACTGTCCGGCGGACGGAGCTCCTTCAATCAGAGGCGCTTGTGATAGATATCTTTGACCTCATATTGCAGCCGAACAGCTCCCGCACAGAAATCATTCAAATTTCAATCAAAATCAAACGACGATCGCGTGCACTTCTCAATTAGCTAAAAGTCGACCGCTTCCATGAATTTAAAACCCGTCGCCATGCTCCTAAGCCAACGCCATTAGACATGCAGTGACAGCGACGAGGAAGCCATGGCACCATTTTGTACACGGACACTGGACACTTAAGCTGTTTCCAAATTGTAATTTCATCATCTCTCGTTGGCCCGCTTAGGGCTGTCGCTCTAATCGAATGCAGAAAGCGTCTCGTGACGGGGCGGGAGAGTGATGAAAGGATTTTTAAATTTTTTTTTTGTGAAAATTGCAGCCCTGATGAAGAATGAGAGCTCCTCCTCTACAGCGGAGAGCTAATCTCTGTCTTTGAATGCGTAAGTCTCACCTCCGCCAAGCGCTAAGCTTTCACACAAAATTACAGCCGCCATCAAGCGATCATCACCGACTCTGCATTCACTCGCCGATCACCTCTCATAGCGCATACTGCACGATTTGCTTCCCCGCCCAGCGCACAATTGATTTGAATCTCAATTTGTCATTGAACCTCGGAAGAGTTTGTGGCACAAGGAAGACATCGGTGCTCACGTTTGAGCGGATCGTGCACCTCCATCGTTGTTAACTGGTTCGCTGTCTGCAGGTACATTCGAACTGACAAAAGCAGACGTTTCGACAGCCAACGAATGAACTGTGATGCGCATGCTTTCGAGGCCTTGCGCAAGTCATAATCGACGACGTGTGCATACAGCTCTTGGACTCGAAACGAGACAATTGGTGTGTGCAACACGCCTCCAATAACTCATAAGGTAGGTGCAACGAGCCGCAATAAAATGCCGTTGTGTCACGCCTCACATGTCTGTGGGCATGTTTGTAAGGTCATTACCAATCAAAACAAGAATCGTGTGTCATCGCTGGCCATTCACACATTTCTTTCGAGAGGCAAGAAGCCTCTTCAATGGACAGAGCCTCTTGAACGCACAACGAGTGCATGCGAGCTGTTGCATCATTTTGACTCTGCTTCGAGACGAAACTCGATTTGAGTTGGCTGCAGGCACTTAAAGGGTTTTAATTTGTTGGTGATTTGTGTATCTACTTGGGATTTGGGGGAATTTGTGCATAATCGGAGGGTCTGTCTAGACCTGTTGGCTGACTTGATTAGTTTTCTTACCCTTAAACTTTGACAAAAACTAAGCCGAACGATAAGAGAAGAATTCGAAAGGAGACACGAGGGGAAACGGATTAAAGGTTGCAACAGATCACTCCATTTCATCAATTTTATGTGGCAACCACAAGTGAACTGGTCCTGGCTCCTTTAGAAACTGCCCGTCTAGTGGGTGCCCTGACGAGTAGAGAGAACTTACAGTTTCATTTCCGATTCTGAACGACTAAGCTTAAGAAGCTCTTCATGAACAATTAAGTGTTGCCAGAAGTGGACAGAGAAAGAGCGGGATGAGTGTTCAGTTCAGGAACCAAGCCTAGGAATATTTAACAGCCCACAACCCACTCCAGCAGCACCTCTGCGCCAAGAAATGCATAACAACTTCAGACACAGTCTTGCGTAAGCATACTCCTAATTAGCCAGTCCCGGCACAAGGTATCTATCAAATGTAAGTGTGAAAGCCCGGCGGTAGATAGACGAAAGATTTATTACGAGATTATATTCAAGTGCTTGCGCACATACTCGTAATAAGCTCTGGATCGCTTGCCGCACTTGGAGTTAATGCCCTGCTCATGCTGTGCAGACTCCAGCCCGTGACACACGTTACATGTGCTGGCAGAAGTTACAACTGAAATTTGTCGTTTCGACTGACTCTCTTGGCAAAGACTTTGCGGTCGTTTCGTCGGCTTGGCAGAAGTTGAGCCCTGTCCAACCGGGCCAATGATTTACTCATGTAATTTCTGATTGTGTCTTAATTCATGGGACTTGCGTGATTTGAAGACACCTTGATGTGTGGTCTGAATGTTGCGTTATTTTGCTGCTTCAGGCCTCGTCAAATGTTCTAAATAAGGCGTCTAGTGAGTCCTCAAACAGAAGAAAACAAAAAACTCAATTTTTTCACAATTCTCTGGAAAATCATCAGAGTTTTATTTGTCAAAAGTAATTGCAGACAACTTCATTTGCTCTTCAACCGTATTTTGGCTTCGAAATGAGGACTGGTTGAATGACCTGCTTTGTGATGATGGGCTTGGTGACCACAAGCTTGGAGACAGGAAGCGGTTGTGGCTGGATCAAGACGCCGGCGTTGACCACGGCGAAGATGAGGGCGAACAAAAAGAAGAAAAGCTGTAATCGAAACATTTGTTAGTCAAAATTATGATTATGATCAACTGTCTCTCTGCGCTTACTTTCATTTTGATTTGAGTAGATTTACAGACAACTGGAGACTGACTGATGGTTCTGTTCACTTTAGAATCCATATTTATACAATGAAAGTAATCGGGGACTGGTTCGCAAAAGAACAGTCAACCAGTGTAAGTTTATTAACTAGTTGGTTTACGAAATCCTTCTTGTGTGCTCTCTACCGGTTATGCTCTGAAAAGTTCACAAATTGTTCACTTACCTTTGATCTTGTGCATATAACGGTGATAAAATATAATGCTTACTATCATACAATATTGACAATTTTCAAATAACTTTAACCAGTAAAGCCAGTACTTCAACGAGACATGTCAACCATTGACGTAGATTTTGACGCGTTTGAGAGAGGATTGACGTAGTCCGAAGATCTTTAGACGGTGCATCAACTTCGATGACTGGAGGAATCTTGTTCTGTCTGATTTTTTAAATGGGTTTATCGGCTTATGACACATTGGATGAAAAAAAATTAATTAAAAGAAAACATAATAGTTATCCCAGTTTTGATGGTTTCTTTTTTATTATAATGTATAGGGTGCCCCAACAAGAACGCTAGATTTAAATTTTAAGCAAAACGCAGATATTTAAAAAAAATCGTGAGTTCTTTATTATATCGTAAAGTAGACAGGATGAGGTTATGTGTGAAATAACACATCGGCCAGATGGCCGCCGTGGCTTTGCTGGCACATATGCGATATTTTAATGAAATTTCCAATGACCGTCTTGCATAAATGCTGCGGTATTTCATTAATGCAGCATCCAATTTCCTCTTTGAAGACTTGAGTCGTCGTCAGCTTATTCACATAAGCCATCGACTTCAAAAAACTCCAAAGAAAAAAGTCCAATGATGTTAAATCGCACGATCTAGGCGGCCAATTCTGGTCTCCAAAACACGAAATAACACCAAAGGGAAATGACTGATGCATCAATTGAATTGTTTCTCTGGCTGTATGAGATGTGGGACCGTCTTGTTGAAACCACATCCTCTCCACATTAATTTATTCAATTCTAGCCACGAAAAAATTGGTTTCCATTTCACGATACCGAACACCATTGACTGTTTGCCCTTGACCTGACTCATTTTCATAAAAAAGGTCCAATGATTCCTTCCGATGCATTTGCTTCTCGTGAATCACTAGAGGATTTTCCTCGCCCCAAATGCGACAATTATGCCTATTGACAAAGCTGTCAAGATGGAAATGGGCCTCGTCACTAAAGATGATTTTATCGGTAAAATCAGCATTTTCATGTTGTCTCTCCAATACCTAATTAACGAACTCCCTTCGCTGTGCTTGGTCAGGTGGCTTCAGTTCCTGAGTCAATAGAGCTTTGAATGCATGAAAATGCAAATCTTTCGCCAAAATTCGCTGCATATTGGATTTGGAAACACAAATTTGCTGAGCTCGGTGTCGAATTGAGGTGGATGGAGTTTGAGCGACATCATCACGTACTGCTGCGATATTTTCAGTCGATCGACAAGGTCAAAGGCGCGTTGTTGTCTTTATATCAGTTACAGACCCCGTTTCAGCAATTTTTTTCATTAATCGCTTTACAGTTGACTCTTTTGGAGCATTATTGTAAATCCAAATTGATCGCAATTTGCGAACTGTAGCCGCAAAACTTTCACCATTTTGGTAAAACAATTTCACATGAGAATGCGTTGTTCATTCGTGTAGCGCTCCATTTTTATTAACTTTATACCTTCTACTAACAAACAATAATAATTGTTCAAATATCAAACAATGACAATTCGAATGGCGCCAAATTTAAATCTTGCGCTCTTGTTGGGACACCCTTTAGGCATGTCTATCAATCTTGTCTAGTGGGTAACAGCTCTACATCTCCTACTTCCATGAAACTGTGGAACTATATTCAGTTTGTTTAGCAAGCAATATTTCAACACGAAGATTTAAGATTGGGAAACATTCACATTATTGTTGCATTGACATACAGTACGTACATGTTGGCCGAATGAAAAAGCACGATGGCAAACGTATATCGGCCAAATGATTGCCATAGCTTCGGTGGTAATCCTCTATCCTATTACTCATGTTTTCAGTAACTCTGAGACATAATCAAGGTTCAATGTCGTTTATGTGCCAAATTATTGCATCTTCTAGCCCTTTAAATTGTTCTTGACTTATATCCTCAAAAAAGAAGTCCGATGGTGTCAATTCACATAATCCTGAAGTAATATTCAAATCGCCACGACGTTCGATAACACCGACATTGGATTTATCGACCCATTGTTTCGTTGGCTGTGCGGCAAGTGACACCATCCGGCTGGAAGTACAAATCATCCAGGTCCCTAAACTCAATTTCTGGTCACAAGAAATCTGTTTGCAGCAAACACCATTCACAGTGGCTGCTGGGGCGAAGAATTTCCTCACCAGCCCATAAACGAAATGGGAGAACAGGGCTGGTTGTTTTCCCATTTCCTACAAACTAAGTATGATGTCGACATAGCTTAAGTGTAAGTAAGGTGGTCGGAAGATTTTTTCTCAACATAGTCCCAATTACGTCACACAACGATGGTAATACTTCTTTAACTTGTCTGATAGTCGTCCTCCGTGGCGGCGATAGTCCCCTCATTGGACTTAAATTTCTTTCATGTGAGAGACTTCTTTAAATTTGGATGCAAAAGAAAGAAAGGGAAGAAAAAGGGACCAAATCTGCAGAATATGATGTATAGGGCAGCAGTCTGTCGACCAATTCGACCAAACAGGCTTTGGCCACAGCGAAATTGTAAAGCGGTTCGTTGCCACTTTTCCCTTAGCGAATGGGATCGATTATTCTGCGATTCAATCCCGAATCGGATGAATTATTCGGCATAATAGAATTCTGTTTTATCCTTTTTCAAACAGGCTTAAGTAGATCACACCTTGTTGATCTCAGGAAACGGTGGCCATCACTTTTTCGACTGATCGACCGACAATCTTCGCTTTTGCAGAGCAATTTCGCCGGATGAAGCAGACTGCCTTGACTGTTTCTTGTTTCTTGTGTCAACTGATCTTTGCTCTGTACAAGTTTATTCATATTTCGTAGAAGGTCACAAATTATTAAATTAATGAAGCGTTCAAGAAACGTAACACGCTGTTCTAAGTGATCTCACAGTTGCGCTTTTTGTCGGAAGTAAGCAAACGCAGCACCCATCGCGCAGACAATTTTCTCGTGACTAATGTTGATATGACTCAGGCGGTCTTTTGGGACACCTTCCTCTCGCACATATTTAATCGGGGGTCGTGTGCGAATTTATAGACCTTAATGACGTTGCCCTCCGTGGAGGCCATTTTTTAAGGTACCTGGGAGTGGCTCATCAAAAACCAACGTGCGGCCACGTTGAAACTCATTACACTTATTTTTAGTAATCGTTACCGAAAAAGAAGAATCATATTTACAAAATCTAAAACCACGCTGCAAGATAAATAACCTCGAATCGAATTACTGACCGATATTACTAAAAGATCAACGCCCGAGACGCCGGCTTCCACACACGTCAATACAAAACTACAAGTTCGGTTCGGCTAAAATTTGGAATGAATTCCACGATAGTAGCGCTACATCCAATGCTAGGGATATGTTTCGACTATCAGCGGCATTTGTGATATCGTCGCCATTTTAAAGTCCGCAAAGTTCTGTTTTTGGCCTATGTAAGAAAATGGATATTGGCCTGCATAATCTGATTTGAACATACAGTACGAATATACTGCTGTACAAATAATGTACGTTTCGCCTGAAAAAGAGATCAGAAATGGATTCGAAAAGGAATAAGGTAAGTATACAATTACAGAGAGAATATTCTTTATTTAATGAAAAGATAAAATTGTTTAACGCACTTCCTAAATAAAAAATTAAAAAAAAAAAACAAGTCTAAATATTGACACACTTTTAATTACTAAGTTTCATCGCCCTACTTATCCAAAACCGGATTTATATCAAACACAGACATTTAAATTGTATCCGTCACCAATTTTATCGGAAATCCCAACAGAAATGTACGCACTTTTTTATCTTAAGACTTTAATTACTTGAATTTAATTCGTGCAACAGATTAACCCAACTGATCATCATTATTTTTATGCCACATTCGATCTTGTGTTATTTGCCTTAATGTGAGGGCAGTGATTTAATGGCCAAGAGGCTCGACGATTGGAAATTAAGGTTTTTCCTCTGGCATGCAGAAACGATACGAAGGGAATTACTACAAAGATACGATCTTACGACTGAATAGGTCTATAAAATTAGCCATCATGCTGATGAGATCTAATGCCACTGAACAATTTTATTGGCGTAGCAAAAAATTATGTTCGATTCGCGATTAAATCGAACAGGTGGACCTGACTTTGAAGTTTATGTAGAAGTCTTCAATTTGAAGACCGCGATCGGTGTGAAGGAATTTTCGCGTTTATACGTCATTGATGGCAGTAGTGATTAAGTTCGTCGACTCACACAATGAAGGTCCTTCTCGTTTTTCCCTCTTTCGAGATCCTAACAAAAGACTTATAATTGCCTAGGAAAAACTTATCAAGATCCGCAGTTTGAATTGAATGGAAGGTAGGTGCCACGAATGCATACAGCACATCGGAAAACAATGCGAGTGGCATTCTGTGGAGCATTTCTGAAGGTCTGTTTTTAATAATAATTATTGAGTGACACAACAGCCTACAAGGGACCAGGGCCAAGCTTCTACAACAACTACTCGTGTTATGCGTGTCACTGTTCTCTCACGAGTAGACAGGCCGACTCCGAACGGCGAGATTTAAGAAGCTACTTTTTTCACAGACAATTGATACACTTTGAGTGTTGTCAGCAACTCATAAGAGGTGGTGCCGTAACAAACTGCGAGGTGTCCCGTCCGGGAATCGAACCTCGATCTTCTGCGTGTGGATCAACGCACAAATTAACTACGTCACCGTCAGTATAACCATGAAAGAAAGCAAGAATCCATAGAGTGGCACAAAAAAGGGACAGATCCCTTTCAAAAGTTCAAGGTCCCTCCGACTGCGAAGAAGCTCATGGCCAGGGTGTTTTGGAACTCAAAGAGAAAATTGTTCATTGAGTACAAACAAAAAATGGAAAATCATAAACTCCACATCACACGCATCCACTGTGGAAGAAAGAAATAAAAAGGGGATAAAATGACAACATGTATGTTGCTTAGTAAGGACAACCCCATCCATCACAACTTTCAAGCCTGCTGTGCGAGGACCTACAGTTCAGACCTTGCCCTTAGTGATCATTCTTTCGTTTTCTGATTTGAAAAATAAATCGCCCTGAAAAGCGATTTTCTGGTGATAGTCAGCTCAAGAAGGCAAGAAATGGGTATGCTGCAGAAAAGAGGATATTAATTGTGAGATGAAATGCATTAATGTGAAAAAAGATTGCATTCGAATCTGAGCCATTGGGACAACGCAACAGAGGACGGCCCAGGCTA
Organism: Eristalinus sepulchralis; assembly: GCA_944738645.1. Taxonomy (NCBI): domain Eukaryota; kingdom Metazoa; phylum Arthropoda; class Insecta; order Diptera; family Syrphidae; genus Eristalinus; species Eristalinus sepulchralis. The sequence goes on from OX122884.1 coordinate 48,465,681, forward strand.
AGGTGGCGCGCACAAGTGGAGAAGGACCACAACTAACTTGGAGTGCGCAACTGGCGGCAGCTGGCGAAAGACCGTGTTGGCTGGAGAGGTATGTTGGTTGAGGTCCAGGTCCACCCCGGACTGTAGCGCCACAAGAAGAAGAAGAAGATTGCATGGAAAAATAAAAATAAAAATAACTGTATTTGAATACTTCATATCGGTACCCTGAATGTTTTAAGCGCCTCCCGTATATCCGAAATTTCAGTATCTTAGGATATAAGAAGAGTCTCATGACCAGGTGGACGAACTGACGGGCGGATGGACGAAAGGACATACCATAGCTCTATTTATGGTATTTGCTAAAAAGAAAGCGCATGCCTGAGAAAAATATAATACAACAAAAAAATATAAACTAGAACCGAAGGGAAATCTGCCTGCTCTAAGGTGTCTTAGGACCCCCTTGCTTTTGTACTTGTCTGGTTGGCCACCCACCGAGGGTTTGAGCCTAAGATAACGTTGCTTTCAGTCGTTAACGGCCCTGGACACACCGTTTTCAGTCATCAGAGTGGCCTGTCTTACGTCTTCGATGATATGGTCTCTATACCAGAGATTTGGTCATTCTCTTCTTAAACAAGGAGGCCCAAATTAAAAACAATTAAAACCATCTTTACTGAAGTACTCGAGGTCATGTGCTCGATGTGGCCAAGCCAGAGCAGTCAAATAATTGTTGCCTTACATACTACGTCTACATTTTGGTGCAACTCGTAAAGTTCGCGGTTATCTCCTCTCCTCCGCTTTACTTCATCGCAGACAGGAACATATATCCGAAGTATTTTTCGAGGACACTTTGTATCAACTCTTCAGATAAACCCTCGACGATAGAAGTATAGAACGATAGAATGAGGGATTTTTTAAAACATAATTTTGGTGCTATAAATCGGGAGCTTAAAGTCTAGTTGTTCCTACAAACGGAAGTAGTACCGATTGGTACAAGCGATCTCCACTAGGGTGTCATTCGTGGAGGTTGCGTTGGCCTCGAGGTAGACAAACTCTTTTACTTGCTCGTAGAGTGTACGTGGGTAGTTATTTTCCGGTATTCCTTTTTCTGTTTCCATCCCACTTGTCTTAACGTATTTCACTGCATTTGGGAGGGCCCCCATTGCTTGTGTCTGGCTTCGAATTGCAAGTCTTGCACCAAACCTTATGACGAGAACATATTCCACGGTGGAATGGTGGGTGCTTAAGACGGCGGGCGGTTTTCGGCCCTAGTACTGCATCCTCGGCTACTTATGAATCCTAATTTTTCTATTCTTTTATTTATTGAGTTAACTCCGGTCTCAACCTGTCAATCAATATATTAGTTTTTTTATCTATGCGTCCGTCTGTCCGTCTTGTCTGCCACATTTCAATATTGTTTTTAGTTTTTGGAACAATTCTTATACAATTTTGGATTAAGACGCATTCTACCACAGCAGCAAGTTTTGAGAAAGAAATTTCGAGATTTGAGAATAGGAAGTAGCCGGGTATCGATTTGTGCTTCTGGGATCTTTGCCAGAATCTGTGGTACTGTGAATGATGATGGACTTCCTTGGCTTTAAACTTTATTGTTAGGACCTATCAGATTGTTCACGAATAGGCTGCAGCCGACATGAAATCAATTGACACAGGATTAGGAAAAATAATCGTTTTCACTCTTGAGGTAAATTCTTAAACAAATTCAAATAAATACTCAAAAATCAATTAGTGCTTCATAAAAATGCGTTTCTTTATTTCCAAAAAATCATTCGTTATTATTGCAGTCCAATCTTCTCAATCCTAGCCATAGATTAACCTTCCGGATGAAATTGGTCTGGCAATGACTACTGGTCGATAGACTGGTCTGGCAACAAGCACTGGAGGAATTATGACACTAGCATGGACCACGGCCAAAATCAGGGCGAAGAAAAGGAATAAGATCTGAAAGACAACATTGATTTGTGTTCAAGTACAAGTACAAATTTACCAAGGATCACACTTACTTTCATGTTGATTGGGGTTGTTTGACAGACGATTTGAAACTGATGCTAATTGCCAATTTCTGAACCATATTTATACCAAATTTAAGGGCAAATGGAAGTGGGTGTGGACAGAACAAAATTGAAATCTTCGAAACAGGAATGGACAAACAAACGGATTTATGAAGTATACCTGTTTCAGAATATAGTTCAAAATACCTGTTTCTAAGGTTCTCAGTGGCTGTAAATCAAAACATATCACTTACAGAGGCGGGCAAACGAGTCTTAGTTTCAAAACGCAGAACAAAGAATCTGGTTTTAATTGCTCCGATCATGTAGTCGTAAAAACATTTAAATTTATGTCGCCTTTGATTCCTTACTCGGTTCTGTGACACCTGGAATGATTGGATCATTGTCTGATGATCGTATAAACTCACAATCTCCAGTTTTTGAAAATTTAGTAAGAACTGAACTGCTGATCTATGATGAGAGACTTACCGAAGAGGCTAAGCTATGTCAGGACAAAAATTAACGAGTCTCAGTTCAAATTTTACTTGGATTCGATGTTAAATTTCAACCATTAAAAAAAAATAGTAAAGTGCTTCTAATTCAATATATTTGATACTCTTTATTTACACCGCTCACATTCCCTACAATTTTAAAATTTCTTAAAGGAAATTGCTTTAAAAACTGTTGCTGTTGTAGCTGCTGTCTATTCGTATTTATTGTTTTGCAATTGTCCAAATCATAGAGCATTCCCTTCATCTCTCGAGAAATAGTGTTTTCAACTTCACCACCTCGTAGAGTGAGCATATTGCTAACCGATAAAACGGGATTAAACGCGATTTTAAGGAGACTTAATCATCGGTAGTTTACGCTATTGTAGAGGGCTCCATTCTTGTGCTCGAAAATAGAGGAAGGTTTTTTAAAAGAAGTGTCGAATAGCAATCAATTCCATAAGTGAGCAATCTTCACTCATCCCATCTGAAACTCTGCAAATCTTCTCATCAGGAAGGAAGACCAAAACATGAAATTTTAAAATTAAAATAAATTAACAATGTTACCATTGTCTAATCTCTATTTTCGCGTTTTTTTTTTTTTTTCAAAAAAGTATGCAAAATTAGGTGGTCATCATGGCGTAGAAGGACAAATGCACCGACTTCTACGTCGAATGTCTAACATATACTCAGTAGCCGAACTCGACTTCAGCTTTCCTTTTTCAACACTCCCCTTCTCTTAAATTGCTGGCAACAATCAGAGACTGTTAAACCTCTGAAATAGGTTTTGCTCTTTGTCCGCATTAAACTATAGGTCACCTGCACTCATGGGAGATAAAAAGAACAAGCTGGCAGAAGCTATTTCCCGGTTCTTTGTAGATGGCAGCTACACCCAATGTGACACAAACTTATTGGAAAAACTTTTCAGACTTTGTGATGTGTCATTAATTTTTTGAAGGTCATTGGGATGCTTTAAAACGATGATGGAGCATGAGGGAAAAAAACTGGCCAAGTGCGAGTTGCACACAGTCCAACATACAGTTCAGTTCCCTTTTCAAATTTTCTTTTAATTGCATCACATCTGAAACGCAAAGAAGCGTAGACAGGGAAAAGAGATCATCAAGTCAATTGCACCTTAGTTGCAAGAGGGAATTGAAATAAAATGGTAATTTCTCATTCAAATGGCTTGAGTGTAAGCAGATTGGAATTCGTTGCAAGACATGCATCAGGTGACATGCAATTTCTTAATTAGCGTATGAAAAAAGAAATATGAAATACAAAGCATAACGACTACGCTAGAGCTCGTTAACTCTAGTAGATGTACATGTATCTTCTTTTAACCATTTCGGGGCATGTCGTGTCTGCCTAATTGTGTCCAAAGGCTTCATTTAAATGAATAACTTTAGTGGGTATAGAGTGAAGCATTTGTTCTGTTGCAATAAATGTTTTCAATATGCTTTCTGGAAGTCCGAAAGTCCTACGTCCATGGCGGTAAGAACCAACTTATTGAACAGAAATGTTTGCCCCCGAGTCTTGAAACAAAATAAATTCGCTCGGAGTGAAATCTTAACAGCACGGTCAATGGGGCAACAGTTCATAGCCTAATTTGACCAACTCAGTCACGGTGACGGCCAAGGTGTGACCTGGTGCGTTGTCAGTCTAGAAAAGCAGTTTGGTCTTCGCAAGATGAGGACGGTTTTGCAATTCAACATTAAGACGACACTGTGAACACAATACCCTTCTTCAGTTAGTCAATTTAGACCACTCCTTGTTGATGCCAGAAGCCGGAGGCCATCACATAGGACAGTCTTCACCTTCTTTGAGGGGCAAGTTCGCCGGGTAAAGTCTACTCTTTTACCCGTTTCATGACCTCTTCTGTGTAACAGTGGCTTCATATTTCATCGACTGTCACAAAACCCCTTTAGATTGCGCTTAAACGGGAGCAATTGTTGCCCGGAATGAGAAAACGTCGTAGACAGGTTTCTCATGTCCAACATTTTATGCAACACATCACTTAATAAGTCTCGGAACATATAGGGGGCGCCACTAACAAAAGAAAATAATATTTAATGAATAATTTTTGTTAGTGGCGCCCTCTTTCTGTCCCGGGACTTATTGCTGGGATATAACCCTCGCTGTCATTTTAAGTGTCTACTAACCCAGCTATCTCGCGAACCTTTAATCGATGGCGTACCTAAATGAGAAACTTTGCAAGACTTTTCCCAGTGATAAGAACTTTTCATCATCATAAACCGACGTGCAACTACTTTGAATCAATTTTGGACCGTAGTCATCGAAGAACTTTTTCTTGTCACCGTACACAACATCTAAGTGCTTTTTAGATATTGTTAAGTGATTTTCCTTTCAAAAACTAGTATCGAATAACTGCCTGATATTAAATTTCCTAAAATCCATGGAGACGTTTCCGCACGCGGTTAGTACAAAGCTTCAAGTTCAATTAGGCTGACATTACAAGAATGTACTATACGTGGCGCCACCGGTCGGTGAAACTGTGTACATATCGAAAAGCTCTTGTACAACTGTTAATAAATGTATTAAAAGTTATATGCTAATACGATTAATATCGCGGAGAGTGATTCCAATTCTTCACTCAACAACCACAACTTTTGCACTAGCGAACGCTGATTTTGACAATAAAATGTTTTGGACATCAAAAGTCACTTCCACTTTATTATTGGCAGCAGAACTTAGTTTTCATGTAAGCACGCAAATTATACACTGGGCGCACGTAACCATTTTTGATGTTTGGAAATCCTTAAGGCGGAAATCAAACTTAAGGTATCTCTAGAAAATCCCAAAGATTGTGATTGAACACAAATTTCTTAAAATGTTGGCAGATTAATCAAAAAATACCATGTGATTTCAATAACAAAAACAAATTTACATTTATTTAAACATATCCTTGACGTCCTTATACACTTTTGAATTACTCAATTAATAGCCGATTAACCGTGATATCCTCCATGATGAACTGGGACTTGTACGATTTGTTTGTGAACAACTGGAACCGGAACGATTTTCTTGGTGACGACTACCGGGACAGCTGGTTGCAACAAGCCAGCATTGACCACGGCAAGGATCAAAGCGAAGACGAAGAAAAAGATCTGAAAGAAGAGGAGGAGACAATCAAAGGATGTGTCAAAAGTGTCTAGATCCTGCTCTTAAGTCACTTACTTTCATTTTGATTTGGTTTGAGAAGTGTAACAAGTTAATTGAAACTGATGCCGATTTTCAAATGCCGATCCCTATTTATACTGAACAACTGGCAAGCACAGGCCAAGTAACAAGTAATCAGAATTTTGGAGAAAAAAAAAATACGGATGAGCGGATCAAAAAAGCGGATCATACAGGTTCATCGACGTAAGAATTAGAGGAGGCTATAATAACGGACAACATACAAGTCCGTTGACGTAGAGAACTGATGCATTTGCGGGAGATGAGTTATGGGAAGTACGTAACAGCGAGAGGGCAACGTTTTGCCTTGTTTAGACTGACATCAACGTCCAGCTTTCACTACGAACTGGTTTACGTAGTATATTGATGTCTGATTAGATTAGGTGACTTATAGCCAAAGGTGATCTCTCACAAAGTGTGGAAATAAACTGACGCGAGAAAACTTATTCAGTAATTTCCCCTTTTCCCACGAAGTTCAAAATTTCAGCATTCCTAAACTTTGCATGCATTCATCTACAGCTACAAGCGATTTTCACAACACCAACACTACGTACAAACGATCACGATAATGTGACAGTTACAGCGAACACTTTCCGGCACGATATGCTTCAATTGTTACACATTCCTTCACTACAATTGACTTCCCAGTGATCCACAAAAGGGTTTGCTTCGTTAAAACACCATCTCTCTCATGTGCTTCGTTTTGTGCCACCAGATAGGCGATCAGTGTCTCTTATTAAAAGTAGTCCAGAGGTGCCGCTGGACACAAGGAAGGAGATGGAAAACTGTGAAATGCTTTGATTTAGTAAGTCAGCCAACGGCAATGGGCAGCATGCAGGCATCATGGGGAAATTCACGAGTGTGGTCGAAGTGCACCGATGTCTGCAAGAGACTGAAATGTGCATTTTCTTTGCTATTGTTGCCCCTGGCGGTGTTTCGAGAGGCAGCACAGTGAGGATGCGATCGCACGGTGCGCGGAGGGTTGTTAGGAAACACAACCATTTTTAAGAAAACAATAACGAGATGTTGTCAGCCGAATGAGATGATGCTTGACGATCTGAACCAATGAAAGACTGGATTCCATTTGGACATAAATCAGATCATTTTCAAAAATATAAATTAAACCAATTAAAAACGCGAGTTGCGAGGGGTTGCCAAAGCGTATCGCTTGTACGTTTAATTAATAAATCATCTCCCGCAGTTGTACCTGTTTCTACGTCAAAGAACCTGTATGATCCGCTTTGGTGATCCGTTCATCCGTTTTTTTCGCCAAAATTCTGATTACTTGTTACTTGACCTGTGCTTGCCAGCTTTTCAGTATAAATAGGGATCTCCATTTGAAAATCGATATCAGTTTCAATTCACTTGTTACACTTCTCAAACCAAATCAAAATGAAAGTAAGTGACTTAAAGGCTCCTGCCTTGACGATTTTGACACATCCTTGAATTGTTTCCTTTTTTGCTTTCAGATCTTTTTCTTCGTCTTCGCTTTGATCCTTGCCGTGGTCAATGCTGGCTTGTTGCAACCAGCTGTCCCGGTAGTCGTCACCAAGAAAATCGTTCCGGTTCCAGTTGTTCACAAGCAAATCGTACAAGTGCCAGTTCATCATGGAGGATATCACGGTTAATGGGTCGGTAATTGAACGACTTAAAAGTGCATAAAGACGTCAAGAATATTTTTAAATAAAATTTTGCTCAGAAAATTGCATAGATTTTTGTATTCTTTGTGTCAGCTCAGAAAACGCTTACGATTTACTTTTAATTTTGGTAATATTTTTTTTTTCTTTTGTCCTTTCGGTATTTTGGGCGTTTCGGTGTTTTCAATTTCAATATTATGTCCTCAACCCACTCGGCATACATGCTGATGATGAGTCTGTGCAAGTAATATGTTACAACCAGATTTTAAAAATGTTAGTTGTTCCTCTTGCGACAGGTCTTTCGAAGGTCTGATTTCTAGCTGAGGGTGTATACCTTACCAACCTGTTTAAGTTTCATTCTTAAGGTTAAAAGAATTTCATAGAGTAAGGTGCAGTTGAGAAGTTTTATTCACTTGGGGGCAACTTTATTGGAACTAGGTCTTCAATTAGGAATCGTTTTCTTAATCAAACTGACAATAGCTATTACGCACACTTTAGCCATACTCTCGTTTGAAGCTTTGGTCAAAAGAGTCAGGTTAGGATCCTGCTCCATAATCACTTAAAAATAATTAATATCTTCTCTCCCAGCCGACAGGAGACAAACTCTTAACTTCGAAAATATATGATTTTTCCCAAACTGTGATTCAATTAATTTCGTATGAATATGGAATTTGCTTTGCTTAGCACATACGATATTTTTCCACAATTCTTCACTTTGCTCTATTGTTCTAACTTGAAGTTTGGGCTTTTCCTTTTTTTCTTTGTGGTCTTACTAGTGTAGAAAGAAATGCTTCGAATATTGAATTATTTGCATTATTTATTTATGTGGACCAAGCAGAAAATAAGCTTCCAGTCCCGTGTATTCAATGGTCAACGAACCCTGACTGAGTCATTACCCTTAAGATCCAATCGTCTCCTATGTGACATGGATACAAGAAATCAAATAGTCTGCCGTCCATCCAGAATTAAAATCTGCATTGTGTACTACTTTGTCAACAAAATCCGAAACTACTGTGAAAGTCATTATTGGAACTAGAACTTTTCACAATTTTGAACACCATCTCGACTGTCAAAGATGTTCAACGCAATTCAATTTGCAATTCAATCTCCTAACCCAGATAAATGCGTATATTATCCAGATTCAGGCAATAATCAGCAATTAGCGCTTTTAAAGATTTCATTCCTTTCTGCCCTGTCGAGGCTTGCTCTGAACCACTTAAAACAGTTCTCACTTGTTTTGGTTATGAACAGGTATCACCAACAATTCGGCGTGGGTATGGTAATGAGACTAACAATAACAATTTGAAGGCACGTGTTATGTGAAGTTGTTCGCCTTAACGGAACTGTTACTGCATGTCAGTTGAGAACAAGTTTTGAATGGACAGACGTTTGTTTGACGTAACTGATGCTACTGTGTTTTGTTTTATTTTTCAATCTCATATTTCTAAACAATCATATTTTGCCGAGATGTATTGTTTTCTTAGATTGATCCTTTTTTTGAACAGCCACTCAATTTGAGTTTGTGGAGTCAGTCATCAGCGTACCTTCGTTTGTTTGATGCAGAATTAATAATTCTCAACGACAGCACAAGAGTGGACCTGGAAGTTTGTGCAAGTCCAAAGCTAGAGTGAATTTGGAACTTTGTAAGTAGGCATCAGACGAACATTCAGCTATAAGCTCTAAAAGCTTGAATTATAATAAACCGCCCTAACTTTCGCAAAAGTAACACACTGAGGACCTTTCCAACTAGGCGCCTCCAATTAAACTGAGCCTTGGGGTTGAAAATAAACACTTGCCGACATTCACTGACTACATCAGACTTCACCTTCACCACCTCGAGTGGGTAAAAATTTCACTTCTTGGTTATTTTAAATTTCTTTCTAATTTCAGAGAATTTGTTCACGTTTCGTGCATGAGTAATTATACTCCCTCCTTGTGTAAGAAATAGCTTCACATTTTAAAATGAAGAAGTATTGACAACGTGTGTGAACGAGTGCCCCTGCACGTAATTTTACAGTCGTGGGGACTTTTATTGCTTTTTGTCTAGGTTGATGTCGCTTTACAAATTGTTCAAACTTCTCCCTGCAAAATCTCTTCAAAGTGAGCAAAAACCTATTTTCCCCTGTTGGATACCGCCCTTGCTTTAGTGGCTTACCATAGGACTGGATCCCATAAAGTCTTATTGAGACCGTCTGATGTCGCCACTTTCAGAAAAGAAATTTTCTCTCACACGGACTGTTAGTTATGCTTTCCACGTGTGGAATCTTAGAAAACTGGGAAAAGAACAATTTGAGACGGTGATACGATTTTTGCTTCTGGATAGGAAAAAATGCATGATGCTGTAACACTGTTTGCGGTGACTTTTTCCTTCGATGACGACAGTCCAAAATTGGTTTAAAGAATTTCAACGATGAGCAAAACACAGGTGCCCCGAAAATGGCTCGAACTCGAAGGTTACCGTCTGCGTCATGGTGCTCACTTTGGGCAATAATCGGAGATCCTTTCAGAACAGCGTAGTGGTTTTGAAACGCATTTCGAAGGAGTTCCTCCATGGTTATGTGACAGTCGATGAAACATAGATCCACTGATATAGACCAGTTGATACAAGGAGACAAGGTTCATTTGAAGCAGTGAACTTCACCAGACGAACGTGTTCCAAAAGAGGGGTACACTGTCCAATAGTCTGAAAAGGTAATGGCTAAAGTTTTCGGGAACTAACAAGGTGCGAACTATACCTTAAGAATGATAAAACCGCCACGGACCTCTACTATGCGAAATTATTGGACTGATTGGACGCCAAATGGCAGAAAAATTGGTGCCATTAGGGCCTCTTTTATCACGACAAAGCACTAGCTAAAATATTGTCGACACCAGATTGGACGACTGTGACTATAACCTGCTGCCCTATCCATTTTATTTTGTTTTCAAACTTTAAATTGTCACTCACCGGGTAGAAATTTAAGCCGAATGAGAGAGAGAGAGAGAGAGCCACAGAAGCCAACTTAGCGGACCTCCAGAAAACTTCTTCAGACTGGCTGAAGAAGGTGGGGCTCAGTCAAGTGTAGTCACTTATCCAAAATTGTTTCTCTTTTGAAGGCGAATTACTAATTGGATCGCAGTTGTAAGTCAGAAGTTTCGTTTTCAGTTACGGACCATGCCCAAAGTCACAGTTCTTGTAATCAGACCGATTTGATAAGTTAAACACCCAGAAGATAAAGTTGACTTGTGTTGTGAAATTTGTGAACATTTCAACTTGAAAGTTTAGAAATCGTGAACTCAAAGGCTCTAATAACTAGAAGAAAATTAAGAAGCTCTGTGACCATGAAAGAAAATATTTTCGAAAGTAGAAGGATACATAGAAGAATGGCATTAAATTTTAAGTCTGTCTCTGGGCAACAAATCCTTGACCCATTTGAAATATAAAATTCCTGCGAATCACATCCCATGTTACATACAAATTCTGGCACCCTCAGAGATTGTCAATTAAAGTGGTTGACAAAAGGCTGGTTAAATTAAATCAGTTAAATAAAAGGTGACTTGTGCTAGAGAGGGGGGTGGAATATGGCCAGGGTACAAAAATCAATCATCATGCTAAGAAAGATCTTTAGGTTGTGACCAGCGTAGAGTAATGGGCCAATGAGTCGACGATCCAAACCCTCGTTTGCTCATTTTGAAGCAATAAAGTCATTCATACCTTTTATTTTTTTCAGCAGCACTTCTCGAGAGTTCGTGTAAGAAATGGTTTCAAAAGCATTTTTTTTCCATTCTACGATTTCATTGAACGGTTGGCCCTATACTGTTCCTGAAAGGAATAATAGCTCAGTCAATAGAAGTTATACAACGGTACTATGCTGCCTCTAGTATCTGGCAATCTACTTCCCCACTCTAAATGGAAATCAAAAAACTAACCTTCTATTCTTTGTCTACTGTCAGAGCTCTTCGTACTACGTGCACCAACAAACCGAACATTAAATCTCTTTTTTTGGGTCTCCCGGCATTAGGTCAACGTAAAATCCTTCTCCGAACCACATGACAAAAATAAATTCCGGAAATACGTTGGTTTCTTCGTGCTGTCCCCAAATGTCCACATTCAGAATAGTTTATGTGGCACATTACAAACGTAAAAACTGGTTCTGTTAACGAAAAGTGCAAAAAACAAAAACAACACATAATGAATGTGAAGCCAGGCTCACTGCATTATTTAAGTGCTTAAGTGCCGCTTCCCTTTAATCAAGAGTCTTCGACCAAACTCATTTCTGTATAAAAACTGATTCAACTGTCCACAGCAGACATCAGTTTATCCTGAAAAAGACACCAGCAAACCAGAATTCATAATGAAGGTAGAACAACCAACCATAAGGATCTTCAGGAAATTTGTGAACAACTTCTTTCTCTTGCAGGTCGTCATCGTTTTTACCCTGTTTCTCATTGCAGTAAGTGCTGGCTCCGTTTTGTCTTTGAATCAAATTATCAAGCCTCCAGCAACACTGCAGAAGATTAAATTGGGCAAACCAATTCAAACTATTCCCGGTCTGCCCAAGCATCAACCATTCCGTGGGTTTAAACCACTTCAGACTATACCCGGTGCCCAGAAGATTCAAATCATAAATCGCGGCCCAGGACTTCCAGTTAGACGGAATATTCTGCTGCAGAAACCAATACAGACACTAAAACCAATCCGAGCTGTTATCAGGAAGAAGGAAGTTTCTGTCTTCGGATAGGTTTCCGGGAACAGAAATGCTTGAAAATAAATGAATTTTTAATTTAACAGAATGTTGTTGCTTCAACTGTTTGTCGTTTGTTCCTTGTCCCTGTTTCTATTTCTTGAATCCGTTAATAATCTAATAACAGGACAGGATCTCATTTTGACGCCTTTTTCCGTTTCTTAGCACTTCAACCTCCAAATTTGCCAAAAATAAAGAAAACCAAAAAAATCTAGAAAATCAATTTATTTTGCCATCAATCCATGATCCTTCCCAACCCTCAACATTCAACCGTAGATAGTCCTGCCAAGAGGGATGCCACCAAGAGTAACAGTCCTAGTCAGAGGAATCGAAGAAATCAAACGAGAACGCACAAGAAGTGGTGAAGCGATGATTCCCGAAGCATAGGCAGCTGCGAAGAACATTGCGATGCACATGACAAGGATGAGGAACTGCAAGAAAAGGAAAGGATTGTTAGTTCTAAATCCCACAGACTCTCCATCTCTATCTGGATCACCTTCATTTTGAGCGAAAAATTTGTTTTACTTTTCTGTTCGACTTGTGTAACGAATTCAAAACGATACTGATTGCTCCAATAAGAAAACTTCAATATTTATATACGAATTCTATGCGCTACGTGCCGCAATCTAACTCGTTTCAATACATTCCATGAATAATGAGATCAATATGCCAAAGAGTGTCCTCCCGGTGGTTGTACAAGTGTCTTATTTGTTATGATTTTCGAGAGACGTAGATAATTGAAACGTTGATTCGTCTGCGGTCTGTCTAGCCAAAGATGCTGGTTTGACGACGGCGGAGTGAACTTAAGTTTAACGACTAGGTGATTCCTGTTTTGAATCATAAATGAGCTTGCGGTGAAAGTAGTGGGAAGATCTGTCTGAGTTCAATTCTCTGGCACGGAATTCCGGTTACGCCAGATCGAGTATCGATTGAATTTCGTTTTTGGGGTATACGTTGAGGAGATCGCGGACGAGAATATTGTGCATATTTTGGGGAGGAGTATCAAAGTTCGAAATTATCTGGTTGCAGGGGTAGACAACTCGAGGCTTTCGAAACATTTCTCTTTGTAACTTTAACAACTTTTACAGACAATAAAAAATAAACATTCCCCAAGCTTTCGAAGAGTCTAGAGAGAAAAAATACTAGTGGTCGGAAATGACTAAATTCCAACTTCGGGCAAAGAAGTTAAACTCCTGCTCAACTTTAAAGAAACCGGCACAGCAATAGGAAAGCTGAAAAAATCAAAGCCTTTTGAAACTTTCTGGCAGTGGTCTGGAATGGAGCACGTAAATGATCATTTGTAAGAATTGGGAAGATGAACTGAAATATCAGCACGATATGTCCCATCTCCAAAAAAAACGCTCATAAGTCATTCAAGAAAGTTCTATGCGAACGTCGCTTCGTATATCCTATCAAGGAGTTCGGACTTACGAGAGAATTCCAATAAGTACTTCGCGCACAAAAGAGAAACAATTTTGGATAACTGGTTACACTTAACCCAGCTGCACCTTCTTCAGTCAGTTTGAAGAGGTTTTCTGAAGTTCCACAAAGTTGGTTTCCGCGGCGGCAGTAACTTTCTCTTTCGGCTTAAATTTCTCTCCGGTAAGTGCCTTTTAAAGTTTAAGAACAAATAAAGTATATGGGGCAGGTTATAGCCTCAGTCGTCAAATCTGGTGTCGGAAATGTGTTAGTTGGTGCGTTGTCGTGATAAATGAGGCCCTAATGTTACCAATTTGCAATTCAATGGCGAATCAGTTCAATAATTCCGTGTAGTAGAGGTCCGTGACCGTTTTGCCACTTTTCAGGTATCGTTCGCACCGTGACCGACCCCGAAAACTATACCCATTACCTTTCTGGTCGATTGGGCAGTGTACCCCTCGTCTGGTGAAGTGCACTAATTGAAATGAGCCTTGTCTCCTTGTATCGACTGTTCACTGGTCTGCACCTGTGGATCTACGTATCATCGAGGCTCACATAACCATAGAGGAACTCCTTCGAAATGCGTTTCAAGATCATCACGCTATTCTGAAGTGTTCTCTGATTTTTTCCCCGCAGTGAGCTAACCCGGTACCCACGGTGCAGGCAAATATCTCATTTCACATATTTCAATCTCGAGGTCTTTTGGGATATCCCCAAAGTTTTATCTTTACCTTCAAACAGTGGTGTGCGATTGCAAGACCGTGAATTTTTTCTACAGTAACCTTCGTGGAAACCATTTTCTGGGCACATGGATGTTGTTCATCGTTGAAACTCGTTGAACGAATTTCGGACGGTCACCATCGACAGAAAAGACGCATCGTATGAAGGATTACAACATCGATGAGTGATTTCCATTCCACAAACAAAAATCGTATCACCGTCTGAAATTGCTCTTTTTCCATTTTTCTAAGGTCTGCTGACATGCACGCGGTTTAACAAAACAACAACTTCAATTTGGCTAAAATGTCAACAGTGACAAGGCTCTCAAAGTACTTATTGCCTATGAAAAGCCTCTCAAATTTCGACATTCCGAGTCGGCAAAACTGCATATGTACGAGTAAATGTAGATCCTTCCTACCCGCGAGAAAACAAATTGCCGAGAGGCTGGTCGTAGTCCCTGGCTGATTGTAACATCAACGAAGTCTGGAGTATATTGTGAGTGTGGTATCACATTCCATTCAAGCTGGAAAAGCTTTCGGCGAGTTATCAAACTTGTAAGAGGTCTCGCATTAAGTAAATTTCATTCTGTAAAAACATGAGGAATCCATGGGTCAAGTTTTGAGTTGTTATTCGACGATTTGCATCGGCCAACAACTTTATTTTTATCCACATCGGCTTCAAGAGGCCTTCCCGGACTTGATGCATCTTCAAGAGTGAAATTACCGGAACATAATTTTGTTAACCAATTTTGACGGTGGTGTTCCATCAACACATAATCTTCGTACCCGTCACATAATTGCGCCTTGCTTGAACTGCATTTTACCCTTTTGATAGGATCATTGGTGGTACAGTAAAATTTGCATGCCGAAAATTCTGTTTTCGATCTTCAATCTTCGATAGGGCATCAAACAGAAAACTGTTTGAGTAGTTGTTGTAGAAGCTGTAGAAGCTAGGCCCTGTTCCCTTGTGGGCTATAGTGCCACTCAACTATTCTTACTATTATTAAGTGCGAAGTTGGCTGCGAAAAAATTTCAATAGGATAAACTTTTGTGTTGAAACTCAACTTTTGTGTTGAAACGAACTTTCCTGAAATCCATTTTGTATTGTTCATGCAATTCTTTTCCTGTACTGAGGACTAACTCATTTGTATGCCTAAATGACAGCGGGTGTAATTTAATTCTTATCCAGTGAATAAACGTCTTGCGGTAGCTCTCTACACGTCATACGATATTTTATATCACCTTTACACGCCTTTGCAGCATTAAAATCATTATTGGCATGCAATTAGCAAACATATAGAACAACAAACCTGAAAGTGTCAACGATCTTCACCAGAAAATGCACTTACTCCAACGATAAGAATTAATTTAATTCAAATAAATCTCAAAACTGTCTCCCTGAGTTCTTCAAAGTGAAAGTCATACAGCCGAAATCAATCGAAGCTTTATTGATGTCCTAAGTGAATGGCATTTGCTCGAATTCAAAATCAAATAAAAGCTTCTGTCAATCGTCAAGTCATCATCAGTTCCTTTTCGAATTCTCAGACAAGACCTCAGATCAAAAATGAAGGTATTCGCTGTGTGGACACGTTCAACGAAAATTGTTCTTAAATCGTTCTTTTTTTCTTTTTCAGATTTTCATCATCCTAGCTTGCATCTTTGCAGTTGCCCAGTCAAGTTTAGTTGTACCTCAGTACATCTATTCTGAAACTGGTGTCAACACTCACCACGGAATTTCAGCCGTACCATACAGCTACAGGGTATCAGTTCCTTACGTACAAAATCTTCACCAGTCGCATGGCTTGAGGATTGTTCCCTACAGCAACTATGTACATAACACTCCGATTTACTATCACGGATAGATTGCTAAAAATGGATCAAATAAGTTTCGAATGTAATGGAACAACCATTCAATTTTGACTAGATAAACTGAATTATATTTATCTGAAGCATTGAATTGAATTTAAGATCGTATCATCATTTTTCAGAAATCGTTTATTTAGGAGCATCATATTTTTGATTTTCGTAAGAGCACTCCTAGTTGACAACTGTCCCAATAATTATGTTTAATGTGGTCAGGTTAGGAGTGCTGGGGTAGACTTAGTCATCGACTGTGTCCATTGTGACGGAAGAGTTGGCGATTACCAGGTCCTCCAGATTCTTTATTTTTTTCTTGTTTATTCAGCCAGTACACAGTACAGAGTGCACCGAACACTACAATCTCCAATTGTTAATTTACAGTTTCGCGACTAAGGATTGTCTTTCTTACCTATAGAAAGTTTTTTTGGTGGACTTATGCGATTATGACCCATAGGTGACGGCGCCTTGCGTCTTAAACTTAAGGTTTACAGACCTAGTATTTTGCATTTGTAGTTATGTGGGGTGATTCATTGCGATGTTTGATATTCAATAGGCTTTATTTGACAGATCACACGTGCCTCCCTTGCAAATGCTTTGTCAGTTTTGTTCAGTACAGTTTGGCAAGTCATCACGGAAGGACTCACACCGGAAAAGCATATTAGGGGTATTACGAAAACTAGGGCTTTATGAGCACATAAATGTTCTGAAACCACTTCCAGCTGAGAATATAGGCGAAGTCTGTAACGAGTGGGTGCGTCGCAGTCCGCAGCAACGGACTGTGTGTTTTCTAAATTTCAAGCATATGGACTCGATGAAGTGATGAGAGGAATAACACTCAGCTTGTAGGATTGGATAGGCTGGATCAAATTGGAAGAAACTTGGTAGGTCAGTTATAAGGCCGAGCTTGGTGTCAAAGCCAAGTTATCGGTTTTTAACTCAGTGTTTGTTCCCACTCCATGAAATATGGGTAATAACGGAAAGGATAAGATCGCGAGACTGCTAAAATGAGTTTTCTTTGTGCCGTTGCGGAAGTTACTTGCCGGTATAGGCTGAGAAACTCGACGGTTCGGGGGAACTCAATGTTGAGCAGCTACTTCTTCGGACGGAAAGGACTTTATTTCGTTGTGTTGGTCACGTTGTACGGATGTAATCTTCATCACAACTGCGGCGTGCCTTAGATGCAATCCCATCAGGAAGGCGACACCTGGGCAGACCCAGAGCGAGATGGTTGGATCAAGTCCACAAACTCGCCTGGTTGCGCTTGGGAATAGCTCCTGTGAGTTATTTTCGATGGCAGAGGATCGAGGAATCAAGCAGCCTGGAGGTTAGTGCATTTCCCAGCGACCCCTTTAGTGGAATATGCTGGTAAAGAAGATGATGATGATGATTCTGATCTTGATGAACTCTGGTCTTCATACAACGGCGTTACGAGCCATACAGCGCAGGAAACAATGGACTTTTTGAGATATCATTTTGATAAGGACTTAAATTCATGTTTTCCTTGGATGAATTGGATGCCTAGATTAAGCGATATCACCCCACACTCTGGGAAAATTTTCTCTGGGGATAAGTCATGTCTTGGCTATAAATGTGGGCAAGACGAAGTATATGCTGTCATCGAAGAAGGACACCCAGCACCGACGTCTCAGACAGAGCGTACCACTGGGCTGCAGAAACTCCGATGTAGTCAAGACATTCGTCTACCTCGGCTCCGCGGTATATGGATTCAACAACACCAGTACCGAAGTCAAACGCAGAATCATTTGTTCTCATCGCTGCTTCTTTAGGCTGATGAGGCCATTGAGTGGTAGAGCCCTCTCTTGAAGGACTAAACAACTGGCTTTGTACAACAGCTTGATCATCCCAGTCCTCCTTTACAGCGCAGAAACTTGGACGCTATTAAAAGCGGATGAAGAAGGACCGAGGATGTTATCGTATGGACACCATTGCTCCCGCTAGAAAAGTAGTCAAATTCATTAGGACAATGCAACAGAGGAAGGCTTAGGTTGAGATGGCCCACACAAGGGGGGAAGGACCTCAACCTACTTAGAGTACACAATTGGAGGAAGCTGGCGAGAGATCGTGTTAACTGGACAGGCACGTTGGTTGAGACCCAGGTCCACCATGGAATGTAGCGACAGTAAAAGAAGGAGAAAAAAGAATAGATATACGAATCGCATTCTAAGCCTTTGGTTAAGTCAGTTTTGTGGCATTTTTGGTATATACAGTTCCCGATTTTAGCTACTGATTGTTTCAGCGTTTGACAGTTTTAACCCTTTAAAGGCTCTGTAACCTAAAAAAAACATTCTTTACATTAAAACACAATTGTCAATTGAAAAATTATTTTATAGTTTTTGTGGGGAGTAAAACCAGTTCATGACAGAGTCCTACTAGTTCCTTTTTCTGTTGACGTTATTAAGGAGTAATAAAATAGCAAAAAAATGCAAATAGGTTCAGTCGTCCGCTTTTGTAAGTTTTGATTTAACCCAACGCACGGCCTGTTGTTCAGTGAACATGTTGTCCAAAGCTGACCGAAGAAGTATGCCCAGGATAGTCAACGATGAAAGGCAGCGATATCTCAGGCTCGGACCTTGTATGAGTCACCGATCCACTAAGTAAGTACATGAGTTTGTTCTCCAGAGCCCTATGTTTCAAAATATATCATGCCGTCTTATTGGCATACTTTCAAAAGTATAATGGGGAGTACCTTATCTTCAGCTTATCAGCCTGAACTCCAGACCACAGTTGCTTGAGATTGTTTAAGGCATCCTCGCGCTGTGACAGTCTTTTTCTTTGCCAAAGCCCAAAAACTTTTGATGGGATTTACGATGGACCTTTAGGTCAGCCAAAGGATCTTTAAAAGTGTTTCATAGTTTGTTCTTGACATTTTTTTGATACGCGGGCTGTGTCAAAAGTAATCCTTCCAATCAATTTTTGTTTCATCGAACAAGGTTTTACCTTTCCAATAGCCTGTGGTACACAATGGTGTTCCTTGCAAAACATCAACCGATGCCTCTAGTCTGACATCGTGGCTTGTTTCTAATTTTTATTACTGATATCGTTCCAATTTGTCGTCCACTCGCTGACGTTCTTTTTCTCAAGAGACAATAACTTACGTTCAATAAGGCTCACTTCCCTATTTCATAACAACCTTGATTGAACACAGAATGTGTTACGGTGTCTCTGTGCTTCAGAAACAACAAGCTGTCAAAAAGGTGGTTGCCGATGCATGCCTCTTAAAGTTCGCCAAACATCACTATCTGCAACACAAGCTAATCAAAATAAAAATCGCACCTCACACAGATTTAGTTGTTTGTTTGTTTTTTATTTTATTTTAATCATTGTTTTATTTATAAAAAGGGGGAAATAATGAATTTGTTACAAAAACAAAATACCAACGAAACGACAGACACGTCAAATAACATTACAAAAGTACCATTATCTAGAAGGGTAGCATTACAATTATCAACGCGAGTTGTTTAAAATATCATTGAGGTTAAGTCGAATTTTGTTGTTTCGCTTTTTGCTTTCGAGGCTTCACATCCAGCGCGCGATTTTCATTTAGTTGTTAAAAGTGTACAAAATTAAAATAAATTATGAAACAAAAAATTTTGAATTGTTGTTGTTTCTTTTTTTTTTCAAAATGATAATGATGGTGGTGGGGGGGATTTTCTTTTGCAGCTATGACTTAAGTTTGCGCTCATTTGTGTGTGATAGGAATCATAGTTTCGCCGCCAGGAAGAGCTGGTAGAGGTGCATCAACGGTGAGGACACCATCCTTGCTGAGGGACGAGCGAATCGATTCCGGATTGACACCCTTTGGCAAGAGGAACTCCCGGTTGTATTCCCTGTAGACGCTCTTTGTGTCGGATTTCTCCTCGTGTTTAGCGTGCACCTGAAAGAGAAAACGAAAAAGACGGCAATTAGTCGGGCGGAATGTAGAAGAACGTGAAATCCGTGTAAAGTTCACTCACATCGGGAAGCTAATAGAAGGTACGAGGAAATGTTTGTGTGGGAGGTTTGACGGCAGCAAACCCAACCACTTATGCGATGGCGTTGCAGGCGCTGGAGTTTGTATTCTGTGTGTAGGTAAAGTGGATCAGATGACGGGAATGTGGGCGAATGTGGGAGTTTGTCGTTGGTGACCGTTTTCCTCAATGAAAGTGGAACCAGAAGAACACATGTGTGCACACAAGTGAAGCGGGGCAACATAATGAAGTGCTCCACTTGGACGAAGTGCACTCCATCAAGCAGTTATCTCAGCACAAATCTTAGAGCGGTGAATGGGTGATTAGCATTCAGGGCACGTTGTGGCGCATCTGCTTGCATTACATAGGTGTGCATTTGTAGGCATTGCAAACAGTTTTTTTTTTTGTAAATGTTTCTGTTACGTAGATGCGAAAGGGGTTATTTGTAAGTTAATTCATTAAAGCTGATGCGATATGGGAAGTCACGAGTGTGAATTTGTTGACATTCCAGATGCAACTTTCGAATGTAGCAATCGAGAATGACTGATGACTTAGTAAGTCAACGTAGTTGACGTGTAGGGAAAATAAACTCGTTGTCTTCGAGTGACAAAAATGTTTTTCTAATTGAATCCCCAACCGCAAACACGAAGAACCGATTGCTGGAGGAAAAAAAGGCCGCCGAAGCATAGGCAATCTTAAGAGAAAGAAAAGTTTAGCCCTGTTTAGCTGTGGAGAAGAAAATTCAACAATAAACTGTACGGGCTGTACGGAATCTACTACGCCTTAGCCAATACTGCTACAGCCCAAAGATTCTTCAACTCCGAACCAGGGGAAGAACGCAATAGAGGACGGCCATAGACCCGATGGCGCATACAAGTGGAGAAACACATCAACCAACTCAAAGTGCGAAAAGATGCACCTGGGTAAGGATCGTAGGAGCTAGTTGGTTGAGGCCCAGTGAAAATATATGTATGTATATGTACATAGGTATTTTCGACGGAAAGTGCCAAAGCACGAGCACACAACCGTGTCAACACGATTCAGGTATAAATGTGCAACATTTCACTGCATTTCTCAACTTTTCCTAATTTGATTTTTGCCCTAAAAGGCTTACATAAGAATTTGGCGCCTACTCGAAACTAATTGCATTTCTACAGAAGTAATGTTGCAGAAGGAAATTGCTGGGTTTTGAGAACACCCTTTCTGAGTAGCTTCTACTAAACCCTGTGAATCGCGCTGCTTCCTCAGTTCAAGTAAGCAGTGGAACATTCATTAATAGAAGGCTTCGAACAGGATCAGTGGAGACACATTTGACGCATTAAATTAGACTTAACTTATTCCACAATATTATACAGGGTGGGCCAAATAAAATACAATAAATATAACAAAATTAAATCCTTGTAATATATGACTTTCTTGGTAAAAAGCTCTTCGCAAATAAAAAACGAAGAAGTGCTATTAAGAAAGAAACTGTTCTAAAATTATACAAAGGCTATTAACAAAAAAAAAAAGAACAGAACTTCGCTTCAAAATATATATATTCAGTTTTGTTCTGAGACGGCGAGCGGAATTAAATTCAGCTTGAAAGTCAAAATTTGAGAATTTTATTTTACAAGCCTATAATCGCTGAGCACTGGCATTATAGTCGTAAATCTAATTTCGCCACAGAATTCGAACTGTGGACCTTTCGCATAGGAGTCGTTAGTCAGTTACTGCGGCAGGTCAATATTTTAGATCAGGGTTTTCATAACCTCAAATTTAAGTGTATTGGGTTTGGCTGAGCCTTACTTTCGGCGCAAAGGTAAGCAGTAAATAACCACGGGTCTAAATTAACCTTAGAATAGACGATTCTGTAGAGGCCGAAGGATTTGGAAACTTGTGCAAACTCGAAGAGTTAACATGGTTGCAAGTCACCACATTCTTTAATGAGTTAAAGAAGATCTTCCCCAAGTTTGTGTAACTGATCCTGACAAGAGCCTGGCACTTGCAGAGTAAATCTTTTCCGAGTCCCGATTACCCTTCATTTCCTTCAAATATCAGTGGACATCAATCTAAGTTTGCCAGCGTGGTCTTCTACGAGACAAAGCCCCTGGGTCTCGTACCAACATTTACTTTGCTCCCTGGATAACGAGAGAATTACCTTCATTTTGTGGGAATCAAAATAAAAAAAGCATTTTTTAAGTGCTCCTCTGTCTATTGAGTCATTCGGGGCTGAGACACCAAGCTTTACAAGTTTATCGGCAGCTTCCTTTCCTGTGATACCTTACATCTTGGAATTCAGAATAATGAGACCATTGTTGCGGTAGTGAGTTTTAACTCAGAAGAAAATTTTAAGGCTTTTAAATATCGCTTTGAAGAGCTGCTTGACAATCTGTGTGAATGTTTGTGTCCCTATGACATTTTTCTGAATACTTTCGAACAACCTTAAAAGCGGCTTGATTACGCTAATTTTGGTATTTAATCACACTGCCAGGATCTTCAATTCAGGAACTTCTTGAAATTTTGAGTCTTCCATACTAGAGTGTAAAGTAAGATTCAAATTCCAAAGAAAATCGTGCCTTAAGGTACAGTCACTCTTTCTTCCTGACACCTCTCCCGGACATACAGGACACAACACCGAGTTGCAACACTCCTTTAAGCCCGAATTCAATTTCCTATAACTCAATCACTCACAGTCAGTTGACATAGTTTAGTTCACTCTCAAATCTCCTCGCGAATGAGGTTGAAACACAGTCACAACTATTGGCCTGACCGCATGTACAAGCTGGAGCTTTCTTCTAGGGGGCCGTTATCGTCTTGTGACATCAAAATCTATCCCAAAAAATTCAAGTTTAGGCATACGCCGAAGGTCTCAGATTCGATTTCTTGACCCTTCTAGTTTCTAAGTCACTTTCTTTTTTCGATTTGCTGACTCAAAGAGTATTACTAGTCAACTTAAAATGTCTCAACTCGCTTTTCAGAGTCGGCAATAAACTATAGATCTCTTACACCCGTAAGCGAACATACCACATACAATACGAGCAGCTGCTGAAGAAGGCATTAGTCCTTTCTGGACTGTAGTGCCACTTAATTTTCAATTTAACATCTTACATATGTATTGTGAATTCCCGTACTTAATGCCAACTGTGACATACTTAGTATAAATTCTGAGAAATGAATACAAAAAAAAACTCAATTTTCTTTCACAGCTTTTCCCCTTCTATTCAATGAAAGTCGTTGCGATTACATCAAGTCTTGTGGTTAAGGACATTTGCATTGTTCTAAAAAGACCTCAATGCGGCACTGGAAAGCAAAAAACCAATGCCGTCACCTCCTTCGTCCTTGCCATCATTCAAGGGAATACACCACAGTTGACAGCTTGCCAGAAGAGACCACTTGGCATGAATTTCGTGCCCATGACACCTTCAGTGTCCTCAATTTGGCAAACGCGCAATGTGGCATATCCCAAAGTTAGTCATTGCCTCACACGTCTGTCTGTTTAAATCAGAAACTGTCAACTCCATAATCGCAAACATCCGCTTAACGCCATGTGGTCTAGAGACACGATCCAAAAAAAACAAAAAAAATCCTAAAATACTTCAGTTGGCAGATTTCGCAACAATTGATCTCATCTTCGCTGTTCCTTCTAGAAGCGTCGTGGTGACTAATAACACATTCCTGATGGAGATGCGCGCAACCGTCCCAAACACAATCATAACTCAAGCACACGTTTGTTGTTCTCATTTATACGTGTTCATTTTTTTTGTTTTTTGAAAAAGCAAACAAATTTGACTCACCAGCAACTTCTGATCAACAGTCTTCACAACGATTTCTTCGGGGGCGTATTGGCTGACATCGAATCTCAGCTTCAGCACTTTGCTGTCGCCATCCTCCTACAGGTGAGAGCCAGCACAGGCAGCAAGCGGGACACATTGTTGGCGCGCATCCAAGAGACGCGAATGAATAAATCATGCGGGGGGAAGAAAGAAAGACAAAATGCAAGTCAAATAGCGTTCACTTCAATCACTGCGCACGGCGTCTTACCTGAATCAGGGGCGAGCTGATGTCGGAAATGTAGTTCTGTTTTGGCCGTGGCACCGCCGCATTGGTTGTGGTCGAGCTGAAATAGTAAAAATATTTTTCGTTAATTAAATCTGTAGGAAGAGGAGGAGGGACGAAATGAAAATATGTCCTTGTCGTTTGATGGAGACGCCAGCATGTGGGCTGTGGTTAGGTGATGTGGGTGAGCCCGGGGTGTTAATTCATCCGCACCTAGGGTGCAGCAGTGCAATAAGAAAGAAGATGAACATTCGTGCGACGAGGTGGTGTTAATTTTTACTGCGAATTTGATGGTGGTGAAGGAAGAGCAGGGGCTCCCTTTGTGGTTAAACAGGTGCTTGTTAGGGGAAAGGCGAGTTTATGACTTGACGGGGACCTGATTGGATGGGATGGGTTATTTCGGTGTTTATGCAGACATAAATACATTTGTTGAAGTTAAAAAAAATTAATATCTCTTCGTCTTCACTTGTTCCGCAGTGACAATAATTTGGTTATGCATGCACATTTAATGCTACTTGTAATTTGTGCAAAATGCATCTCGTAACTCATTGCAAGATGGAATATAGATTCATGCTTTGTATTAAAACAATCTGAGTCACGAAAAACTGAGCACGAATTTGCATAAAAATGGTAATTTTGTCAATGGTCTAATGTGTCAACATTTTAAGAATGTACTGTTGGAATTTCATCACAACTTTTGACCACGATAGCTACAAAAAGAATCATTGCATACTTTCCTTGGGAACAAATCAAAATTTGGTTTAGTTGCCATCTGATAGCAGTGTCGAATCTAACGCTGAAGTTCGATTACTGACTCAAGAGCTGTGACTTTATACACAGCAACCAAACAGACATGTTTTCTTCACAAACATGTACGCAGCTCAGCAAGCGAAACAAAAGCCAACGACGATTGTCTATAAAAGAGTCAACAAGTTGTTGGGTGAAGATAGATGTTACAGAAACCGATTAGGAAAGTCACTGCGGTCAATTTCTTTTTCAAACTTTTGGCTTTTACATTGGCAATAGATGCCAGTAAATTTATTTCAAAGGTGAAAATATTATAAAATAACGAAACCTTCAAGAGAAATGAATGCAAACAAACATTAAATCAACATTGCTGTGTACACGTCTGTGAAAAAAACAACGCTAGAGTAGAGATATACAATAGTAGACTGAATGAGTACCTCAAGCCACACGTCGGTGGTCCTAGGTTTGATTCCTGGACATTTTATCATCACTGCTGCTTACACAGTCAAAGAGTGCTGAGTATAGGATATAAGTCTTAAGTTTCTAGAAACAGAAACTTTCATGTGTACACATAAGATTTCATCACAGCCTTTTTCAAGGTGCTGGCTCAATCAATGGGTGTATAAAATGCGATTTAAATTTCGACCTAAGAAGTCAGCAATAAACTAAACTAAAGTATTCTCTATTTGTGAGAGAGTTCTTTTGTTATAAGAAATTTCTGCTGCGGAAAAGTTAACATCATTGCAGAATGTCTTTATTTTAAAAAATGTTCCAGGAGGATTGGGAAACTTTGAACACACGGCACGACCAGGATACGACCAGGATCATCAACTGTTTCTTTCGTTAATTTTTATTTAAAACAATCTTAACTTCAGTAGAATGAAGTCCTTGATAAATTTACAAAAACCTAGCCAAAGAGCTGGCAAGCTGTTCTGCATGAGGGGTTCCTTGACAGCACACACTGCATGTGTTTCCTTACCTGGCGTCCCTTATCCTATCATCTTTATTAATTGTGCACAGAGAAGATCATTCGACAATCTCGAGTCGAGTCTTCGAATCTGAGGCATTGGGACGACGCAAAAGAGGACGGCTTAGACTAAGGCGGCGCACACAAGTGGAGAAGGACCTCAACCAACAGTGCACAATTAGAGGAGAGATCGTGCTAGCTGGACAGGCATGTTTGTCCAGAACCACCCGGACTGTAGCACCACAAGAAAAAGAAGAAAATCATTCGACAAGCTTCTTACGTCAATCCATATGGATCAGTTGAGTTTGGTGTTCTTGACAGAGTGATTTGATTAGTATAATCGCTCTTCAAACGACTCAGCGAAAATAAAGGATATTCATCGTGAGATTTTCTTTTCAATAGGTTTTTTCTTGGCAGATTACGAGTGGCTACTATCAAATTGCCTTGTAATTTTCGTTCAGTATCGTTTGGCAAGTTACCGTGGAAAGACTCACACCACAACAGCGTCTCCAAATTCATTATCTGAATTACGAAAATCAGCGTTCTGTGAGAAATGTTTTTTGTGCGCTACGAGGAACTGCAGCCACTTTTGCTTTTACCATTCGCATGTTTAAGTTTATATAAGTGGATTATACTCGACCTGTTAGAACACATCTAGCACGAAGATAGAATGCTTAGCAGCTGTAACTTAGAGTGTACGCGAAGAACGTGACACCTAGGGCATTATGACGGACTACATATGTGCTTGCTGAAATTCAAGACGGAGCTACGAGCCATACAGCGTGAGAAATAATGTACTTTTTGATAAATCATTTCGAAGAACACTAGATTTCACATTTTGTTACGGTGAATTGCCAAAATCTTGCGATACATTTTGACTGTTTTCTCTGGGGATGTATAAAGTCGAAGGACTTCAAAAATAAGCCTGTTAAATTAAACGCTTTGGAAGCTAACATTACTTGTATCGCACGCAAGGTACCAGTCGCTACATCGAAGGAGCCGCCCAAAATTATGTCTTCCAAATGGAACACCTCAGACGTAGTCATGGCCAATATTTCCATAAAATATTTTTTTAAAATTAAATGCCGTGAACTGTTCTTTTAACCGACAACAAAAAAGTTAAGTTTACTTTTAAATAAATGTGTTTTATCTTAGATTATAAATCAAACCTCACGATGAAACACACTTCAAAAAGGACTGCCCAACGCTATATCACAACCATTGGCAATCACAAATTTTTGCAGCACCTCTTGCAGGCCTGGAAGGCTTCTCAAACATGAAGGTCTGCAATTTTCCTTGCATGCATCGTTTAAAACTGTTTTGACAACCGGAAACTGAAGACAAAGGACAAAGTTTTGCAATTTTTCGAATTTTTTTAAATATACAAAAAAATACGTTGGCACAAGTGTGGAAAATTGGCGAGAGTCACCTATAGGGGACGAAATGAATACAAAGCAATGATCTTTTATATTGCCCACTCTACTCGATTGAATTGAGTTGAAAGTTGCAGGTGAGTTCGGAGCTCAGTTTAAAGAAAGATGAGAGTGCATTCATTTTGTACATGTAAACAATGTACAGTGTACATTTGTTTACATAACATTCAAAAGTTTATTTATGCCCATTTGTCGCCAGATACGAGCTGACTGTACAACATCCTGTTCACAACTCCTTTCAAACAAACATAATCCTTACAGATATCACTGCCTTCATTCAAGTTATAAGCCATTAGTCCAATGGCATCCCTACCATGTGGCATTGTGTACGATTGTTTTTCCATCCGTTTCCATGACACAATCATCGATTTCCTCTCACATCCTTCAAATCGTTTATATTCCTTGAAGCCATCTGTAAACAATTTTGACTTTGTGGAAGGCCATTTATTTTCCCATCTGTCAGGATATCCGCTTCCATTCACCAAACAATTCATATCCACAAGGATATCTGTACACACGCTTAGCCACACACATGCCACCGGCACGGAAACTGCTCAACTGTGCCCAATGGAAACATGACACCCAAA
This sequence comes from Eristalinus sepulchralis, assembly GCA_944738645.1. NCBI lineage: Eukaryota > Metazoa > Arthropoda > Insecta > Diptera > Syrphidae > Eristalinus > Eristalinus sepulchralis. The sequence continues at coordinate 48,493,445 of OX122884.1, forward strand.
CGCATCAACAACCATTCACAGTTGTGTACCATTTCTAAACAAGAGAAAACCTCATCACTCATCTGCCTCTCATCTGGCAAACAATGTGCCGGTGCTTGTGTATCTGGAGTCCATACATCACACCCGACTCACATGCAAAGCAAATTTAATTACGGAATATCGGTGCGATGCTTCTAAATATTTTGCAAATCGCTTGGCAATTGAAAAGTTGGCGCGATGGGCGGTGCGATGCGCTCATTAGGTGAATTCTGCTAAAAATAGGCATCACCTCCAATGTGCAAAGGTGTGTGTTTTTTGAATTTTCCTTGAAATTGATTGAAGAATGGGCATGCGTCAGTGAATGGCGCCCGACAAGAATTTTTGATGACTTCATGCACTGACCGCAGGAATTATTTTGATGCACTTCGCTTTCGTGACCAAGGCGCACGGCAGTGCATGACTCTGCGGTGAAGAGGGTGCCACGCAACGAACTCGATTAAATGGTGATTTACAACTAAATTTTCTGATTAATTGACAGCACAGCCATGATTGCCTTCGATGTCGTAACCGGATCTTGAAGGACTGGGATTGAATCAATGATCATAAAAGTTTCATTTTTGTTACGATTTGATTTTGTTCGAACGCCATTTTGAATTTAGTGACATCTGTCAGTTAACATGGAAGCCCCAAAAGGCAACAAAAATGTCCAACTGCTATACAAAATCTCTCGAAAAGTATTTCCACATGTTGCCGTTTGGATTTTTACAATTATTTGGTAAACCAGAGTGACGGCATCTTAATGTTCACTCCTGACTCAATGGCGTCAATTTAATTTCCCCTTGGCTTAGACCGTCACCAGCAATCATTTTAATCCCCTTTTCAGCCCCCCTAACGAAACAGACAACGCAAGCTTATTGACACAGAAGACAGACGTCATGCACAAAGCAGAACCGCCAGGTACAGTGCCAACTCTTACGAAGCACGAGAGGAAAACTGACCAGACGAGCAAATGAACTTCTTAGAATAGATTATACCTGCCCATGGTTTTATCTTTCACATCATAAACCTCTTTCCGCCCGAGCGCGAGGGGAGAGAGACATCACCCATGGGTGGTTCCGCGTGTGTCGAATATGACGTGAGAATTTTGCCCCGAGCGGGAACTAGCATAAACAGCGCAACAGTGCACGATGAATGCTTTGCTCTGCTCTGCTCTGCGTAAATCACACTCGAATGCAATTTATTTTGTTTACGTCATCTGAACAAATTGAAGCGGCCGGCATCTGCACCGAAATTTCATCGACACACAATGTAGTTTCGAATCTTCTTCATAAATCTTATAAATAGCCCGCACACACTCATGAAACGTGAATAGGCATCTGCTTGTCTATCACCAGAAACGACCAGAAGATTATCCAAAAATCTTTGAGACACAACTACGTTGTCGTTGACCTCATTTCGAGGGCACATTCTTCCTTCTCCACCTCCTCATCCGGGCAACACCACATGCCGGTGTTTGCTGCCACACCACCACTTAAACTGTTTCCATCTACAAAAATAACCTAACCAAAGAAACTAAAAACCATCTACTCGTATCTCAGCGTGTGGCAGAGTCTCACATCCAAGAAAACAGGACAAAATATGGTAGAAACAAAAATTAGTTACAATGAATGAAAATTAGGGGATAAAATACAAAATATGTTCTGTACATCAATCAGGTGCAAAATTAACATAAAAACAAAAGAATTTTTGAAACAAAAAAATATTAATTTCACTCGCCAACACTGAACGAAAGAAAAAAAAAACAAAAACACACATCGTGTGATGACTGTGCAACAAAAATAATTCCAACACAAACGATTGCTTTCATTTTGTTTAAACAAAAAAAAAAATAAATTTGTTTGTTGGTGTGTTCATATGATGTTTGACATTCAAAAATATACCTGGTCGTTGTTGTCTTTTTTGAAGAGCTTTTGGTATTTGTAAATTATTTTTTTTTTTATATTTTTGTTTTGTGTAATTTTAGTAGACAATTTTTTTTTAATTGTTTGGGAAGAACGATTTTTTTTTTGGTTTTGATTCGGTTTGTTTTTTATGGCACAGGATCAAGCAGAGTCACGCAATTTAGTTGAATTTATTATTTTGTTATCGAGTAAAATTTAGCAGCGTGGAAGGAAAGAAATAAGAGATTTTATTTAGGTTATTTAAGAGAACGAGTAAATTTCTGAAATAGGATAATTATTTTTAAGAATGTTGTCTGTTGGATGGAGAGTGGGTGGTTCAAGCAAAATATTTCAGTAGGAATTGGCATTTTGAAGTAGTAATGGGTTTTGATAATACTTTGGAATTGAAGACATCGACCGGTTTTCGATAACTATTGGGTCTATCACTTAATTTGTGCTGTTTGCTAACGGATTGCGAAACTTATATTATTTCAGACACCCAAATATTCTGCGAGCTCTTCTTGTGTTTGGCAACAATCTTCATAGAGTAATGCTTCAAGTTCTTCAGCTTCAAACTTTTTTGGCTGTCCAGGACGTTCATCGTGTTCCAAGCCAAAAGCACCACTTTTAAATCGTGCACAACATTTTGGACACGTTCGTTCAGCTAGCGCATGTTCACCATAAACCAAAGTACGATGACTTTTGGCAGCAGTTTTCTTCACTTTAAAGAAATGAAGAGTAACTCCCGCAAAAGTTCGACATATTTGAGAAAACAAAATTATTGTTGTTTACGCTTCAAATGAATGACGTACAATGACAGAAGCCTCAGCGCATATTCCAATGGAATAACAACAATGGAATAATGCAAGTAACGCCATCTATGAGGAAACTGCACAAATTATGTTATAGAATAATAATAATAATAATAATAATAATAATTGAGTGGCACTACAGCCCACAAGGGACCAAGCCTAGCTTCTACAATAACTACTCGTGTTGTGCGTGCTATTATTCTCTCACGAGTAGAAGGGACCTACAGTTTTTTGCCGACTCCGAATGGCGGATACTCCTTAAGTGCTGTCAGCACTTTGAAAATGTCGTAAAAAAAATTTCAAGATGTTCATTGTTGTTGCTTAAAGCAACAGTGTACGCGGGACAGGAATGATTACCTGAGTGGTAAAGCGTCAGTGAGCTTCATTGCAATGTATTCCTAAAACTTGTTGTAAGTGCATTTTATCCCTTTTTCTTCTCTTCTTCTTCATCTTGTGTCGCAACAGTCTGGAGTGGAAATGAGTCTTAGCCAACAAACTTCTGAAACTGACAAGCTCTTTAGCCAGCAGCCTTCAATTTCAAACGCCAAGTTGATTGAGGATCTTGTCCACTTGTGCGCGCCATCGGTTTTCTAGGTATTCTCTGTTACCCACTGGTTTGAATTTGAAGACTCTTTCGGATGGAGGCGTGTTTTTTTTTCATCAGCTCTACATGACCTGACCATCTTAAACGTTTTATCCGAAACTTGTCTAGACGCATACCGCCGAAAGGCTTATAGAGTTCATACTTGAATCTTCAGCATGAGAGGCTTCAGAAGCCATCAACGGAAACCGAACCAAAGATTAAAGGCGGACGTTTTTTATAAGAAAGGAAAGCTTCCTCATCCGCTTCTCATATCGTCCAGGCTTCCACACCACGAAGCAGAACAGGGACTTGTTGTTCGAAAATTTCACTTACTTCTTATGAAGAAGTACGCTGGCACCAGAATATAGCTTCTGGTCAAACTGTCTCTACCAGTCAGGTTTCCTCAACACCTTGGTCTGGTCGCCACCATTCCGCCCCAAAATTGGCTTTTGGCTCCATCAGTTATTCCGTATATTCTAATAATAGTGCACCGGATGTGGTTTTGAATCAAGTGATTCATGAATCCAGTTACATCATCTGGATGTTAAGAAGTATAGAATACTTCGTTTGGGAGTAAATCTACAAACTTCGTCGCCCAAGCAATATTTAAATTCCCGCCATTAGATGGAAGCGATGATGTAATTAATTCTTTAGAAATCTGAGCCAATCCAATTTCAAATTCGGACGGTCATTGTTCGAAACAATGACATCAACGCTGACACCACTTCACATTCAACTTAATTGAGTACAGTTTGCCCAATATAAGGTTACCAAATTTTCTATCGAAATTCAGTTCAGAATTAGAACGAAGGGGAAAGAAATGCTTTGTCCCTCGATTGCAGTCTGATCTGATCAAATTTCATTTGTCTTCGAATCGAATTCCCATATCAACCCTCGCTTCTCACTTTCACCCAACGGTCAATAGATCTGTGCCACTGTGAAAGTAATTCGATCAATTGACGAAATAAGTCGAGTCTTAAGTGAGGCGTACCGGCAGGTTGAATGATTTATGTGTTTTCTAAAAACAGACACAGAGCGATCGAAAGCGAAGCGAGACAGCGGAAAGATATGACAGTGTCGCGCACATACAGCTGATAAGAGAATGTATTAAATGGAATCAAAAGTGGAAGATAACACTTCGCAGCGCGCACAAAGACCAGTCTTTGGTAAACCTGTTCATAAACACGTTTTGTTTAGATAAAAGGAATAGAGGGGGAAACGATGTTTTTCTTAGTGAGTGCTCAGTGATCTCATTCTCACTTGAAGATCACTTACGTTCTTACAAAGGAGGCACATTTTGGTTGACGTGGATTGCGATTTCTGCAGAACCTTATTGTGCGATTGATGATATTTTCGATTGATCTCTCTACGCACGATTTAAGACGATCAAAGTCTCTACGATCGCTTATTAGATCTAAATTGAGTTTTTCTCGCCGGATTATGCCGATAAACACGAGAACACGGCAAACTGACTGGGTTGGTGTTAATGTTGCTTAGCTCTTCAAAATTATAAAACAATTTCTATCCTAAGTGGGTTAATCGTTGGGTAGGAACAAAGCAGACACAGCGAGCCGTCGGGTCACGTTTGCGGAGCTAAAATGGGCCGGGTGGATAATAAGAGCAAACGAAGTACATGCCGTCATCAAGGATCGACATACAACATCGACGTCTCGAACAGAGCGTCACACTAGGCAGCAGAAACTTCGCGATAGTCAAGGACTTCTTTTTCCTCGACTTTGGGGTAAGTAGGGACAACAACATCAGCGCCGAAATCAAACGCAGATTCACTCTTGCTAATCGCTGCTTTTTTGGGATATAGCGGCAATTGAGTAATAGAGCCCTCGCTTGAAGGATTAAACTGGCTTTTTACAACAGCTTGATCATCTCAGTCCAATTTACGGCGCAGAAACTTAGATGCTACTAAAAGCAGATGAGTCTTTTCGAGAGAAAAGTTTTGCGTGCGATTTTTGGTCCTGTTTCCGTTGATAGCGTCAGGAGCAGAAGATTTAACGCCGAACTTTATATGCTGTACGGCGGCATACGCCTGGTCAAGCGTCTTTGTATACAAGTCTTAAGATAGCTAGGCCATGTAAAGCGTATGCACACCACTGCGCCGACTAGAAAAGACTTCGAATCCAAGCCATTGGGACAACGCAACAGTGGCGGTCTAGGTTGAGATGGCGCACGCAACAAACTTGGAGTGAGCAATTGGAGTCATTATGGGGAACGTTTAGCCTAGAAGCATGGGCTCCAATTGAAAAGTGTCTAAATGCACCAAGTGTGAGTCTAAAATGATGCTGACTGAGGAAGAGAAGTGAGTGCCAATGCATTCAGATTATCAGTTGTTCGCGGAGTCAGCGTAGCAGAGAGGTTTCAAAGTTGTGGGGAATTAGAAGGCCGATTGGGGAGTCTTAGCTCCGAAAATGGAGTCTCAAGCCCACTACTGCTTGAGGGGCATCTATCAGAATCTATGGATGGATCTATCAGGTTTTATGACTCGCGATTTCCAAACTTCCGAAAAATTGCATTTCAGTGTTCTTTTGATTTTTGATCATGTTGCCCTAACACCCAAAAAGAGTGATATTCCAAAGACTATATTGAATACTTGAGAGATAACTAGGCCGACACGTGCCTAAAATGTAACACTAGCCCAAGATTACAGTCTGGCAGTCGTTACAAATGATTGTGTACAAGGAACTGTTCCTCAACAGAGCCATTACTTCTTTGATCAAACACAATTTGGAAAACGTCATCCAAGTTCTCAGAATTGACCCTCTGATGGCTCCGTCATTAATCTCTTATCCCTCTGAAGACAGGCAAAGGGACCTCCAGTGCTTCGAGTTTAGAGAATCTGTCGAAATGCTAGAGATGCAAAAGAAAAGTTAGTGACTTAGAGCCAGGACTTCTAAGTTTTCTGAGGCAACCATAATTGGGTTTGGCACAGGAGGCTTTTATGTTTTCTGAGAAAACAGAAGACTCAGGTTAGGCTGTCATGTAAGCTGTAAGCTTCATTTTTAAAATGTCTACGTCAGAAAGGAAGAGACAAACTTTAAACAGCGATAGGAATACCTCGCAAATGTTGATAGATATTTTCACAAGCTTAAGTGTATAGCGTTGTAAGGAGCCTAGAACAAAACGGCTGTAGGAAACACAACTAAAGGCATGACGACCGTATGAAGTAGTCAGTCAGACAGTCTTTTTCAAACATCCGCCACTCGATTTCGAGCCTCCTCAACCGAAAAAAACACTTCTCAAGGTCTTAGCGAGAGGGACCCTCATCACCGATGGATGTGAATTGATTCGTCAATAAGCGCTGACTCACTCCGCACTCATCTTAACATCTGTTCGTGTTTGAAAGCGAAAACTAAGCCCAAAACAAACACAACAAAACACTGTAGCAATTCTGAAGAACGCAATCAAATCGCCCCCCAAGCCATCCGCTTGACCTCGCCACAACACCAACATAAACATCACGACACAAGTCCGGCCGTAAAAGTTCCCATTAACCCGGCCAACCGTCAGGAAGCATTATTTCTCTTTTTTCTAATTTGTAACACTTTATTAATAGCTGCTCTCCATAACCCACATGCCAATGACACGCCAGGCCGCAGCCACAACCACAACAGCTCCCACGTCACGCAGTCGCCACGGCCTCATATGCATACGGGTCCGCGGCTCTCGCCGCTTCCCCAATATGGAGTTTTCCAATTGAAAAACAGAAAATATTGATTTACACTCAAGACAGCTGCGATTAATTGGATGATTTAGCCCACAACTTGTCAGCTACGCACTCGACAGCCGACGACCAGTTGCTGTTGCGCACATTCCTTTCCAAGTGTCATTCGGTTCCCTATCCGCATTTCCATTCATAACCATTCATTCGATTGGTGCTAGCGGGTATCTCTGAAAGTCTACACTCGCATCTAAGTTCAGTTCGCAGGCGAACCTGCCGCTTTGGGCGATAGCGAGGTGGCCGTGCAATTCCGTTTGTCTACCCGATACAGCCCACAACGCGCTGTATTCCGATGATGTCATCGGCTTTAATTAAACACTGCGGACGGGTATCCGAGCGCGATCGCATGCTATAGCCCGATCGCGAACACACAGACACCGTGAAATTATCGCGCGCAGTGGGCTGACTTTCAGTTACTTTATTTTCTCTTGTTGTCTTGTTGACTGTTCACGAATAAGGTGACGTTGACGACGTGTCTCTTCTGTGGGACTTTGTGCCGGCGACCTTGCATGATGTCAGCCCGCAGATTAAGTCGATCTTTGATGAATCGATGCGTTGGTGCAGTGCCTCATGTATGCGATGCAGTGTCACAATCTGGTCGACTATGTATAGCCATGAGCGAATTGCCTGCCTTTCAAGACAACTTTCGACCCGTGCGCGCCCACATTTATGCGTTTTTTTTTCCGGCCTAAATGCGAGCGTCGAGCGTATGTACATGGTGTGGGACTGGTTGCTGTGGGAACTGCATGCGAGGCAGTGCGGTGGGAGCGAACCGAAATAGACCAGAAATCAGAACGCATTATGCAAAATGTTTGGCACCTAACCTAGAACAGCTGGGGCTGGTGGCTTGTGTCGGCGGTGTCATAAATTTATTTTTATCTGACGGCCGTAGGTGGATTCTTCGCAAAGCACTATGCTTTGAGAGTGCTTATCACGGTTTTTGGGGAGAGTGACAGGATGGTGGGTGACGGTGAGCTGAAATCTATTGGGTTATTGTTTTAAAGTTTGACACAAATAAAATTAAATGGTGGAACGTCAATCATGTGTCAAGGAGAATTTGAATTTGTACATTTTTGCAATCACTCGGGCATGTGAACACTGAAATGCTTTCAAACAATGTCAAGTTTAACAACATCTTGCTAATTAAGCGATTATGTAACCGTTATGAGGCATTCTTTTGAATCCACGATTACGTAACAAGTTGGTGGTTTGCAAATCACTCAGAAATACACTTTCAAAGTCCTCCTCTAGAGGGTCCTTGGAATATTTTACAAAGTTTAACAGATAGTTTTGTCGAATGCGTTGTGACAACAAACGTCAATAAGCCTCGTGCGAGCGAGTGAGACGAGTAGTCGAGTTCATAAGTAACATTTAAACGGATGGGAGTTTCAATTTTTTGAATTTCATGCGTTTGGCAGTTATTTAAACGCTAATTTAGAATTTCTGACATCAAAAATTGTATCGTGCTATTTCGAGATTGAGTGTGCGACATTTTTTCGGTGTCGTTCAATGATTATTGCAGTATTGAAAAACTCAAACCCAACCAGCCTTAAAATCTGTATTTGCATCTGCTTACGCACACAAGCCTCTGTCCCATTCTACAACAAAACCAAAACAAACAATCTAACAGACGGAGAGCATCAATAATTTAATTTTCTTTAATTTCCCTACAATGCTTTCATCAGACATAAAAATACCGTAAACAATCAATTCATGTCAGGAATGACATGCTAGTGGAATAAATCAATTCCATTGAGTAGACTGGATGGCAGTTGCGGCAATGATGACTTGATCAAATCATGTATCGTGCCTGATTTGACTTCTGTTTGTCTGTCAACGAGAGCGAGTGCATCAAAAGGCGGCAACTAATAATTTTCCATCACTATTTTTATGGAGATAAAAATGCACTTATTCTCATTGCGACTTGTCATAAAAGACATCATTTTCTTAACGACGTAGACTGAATAGAGTTAAAGGCGATCGACAGTTGATGGGAGAGACACCGCGGAAGTTAAAAGAAAAAGGAATTCTGTGTTTCATGACACGGAAAATAAGTGTACATTTGGAGTTATGTAGAAGTTTCATTTTAGGAAAGAAATGCAGAATTCACATAAATTAAGGGTGAGATAGATGACCTCTTTAAAGTTAAAAACCTTTAGTCTTCCTAAAGCTTGTACACAAATTTAAAAGTTAAACAGCAGAATAAACCATTCGATAAGCGTATTTGCTTCTGGCCTTTAAGTACGTTTCATTCGGACACTGAAAATTTATACAACGATTGCAAAGTGTAAGTTGCTGAGACGGATGTTTAGCTAACGCTTTTTGTTTGGCACGTCCTATTTTAGTAACTGTTGGGCTGTCAATATACGACTGTAGGGAAATCCGTCGGTTTTTGGTGGCGAAAGACCTTGACACCAACCTTTCGACACACTTTACTTGAACTTTCACTTTAGAATAATTGTTAAATTGTACTTTTCATGAATTTTGTCAGTTGATTTTCTGATGAATCAAATTCCCCAGTGTCATTGAATGTGTCACTTATTCACTTCACGAACTTCAGCAATGGGAACTGTGGCCTCGAACTAATTAATTTATCTCTAAATTTCAAAATATGTAAATGCAAATTGCTCTACCTCGGAACAGCGAAATCGTCAAATGTTCAAAATCCCTAAAAAACAGACCCCAAAATGCCCGAAATCGGAAGAAGTCAAATATTCCGAAAAAATTTCTGACAATTCAGTGGAAAATTAAAAAAGAAGAATTTGCCACCGTACGAACTTATGCTTACAGCAACCACAAGCTGGGGTTAACTTTCTTAACCTCTACATACAAAGTGTTTTCTCGGGATTGTGTATCTTGTGACTTCGGGCATTTAAGAATTTTGGGCATTTCCGAGTTTTCGGCACTTCGGAAATTTGGTCTTTTAGAATTAATTTTCGGGCATTTCGGAATTGCGTCCTTTCAGCATTTTGTTGTTATAAGAATTTTTGCATTTCGGAATTTTTGCCTTTCAAGATTTTTGACATTTCGGCATTTTTGGTGAAATGCGAAAGGACAAAATGAAACGAATATCTTGGACACTTGTTAGACACGACTACATGACCGAAGACTTTCAACTCTTAATGTATATGTTTCGACTGCGTTTTTCACGTTGTATATATAACCCCACTTTCCCTATGAAATGAATTGGAGTATTCGCAAAAGGATTCATTCCTGAAAACTTCTTCCAAGCATGTTTGTTGCACAGAATTCCCCTACAGCCCTGTTAAAATATAAGCTTTTGCAAATAGCGGTTATAGCTCCATAATTTTTTGCAACTTTCTCAAAATTTTAAGCGAAAACTCTAGTCTAAAAAACCCTTGTCTACGATTTTAAGTCGCTCTAAGGATCAGTCGTTAATTTCAGGCACTGAGGAAGAAAGTATGAAAGTACACGAAGTCTTGCAAATAGGTGAAGGTTTACCGCTTCTGCGTGTAGTAGATCAATGCTTGAACTAAAAATTCGTAGTTCGACTTCAAAAACGACGCGCATAATCTCCCGTACTCTGATCATCAGGCTTAGTCCCGATAATCCATACAGGACAACAAATTCCAACAGTCAAGGACCAGGGCCTGACTACTACAACAAAAACTCGTGTTGTGCGCACTAGTGTTCCCTCACGAGCAGAAGGGGCCTACAATTTTTTGCCCACTCCTAACGGTGAGTTGAGTGTTGCCAGCAACTCGAAAGATGTGGGCCGCGACTCGTTCTGTTCGGGAATTGAACTTGGAACCTTGGCGCGTCAGTCAACGCACCTACCCACTACGCCACGGCAAGCACAGCCAAAAATTATTTCCTCAAAAATCGTAGCAGAAAATTTGAGTACTCTACGATTTGCTAAAAACAACTTGCACCGCAGTTTTGTGGATCTCAAATAATCCAAAACCATATTTGAAATTTTATTTTATTGATTTTGAGTTAAGAGCTTTTGATTTTTTGGAATTTAGACTTTAAGCTCCACTGGAGAGTGCGCTTAGCAATGAGATACGGTCTAATCCTCATTTTTGTGCCAACACATCCTCATGAAAGTGATTGGCTTATTGTGACCTTAAGTTTATCCAAATCTGTACACATTTCCCCGTATGACATCAGAGCCTAGAATAAAATCCACAATAATGCCTTCAACTCCAATTTTCGAAACGTAGCTGACCTTAAAATCTCCAACAAACGGCATATGCCACTCACCACCAAAATGAAACCGAATATCTTTTATTTATGAGAACATCAAAAACGTCAAATGACTTTATTTTCCAGTATTAATGACCCATTCCCGCCTTAAACGGGAAAGACTGCTCCCGATGCCTGCGTTAAGCACCGACACCCCCTGTTGAAATCTCGAAAACTAATTGACCAATAAATGGTCGAACCCACACACGATGACGTCGTTCACATTTGCAGAACGCAATTCGTTGCAAATTAAACGCTAAATGATTGACTTCGAGTCAAGTGTATCTTCCACGAACTCACTCCATCAATCACACACATTTTGACGAACCCATCAACTCAGGAGAGTTTATCGTCAATTAAATTGAATTTAGCCTTTCGTTCAAAATCTTGTGCTAAGCGCAAGACAAATGAGATAATCCGACGTGTCGCCTCTCGCTTTCGCGGATAAGTACTCCCGACAACGCGTATCATCTCCAAATGTGAACATTATGCAAATGCTTAGGTAAGCAAGTGACTCGCAGTCCACTCCATGACATCACGAATCGATTATTCACCGCAGCAGAATATTTGTCATGTCGCTCTTGGCGTCCGGTTCGTCAATGGGATGGAATTTCGGTTCCGTTCGTTCAATTATGATTCCATGAGTGAATCGCATCCACGTCGCCACAGTGGCCATTGAACTGTCATTCTCTGGCGCAATAAAATCCTCCAGTCTTCGGCTAAGTATGCGACGATAATGGCTACGCACAAATGCCTAAGTTCCTCTGTTTGGTGATTTCCAATTCTTGTGGCCACCATGACCATATAAAAAAAGCAGATCTCCCCAAACGAGGCACTCTTTAGGCGATCGTTGACTTCTTGAAATCTCCTCTGAGATCGTCGTTCACGTCTCCTCTGTCATTTGAGGCCGCTCGTCAGCATCTAATGAGACAACAAAGCCTTCAATTGCGCGCCATTAGGTGGGTGATCAGCGATCAGGTGGAATGTCTACTTATGCCAGGGCACTCGATTCATTGCGACTTGGCAAGCGGTACGTGATCAAGACATTCAAGAAAATTGCAATAGAACCACATCTCGCTGCCGCCGCTGCCGCCGTCATAGACATCGAACCCAGCGAAGCATGACATCAATTATTCATGCCATCTCATTATTTTCCGTTGCTCAATCCGTTTTTTTTCGGTTTCTGAAGTGCACAATCGTAGAGCGGCCGGTGATCTACATCCATAGGTATTTGGATGAATTTGAATAAATCTTTCTCAATTAAGTCAGTCTGGCAAACGAAGGAAAACCGCTCGACTGAAGTGACGCTAACCTCAAATTTGCAAAATGAACGACTGCGTCGGCCAGAGCCGCTCGAGAACTTTTTCGAAATTCTGCCCCAAAATTTATGAATCCAAAAATAAATTCAATTCAATTCGCGCAGCCACACGAATGTGTTTCATTTCGAAAATTTTCCATGTCATTAGCTGCTCCCGGGTTGATACGAGTGGATTTTGTTTACTTTGACGTCACGAGTGTGTGTGCGAGTGTGTAGTTAAATGTGTGTTTTTCGACACCTACGGCCTTGGGAGAAGTTTGTTTGAAGTTTGCTGACCTCATTGGTGTGTAAATACACACACTCGCACACTTGGGTGGTGAAAATCCCAACCGAGACTTACGGAAGTGTGAAATAGAAGTGTTTGGCTGGGGATCTGTTGGTTTTCTAGTGATGTGAGCATCTAAAGGGCTGACAGTTCTCCTTAATTGCTATGGGTTGTGCTTTTTACGTTTTCATTGTTTAACAAAGCGCGGTATTTGTTGACGGGAGGAAGCGACTGACCAGAAGATATAGATAAGCCAACTTTTGTGGACCTGTTACAAGATTTGTAACATTTCCAGAATTTAGGCTTTTTCATTTATTTTTCTTCTTTCTTTTTCGACGAGATTATAATCAGAGTTATGGAGGTCATGAAACTCCCACTTTGCTGCTATTGGTTCAACTGTGGGGTCGCTGATTCAGACAGACAGCCCCACTGTTTCGAATCACTTCATCACTGAAGGGCCGATGTTTTCGAGTCCGAGTTTTTAGGCCTGCCTTTCTGTCGCGCTTCCGTTGGAACATTGACTGATTTGGCCTTTTTGACGGATAGTTCTTGAAGATAGATCCTTTGAACATGTTAACACCAACTGAGCCGGTCATGGTTAACTTTTGCTTTGAGCTTTGACGTGAGGGCTTCCTTGGGTCTATGAATTTCTTATTCTATTGAGCTTTGTTGGCCCTGCTGTCACGCGAAGAATCTTCATCTCAGTTGTCACTAGTTTGGTCTTATACTTTTTGTATGCTATCCCACATTGTCAACGGAATGAGAGCATCAGCCGTACAACTGCAGTGTAGAGCCTTCCTTTCAGCTTAGAGGATCATTTTCGGTCACAGGAGATAAATGAGTTTTCCGCCATTTTATCCATCCTAAGCTTACGCGATGTTTAATATAGTCATCACAAGTTCGTTCTCTATTGGTCCTAGATTCGAGATATTTGAAACTTTCGCACTTGGGAAGCACTTTAAATGTCTGGAGTGGGCCGGAGTGGACTGGAGGATAAGTGGTCTTAGACTTTAAAAACTTTTCCTTTCCTTTCTAAAAGTTGTCTAAATAGTATTTTGTTGTATAAAACTTGTACCAAAAGTACGAAAAAATTGGATAATTTGAATTATTCAGAATTGTTGAAAATTTTGTGATGATTACGTCAAATTTCTGATGAGCGCTGTGGTTCACATGAGACCAGGGTTTCACTCCATCGACAACCACTCGTGCTGTGCTTGTGATTATCCTCTTAACAATAAGTTACTTTAACGGCGACTTAGAGCAAGGACATTCGATGAGATTTTCATAGAGAGTAAGTGCGCCTTAAATTTTGTCGGAAACGCGAGAGAATATGTGACCAACTACATCATGGCGTCCCCAACTCATTATTCTCTACCTCAACCATGTATAAACTTTTTGCAAAAAAGTTCTCCTTCACAATCCTGCACAACAGTATTAAAATTCCAAAACCAGTAACCACCTCGCACACAGTAGCAAACCTTACTAGGAAGTTCCCATGACAATAAAATATATTCCAACGCATGATAAAATTTTCGAAATCGCATACACTTAGCGCGCCATTACCATAACAAAGCGCCACAAAAGACGAACCCCAGACAAGTCCCAACAAAGATCCCCACGAAAAGATAACTTCGCTTCTTCTACAAATTTCCTTCCCCAAACCCCATTCTTTTCTGCCGTGCGTTGCATTGAAATTGAATCCATCCCCACTTCGTCCTCGAATTGTTGCCCTACTTCGCAGTGTTTCGCAATTCATGCCGCAACAGTGCATTACGTCATTGCTTGATTGAAAACAAAATGGGAGCAACTTACACGGGTAAGGAAGTCGTAAAATGCCTCGCGTGTGGGCGCCTCAAACACTTAACCGGAACAGAAACCAAAGACTCTCAAGGATACCGAACGAAGTCTAGATGTTCTCCTGCAACGCGCATACACAAGTCTGTATCTAATTTCGAATCGTTCAAGTAATCAGCGCCGTTACGAGTGTAATGTGTGTTAAGTCAATTGCCGTAAATGGCACTCAAGGAGCAGTGACATCATCGCTCGACACTTCATTTGATTATCTCATTCATCATTGAATCTCTTTCTGAATTGAGTTGTAGGTACACTGCCCGACCCTCTTAAGTGCTTTGGCAACGGTTACGAGCGCGCACCGCAGGTTGCGCGAAAGACGAACGAGTTCCGTGTGTGAAAAGGGGGTTAAGAATTTCACGGCGAGTCTTCGGTTTTATGATTTTCAAATTTAATTATTGTTTGTGGGCGATGTTCAGTTTATGGCATTCTTTCTCTGTTTTCTTGTTACACTTTACGGTCTCGAGGGATTTATCTGCGCGCTGACTAACATAAAAGTCACGCAGCCGTGAAGCCTGTGCACAACGGGTTGGCTGTTTACGTTTTGAGCGGTTTTTTGGCAAATTAATTCTGCATACACATGTGATTTCAACGTTGCCGGTTGTGCTTGGAATGCAGCACGAAACTGTTTATTTTTGTCAGTTCGTGATTGGATCAATGAAATTTGAGATGTTTGGCCTGGAGTTTTATAATTGGGTCGTTTATATCTGTCGGCATGGTAGTGGGTGATCTTTTGAAAATTTCGAAAGTAGGGATGTACAAGGACGCACGTCTTACGATGATTGGACGCCGGAATGGATGGTGAAGTCCAGGAAACCCAAACGATTATTTGAAGAATTTTGATTTGTAGGAGTTGTAAGGGCAGTCAGGCAAGGGTCTTTCGAAGATTTCGCATTGATCGGGATTTTGGAAATTTGATTAACGATGATGTTGGATACCTGAAATGTGCGCCTATTGCTATGACGACAATTTTCTAGTTCAAATTCCGTTGTTGTCGACAACATTTCACTGATATGTTCCAAGGGCACAATTTCCAGCATATTACTGTGGTGGAAGAATTCAGCATAAAAAAAAAATTAAATAAGATGACATTTCAGACCACAAGGAACCAAAACACAACTTCTTCATCAACTACTCGTGTTTTGCGTGCAATTGTTCCAAGTAGAGACGATTTTTTGTCGACTCCGACATGAGTATTGTCAGCAACTCGAATGAAAGGGTGCGTGAAAAAAACGCGAGATGTTCAGTCATGAAACCAAATCTGGGACTTTCAGCGTATAAGTCGAAGTATAAAGGTAGACCAGCTGTTGGGTTTGTATTCCACTTACGGTCCTTGGGATCAGTGTAATAAATTAGAGCTGTCTAAAGATTCAAGAATCTCACTAAAACCACCTCTCAGTGTGCTCAAGTGAACAACCATGTGGATTTTTGAGCCATTAGGAAGGGCAAGCTGTGGCTTGGGTTCCTTGAGCGATCTGCAACCATGTATGGCGTTGGCACAGGGAGTCTTCCAATCGCTGATTTACTTTATCTAAGTTGGCATAGTGAACGCTTAAAAGTTCAGCTAAGACCTAGTAGTACAAAAGGTTGCGTGTTACCACAATTTGTATTGTTAATCCAGTTATACAGTGGGAAATGAAATGAAAAATGGTCTTCCTAATTGCAAGAAGAATGCAATTATTCTGGTTGGGGTGTGTTCATAGGTTTTTGCTGAGAAAATTGTTATCTTGTATACGACAAAACATGATTCAATGAAAAATCACGTTGAAACCGTTGAAAAGTCTTCTTCTCCGATTTTATAAAAAAACTTGCTTGTCTTCTTTCGCTTTGTTCCAAGGGTTCTTGTTCAAAGACGCATTATATCTTTGATGAGAAAAAAATCTTCTGCGATATTCCTCACTGCACCATTTTTGCTCCCATTCCTCGCTGCAAAGTTGTATAGACGATTCAAGCATCAGGACAACAAATCACGAAAACTTAAGAAGGTCGTGAGCCTAAAGAATTTTTCCACTTAATAAAAGCCACGTTCTCAAAACGATTCCCCTTCCAGGTCGTTTGCCTTCACGCACCCCTCACGCTCGCACTTAGACTTCTCTAAAAATCACTTCAAAACCATATCAGTCACCGCTCCATGCGTACGCACTTCATACTATCGCAACCCACGCAGAAATTCTCTCCCCTCTCTGAATTCGTCTCTGCGACATTCTCGAAGCATTTCATAAGCACATCACATCACTCAAGACTTCGCAGCCGAATGGCGCTTATTTTTCTCTTCTCCTTGCCTTTCCTTTTCAACCCAAATCAATCGCAAACCATCGCAACTCTTTCGACTGTCAACCTTTTTATCTTTAGACTTTGTATCGTTCAGATAAGAAGCCGCAGCGCCTCCATTTCATTTCGAAGCGAACAAGAAACGAGAAGCCTCTAACAAGCCGTGCAACACATGTTTACACGTCAATTCCCGTGAAATTCGTGAATTTGAAATTCATGAAATTCGCAGTCGGGGCAGAATGCTGAGTTTGGCAAGCGAAGCGCTCGCTTCTCGGATGCGAGGAGAGAAAAGAGAAAATTTCAATTGAAAAAATATCTTGCAAATTGAAAGAATATAAATAGATCGCGATAAATTGCAAATAAACAAGCAGCGGGATACAGGCGCGCAACAGTATTGATGGACATTCGAGGCGGCTAAAGTACACAAATCTGCGTTGGGGATAATGGCGAATAAAACGGTTTATGGATTTGGAGGGAATTTATTGATCAAAGATTTTTTATTTTTGCAAACGGGCATACTTTAATTTTAAGTGCTCAGATGGATGATTATCCTCTAATTTCATTTGGCACTTGATTTGAAAAGAAAAAAAACAACTTAGCCTTGGATTGCTTCGCATTGCTTGGGAGTTTGATGATGCTAGTTTTGAAATAGACTTTAAATGATGGCATTAGTCAGCTAAGTGAAATTGAAACCGCGAATTAGACCACGTTAAGAAATGAATTTGTTAGAGACTTGGAAATGGCTCATAGACGGCAAGAACACGTGGGTTTGACCGGTAGGGCGGAGACGGTGCCAGACTCTAGTCTCACTTAGACCACATCTGGAACCATCCTGATGAAACACAGGCGGAACAGTTTTCAGGACGCATTGTCAAGACTACCTTGCAATCCAACGCACTACAGGAGTCTGTTTGTTTCCTGTAAGAATTTTAGGCGTTTTCCTTTTTTTGTTTATTTTGTGCAATTAGAACAAACTTCGATATGTTTCCTTGGGATTACTTCAGAAAGATGTCAGGAACCTAGATAGTGAAGTATGGATTCTGCCTCATAGCTGTGTGTCGTCCATTCTTCACTCAGTGTACCGCAAATATGCCCAAAAGTCGCGTGTATTTCCTTTGCTAGATACGAGAATTTATTTAATCCTTTTTTGGACAAAAGTTGGTCATAGTTGGCGACAGTCTTGAGTCTATGGAATCTTTAAGGAAGTTGTTTTGATTAATTTGAACCTATCTAGGTTGCCCAACGCAAATCTTATCTTGTCTCTGTTAATTAATCACCTTCATCCCAGATCAGAAAGGTGGACTGCAAAAGTTAGGAGTTCTAATTGGAAGCTGCTAAACCAAAAAACAAATTTCAAGATATTTTCCCAGTTTTGATGTGACTTAGGTAGAGAGGGCTGTGGCAACTTCTCAATGTCGTCTCATTGTCAACTATAGGTTGCTCTCGTAATTTTCTTGTAAGGCACCATTGTGAATGCTGGATGTGGAACTAAGCCCTTCCAGTGGGAGGATTATATTTCCGACAACAAGACCTTTGCAGTTGTTATTGTTATTTAATATCTAGGCGGCCTGAAATTTTGTTTCTGAATCTGTTAAGTTCAAAGAAAATATCTTCCATTTTGCCACATTAACGCTATGTTATGTGATGTCCAACAGTCCACAGACCCTAGAGACTTGGAAGTTCTATTCAGATGCACGTAAAGCGCAACAATTTCAAAATGTTATGCCTACCATTATTTATACATAACGACAAGCTCATCACTCACTCCCCTGTCACATGTAATGGATTGCGGCAACTGTTTCGAAGGCAGAAACACCGCATGCAACTTGAAATCAATAAATAGACCCCAAACAAAGGGTGATTACGATCCCAACCAGTCGTCCTTATAAAAAGCGAAAATAACTTATCCACAATGAGTCACCCCGTTCCGAAGGCTCTCCCCTGATGGCATATACGGGAAGGAACCCCATCCCAATATGAATTTTTTCCCTGCACCAGTGTTCAGAATAGAATGAAACTTGAACTCGTCCAACACCCAAAACGAATGGAAAGTGATTTCCGTGGCGCTTCTAAGCCGCACCACACTCAGAAACTAACATCAGGCCCGTGCTATTTTTAGTTTTCAATTGAGCATCGGTTCATTGCCGTGCGGCAGGCAGTGAAAGTAAATCAATACCACCAAGCCAAACACACACTCGCCGTTGCCATAGAAATGCACCCCATGAATGGAACGAGAAGAAGAACCCGAATCCTTCACACCCACAGGTACGCACCCCAGGTGTGTGTACTACAAAAGCCGGTACTTGAACAATGCTTGAACGAAACTTTTCCACATCCATCCGTCCAAGGACAGAAACAGACAACTTCTCGACGTTAGTACATATTTTTGTTTTTTCTATTCCAACAATCAGACAGACAGACATACCTTGTCGATTCGAAGAAGTTTGCTTCACGATTCATTAATTCCGAACGGAATTTGGCCATCTCCTCTTCCATTTTGCGCATTTCTGAATCGAATCGCTCCCGAATGCTTGAGAATTCTGTATCAATCACACTGAAGTCGCCCAGCTTGATGGGGATATTCCTCTTGTTTGCTTCGGCCATTGTTGATTGTTTTGTTTAAAGGTGGTATAGGATAGGTTACACGAAAAAAAATTCTTTAACACTAATGTCACAACACAAATTTCTTGCAGTGATGGGTAATCTCCCTCGACACTTCTTCACTCGACGAACGCGGAATGAAATTAAATCGCACTGAGAACACGAATACTGTTCACACCACACAAACTGACGTTTTCTTTGATACTGATTGGTGGCGAGCTCTCTCGAGTGATTTTATTTAAAAGGCTGATTCATTTGAGAGAATGTTCAAGAACGAGTCGACTGTTGATTCGTAGTGTACTTGGTGAGTTTGAGTGTTTCTCATGTGACACTGAGTTGGTTGATGTTTAAAGGTGAGCTCCCATTGCCGCCTATGTGGGTGGGCAGATGCACCTACGTACGGTTTTTAATTTTTTTCAGTATTATGACGTATGAGTTCGAAGAATGTGTCATAAGTTTAAAAATATTTCACAATTAAAAAGTTACGAGCGATATTAAATCATGATGTGGCGTGATTTATGGATGGCGAATTCTGGGTTCATCAATTGTTGACTTCCGTTTGGTTTTTCTTTGTTTCTTGTTTGACTCGCAATTGAGACAACTTGATGGAAGGCTAAGTCATTCAAGGGTTTAGTTTTCTTTTCTTTTGCCTCTCTGGAGAGCGACGTAGATTTCTATTGTAATAGTTGCTGCTTTTTTCGAAAAGGCAAGCTAACGGCCCTCCATTTCTAGTTTTCGGGCTGGCTGTGTCTTTAAGAAAGACACAGATTAGTAACAGTGGATTGACGGGTACTAAGTTCATGTTAAAATATCGTGTGGATCAAGATCAATGGAAATGGTTAGAAAAATAATAGGCTCAACAGTCCTCGGTGTGGACATGGCTTCTCCAAGTCACAGTCTCACACTAGCTATCATCGGTTGTGCACTTTAATGTGATTAAGATCTTTCTCGCCATTTCAAAAGGGGGAATGAATTGGAAGACTTCTCGAGCCGGGCAAATGCAGGCACTTCCCGCCTTTCAGTCCTAGAGTTCGTCGTTAAATATCCTCACACCAGGCAAACAACTTAAAGAAGACCAAAAATCGCATGCGTTCTCTCACCCGCTTGTGGTAACGTCAGTGTCTTTATGTCATATAAGAGGACTGGGGTGATCTAAGTTCACACAGCCTGGTCTTTCGGTTGCCTATTGACTCCAAAGAAACAGCGATTTGCAATAGTGTTTTGGCGCATTATTTCTGTAATGATACTGTCTCTATTTAGTCCTGAGCAGAGACAGATAAATAACTTGACTACCGCAAAGTTTTTGATCCTTATACTGCGGCTTTGTGGAAGATTTGTTTTTTGAGGCTTCCTTGATGTCCCTACTGCCAGACCGATTTCGGCCCCCTCTGTTTCCAATTAAGATTTTTTATTGCCTTACGAGTATGTGTTGACAAAATAACAGTTGTAATTGGTTGTGGCCTTCGTCTACATTCATGTAACAATTTGAAAAGAAGCAAATCTATGCCACCTTGACCCTTTTATGCTGAGAACCGGTAATCTAATTTTAGTAGATAACTCCGACCGGTGTGTACAGCATTGTCCCAGCAGTAGGATCTCGAACATTGTCCTCCTGCTCACTTAGCGAAGGCTCAGGACTCAACCCTGACGGCTCGTCAAAGAACAACTAAAGCAGGATGAACAAAACGCTAAGACTTTCCATCACTCTTTCAACGATTCAGATTCCGAATGTTTGTATGGAATGTTGCTCGATAACTTTGGAGTTGCAACTCGGTTATATCCATCCTGTGGAGAGTAGCAACGGCTTCGGTGTCTTCTTTCACATTCATACAAAAAAAAAAAAATAACGAAGCACTAAATAATGGATACATGAAAGTTAGTCGAATACTTGTTTTTGTCGGTTCCGAAAGGCTTGAGATGTTCATTTGGTAGCCGGATATCCTGGAAGCAACTCCGCGCTCCAATAACCTAACTCACGGATTGTTAATGTTCACATCAGCACAGTCTTTTACGAAGGGCGAATTGACATATCGTCTACACATATCTCTCCGGTGTGCAAGTTCATTTATATACCCAATCTACTGACTCAAGGTTCAAGCAACTTTGCTCACATTTAAACTTGTAACAGTGCGACAAATTGAGTTCGTAGGACCAACAAATGCATCATTGATTTGCTGAATCCTTGAGTCCTGAACAAACATTCAGCAGCGCAGCTTGGAGTAACGCATGTGGAAACCCATGCAAAAAGGAGTATCAATTTTCTATGAAAAGCTTCTCAGATCTCGTCGTTCGGAGTTGGCAAAAAACTGTAGGACCCTTCTACTCGTGAGGGATCACTAGCACGCACAAGACGCGTAATTATTGCAGAAGCTGGGTTCTGGGCCCTTACAACGCTTAAGGTGGCTAGGCCATGCAGTGAAGATGGACAACACTGCTCCGGACCGAAGAATCTTCGAAGTCGAATCACAGGGACAACGCAACAGAGGACGTCCTGCAGTGAGATGGCGTACACAAGTGGAAAAGGACCTCAACCAACTTGGAGTGCGCAATTGGAAGCAACTGGCAAGTGATCGTGCTAGCTGGAGAGGCATATTGGTTGATGCCCAGGTTCACCCCGGACTGTAGCGCCATCCGAAGAAGAAGAAGATCCTGGTCCCATGTGGGCTGCAGTGCCACTCTCGTTTTATTTTAACAATTGCTACTGATTCTGTTAATTCAATATTTTTATTGAATCTTAAGCCTAGGGCAATAATTTGTGTGGTGCACAAGAAATTCAAGAAATCAATCCCTTTTCCTAAAAGGATCATCATCACAAATGTCATTACAATGCGCGCAGTAAAAATATTTTAAGCTCTAAATGTCATTGGCAACTTAACCACGATGTAAAAGCTGCAAGAGATGATAAACGGTTTTGAGTGAAATGTGCGAAAAAGGAAAAATGTCCTTTTTTTAGTCCAGTCTTTTGTTATGCATCTCTATTGGCAGTGGTCTACTTAATTACTCACTTCTATGCGTAATTTCGAATAATGACTATAATGCGCATGAAGAGACATGAGCCAGAGTCAAATTTTACAAAATGTCAGAAATTCTTCAGTCGAAAAATTTCATACAACGACCAAATAGTGTTATTGGAACAATTATAACTCACACTTAAAGTACTTTATGTTCTTAAAAAAATTCAAGATTTTTTTATTCAAGAGAAAAAAACGTAGTTGCTGTGTTTGCAAATAAATAGGGACCGCAAAAGGAATGGTTTCTTTAAAGGAGCATTCCTAAAAATAAAGGCACATGATAGAGACCAATTCTTCATTTATATTCGGATGAGTCTGTCTATATTTTCATTGATTTCTTATTTGTTTTTGTCCCATCTGTCAAATTCGCATGTGCGACTGCGATTCAGAGCACACTAGCTCATACTTATCGAAATTTTCACAATCATTCGTCGACGACAATTATAGTTTAGCCCATAGGGTTAGGTGTATTCGCTAACATTCCCATGCGCATTCGACACTAGTTCTTGGGCATTATATTTAACCCCTTAAGCTCCTATGTCGTTCCAACATTGATAAAAAATAAACGCATAGAGTCTCACTACAACTGTTCAGGGCATAGCATCTTCACAATGGTGGACCTATATTTTATTGTCGACTCAGAACAACGAGATTTAAGAAGCTTTGGCAATGTCAAATTAATGTTCTTTAAGTGTAGTCAACAACTCGAAAACAGTGACACATAATGTATTTCACAAAAGCATGAATGTTTTGACAAGCCAGCGCCCCATAAAAAATTAAAAAAATACAATCACTTCTATCTCAGTACCCCTTATGTTTTATCGGTTAAATGAATCCTGGATCAATCCAGGCTCAACAAGACCCACAACCAGCACCAGCATCCCAACAACTGCAATTTCTTTCCTTGACATCATCGCCATTTTCATTTACTTCCTTCTCAAAATAACAAACCACTCATCTTGCCTACAGTTTATTGATTTTTCTCAAAGCCGAAATTTCCGTTCAAAGTGTACCTGTCCACTTGCTTCATTGAGTGCGATAAAACGTGAATCACCGAATCTCACTCAACTCCCTCGCCTTATTTTTCTCCATTCTCTCCCACAGCACATCTCATATTCTCATACCACTTCGTATTTACACACATTTCTGCTCTCTGTTGTGAGACAACATAGGGTACCTGCTGTTTGTTGTGCGCTTAATCATCGCCCCGAACAGCAAAACACCAACGCCACGATGTGTTTTGTTATGAACAATAATTTGTTGCGACGAAATCTAGAGACGGCTATTTATGGAAATTCTTTCCGCTTTGAATCTCTAAACGGTGAAGTCATTGCCATCTCCCACGCTCGCCACTGGTGACGTGACGATGCCACACATTCTGAGTCTTTGCTCAATTAAATTCTTTTATGGTCAAGAATCGGATGAAGTGGTCACTCGTCACGGTGTCATTGTTTGTGCTTTGTATCGCTCTATTTTTACACGTTTTTCTTTATTAACAATTGCATTTGCTTTGAATTGCCCCACTGGGGAGGTGATAAGATTGCGTGAAGCATTATCAGCGGTTATCATGACAGGCGTACTGTCGCAATGTGTTGTTTTTATTTTATTTGTTATATTACATCGATGTATGTACAACATTTCATAATTTTATTAAAGTAATCAATTTCCAAGTATGAACTGAGTCACGATTGGAAAATTGACTTTGCTGATACCCAAATTGAATCTTATTGTTAGCTACAAATACTTACTTTTTCAATTTATCGCAAAGTTCATATATGTACTTCTATGCTGGTAAATGTTTATGTTGAACTTAAGTAAAGGGTGATTTTTTAGCTATTATCTTTTTGGCAATACTGGGTCAAACAGCTGACGCACGTTTCGTGTGTTGTTTCACTGTCAAACATCTTCAGTTTGGTCTATAATTTAACAATGAATCGTCTTACAAACGAACAACACTTGCAAATTATTGCATTTCTTTATCAAAAAACGTGCTCTCTTAAAAAAGTTCATTAGGCGCTTCTTCCATTTTACGGTCAGTTCATTTTTGGCTCAAGGGGTACGTAAATAAGCAGAATTGTCGATTTTGGAGTGAATATCAGCATTGCAAGCATCCAGAAAAAGTCACAGTTTGGTGCGGTTTATGGGTCGATTGGCCGCCTAAATCGTGCGATTTAACGCCCTTAGACTATTTTTTGTGGGACTATGTTAAAGCTCATGTCTAGACAGACAAGGCAGCATCAATTGACGCATTGGAATATAACATTGAAGCATTTATTCGTGAGATACCGGCCGAAATGTTGGAAACAGTGTGCCGAAATTGGACTAAGCGGATGGACCATTTGAGGCGCAGTCAAGGTCAACATTTGCATGAAACAATCTTCGAACATTAAATTTTATGGACCGTATTATTTAAATAAAGATTCGTTCGTTCTTCAATATGAATCAAATGAAAAATCACATAAGGGTCGTTTTAACAAGCAGAGCTGTTGAAACAAGTGAAGAAACTTTTCAACAACCTGAGTTGTTGAAACCATTTGTTTGTTGTCAATTAACGGCCTAGCATTCACAACTTGCTAGACAGACTTCATTTTTGCTTAATACTTTGAACTACGAAAATGATGTCGCTTGACATTGTTGCTTGCATGAAATTATAAAATGTATTCAAAAATGGTCGCATTCCAATGCATATTCAAATTTTATAGCAGTTAGACCAATTAAAACATTTTTTCCTTTCATTTGGTATCATATTAATCATTCTGTTTAGATTTTTCCAATTTATTTAGAAACTCAAATCAGAAATTAATTATTTACTAAAGTTGTACAAAATGTGTTCAAGCTTTACAAGTCTACTTAACAACACAAAATGTCAAAATATTTTGCCTTCCAAACAAGATATCTGATGATTTACGATTTGAGTGTTCACATTTGCAATTTGACAAATCAATGGTCCCAACTACGGTTCTGTATACTGATTCACAACGTCAAAAGAAAATTTTGAGAAAGAGAAAAGACTTTCTGCATTTTGAGAAAGAGGTTTCAATTATGCAGTAAGGTCGGAAATTGTTTCCGAAAACTTAAATGGCGAACCGCAGACTAACATTTGGTTAGCTTAATGCTTATAGATCAGATGACGGATCAAATAAAAGTTAAAAGAAAATTTCTCATATGCCGAATACTTCTTCTACTGCTGTCCATCAGTGTTGAGTTATGTCTGCCATTGATTTGATTCTTCTCGTTGGAAAGCAAATCTGGCATCGGAATCAAAAACTGCTTGAGTGGTGTATACGACTCTTCAATGGTCCAACAAGTTTCAACTTAGTCGCAGGTGAGTTTTTGTTGAACCTAAGTGACACAAATAGGGCTATCACGGAGGATAACATGACAAAAATCCACAATTTCGCATTGGCAGGAAGCCAATTAAAATTGCTGAGGCAGTAGGGATCTCAAAAGACCCTGCAAGTTATTTTCTGCTTGAAATATTGGCCATAAGTATGCTGTCTGTGTCATGTTTGCTCACTCCGGACGAGAAGCGCAATATTGATCCCACTTCAGAGAGGAGTTTGATGCTGTTTAGGAGCATTTCGCAGATCTTTCCTAGCTTCGTTTCGTGCCTTTAAAGACCCTTGTATTCATTTATATACACCAGAAATCAAAGAACAATTGAAACAATGGACATTACATGACAGACGTGCCCCAAAGAAAGCAAAGACTGTTCTTTCGACTAAGAAGATGATAGCCATCATTCTCTGAAATGCACAAGGTGTAACGACGGATTATTGAACCGATTCAATGCTTTAATGCAGAAAATCGGTCCCATTTGGCAGAAAAAATAGTGATCTTCGCCCATGACAAGTCATTCTCTCAGACATTCCCCTTTGCCACGGCCTATTGCTATCCCATCTACCGTATTCTTCAGGTTTGACCCCATGCTTCTACTCTTAAACTTGAAAAAGGCACTCCTCAATCAGAAATTTAAGTCTATCGCCACCAAAGAGTCCTCACTTACTTAAGGTGGCGCTGCAGTCCGGGGTGGCCTTGGGGTTCAACCAACAAGCGTCTCCAGCCAGCTCGATTTTTAGCTAGCTGTCTCCAATTTCGCATGCATAGTTGGTTGAGGTCCCTTTCCACTTGCGTGTGCCACCTGAGTCGCGGTCTTCCTATACTGCGCCGTCCTTCGGGGGTGGATTCGAAGACTTTTCGGGACGGAGCATTGGTTTCCATCCGCTCTACATGACCTAGCAATCTCAATCGCTGGATCTAAACTCTTCTGGCTAAGTCGATGTCGCTAAACAGCCCGTTTAGTTCGCCATTATATCTCCTCCTGCACTAACCATCTTTGAAGACGATACCGAAAATCACACGAAGAATTTTCCTCTTGACGCAACCAAGAGCAGCTTCATCCGCTTTTCTGAAAATTCATGCCTCCGGGCCATATAGCAGGACTGGGACGATTAAGGTCTTGTTTAGCGTTACCTTCGCCACTAACCCCAAACTTTGGGTCTTTAACACCAAAACGACTTATGCCAGAATGCCCGAATGAATTTTTATTAAAAGTTCAAAACCTCTGCCTATTGATAAGATTTACGGGGGAACGATACACTTTGTTTTTTTTTCACCCGTTCTTATGCATAAGTTAGCCAATTCTTAACGTCCTCTAATCCTCCTGTCGTGAGCAAACCTTGCACCTATGCCCCTAGTTAACGACACTACTGACGATCATACGAAATGGTATCCTTTGTGAAAACGAAACCATAATAACTTGGACAACTATTAACTTTTTTATAATACAGTTTGTTGTTTTTGGCTCTTGTTGCTCATTAGCCGATAAAACCATTTAAACAAGGCAAGCAAAACACGATTTCTCTAGTCTTAAATATTGATGCATCATCTGAAGATCTTTGGACTTCGTAAATCCTCTGTTTGTTTGAAGTACTGGCTATACTGGTTAAAGTTCTTTCAAAATTGTCAATATTATAGTTAGCGTTGTTTTTTATCACCCAAATTGGAGGTAAGTAAACAATTTGAGAACTTTGCAGAGAATAACCGGTAGAGATGAAGGTGTTTGTAAACCAACTAGTTAATGAATTTGCACTTGTTGACTGTTTTTTGCGCGAACCAGTCCCCCATTACTTTCATTGTATAAATATGGATTGAAAACTGCACAGAACCATCAGTCAGTCTCCAGTTGTCTGTAAAACTACTCAAATCAAAATGAAAGTAAGCGCAGCAACAGAGATCACTTCAAAAAAAAAATCCTTTGATCATAGTTTTGAATAACAAACCTTTCCTTTACAGCTTTTCTTCTTTTTATTCGCCCTGATCTTCGCCATGGTCAACGCCGGTGTCTTGGTCCAGCCACAACCACCGGAGGTCACCCAGCAAACCCATCATCCTGGAAAGCAGGTCATTCAACAACAACAACAACAACAACATGTTCCCAAGCCTAAATACGGATGAAGAGATAATGAAATTGTCAGCAATTATTTGAGAAATAAAACGCTGTTGATTTTCCAGAGCATTTTTAAAAGTGGGTTTTAATTCGTATGTTATGGCACCATTTAAATGAAAGATGAGAAAATTTAGAAACGGCACCTTTTTAGTTTCAGTCTGACCGGCCATTCATCCGTCATCTCTGTCACACTCTGCATATCTACTGAACTTGTGAAGCGATTTTCGGATAAAGATGAAAATTTAATTTTGGAGTATAATTGGGGTTACTCTCTTATACGTGAAGTTGGGGCAAACTTGTAAATTGCATCCTACTATAGCAAAGATGCATACTTTGAGGTTCAGATGACAAGGTTTTCTTTTGAAGTACGAAGTGAAGTCGTAGTTGAGAAATGAACGGGCTGTTGACTCCATGTGTAGAAGATCTTATAACCTTAGGACGTGACCTTTTGAAAATCCGTAATCCTTAGCTTTCGGATAAGAATTGAATTACTATGTTTTGTTTTTATGCCAAAATATTCCGCCGATTTGACGCCGACCTGCAGAAATTGACTTGTTTGCCATCATAATTTACGGGATTACATCTCCGCCTTCGCCGTGGGAAAATTGATGGAATTATGCTACTAGCAGCTGCTTTTACCACCGTGTCTTTTTTAGTTTCAAATCCTGTAAAAGTCACTCGGATGCGACCTCTTACAAAATGCACGGGGTCTGTTAAAAAAAAATATGGTGAATTTTTATATTTCTCGAAAAAAATATTTATTTATTCATCAATTTCTATTTCGTCCCCCTTAAAGTGTTTCCCCTCAGATATAGTACACTTGTGCTAGCGTTTGGGCGAGCGTCGTCACTTACATCTTCTCGACCTTCCTTGAAAAGCCTGTACCACTTGTAAACACTTTTGGAAGTTAGAGTACATTCACAGTATGCCACTGTCAACATTTCAAGTATTTTTGAGCAAATTCTTTGATGCATTTTTTCGACAGCAGGAAATGGAAATACGTTTTATACCTCTCAGAAACAAAATAAATATTCTATTTCGCTGTACCTACGAGGGTACCAACATAACAAAATAAAAAAAAAAATCAATAATCAAATATACGTAGCTCGTAAAACGCACCATTTTTTGAACAAACCTCATGTTTTACAGACGATTCGAAGAAGTGTTAGCACAAAAAAAACTACATAGTATCGGGTTAAAAGGAGACTATGTTAAGAAATAAATCGACGCTCTTCCAAAATGTCAGTTTTTCTTTTGTAGGCTTAGTACTCCTTGTAAGTTTGACGTACATCTTAAGTTCAACTTAGACTTATCTTAAATATTTAAAAGTTTACTAAATTATGTCTTGGTTTTTTGAAAACTGAACGTGAGTTTCAAATGACATTATCCTGTGTAAAACCATGTATACACTTGTATTGCGAAAATATAGATTCGTTTTGCGATTTGAAAGGAAGATAGAGAGGTTGGGGTTTCAATTATACATCGAAGCCAAAAACCATTTTAAAAAGATCAAATAACGTTCCGCAGATATTTGCAAATAAGTGGTTCTGTGGCCTTCTAGAAGCAGTTCAACGTAACGAGTAACGATTGTGCAACAGTTTAAAAGGCGAACACAATGAATTAAAATCGATCACATCCGGTCACCGGCCGACTTGCAAATTCAAAGAGCTTCAGTCTCATCACTTAAGACCGCATCACAACGGCGCCGTACCTTTGTCGGACTTTGACAGACTTTGGTAGGTGTTTTATTGATTTTACGAAAAGCTTTCATCACATCATCATCATCATCATCATTATCATAGACAATTGGTACTCTTTGAGTGTTGTCAGTAACCCGAAAGAGGTGGTAACCCGATGCGGGGTGCCCCGTCTCCATTACTCCACGGCGACCGATACACATACATATATCCTACTGAATGTGTCAAAGCTTGAACACGCGACATTGTGACTTTCATCCATTGTTCCGAGAAAATAGGTTTCATTTCATGAAATTCAGAATCAATTGTTCCAATTCGGGGTATTTCACTTTCGTAGCATCAAAAATCACGAAAGAAGTGGACACAAGCTTTAGTAGTCATGGCGTAAGGAAATCAAGGTGCGTGTTACTAAAGCCACTTTTGTAATTTGTGGACTCGTTCCATAACAATTTTTATTGCGATATAAATTTTTGTAGGATTGAAAATATACAAAGTGAATGACTACAAATTGATGAAATTAAATTGAGTAGTAACTGTGCTTAATAATACACCGAAAGTCACGTCACACAAACACACCTTGCTCTTTTTCCTATGCATTAGGACTGCGGTGTGTCTATGGAAGACCCAATCCAAAATTAATACCCAGTCTCTGATTCTGTTCACTACTTACAATCTACAACAATTGCATAATTTTTACAAATCTTATTAGCAACCCACTGTAAGCGGAATCCCGGCAATCCCAAACCATTTCTAATCAGAATCAATGATCAATGATCACCGGCAAACCATTGACTTCTGGTGGCTTACAGCTGATGAGGTCATCTCCTAGGCAAGCACTCAGTTTATTGACGACCATCAAATTTGAAGTTTGCTGATAATAAAAAATCACGCTAAACGCTATTAATCGAGATAATGTCTTCTGATTGAAACCTGTTTTCTCGCCAGTGGCTCTTAACTGAAGTTAGTGTGTGTGGTGTTGTTTGTTTTGTTGTGAACTGGTGCATGTTTCATTGATTAGGAAGAGCGCTACCTTAGTTGACATCGGCAGTTGCCGTTGTTGGGATGGTGACTGTGGAGTGTTTGCGATTTCCAGTTAGCGCCGCTGGTTATTTGTTAGTTATATTTAGAGTACCAAAAAGACGTCTAAACTAAAATTTCAACACAAAGAAATAATTGGAACAAAATGTGCGATTCTTGCGTCGCATTGTCATTTTTCGACAATGCTTTCATAAAGCGTGTAACAATTTAATTTAACGAAAAAAAAAACTTGTTAAAACTTACTGGTAAAAAAATAAAAACGGTTTTTTTTTAAAGAGAGAAAGATTATAAATTGCCACAAAATTGTTCAAACGTTGGCTCAATTTGATACAAAATAAATAAAAAAAAGTAGTTGCGTTGAAGTTTCAACTGTTTTAATGACATAATTCTGATTTCATGGTGAAATACCGCCTCTTATGGTAAACGGAACTAAGGAGTTTACTTTTTAGTATATGAAATGCATTAAATTGTAGTTCAAGGCATTTTTGGCCAAAATTCAGTCCTTTGCAGACCAGAGACCTCATGAGACTACGCGGAAGGGACGTACTCCTGTTTACAGACAAACTTACTGATCATTGTCTGATTGGAAACCATTAAAGAGAATTAGGGGATCCCATGCAACTTCAGGGGTTGCCGAGACGAGGTTTAGAAGTAGATCGTAGTTCACTACCAAGGAACTTGCCCATCTCGTGCAACAGACTACGATCGAAAGCTTATCTAGAACAGCCTAGATGGGTTAGCCCTAAAGTTAGGCTAGGAAAGATCAAAAAAAATCTTTAGGGAAACAAACTGACTAAGCCAGTATGAGGTTAAGATATGTTTCTTTTATAACAGACCAGAAAAAAGGGGTGAATTGACATCACCCGTGGACTAAGTGGGACTTAGCAATACAGCTCAGACAGTCTTATCAACCGAGCCTAACATAATCTAAGTTGCAGTTTACACGCTACAGTCTAAATTCCAATGAATAATCTTGGCGGTTTTTTTCCTTCAAAACTCAATTTGTGTGAATTCAAAAAATGTCAAAGGAATGTGAGAACTGTATTGTGTAATACAGGGTCATTCAATGTTTCATTTCAAAAGTAAAACCTAACAAAACACACCAGTGACACTTTTTCGTTGAACAATTTCATTCTTTATAATTTTTGGACTTTGCCATTAAATATGAAAAACAATATCATTCAAATGGCTGTGTTGGAAAGATTCGCACCGTTCAGTTCCTTGTAGTAATTTTAAAAAAAAAACTTTTTGCACATTTCGGGTTGTACGAGTATTTCGACCTTAACTTGGGTAAAGTTGTTATTGTAATTAGCCTTGAGTTCGGTGTTTATTCGTGTAAACACAGTCTTTTGTATAGCAACACACAAAAAAAATCAAATGATGTCAAATCGCATGATCACAGTTGATAACCGACGTCTCCAAAACGCGACCAAAAAACTTCTTACGCAGTAAAGCCATAATTGTTCGTAATTGTATCTTATTGACCCTTTGAACCACATACCGACCAGTCCATGATCTTCAATCGCAAGTCAAAATATCGCCTATCACTCTACAAAATCGTGCCAAATGGCATTTGGCCAGTTATTGTCATCTTCGAACCATAGAGCACTCCAAATAATCACCGTGTCTTAATGCAATGGCACATCTTCGAACGTTTGAGGGTTTTCTGAGCCTCATATGCAGCCATTTTCTTTGTTTACATATCCACCGAGTGAAAAATGTAACTCATCCCTGAAGAAAATGTTGTTCGGTGTTTATGTCTCTTATCAAATGTATACGAATCCACGGCGACAGGCTTCAATTGTTTCATAAGTTGAGGTTGATAAGAATGGAGGGAAATATCATTGTCCAATACGACACGAACGATTGGAACCATCATCAAGTCTTGCACCTAATAATAATAACAATTGAGTGGCACTACAGCCCACAAGGGACCAGGACCTTGCCTCTACAATAACTACTCGTGTTGTGAGTGCTACTGCTGTTCCCTCATAAGTAGAAGGGACCTACAATTTTTTGCCGACTCCGAACTGCGAGATTTGAGAATCTTTTAATAGACAATTGATGCTCTTTGAGTGTTGTCAGCAACTCAAAATAGCTGGTGCCGTGAAAAAATTCGGGGTGTTCCGTCCTCGAATCGAACCTAGACCTTCAGTGTGTGGGTCGACCAACTAGGCACACAGCGGCCATCGACACTTGCACCTACAACAGCAACATTTTCAACTAACCGCAACAGAAAATTTTTGTCGATCGCTTGCTTAATCGTTTCATTAATCCAAAATCATTGCAATATCCTTGAAAAGTGTCTACGTTTTGAGATTCAAACTATGTGGAAGGTTTTTATATTGATTAAACACGTTAATCGATTTACTAGAGTAGATGGCAAATGCTCATCTATATTCCATGATACTTTAACTCACAGTGCATAAAATAAATGATTATGCACTGAACCGTCTACAATCTTCCTTAACATAACGGTAGCAAATTAAAAAAGGATTTTATTGCTAAGATATCTCTTCTTATTCCACTGTTCTATATTATTTACAGTTATATGCTGCTTCTATTAATTTTCTTTTCATTCATTTACATTCGCCAACTTTGTACACTCAAATTCTAAATTGCGATAGTAGCTTTTAAAATGGGTCAAAGACAGTCCAGCAAATAAAAAAGATGACGATTTTGACAAACTCGAAGCAAATTTCAGCAAATTTCGCACACCCCGTAGGATAAAACATGAAGAATCTAATTCCTCGCCGGCTGTCTTAGTCATTAAGGAGCTTCAACCACAAAGTATTCCAACTTCCAACAGTAGTTTAAGTACACACTTCCCCCTCCCCCCAACCCTCCCCAACATCTTATTTTGAATAAAATTTTTTTTGAACTGTGAGCGAAGTGTAAACCACTTGGCCTCCGTAGGTGACGTTTTCTAAAGATCCTCTTGTGTCCATTGTATGCATAGACTGCTTTACAAATCGTCAAAAAACTGTTTAACCCTCTTACGCGGTCTTTCAAAACCTGACCGCTTATCATTCCTTAGATTCACATAAAAATATAACACATCTGAGTGTCTCAACCAACGTCCTCAATAGATTATATCCCAATCTTTTCAAAAATTTCACCCACAACGCCGACACTATCTAAATCATCACGAACACACGCTAGGTCTTAGCTTTCCATTCAAATTATCGGCAATTATCGACTAACTGCTGACCTGCCAAACAGACTAAGGAACTCTAATTATGACCAGCACAACATGTTAATTAATTCACAGTAATCTTTCAAAGCCGTAAACTCCAACAAACATAACCAACCTGCAGTCGCCGTCGACTCGTTACGTGAGCGATTCTCCATAGACAACACGCCCCATCCACCCCGTCGTCGATGCACTTGACACTCGCTACCGTTGACCTTTCAGATGAACTCTCCCGATGCTTCTCGTCTGCTTGACTTTTCAGATACTCATCGTTTCTGTGGGCGTTGCGTTGCGCTTCGGTGTGTGCATGTCTTAATCTGCTTTTGAGTCATTTCAGTTGAAAGCCTCGAGTCGGGTAATTTGTGTAACAAATTCAATTCCATCGCGCTCCTCGAACTCAATTAACCGCAATGCCAGTGACGTACGCGTGCGGATGAACGAACGATCCATCATCAGTTTCCAGACACTTCTAATCTAAGCCAGCGCATGACTAAGATCCGCCCACAAGCGCCACGCACCTAATCACTGCTGGCTTAGTGACAAATTCGGAGACAATTAACAATTATAAATGTACCATTAATTATTTTTTTTTTCTGTTTCTAGATCACTTAGGCTCTCCGCGTCGTTTCTGAATGAAAGGGTGGGCATGGATTTTTCGAGAGATATTTTTAGAAATATCCATCGGGGCGTTCGCACATGCAAACGAGGAAAATTTAAAGTGTGTTGTTGGCCCGAGGCGAAAGGCATTTCTAATTATAGCACAAGTGAGTAAGTTCCCACGGCTCTCCGGTTGCTAGTGTGCTTTCGATGACCATCACTTCAAATTGAGATGCTATGCACTTGTATTGTTCGTAGGCACTGCACGTACAAACTGAATTTTCCCATTTTGGTATTTAGTCATTTTTTGCATTTTTATGATCGAAAAATAGACGACGGTGAAGTGTATTTTTAAATGACACCGCAAATAAAAGCGAAACGTCAACAACTGAAATGAAAATTCCGCTCAAATTGATTATAAATTAATTCTTAAACGTTGACATCAAGTCATTCTTTTTTTGTTTTCGGAATGTCCACTAAGTTTTGTTGTTGAGGAGATTGCCTGTTAATTAGCACCAGTATATACTTTGAACTGGTTGCGATGCAATTTAACGATCGTCTTCGAGTTGTTTTTTTTTTTGCAAATTATATTCACAAGACCGTTAAATTCACTGGGCATTATTTGAATTCTTATGCAATTATTTTTAATCTCTTGAGGTGGTTGCGGTGAGGTTGAGTTGTTTAAGAATGTATTTCTTTTGTAAATATACAAATTCCCCAAAGAAAGCTGGCTGCACTGAAAAGTATGGCGGATTAAAGTAGATTTGAAGCAACTTGAGAAATAAATATTTTGATAAATATAAGCCCTTACGCATGTTGATCTTTACATATGGTTCATGTTTGAATCTTCATAAGAGGAAATAAAAAACAGTGTCATTTACCTCGTGGTTTCAAGATAATAACGCTGGTATTTGACACCTACCAAACTCTGAATAGTTGTCTTTTGTTTGCTGTTTATGTAATTTCCAAGAGATACACAGCCAGCTTATTGCCAATGTTCTTTTAATTACAAACTCATTCAGCTCATTTTAAATCTTCCTGTTGATTCAGCCCTTATGTTATGCAGGTACAAACAACACGTGTTTAAACAGAGTGCGTTATTTGTACTAACGCTTAGTGTTCCTGTACGCGTACATTTTGCATGCACTTAGAACAATTATAATCTAAAGAGAATAAATACAACAAAGTGGTATACAGATGGCCCAGACAGGTTTTCTGAATTACGTCCAAAATAAATATGTGAAAATATGCAAAATAAAAATGTCACAACGAGAACACTGACGCTGTTTCTTTTCTCATTCAATTGTCACATCACAGTTGGTGGCATTTTTGAAGAAAATTCAAGCAACAAAATAATGCCACCGTGGAAAAATGCTTTATTCGCTTTCTAACCAGATTTGAGGACATTTTCAACTAGTAGCGACATTTTTTCACACGCTGGCAAACCTTATTTTTTCCCGTGTCTTCCTCTTTGTTTTAGGCGTGCGAATTTTACATCCAATTTAGAGAAGCTCCATTATAAACTTTTCAAAACACACAAATAACCTTCACCCCTATTCCGGCAGTCGTTTAGTGACATGTCACTTTATGAGTGTGAGAAATCGGTATTCCCATAGTCATTTAAGAATTCATAAAATGACACTAGTCATTTTGCTCCTGTCAGCTCCTGTGGAACGCATTTACCACTCGACAGGAAAAGTGACAAAAACAGTCGATTTGAAATTAGTACATGACAAAACTAAAAATGTCTAAAAAGTAAGTTTCTTTTGTTTTTTTCTTATTTTTGTGTTTCTTGATATATATTTGCTTATTATTTATGGTTTCCAAAGGTTAAAGGT
Organism: Eristalinus sepulchralis; assembly: GCA_944738645.1. Taxonomy (NCBI): domain Eukaryota; kingdom Metazoa; phylum Arthropoda; class Insecta; order Diptera; family Syrphidae; genus Eristalinus; species Eristalinus sepulchralis. The sequence goes on from OX122884.1 coordinate 48,529,827, forward strand.
ATCAACACGTTCGCAAATCATTCGCTTGGTGGGACTCATGGAAGAGAACGTGACTCTTGCCAAAAATTTCAAAAGAAGCGTTACTCAAAGTGAGGACATAAGAATTGGCTTAAAGGAGGTTGCGGCAATATTAAACAGTTTAGGACCACCTGTGCGTAATGAGAAAGAATGGCACAAGGTATGTGCAATTGACTATACATACATATGTATATGTGCATACGAACATTTAAATTATTTGTTTTGAAATACTTCATAGGTTTGGTTCGATTTAAAGTCAAAATTTAAAAAAAAATTTACGCACAACAAAAGGGAATCTGAGGCAACCGGAGGAGCACCATTTAAACAAACATTTTAACGGAGCTGGACGAAACGGTGGCCAAACTTCTATCAATGCATGAGACAGTGGATCCACCTGGAAGAGTTTTCGGCTTTTAAGAAACTCATCAACGTGGAGTCAACAATGCATTATTAGACAATCCGTCTACATCTACATCTACAAACAGAGCTATGCTGTCCATGTTTTCAAATAAAACACTTAACGATTATTTAAAAGTTATTTTATTGAAGAATTCAAAATATAAACAAAGTGTAAGCATATGACATTTTGCATTTGACAGGCGGCTTTTGTTGTGGAACATATTCCACAAGTCATTTTAGTTTCGGAATACTGATGAAAAAATGAGATGACTTTCAAAATGACAATAGTCACTAAAATGAGATGACTCCCGGAATAGGGGTGCTTATCTTTTAAAAAAAAAGATTGCCCTTAATTTGGGATGACCTTCTTTCAAAAGTGAACGTCTAACAGGGTTACAGTAGTAATCGTCTTACAATGACGTCTGTTAAAATAAATGTTACTAAATCAACATGATGGTCTTTTGTAAACTATACCAAAGTCTAAGTTATTTGCAGCTCGTTGACGCCAAAAATTTTCTGTTGGCCCCTTCCCTCATTCAAAACATCTGCCAGTGTTCTGATTTCTGGACAACATATTCAACTTAAGCTGAGTGGAAATTTATGTTAAACTTATTGTGTTGTGTTGCCTGGATGTTGTTGAACGAATTTTTTTATAAATGAAGTACAAAGGATAATTTACAGATAGATTAAGACGGTAAGACGTAAAAAGAATAAACACTACTTTAATTGCTTATTAAAGGCGATGTCTAAGCCCCTACCGAAGTTTTGTTTTAATTTCTTCTGTTAATCCTAGTTCAAGTACTTGTCCAAGTCCTAGCGCATATTTTATTCAAAATTCCTGGTTCAACTCTTTGTCCAATTTATTTTACAAATCCCTGTCTAAGTCCTTAGCACTCTTTGAACAATGATGTGTCCACGTGTTTGTCCAAGTTGCACTTTAATTCGTTGACTTGTCTAAGTTGCAATGAAATTCTTTCTAGAATTTTCAATTCGAGTCCTTATAGAAGCCTTTCTACGAGCCCTCCTACCATCTGTCTAAGACATAGCCCAAGTCTTTAAACAAGTCATTTTTCGAGTTGCAAGTCCTTGCCGAAGTTCCAGTTACAAAAAGACCGTTGCAAAAAGACTTTCCTCTTCAAAAGGAGTATTGCTCCAAAAAAGCTTAGTTTCGAAACCCACTAATTTTTGCTTCATCTGATTAAATCAGTTCCCAAACAAAGTCATAACGAGTGACATTGTTTTCCCTTAGACATTTCAAAACGACCACTGTGTCAATTAACGAAGACTGATGAAGAATGTAGTCCAGTAACAAGTCAACAAAAGTTTATTAAAAAATGAGAGTTTTTTATGCGAAATTGTTTTAAATGTCTACAGTGTATACATAAATTATTCCATCCTTTTACACACGTTTTTGAAGCACAATATTTTCTCAATTTGGCTATTAAACGGTTGCAGTGACATCAATCCCCGACTTTTTCAACTTTTTTCATTTTTCCCATTGAAGACTTTCTCTAGAATTTTGTTTTCAACATGAGTAATCTGTTTGTAAACGCTCACTTCACAATCACAGAACAACCGAAATACACCTCGTGACCTCACTGTAGTGATTGCTGATACCACGGATTCACTGCTGGAGAGCTCTCTGACCACTCGTCTAATGTCATTTGATTTCAACGTGAAATCGTCACATTGCGCATAGGCATTGAAGAAAACATGAATTGTACAATGTTCTGTAATCTGTAATCGGATTTCTTATGATTCGTTAACAAGCATCAGTACTGGTAGTTTGTGAACAAAAGCCACAGGCCTAACGGGCTTGAATTGATGATTTTCTTTGTTCTATTGACCATTTTCAAGTTTATGAATGCCTTTTTAGATTTGTTGTTTTTAAACCAACTTTAAAAGCTTTCTTACACGAGCAATCGAGGTATATCTTTTTTGAAGGGCGAAAAAGATTTGAATAGGTGGAGAGAAGTACATACCGGATATCGGAGCAAGTAATGTCAAACCTCCTTTCGGCTTAGGCTCAACAGCGTTTGATTCTTTACGCGTTCATTGCCGGAGATTGTGATGTTCCGTCAACGCATCTTCAATAAAATTCAATTTTCGCTACGACCTTTTTATTCTCTGATTAAACCTTTCTATTATTCGCGTTGTGGAGAGCGTGTTTAATTTAGGGTCATTGGTCTTAACTTTTTTCATCTGCAGCTGAGACTGAATCAGCCTTCTCATGCACAGGAACTCAAGTGTGATCCACTTGCCCTGTAAATGCATACGTATGTATCCCAAAAAAACCGTTCGTCATGACAGGAACAGATAGTATTCCCTTGTTGCAAGCGATCGGAAAACATGGTGGTTACATAAGAACCCTCCAACCGAACTCCCGGGGCTCCTGACTAGAACGAGTAATTATTGACCTGGTCTGGCGTTATCCTGATGAAAGACATCTCCTCTGTGAATGATTCCTTCAAACGGCCTAATTGCTGATAGTACATGATCGAATTAATTTGGCCCTAAGGGAATGGCTTGTTGTAGGTGATTCGCTGCTATTTAAACCAAACACAGAAAATCCTTCAAACCTAGTTTGGACACAGTTTACGCAGCCTGATTAACTCGTATGAAACCCATCCGGCTTTATTCAAATACAGTGGATCACAGCTTATTTGATGTGAACATTTTTTAAACTTCAAATTGCTATAACTCTAAAATTAATTGAGATATCGAAAAATTTAAAAAACAAATTTAAGTTGTATATATATATATTAAAGAAATCAATTCAGTTGTTCTTTTGGCATAACAAAATAAAATATTGCAAAAAAAATTAAAAAAGGTAGTAATTCATGTCACACCTTATTTGATGTAATGCACTTAAATGACAAGAAAAAAATAATTTTAACACAAATTAATATTTTGTTTGGCCACCAAAAGGGCCAGTTTAAGGTCATTCTTATTCGAAATTTTATGTTTCCTGATGCCTGTTTCCAAAATAGCCCACAAATTTTGAATTACGTTAAGGTCCGGTGACTGCGCCGGCGTGTTAACCACATGTGGACAGTTTCATATTAACCAAAATTGAACCAAAGCGGATTTCCCGTATTCCCAATACTACAGCACTTTGAATCAAATTTTCTTTTAATATGTTTAAATAAACTGTCTTTTCCATAGTTTCTTCAATAAAAACAAGGTTTTCCACGCCGGAGGCCGACATGCTGGCCCAAACCATTACACCAACACCGCCATGCTTAACAGTTGCCCTGAGGTGTTTTTTATCAAACTCACTGTTTGGCTTTCGCTATACATATTGCATCCCGTCTGATCCAAAGATGTAGAACTTAGACTCATCTGCGAAGATCACATCATTCCAAAAAGTTCTTGGCTTAGAAACGTGTTCTTTTGCGAAATTCAAACGGGATATACGGTTTTTATTGCTGATAAATGTTTTTTTTCGAGTAGTCGGCGGATGGTTTCGGCACTGCATTTCTTCTTCAATTCCTCCTCTACCATGAAAGCCAATTTCGGAGCTGATAATTTCGGGTTTACCTTAATTTTGCGTATGATAAACCATACATCCGCTTCCGTTAAGATTTTGTTTGGAGCTTTTCGACCCTTATCCGTAACTCGATTTTAATAAATAAATCGCTCAATAATGTGTTGGCCCGTGCTAGAACTTAAGTTCTCAATTGACGCAATTTTTTTTTTAGTTTTGCCATTTTTAAAATGAAATAAAACTAGTACGCACTTTTTTTTTATATCCCTACTAAATTCTAAGTTACAGCGTTTTGAAGTTTAAATAAACGTTCACATCAAATAAACTATGATCCACTGTAATTCCAAGCTATTTATTTATTGGCTTTCCGAAGCGGGGTTTATCTTTAACCTCAAAATAACCGGAACGAAATAAACAAAACGAAAATGTAGCGTACTTTCTCTTTGCACGAGTTGATTTTTGGCACGTGCCAAGCGAAACTAAATCCAGCAAGTTTTGGAGATATATTTTAAACCATAACATAACAGACTGAAAAGCAAGCACTTTGAACTTATTTTTATTTTTAAGGTTCCTCTCCGTTTCGGAGGTTGCAAGTCATTATTTTGCGGTGTTCCTTACTTTTCAGTCCTCTCATAATTTCTGTCGTTAAGTGGTTTAACCATTCACGAATGTTGAAAATCTAAAATAAGCTTTGTCTTCCTGTTGTTCTTCTGCCTTCGATTCTTCCTTGTGGTATGAGTTGCAGAAGTTTAAATTTTTCATTCCCGAGAATATGACCAAGGTATTCTCATTTTTATTGTGAACAGAAGTTCGTTTTTCGGCATTTATTAATTTATATTGGCCGCTGTAATTATGGCGTCATCCGTATGTCTTATGCTGCTGATCTTAGTGTCATTTAACTTTATACCGCCATCAAAAGTGTCGAGGAAACTTCAATCTTTACAACGTAATTGATTGGAGATCAATCGAAAGCCATCTATTGAGAAAATAATGAACTACTTCTTACTACTTGACATACTATTTATAACTATAAGGTCCGTTATGTACGTAAATCTTTGCCTTAAAATATACATTTTTAGAAATTCTACTTTTCTCCATGTTTTCGGTTTAAATACTCGTACGTGCGCAATTTACAACTATTCTCATTTCTGAATCTCGGTCTCTACTCTAGTGCTTAATAATTTTCTCGTAATATATTGAACACTGACATTATGAAACGATGACAAAATGAAGATTTCACATTTTTGTGGTAAGCGGTGTTCTACAAATTTGCCTCAAAACATGTTTGCGCCATTTTCAATCAGCACCAATACTGGTGTCCGTTTGGCAGAAAAATCTCAGAGACAACCTCCTCAAGTAACTTGTTGGCGGCTTCATAAAGTATCAACTCGCAAGTATGCCGATACTGAGTGCACGTTACTCGAACATTCTGTGTCGGCTCCTATAACACACGCAATTTAATGGCCCCGGGAAACTAAACGACGGCCTTGTGCGAGTTGCAACAGTCAAGCATGTTTGTAATTAATTATTTATTTGTCGGCGGCACCCGGAACGGGTTGCCTGGTTGATGGCTTTCTTCAATTAACAAAATGTGTACTTCCTAGGCCGAATTCCATGCAACTGCGTCCGCTCTTGTTGACTTTAATGAGCATTTCGAGTGACGCGGGTGGTTATCCCCCGACACACAAATACCCCCCAGATGAAATTTAAATTTCCCCATCGAAAGCGTCTGCCTTAAGCGAGCATAATCTATGTTGGGGACAACTTATATTTTTCCATTCAATGGCTGGATTCGGGGAAATCTTTGCGTTTTCTATGATTTAAGTAACACTCGCAGTTTTACCTAAACGTACTCATCGATGCGTGGACCTGTGTGCTTGTTTGCATAAGTGTTCATACATAATGTAAATCGCTGGTGACGTGTTGAAAGGGGTGTTCGGGTGCAGTACACTTTGTTTATCGCCAGGGCAAAGCTCGTAGAGTTCAACTTCAGTTGGAGTGTGCATTCATGCATTCTGGGTACATGCATTCGAAAGGCTTATGCATGTATATCCTTTGAGAGGCGACCGTGTGGACGTGTGTGTGGTTTTATTAATTGATGCCATTATCGAAGTCGATCAGGTGGTAAAATGTTTTATTGAATTTTTATTTGATTTTGGGTATGCCCGACTATTCTTGGTAAGGACAAGCGTGTACAATGTTTTTGTGTGGATTGTCATTCGTCTGAAAATTTGTTATGAATTCGGTAGATAAGTGCAATATTTAAAGATTTAAATTTGTAATACATGGTGGGCGAAAAATTATAATTTTGTTTTTTGCATGATATTTTATGTATTCGTATTAAAACCTGCATTCGTTCCGAAATATTTAATTCGAACAGAATTTAATATTCAATTGCAAAAATCCTCCATTAGTACAACACAAGTGGGCAATAAATACACTTTTCAAAAGTGAAGAATTTATTGCATACATACAAATGTGATTACCCGAGTGAAGTTTATACCATTGAAGGTATTTCCCTGAACCTCTAATAGGTTCAGACCATGACACAAGAAGACAAAGTACATTTGACCGTAAAAACGATAAGAAACAAGATTTAATTTTTTTCCCCAACAACAAATAATGATGTGAGCTACGTAACGCAAATTAAAAATTTTTCTCGCGGACACTTTTCATTTGTGATAGCATCATATAACCACTCCTGTAAAACTGTAACATAAAATCTACTGTAGTGGACAAAAAATAAAATGTTTGTAAGTTTGGATTTTTTTCATTCAAATTTACAAGTAAGACCAAGCTTATTGATATTAAACACAAATTAAAGTTTTAAAGCACTTTTTTTTGAATTAACAAAATTACGTCACTCTGAGGTGGTCGTTCCTTCCTTACTTTAAGTTTCTACGCTGATATACATGCGAGCTTACAACATTCTTTAATGGATCTGCAGGCGTGTTTTGAGGTTATGCCGTTGCATTGCTGTAGCTGCACTGAATTATGATCCGAATGATGAGTTGTTTTTAAAGTCGAAGATTTTGAATTTATTTTAGATGAGCGGATTTAACAACATTTTGTAGGGAATATGTGGAGACATTTGCGTGATGAAGTGCTTTCCGAAACACAAGATAAGATGCCTTGTGCATGAGAAGTAAAAAGTGAATCTGCCCGAAAACTTGATCTGTTAAATAATGCAAACTAGTGTTAATTGAAAAGGGCATATTTCGAATAAAATAACTTGCGTGGCACTGCAGTCCATAAATGGACCACTCATATTGTGCGTGCTTGTAATTTCTCACAAGCGGCGGAGACATTCAGTTTAATGTCAAATATGTACCCCAAAATGTATTAAACTTGTTTTTATAGAGTACTAATACTCTCTGACTGTGGTCGCCTTGGCGTAGGGGGTAAGTGCGTCGACCCACACGCAGAAGGTCTAAGTTCGATTCCCGGACTTCGCATTTTTTCACGGCACCACCTCTTTCGAGTCGCTGACAACTGTGAAAAAAAAACTTTTCAAATCTCGCCGTTCCGAGTCGGCAAAAATTGTAGGTCCCTTCTATTCGTGAGAGATCCATTGTGCGCTGTAGTGCCACTCGATTATTATTATTATTAATACTCTCTGACCAGTGCGACGTTGGAAAAGTATAGTTCAGGTTGGGATTGCAAGCTAGACCTCCCACACAGGAATCGACGCATTTACCTCCTACCCCACGTCGGCAGACAAGGGGAGATCTACAAGAGATGCACTTTTGTAGATCCCCCTATGCAATTCTGTGAAATAATGCCTAACGGTAATCCAGCACGCAGAGATGTTCAAACTGGGGAGTGTGCGGTGAAAATGTTATGAAGGTGTTTTCCCAAAATCGACTATTCGAGATTGCTGGGACTTCGGGCTGTTAGTATCAGTAGAAGATTGCAACATCCTTGGACGCGTAAAAGACTAGCTAAAGAAAAAAAGGACAAACGCTTGGATTATGCTGGTCCCCAGCAGCTTAGGAATTCGAACAATTGGGATAAGGCAAGAGAGGGCATACACATATGGATCTCAATTAACTTGACATATTAAAAGGGAGAAAACCACTGTCCAGAGGGAATGATTTGTTGGTTGAGGAGTACTTTCTGCTGAACTGTAGCCATAAAAACACCAAATTTGGAATTAAATTTAAACTATGTGTCATTCGTAATTGATGTGACTTCAGTTTTTAACAGTATAACATATGTACGGCTTTGGATTCTCGACATCAGTTTGAATAAATTAGTCATTTTTGATGTTTATACTAAGTAGGCAATTTCAGAATACTCAACTTAATAACCAAAATAAAAGTGATTTGTACATTGCCGAAGATTGTTGTAAGGCACCACTGTGCCCCACACACCCTAAAAAAAGGGATTGAAGGCTGTATGTTAACTGTTTCAAAAGCAGCCTCCATAGGTTCTGTGCCAATGGTAACAATGGTTTGTACTTCGCGAAGTCCTTAGCCCATATTCTTGTTACAAAATAGGAGGACAGTAGGAATGGAGAGCACAGGAATGCTAACATCCTTTCTTATTGGATAATGCGGCCAATAAGATGCCGCATTATCAACAGAATCATTCTCAGACAGTATAGAACTGTTGTGGTGATCCGAATATTGTAGTACTGCATTCCGATTCTAGGGGCGTGTAGAGCGATAAGCCCTGAGTGTGGGTTGTTTTCGTAGTTCTTCCAATGGCTAATTGCTGCGCGCTGTCATATGTTTTGCAATATTTAAAAGGGAATAATGCTGCTTCTACATGAATAATGCTACTCCGAAAATGTTTTTGTTTGAGTGGTTCCATAATTAGGTGACACTACAATCCAGGGCGATGGCCTAGCTTCTTTAGCAACTACTCGTTTTGTGCTTGCTGACGTTCTACAACCTACAGTTTTCGTCCCGACTTAAAATGGCGAAAGTTTGTGCGTCGTAAAATAGTTGAAAAGCGAGATGTCAGTTTCGGAAACGATCTTTTGATCTTCAGTAGGTCAGTTAACGCACTTACGTTTACGTTAACAGGTATTTATATTTGAACTTCAAGGCAGCATATGAATCTAGATCTCAACTTCGTGGCCGTAGTGGCCTGAAATGCACTAAAATCTCTTAATGAAATGGTCGACAAGTTCATGGATATTAAACGACGAAAGCAATGCATAACATGCATGCTTCGGGATGAAGTTAATCTCGATCTTGCTTTCTTAATTTCATTCTGCTAAACAACCCTTTTCCTTTTAAAAGTTTTTTGGTGGATGTAATTGGATGTTAAATTAGGATTTGTATTGAAACCAAATCTTACAATATGTTTTTTCTACGCCATCTAAAGTATGTATGTCTTCTATCTTTATGGGGGTAGCATTGTTAAGAAGATATCAACCCTCTCCTATCAAAGGACACGTTCGTTTAATGAATTCCTCAAATTGATATTATGTTGCATAATTAAAAGCTCGTGGGAAGTTGCATTTGCCTCTCCTGAACGATCCTTCACTGTTTTTTTTTTTTTTTCATCAAAGTCCATTCTAATTTGACAAAAAACGAACATTTTCTTTATGATGATTTCATTTCGCCATACTTAAATGTTGGCACTGATGTTGAACTGAACAATGCCAGGCTTGTTTTTAGTGTTCTCTTTAATTTCTCCATTCACATTACTTGTTAAATTTTACCGCGGTTGTAGAAATTGGTGCCTAGTCCCTTGTGGTTTGTGGTGCTGCCCCATTTACTTATTTATAAACAAATAAAGTTTTTTTTTTTTAACTTTTCACAGCTATGAGTTCACCTCGCGTATTAAAGTTGTTCAATGTTTTATTGATGACGGATACTTACAAAAAATGAATCTTATTAATAATTCCAACAACCTTTACTCTTAATCAAATTAACTTTAAGTCTCCATCCGTAGGCGAACCCTATATTGAGGGTGCCGCTACAACACAACGAATTTCCCTTCCATTAAGCTTACCCAAGGAGTAAAGGACGAATTTTCCAGTCATTCACTGCATTCATCGATAGAAAGTACATGTCCTGCAAAAAAGAGAGGGGGAGCTTATAAATTCATGAGAGGGAATATTAACAGGGAAACATCAGAGATTCAGTGGGTACTCTTTCATTATCATCGAACCATACATAAAACATTCGTGACTTTGTTCTTTTTTTTTCTCTTATCACCATGCATCGTTTGCGGGTTCATTTCATGCAGCTCCAGCTCCATTTAAATTCCTAAAAAACGCTTAACTTTTGGGATTTCCTTTTTTTGTTTATTATTTCTAAAATCGTTTCTCTTTTGTGTTCATCATATATCATTTTGCGCAAAAACCGATTTGGGGGACACACAATATAGAATAGAACTAATCACATCACACGAATTTCTCTTCAATTTTGAAGTGTTATCAATTTGTTTGCACACATTCTCATACACGCGTAAAGTCTCTAAAGGTAATTATTTCTCCATTGTTTATGGTTTCTTCTGGTTCTTGCTCCCGGCTTTTTTTTTTTTATGAATTATTAAATCTACATTATCCTAATTTATGTATATTTTTTAGTTTTTTTTTTAATTTGCTGTTTTTTTTTTTTTGTATTTTTTCCTTTACATTAAAAACATTTTTTTTTTGTAAAAGAGTTTCTATATTATAGAAAATATTCGGTTTTTGTTTTTCTTTTTGTTTATACCTTCTTGTCTATCTTATTTGCTAGAATTTTTAAATGTGATTTAAGTGTTTTTTTTTCTTTTGTTAGGTTTTAACTATGATCGCTCTGTACACCATTTAATTTAATGCTCCGATAATTTTTCACTCAACAAATGAAATAAAAATTAAAATAACAATTTGTTTAAGGTTCATAAATTAATTTATACAATTCTTTTTTGTTTTCAATTCACTTAAATATATATTTTTTTTTTCTTTGTAAAAATGTTTGGATTTCATAATTTTTGCTTTAACTACATTTTCGGTTGGTGTATGACTTATGTTTTTATGTTTCCAAGAAGTTCCTAAATCACATATTAAATTGTTTTCTGAATTTTTTAAATTAGTCAACAGATAAGTATACAAATTTTGAAACAACAGAATACAATGATCATCATTACTTAAACCAGAGGTGAATTAGGAAAGGGTGTGGAGAAAGGGGTAGAGAAGAGGATCAATTTTGGAAGCGGAAAAAATTAAAATTTTATGAACTGGGAGGGTGCTCACATCCGAAGAATGGCAATGTAAGGTAAATTAATAGAACCAATTTTCCAAGGTCCACTTGGAAGTTCTTGAAAAACTTCTTAATAAGGTACACACGTCCTTGAGCTCCTTCGACCGCAACAAATCCCAACTATTCACACAGGCAATAATAGAATGTACATTAAGTAAACTTTTTTCCGAAGCATGCATAAGAGCTTATTAAAGTGATCCCTACAAAACAGACGATCGTTTCATTTTATGAACAGTGTACGAGCATGTAATGGATGCCGAACTCAAATGTGAAGGGCAATTCCTTCCTATTTGGTCTTCTCCGAGGGACAGTCAAATATCGGAGATTTTGATTTTAAACGAAAGCTACATTTTTTCATTTGCGTATACAATATTTTTGGGAAATTGTTTCGGGAAATTGAAGAATTGCTTAGTTTTGCTATTCTCGTTATTCCAAGAGACAGCTTATATTTAAGGCTGGTCTTACACGAAAAGCGAAAATATTTGCAACATTTCTTCACACTTCTCGAAGTATTTAAAAATGCAAATAGTCGCGTTTTTCCATAAAAAAAAATAATAATCACAGTGGAAGAATTGTGAAAAATTTAATTAAAAGGCAAGAAGGGTGGTCATTCAAACAGTCCACAATGATATGAATTTAGTGCTTGAGTCAAACATTTCTTTAATATATTTCTGGACAATAATTAATAATGAGAAAATGTTGCACATGATTTTAGCTTTCATTCAAGACCTAAATTACTTCGGTTGAGCCTGTCGTTCGGGAAAGACCAAATGTTTGACATTTACAGACCTGAGTAATCAGTTACATTTTTAATACATTTAGTCAACCAAAATATACAGAGGATCGTAAGAATCGTAACTACAATGCAGTAACGGTATCTTGTTGCCACTAATGTCAAAGTCGTGTGACAAAAGTATGTAAATTGTTTTTCTTATAAGCTCAAATGACGGAGAGAAACACTTTACAAAGAAGGTTACTTGCAATATGTGGCTTTATGGTAAGACTACCAAAAACACAATGTGGCTTCTTTCTATGCCAACAAACCATTTCTACAATTCGTACAACTCGTCGTCCTTTTTTTTTTTAAGGATGTCACATTTAACAATGCCGATTGGAATAATCGTGGGTCATGTTCGCGCAATCCAAAAAAGCACAACTTTCTTGCAAATAAAAGCACTCATAAGAGACTCATGGTGTTTGGAGCTTTTATATCAGTCAAAAGTGATTTGCGGTCTGTGTGGTCCCCAGCTAAATCTTATCCGCCCTCCTTAAAATGGAAAAACGTGTCAATTCTGTACGCGAACCAACTTAATCATAACGTACAGACATTAAAAGGCTCTCTAATTTTCAGACTTAAAGATGACTTGCTATCGAAAAGAATGCAAATAGCGGCAATGTGGCGCAACGGGAATACTGACAGATATCACAGTTGGCAGTCTTTTCACATCTTTATAACAGGCGGATTATGGGCAGAATCCCGGGGTTTAAAGCGCTGAATGGGTCAAAATTACGAAACGTAAAAATACCGAAAGACAAATGCCGAAAAAAAATATACGAGTATTAGTATGTGGGGTACATGGCGCCCTCTGGAACCACCCTACTTGGAATAACTAAAGGATTTAAAATAGGGACCAAAGATGAAACCATATTAGTTTTTCGCGAATTTGTCATATTTTGTAGAATTTTACGATTTAGGTTCTATCCGATTTTAGACATTTTAGGAATTTGTCCGATTCCCCTCACAAACAACTCGAACCAGCGCACAATCAGGAAAAACTAATAAAAGACGTATATGAAATTTTTGCGTGCGAAGACATACTTTCGAAATCTTGCACTGTTTGTATTGAGTACGGGGAAATCATTTGGTGTCAGCCCTTACAAAAAGCTTTAAAAGAATATAAAGGTCTGGCATAAGATTTTTAGCATATTTTCGTTATTTTGTGTTGCGTCTGGTACGAAAACAAATCAATTAAGCTTAGGATCAAGCTGTCACTAAGGAATCTGCAATTAAGATAAGGCTGAAAACATATCGAATACAACAAAACAACAACGAACGGTTTAGTTGGTGCATCAGGTTGTATCCAGTTTAGTTTGTTTGGTATATCGTGTTTGGTGCGTAAAGTGCGCTAAACCAAGTTTTGCAAGTTGATGAGAAATTCAGGGAACTGAAACATTCCTAGAACTGAAAGATAAAGGGATGTGTAATAGATTTTATATGGAGGAACAGAAGCCAGAAAGCGAATTATTGCTCAATAGAGCAATTAAACCAGCGATTAAACGAGTTCAAAGAAAACTTTGATTGAGGTCGTAAGGTCGTTAGAAAAGCTGTAAACCAACACTCCAACGGCAGGCGTTCTTATTTGCAACAGGACGATGACTTAATGTAGCCTGTGCCTAAAAGAAAACACACAGCATGATACGGTGAAATTTTGGGTTTCATTTATGTTTGAGGCAACAAATTTTTACAACAAAAAAGCATTGTTGCCTTGCGTCTCAATAGCTGTGTACCTACGCGATAACCTTTACGAACTCAGCAGAACAGGTATTTCAGCTTTCAGGATTGGAATTATAAAAGCAACCACTTTGAAATTTGTAGAAGGATCAAAACATGTGATGTCATGATTTCCGGATACGAGTTTTTTAAGAAACTCTCATGACGGCTCTATTGTAGGTGGAATATTGTATACAGTTGTGGACTTTTAACTGATCAGGTTCTGTAAAATGTAAGCCACTGTAGACTGCAGTGAGTTTTTGGGTGGTGTGGATCTGTCAAAAAATCGGTTGCTATAGTTTTCATGATTTAAATAAAGAAAATCGTGCTTGAAAAGTTAATCAATCAAAGAAGTTCCTTAAACAAGTGGTTTTTGACTGCTTTCTCAGAAACGAAATTTCATGAAACTACTAGACACGTTGGGCAATCTAAACCGCAGTGTGAACAGTGTTCAAAAATCAAATGATTTTCTTCCAAGTACGCACATTTCGTTTTGCACACTTATTTCAAAGTTTGTCAAAGTTTGCAGTGAAATATTTGCGACGCGCCTGCGAAGTGCATGGTCCCTGGTAGGCGTTCACAGACAGGCAGGGACAACAAATAATTGAAAAATAATGACATTAACTGTTTGCAGTTTGTTTTGTTTTAATTTTCATAATGATGTATGCATAGAATTCTTATTGTTTCGTTTGTAACGCTATTTACAAAATTAACGACTTTTGAAAAGAAAAAAATCAGTTTTTTTTTGTTTAAACAAATATTCTGACTACTCTCTTACTACAGAACTACTACGACAATTACTTCTACGTTTACTAGTATGTCCTACTAAAGCAATATAATGCGTTTGAAATTAAAGAAAAACATATGTATAGATCGGTTCCTCTTAAAAGCCGTGCTGTTAGCTTGAGTTGGCGGCGTTTTGAATTGGATAACTACCGTTGGTCCGCTTCTCCCACCACTCCTGTATGCTGTTGGCCATGAGACGTCGACGAAAACGCAGCGATTCGGTTACGCACATTTGAATGAATTTGTACTTAGTCTCATTGTCGCCTTTGATAAGGTTAAGGTTCTCCAGGAGTTGGGAGTAGTTCCTGCCCGGCCGTCGAATGTCTCTGAAAATGGTACCGCGCAGCTCGATATTATGCCGTCGAATGGCATCGCGTTGTTCGGCGGTTAGGACCGGTTCGGGCGCTGGGGAAGGTGTTCTTTCCTTTTTGAGGTTATCGAAACTTGCGTTTAACGCGCACGCATTTGAACTAACACTTGGTCCAGGGTCGGGGTCGACTTCCGATTTTATACTGACATCACCGTCACTAACGATACCGTCGGCAATGGGTAAGCCGCTCTCGCCAGCTGGATGAGCGAAGGCTGGGTAGACTGGGGCGCTACTGCTGCCGTTGTGACACTGCTGAAGAATCCTGGAGATCTCTTGCGCGTGACTGCTGATGTCACTGTGGCCGTTGGTGGTTGGTGTTGCTTGCTGTGGCTGTGATGCTGTTAATGTTATTGTTGCTGTGACTGTGGGTATTGCGGGTGTTGCTACGGGTGTTGCTGCTGGGTACGGGTGGAGGTGATTCGGTTGATAGGGAACGTGGGACATGGCAACAATCGGTAAAGGATGCGACAGCATTGGTGTCGTGGGCTCCCCGTAAACCGGAGAACTGTATGAGTTCGGCGTGTGAATACTATTGTTAAGAATTCCGTTGCCAACCGCAGCGGGTGTGCTGACAGCTACGGTACTGCTGGCGCCGTTGTTATTGACGCCTATCACGCTTGGGCTACTATTGCTAATGTTGTTTGTAGAACTACTATTGTGGTTCAGATGAATCGACGGGGCGGGCGGAGAAAGGTGGAATGGACCGGGCAGGGGTCCTCGCGCTAGCACGTCCTCCATATCGTCCGTTACACCGTTGATGAAATTCCGGACGTGACCGTTGATGGGAAACTCATCGGAGGGCTCATTGAATTCAAAAGGACTAGACCGGTCAAGATCGCCGTCTTCCGAAGAGGCCACTGATGAGGTATCCGACATGCTGTCGTCTGTGTCTGACTCGCTACCCACGCACGATGAGGATGATGAAATGGGCGTGCTCGGTCTGGAATCCGTTGATGTTCGCCGAAAAATAAAGTCCCTCCGTATTGGTCCCGCTTTTCGCTTTCTCGAGCGACTGCCCAGTTCTTGCTGCTTCTTTGGCTGCGCGTTTGGGGCATTTGGTGACTTTAGTGGTGCGACCTCGCTCAGATCTGCCTCATCCACCATCACCATGTGCTTGTCCTTCTTGTAGGGATTGCCAAACATGTGCTGCCGGACGTTGGTCGGCTCTATCTCCCTCAAGGGGTTGTCTTTGTTTTTCAGATACTCCTGGTAGTTGCCCATCTCCGAAATTGGCAGACAGTGACCGGAGTCCTTGTTTGTCAGACCAAAGCCGTTGGCCGTCGACGACCGCAGGAAATTATCACGCATTTTTGATATCTCGTCGATCAGGTCCCTTCTAGGGATGTCGAATGGGTTGCGGTAGTTCTTCGCCGGCGCTTGCCGTATCATCGACGGTACCACGATTGTGTAATTTTCAATGGGCTCGATTTCACTGTGCAGCTTGCTGAATGTGTCTCGCAGGAGCGGGTTACGAACCAAGTCCCTCCGCAGTGGCGGACCTACGTTAAGTCGTGCTCTCTCGATCTGCCAATAAGGCGGCCTTGGCTGACGCAGTTGCTTCAAAACCTTCTGACAAAGGTTCTCCTGGTCCTGCTTGGCCGTGTTCTTGATGTGCTTCAGTTGGTTCGCGATGTTCGGACTCAGATAGTTGTCGGCGTTCTCGGGGAGAAGGAATTGCAGCAGCGGATAAGGAACGTTAATATTAAGCAACGCCCGCCTCAAAAAGGGGCAATAATAGGGCGGGATCGAGCGGACATACGAATTGAATTTGTACATCAAATCATTCGGTGGACTCATGTTGTACTTGTGAATAAGATCGTGCAGAAGCGGCAGCAGTGCGGGGTAGTTGTACGCTAGCACATACAGATGAACTTGCGAGAAGTTCGGGCTTGCCTTGAGGTAGCCAAACGGTACCTCGAACCCGTGCATTCCATTCGATATAATCACAGGCCAGCACTTGTTCATTTCGCGCTTCGAAAGAATCTGCAGTGTCAGTGGACTGGCTTCCACTTCGTACTTGTCCACGGGAAAGCTTCTCACCATCTGCGGCTCGTCCACGCACGGGGTAACTATTCGCAGCTTGGGGTGGGCGTCCCTGGGCGGCAGCGTCACTGCCTTCGGGTCGGGCCAGTATGGCTCCGGCAACGGCCAGAACCCTACGGGAAATGTCTTTTGTGAAATGTGCTTTTGTACGTAGATCATTTTTTTCGTCGTCTGAAATGCAATGTCCTGTACCTCACCGTCTTTCAGGTCCTTAAGCAGCATCGGCTCGAAGTGTAGCACAACCCCAGGCTGTACTTTCTGCACTAAGCTCTCTATACACTGATTGAGGACGTAGTGAGACTTCACGCGATACGATCGGCCACCGGTCACCTCGCACATCCGCTCTATGGGCGAATCGTCGTGCGGCACCTTGCCGTCCACTCGCTCGTCAATCTTGTTTCCTGACATCCTTAGGACTAGAGAGAACAGTCTTTGATCCCAACGAAATGGTTCCTTGGTGAATTTTGTTCCGGGAATTTGTGTGTTCAGCGGTAGGATGATATCCTGGTGAACGCCATTGCGGTAAGAGTACCTTCCACCGTCAGTGATGACAATGATAACGGATGGTTCCAAGTAGAACGGACATCGCCCCTGCCCGTACGTGTCAATGCCCGATTGCATGCGATTCAAATTCAGCAAATCGAAGGCGTTTTTCAACGACTCACCCATCGAGGTGAGCCCATTACTCTGCAGATTTTTCAGTTCATTCATAAACGTTGCGTGATTCTCCTTCCATCCAGCCTTCACGTTCGCTGGCGGCTCCTCGAACGTCAGCAGCATATACCGATCGCCAAGGCAGTCCTGAGTGCGCTGTCGAAACTTGAGAAATGTCTCCACTGCCCCCTTGGCAATGTCCAAGTAGCTTTTCTGAACTCCATTCACGTACGCCTTCTGGCACATGGACGACGACGTGTCGACCAAAAACAATATAATTGTCATTATTCAAGAATCTTTCTGCGTATCCTTTCGTGTGTGCACTTCCTCTCTCTGTCGATTATATATTTTCAATTCACACACACACACTCTCTCTCTCTCTCTCTCTCCCGATTTCGATCAAGTCACTCTCGCGGTCATTGGTAGGCAAATGAGAGACAGGAGGAGTGCTCAGAGACAAATACTGTTGAATTCCACTCCCGCCTGCGAGTGGAGGTGGGGCAAAGCATGGAAAAGAAGAAAGAAAAGAGAAATTCATTTTGCGATTATTTGTAAGAAAAAAATCGTTGTTTTGTTTGTTGTTGCTGTGGGGGGCTGTCGAATTGCGAAAAATGTTTGGAAAAGTCGGCGATGTGCTCTGCCTGTGTCGTGTGACCTCAACTGACTGCTCACGGGATTAACACAATTGTCGTGTAGCGCCAATTGATGGATCACTATCAAACGCTGATAACATGCGAAATTTTATCGCTTTTGCTTGTTCGCTACACCTCTAGTGATGTACGATAAGCGAACCCTCCGATGGGCGAAGAATCTCCATCCGAAGACAGTCCGGGTGTTGATTTTTCACTTGACATGCTTCTACAAATGGCTCAAGGTCTTCGCTTGCAAGAACATCAAGACAATAGTCATGTTAACGGGCGGCGGAGAAATTCGATACACTGCCACATGTCACAGTTTGAGTTGTGGAAATCAAATGTTTGCTCGTAAAGTGTTACAGAATGAAGTTAATTGTAAAGCGTTTAACATGAGTCATGTGTACTTGGAAATCGCTTTTCTGAATGTTGGCAGAATGAGCGTTTCTCAGAAATACTTATCCTAACGATGGCTAGGCGGAGAAGCTTTAAGGGAGTTTGTATTCGAAGCTAGCTGGAGGGTGGAAAGATTCGGAAGGATTGTGGAGTACACTTATTTGCAAATGTCAAATCAATTGATGACTAGGAGCCCACGTGTTCATGGAAGCACATGTCTTATCTGAACTTATCGTTCATCAGCATCTTTAGATGATATGCTATGCCACGAAATTCCGAAAGTATTTTACTGAACTTATGAATCGTTGGATTTTGGACGAGAGCAAGGCACAGGTACATCACTTAATCAGAAGATATACAAAATGCTGAAGGAAGGTGCCTACTTAACGCACAATTCAAGGCCTACTTTACAATTGTGTCTCTTTTCAAGATAACAAAACTTGGGCAATAGATAAAAGCCATTCACCTGACCCACGTTGTCGTAAATATTTCCTCGGTTAAGTAAACATGTGCTTCTTCGGACTTCTAATAGGTGGAACCTTATTAAATGCTAATATTGCTGTGTGCAATTATACGCCCTAAGCACCTTAAGACACAGGGCTGGGGCAAGGGTTAGTAACTTGTTTTGAAGTAATCGTAAAACACTAGATGTTTGTAAATCGAGACAGAAATGTCACTTGACCGCTTCTCATTCCAAGATCTTCGAGTAAAGACGGCTTGCTCCCAAATAATAGACGTGCGAGTAATAAGTAAACCATGTGAGGAAGAAGAAAAGGTGTCAGAATTTCCTGCATGAGGACGGGCCACAAAGTGACCGCGGAAAAATAAGAGACATCTCTTACTAAGACAGCAATGTGTTACAACTTGACCTTGGATCAAAACTAAGTGGGATGCATTTTATACTTAAAAAAAGAGATGAAAAGTTGTATGCATTAAGAACACAATTCTGCAGATAGCTACATCGAGAAGAGGTATAAAATAGATCTGCTTTTCACATAACGCTAAGGAAGCAATTGGTGATCTGAAGAAACCTTAAAGTTTATAAAATGACACGTCCACATAATTCACTACAGGTTCCGTATGAGTATGACAAAACCCGGTGTTTCATATATTCTCTAACTTTGTGGCCAATGTGCTTATGAACTACACACTTACTTCGGCATTTTGCAGTTATGGCGCAAACTTGATTGGAGTTTAATTTACCGCCTTTAAGAAGAGCGTTGCGGTCGCTGTCGCGTAGTGGGTAAGTGCGTTGACCCACAGGCAGAAAGTCTAGGTTCGATTCCCGGACGAGACACCTCGCATTTTTTTACGGCACCACCTCTTTTCAGTTGCTGACAACACTCAAAGAGCATCAACAGTCTATAAAAGATTCTCAAATCTTGCCGTCCCTTCCACTCAATGAGAGAACAGTAGCACGCGCACAGCACGAGTAGTTCTTGTAAAAGCCGTCCGAGTTCAAGGTTGAGCCAAATTTCTCTAGATGTTCAAATTTTTCCTTGTGGTTATGACCTTAAATGTCAAATTCCAAATTGTTTCATAAGACCACATTTAAATAGATTTTCGAGCGATCAACTTTCATTAGCTTATCTAACATTATCCAACATTGTTCAATTCCTGGAAAGACCAAGACAATGAATCAGCGCAAGATTTTGTAATTATTCAAATTCCGTACTGACGTGTTTGTCATGGCGCCACTGGTATGAAATTTGAACCAAGTTTTTCCGACTCGTTTCGGGACGAAGTTTCCAAGTTTGGTAAGGTTTACTTTGTGAAATTTTATTTACTTCATGCTTCTACGTTGCTGATTGGACCCACACTATCACAGTCTTAGGAATATCGTCACACTGTGTAATTTTTTTGTCACAATGGAGCAAGTCATTTCACAGTCAATTATTGTGATGAGAAATAGAGCCTCTCAGCTTTAACTTAGATTTTGTAGGATACGAAAAAGCACTTGAGCGATGGCAACACGAGAGAATTATGGGGACCCTGAAGTGCAAGGAGCAGAAAAGCAGTAGAATGATCAGGAAGAAAAACATATTGGGTCAAAGGCGAGGATAGTAACGGACGAAGAAGAACTAAACGAATTCGCAAGTGTGCCACAAGGCTGCATCTAATCACAACCGCCTCTTTTGAATGTGGACTCTGATGTACAACAGCCGCAGAATATGTTAACAGCAGAAGATATATGGTTAATGAATGTTGTCATAATAGCTTGTAACAACGAAAGAACAACAATCTGTAGGTCCCTTCTGCTCGTGAGAGAACAGTAGCACGCAAAACACGAGTAGTTTTTGTAGAAGTTAGGCGTTGTTTCCATGTGGGCTATAGTGCCACTCAATTTTTACTATTATTTATTAAAAATTATAAAGTACGGAATAGACAAGACCAACAAACTAAAATATTTAAAAACGAACGAACGCATGGACCTTAAAGAAATCATTGATAAGAAATATACGCCTTTGAAATCTGCACTGTGAGATATGTACCAGAAACAACAATGTAGCGGACTGTTAAATAAAGATACAAATTTACTTAATAAAAAAGGATACCAGGAGCCCATCGTACGTAACGAAAAATGCAAACTCCACCAAATATTTTTAAAGGGGAAGATTAAGGGAAGAGTTACAGTGACGTCATATCAAACATCGAAGCTGAAAGATTCCCACTACTGAAACAATAAGAGGTGCTACGATGGAACATAGTCTACAAAAAATTAATTCTATCCCCAGATGGGTAGAGGAACAGTTAAATTGAAAACTTCCATTCAAACAGATCCAAACGCGCGCTCTTTTTTGAAAATACTCCTGCGGTGTACTAGCTAATCAGCGAAACGAAATCTCTGCATAGGTATATATTCCAATCTGTATATTGACACAGAAATATTTTGATCTAAATATTTGAACGCGGCATCGCGACCAACAACATCGCATGCAATCATCCCTGACGCACTATAAAAGGTTAAAGGATCAATTCTCAAAAATAAAAAAAAAAAATTAGAGCGTTGTGATATATTTGCGACCATGATGTTGTGAAGGGATTTCATTAACATATCAGCACATTCACTTATAGTCAAGCCTCAGCAGTGGGGGTTTTCAGTTCACACTCGCCGCCTCTTGAAAAGATAACAATTCTAATCCAATTTCTCATCTAAAGCAATGGAAATTATCATAAACACTAGCATTTCTTTGATATTATCCACAAATTTTGACTCTCTGATGACCATTGAGTCATACCAAAACGGACATGTCGCATTGCTTTGGCACTCAAAAAACGGTTTAGCTATCTGAACAAAACACCAGGTTTGTGCACACTATTTACCTATTCTCGTCAGCTTTGTAAACTCATACATTAGCAAAAAACAAGTGACAAGTTCAGATTTTTGCCTCAAGATCAATTTAAATTGTTCGCGTAACCGCTCCACTACTCTTTGACCGATAGAACCTTTTTTTTCCACAAATTTTTCTCAAACCGCCGCGCGAACATGACACAACTCGTACCTATAAGAATAAATCTACACATGGCGTATTTCCCAGACAAGCAGCAGTAATCAGATTTGACTTGGCACAAAAAAAAGTTGCGACACCCGATCAATTGCAGATACAATCACTTGATGCAAGGAAGCAAAAAAACAAAACTTCACTAAGCTTCGTGTTTATGGAAGAAAGAGAAGTCACATTTGTTTTGCAAAAAAAAAAAAACGCGACAAAACTTTTGTTCCACACTGTGATTGTCATTATTTCATTTCACATGAAGACACATCTCCCAAATACATTTCTTACTGTCACAACATTTTCCTCCACCACCTACATGCGACTTTTCCAAACGCTTTTACCCTCGAATCCATCCCTCACTCCTCAGCTAAAAGTGGAGCGCACTTTTATTGGCAATCGCCAACAAAAAAGGAGAACACAAATGATTTATCAACAAAAAAATAATAATAATTAATAATTCAAATTCAACAGTTATCTGCGACTGGTGCCCCTATCCCATCCGAGATGGCACCATCAAAACACTCCGCCACACAGTGACACTTACCCAACGTCTCCACCAAAAAGATTCCAACCACGGCTATACGCCAATTGCTCGGCTGTGTGTACTCTGCTGGCTCCACTCTCTTTCTCTCGCCTCCTGTCAAAATTGAGTACGAGAATGAAGAAAAAAAAAACTTTTTTAGATTCTGAAGGCACTACAACAATGCAATTGCGAGTGGATGATTTTTTACCCCAAAAGTTAACGTTCTACTTTGATTTAAACGTGCCAACGAGCCGAATTGCCAGACTGCATGTGCCCGTCGATTCGAAATTCGAATTTGGCTCCACAATTCAATTGACAAAAACCAATCACCCAATGCGCTGGCTATTTGTTGAGGACCAGAAACACACACAAGTTATTATTTTTTTTTTTTGTAAATAACGACACTGTTTTTCACCGAGAACACTTGAATTTTCACTATTTTACAACCTTACTATTCAAAAGCCAGAGACGAACTGTCAGATTGTGCCCTGCACGTAATTGGTTGAAGTGAGAAAGTAGGCTCATATCGCCATCGTTCAAATAGAAGAGGAGGCAAGGAATCGGAATCGGAATCGGGGGAAGAAAGAAGGAGAGAATACACTAATTTTTTGTCGAAGAACATCACAGCACGACAGCGAGGTGCTTTCGATGAGCTGGTTATATGGATTTGAAGTTTCTGCGTGGTGAAGTGAGATGGTATGGTAAAATTATGTGGTGGTGATTGCTTGTATGGAACTGCCAGATGTTGTGATCGTTTGACGTTGTTTGTTGTGTGAAAACGATTTTGTATTATTTTGAAAATGTTTACGGTGTATGTAGACACTGTACAGCTCCAATTTTCAGTAATTATAAAATATGTAGAAGAAAAAGGAATTGCAATTGAATAGCAAAAACTTATATTATTCACTTCTTCCCCTTTACGATAAGCCTTCGACTTGGGATCACGCTGTCGACTTGAGCCACATACTCCAAATTGTTGTTTAAAATGATCATACAACACATTTTCTTTAAATTAGATTAATTGTGTATTGAAAACGAAATACAGGAAACCTCTGAGAGATGGTAAATAGATCTAGGTAAAAACCTTGATCATCTTGGAGTACGCAAAGGCTCACTCCAAGAGCAATAAAAGAAGAAATTATTGAATTAAACATTTTTTTCCTTGCCACCTCTTAAAGATATTTGTACTTCAAGTGGCTGCAAAAGAGTTAATGAATGAATGATTCGAGAATGAAATAGTCCAAACTGAGGAGCGCCACAGTTAACAAGAGACCAGGACAAGACAAAGCCACTGCAATGCATATTATTCTGTCAAGACCGGGAGGGATCAATAGTTAAATTCCGAATTCGAAAAGCAAACTTTGAATACTCACTGAGCGCTGTCAGCAACTCAAGAGTCGCGCAGACGTGACAAATAAAAAGGAATTAAAAGTCTAGATCAAGATTTGAACTTAGACGTAGCTCTCAACAGTTGACAGATCTACTTAATCGCCACCGCGGTCACAATTCCTAATAACTGGATGATAGTGTTCTTCCTAGGTTTGATGTACTTCATTCCCAATGGCTTATCAGCTTACACCCATTTTCCAAAACTTCAAAAAAGTCATTCCTTATTGGTACCATGCAGCATAGATGTTATAAGGCCGCACACTAGTTCAACGAATCATCAATATCTTAGCATTGGCCGAATCGTTGCGTTGTCTCTTCACACTTGGACATGGAAGAAGACTATCTTGTTTAGAGCATTATTGTCCGCTAGCTGTGTATGTATAAACTCGTCGTTGTTCTTCGCCCTATCAATACATCGTGATACATGTCTTGAAAATAGCGGTTCTGAATTCTCTCCCATCTACCTTTCTCGCAGATGATGATAATGATTCGCCGCAATTTCTTTTTATTCGAAGGTTGGGGCTGATATGTCGTTATGTTCATCGGTCAGCATACTACCTTGTGTTACAATACGAATAGAACCAGGACACATATCTCAGCCCTTCGAGTCAGAAACTTTGTCTGAATATCTAATCTAAAATAACATTAGACTCGAATTCGGTTCCGAATCTCTATTAAAACGATTATCGTTGGATATTCTTTTTCTACGTCACTTTTTTTTAACTGGCGATTAATGCGTAACGCGACAATTGTTCTAATCACACGCAACACAAGAAGAAAGCTCACAACAGCACATTTCCTTATCGGAATTCAGTGCAGGTTTAAATGGTTTCCGTGGTCCTTGAACTGCAGTGTACTCTGCATTGGCTTTCTCAATGTGTAACGCAACTGGCATCCTTATTTGTAATCGATTCGGTAGCGGTAGTGTGGTTCCTAAGTCTTGGAACTCTGTCACCCTGAAGAATGGATGTCTAGTACATTTCATCCCAAACTCTATAAGAGCACCTACACGGTATGGTGTGGTTAGTAAACCTGTAAGTTCCACAAACCCGAATGAATTGTGATATATGCATTGCAGAAACTTGATTTTGAGGAGGAATATTCCGCCAGAACATACTTCTTCTTAATCCAATGAGACTAACTTAAAATAGTTCCCGTTAAGCACACTGCGCTGACAGCTGATTCTAGTTTATCATTGTATCCTTCATTCAACAAGACATTTTTAATTTGTAAAAGGAACTCCAAAATCACACCCAGGCCCCCGGTCTATACACACACTTATCGTAGATTTCAAAATGATTGTCCAAAAAATGATAAAGGTACATATCTAAATGCATTTGAAAGAGATAAGACCGCTTTACATACAATCAGCTACACTTTGCGATTTTTCTTCCCGCAAAATAAACGCGTTTCGCTTAGGTAACCAAATTCAGCTCAAACTTTCTTCTTCCACACTTAATGAGCTCATAAAGAAAAGAAACCATTCCGCATCATTCGCATGCGAAATTTATTACCTACCTCGATTCGCATCAACACTGGCAACACTAGGAACAACAAACACACACACACACACGCTCTCTCCCCTTCAAATTTAAACACATTCCGAGGCGATCATTTTGAAATCCGATACATTTTTGGAGTTTTGTAGAAAATTTATTACAAAATACTTGAATCCGGCGATAAGGCAATAAATAAACAAACGAAGGAAAAATAAAAAGCAGCACACACTTCAAACTATATGCTGAAGAATTCCCTGCCGTATGAGCGCCTCAACCTGTGACCTCGGCAGATAGTGTTGACTGTTTTTTCGCAATAAAATCACTTCCCCGTCTTCCAACTCGAATTTCCCATAGTCTTCCACACAGCGAACCTCGATGTAGAGCGATTTCGGTGGTTTAAGGTCACCGGTAAGGTCTAACCCCTGTCCGTCACCGATTGACCGCATGTATGTCGCTAATGACTTTGAGTATGAGTTGAAAAAGGTCACTTCTGGTTCACACAATTTGTCCTTTATGTCAGCCGGGATTATAGGACCGAATTCCCATCGGAGAGCTTTGATGCGTTGTAGTCGCTGGTACAGGTAGGCGAGCAAACAACGTTTGTTACGTTGCAAGGCCGCATGGCGAAAGTTCAACAGAGGCCATAAGGTTCGATCACCGGAGGTGGAGTAGTTTGCCCTGCGAATCGGAAGGGATTTTGCATGGATTTAGCAATTTTTGAACGAATTCGAATATACATACGCTTGCGTGCAATTCTCCTCGAATATTGCTTTTATTTCCTCGAGCACCTGCCGTACACCGTCATCCTGAAACAAAAACAGAAACTGAGTTTATGAATAATTTCACGAGAATTTCAAATTACATCGAATGGTGGGATGGTTTGCGTTGATCTATCCAATTCCTTGAGCAACTCGAACGCTTTATCGGTAAACATTGCTCGATGGGATGTAATATTTTATATCAAATGTAAACAAGTTTTGCAGTTGTTATCAATTTTCTGTTATGTGCCATGTTTTCACCTCCGTTTCACACAATTTTCGCGGCTCCACAGGAATTTGCATCGTTTTTGACAGCGCAAATGGCGCAAAAATTCAGCGACCGCAGCGACGTTGTGTTAATTTGAAATAACTGACAGGGTTGTTATATTAAATATATTATGGAATATTTTAAGTTATGGTCACTGAATATTGGAACTTGGTATAGTTTTCCTAAAGAATGTATTACGTTTAGAAAATTACACACTTGATTTATTGAAAAACAAGCACGGTTGAAGATATATTCTCACCTCTTTTAACACTAACTGCTGTCGTTAAGAACTGAGCCTGGTTTGAAGCCCGATAATGTATTAATGTTTGGAGTAGAGAATGATGCTGGATGCAAGGCTTATAGAAAATCGAAACTTCAAATTGATTCGCAATGCCTCCTTGTCAAGCTAAGAGTAGAAAAAAAAGCAAAATCGCAAAATTTATAGAGAGTAAATTCGGATTCTTTTGGGTCTCTGCTCTATCGCAAACACAGTTTTTGACTCCTTGTGGATATTCCTACGTCTTCCATGTTTTTAGCATAATAAAACCGATCATCAAAAATTTAAGTGTCATGTCATGCGGTAGCATATTGACATTTACTTCTGTTAAACGAATGACATTACGGAGTAAACGAATAATTCAAAATGAAAATTGCTGTTGAGGTAAATACTCCATAGCATATTTCACTTTATAATGGCATATGAAAACGCAAACTGCTGTAAGCACAGGAAAGGAATATCAATAAAGACTTATTAGACACTTTTCAATTCCAATTGAAATTTTTATTGTTGATTTTTACACGGCAAATCACAAGCCCTTAACCTATGTTCCCAAATGTCATATGAGATGTCATTGCTTTTGAGCGGTAAACAACTAAAAACTGACATTAGTTCAAGTTCTTAATATTAATGTAATCTGTTTTTATTTATTGGCTGAAGTATTTCGCGACTTTTCATGATCAACCGATGACGGCAAAATGCCAGAGTACATAATTAATGGGATTCCGGTGAATTTCCCATTTGAGCCGTATGATCTGCAGAAGGCATTTATGGGAAAAGTCATAGAATCCTTGAACACAGGGACAAATGCGGTTCTTGAGTCACCAACAGGAACCGGTAAAACCCTCAGCTTATTATGCTCATCTCTTGCATGGGTCTTGTCAAAAAAGGAGGAGGTAAGTTTACCACTTCAGTCACTGAGTATGAATTTAAAATGATGAATTCTTATAGGCCCAAGCGCAGGTAAAGAAAAACGCATTGGCCAATGCAACGACTGCTGAAGAGATCATGGCACAGCTAAACAATCAATCGAACAAACCCGGAAGTTGGGGGGTACCGAAGGTGATTTACGCCTCCCGAACCCATTCCCAGTTGACCCAAGCCATGCAGGAACTCAAGCGAACTTCGTACTCGTTTATGCGTGCTGTCGTACTGGGCTCTCGGGATCAACTCTGCATACATCCGGAAGTGATGCGGGAACAGGGGAACTCTAACAAGATACAAATGTGCAAGCTGCGCGTTCAAACACGAACCTGCTCGTTCCACATGCGCGTAGAATCGAAGAAAGACAGTCCAGAGTTTCGAATGCAACCTGTGATGGACATCGAGGATCTCGTGACAATTGGTCAAAAGTTGAAAATGTGTCCGTACTACGGATCCAAAGAACTTGTCCAGGACGCCGACATCACTTTCATGCCGTACAACTATCTCCTGGATCCCAAAGCTCGAAAGGCGAATAAGGTGGAGCTCAGCAACACCATCGTCATTCTCGATGAAGCACACAATGTGGAGAAGCTCTGTGAAGAGTCTGCGTCGGTGCAAATAAAGTCATCCGACATTGCCTTGGCCATTGACGATGTGACTCACATCATGAAGGCAATGAGCGAGGACGCACTGGGTTCCGACGTGTCCGAGGAACCGAAGGATTTTACTCTCGATGACTTGGCGCTGCTGAAAGAGATGCTCCTGAGCTTCGAAAAAGCTGTTGATGAAATCGAGGTGACGAACAAGGCCGATGGGAGCACCTACCCCGCGTCGTACATGTTCGAACTTCTTGCGAAAGCAAATGTGAGACCCCCCCCCAAACAAATTATGTTCCATTTCCAGATTTGAATGTTCACTCCTTCGCAGATCACCAAATCAACGTCATTCATGTTGCTCGCACTGCTGGACAAGTTGCTGCAGTTTCTCGCGATGGCCTCGCAAAACACGATGTTTCGGAAAGGTGCCGGCTTTCAAGTGCTACACGACTTGATCAATATCGTGTTTGGCAACAAAGATGAATACTTGCCGAAAATTTATAGAAGTTTCAAGGTCCACGTGGGGATGGAGGAGACCAAGCAGCAGAGAAACACCGGCAAGGGCGATGGCTGGCTGACCAAGAACTCAACCAACTCAAAAGTAGCGAAAGTCATCAACTACTGGTGTTTTAATCCGGGATTTGGGTAAGATGACGTTCCTACCAGGATTGGAGTATCTCACTTTGCCAATTTTTCCAGGATGGAGCAACTTCTGAACAAGGACGTCCGCAGTGTGATCCTCACAAGCGGCACCTTGGCCCCACTGAAGCCACTGATTGCCGAACTCGCCATTCCCATCGCTCACTCTCTAGAGAATCCGCACATAGTAAGCAAGTCACAAGTTTGCGTGAAAATAGTCTCGCACGGCCCAGACAAGGAGCTACTGTGCTCCAACTATCAAAACAGGTGCGAATAGCTGGGATTTTGATTGAATTCCTCACTGAGTCGTCGTCCTTCTTTCAGAGACAACCCGAAGTACGTAAACTCCCTGGGCAGAACCATAGTCGCCTTCTGCCCCGTCATTCCAGACGGTTTGCTGATATTTTTCCCCTCGTACCCCTTGATGAATAAGTGCGTCGACAGTTGGCAGGCAAGCGGCATTTGGGCACAAATTGCGCGCCACAAACCGATCTATGTTGAGCCTCGCACGAAGGAGGCATTCAACACGGCAATGGTCGAGTATTACGAGAAAATCCGGGATCCCAACACGAAGGGCGCCTGCTTTATGGCGGTGTGTAGAGGTAAGGTCTCAGAAGGTCTTGACTTTGCGGACATGAATGGTCGAGGTGTAATTATAACGGGCTTGCCGTTCCCACCGCTCAAGGATCCCCGAGTCGTGCTCAAGCGGCAATACCTGGACGACAATCGCACGAAGGAGAATGAGGTAAGCCAGGGGAGGTCCGGTGCGCCATTCGTTTCCTAAATTATCTTCTCAGTTACTCAGTGGGCAAAATTGGTACGCTCTCGAAGCAACGCGGGCTGTAAATCAAGCCATTGGTCGAGTCATTCGGCACCGCAACGACTATGGAGCAATCATTCTGTGCGATTCCCGCTTCAATCAGATGAATCAGATCAGCCAATTGTCTGCATGGATCCGGGAGCACTTAAAAACATCGCGGCAGCATCAGAACTTCGGCCCAGTCATAGGAGACATATCCGCCTTCTTCCGGAATGCCAAAAATACTGTGAGTTCGAATGTGCGCCTTTAGTCTCCAGTAAAGCATTTCTCTCACGCGTAGCTTCCCAAGCCCTCGCTGCGATCTATCGAGACACTGGTTGCTGAGAGTCTAGGGGAACCTGTCAAGAAAACGACAGAAACGTTTTCCACTCCCGCGATGTTTCTTGAGGCCAAGAGCAAATTTCGGAATGCTCAAAGTCAAGCAATGTGAGTGCATCAGTCTGCTTTCTGAGTGCTCGCCGATTTCTATGTGAAGAATTCGTTTCAGAAAAGTCGAGAGCACAAATTCAATATCGAGCTGGACTCCAGAAGACTATTCTACGGCCGCCGGAAAACCTCGAGCCACGAAAACTCCATCGGCCATGGATTTCATAAGTCGCCTCGAAACGGATTGCAATACTGTAGGTCTTCCATATTCCCGCTTCCCCATTTGACTCCATCTCCCCTTGCAGACAATCGACTTCAACGCATATCCACAAAA
The DNA here is from genome assembly GCA_944738645.1 of Eristalinus sepulchralis. Classification (NCBI taxonomy): domain Eukaryota; kingdom Metazoa; phylum Arthropoda; class Insecta; order Diptera; family Syrphidae; genus Eristalinus; species Eristalinus sepulchralis. The sequence goes on from OX122884.1 coordinate 48,560,195, forward strand.
CAATTCCAATCTCGTAAGTATCCATAAGCGCGAAAGGACCTCACCAAACCGCAGCCAAGCAATGCCTGAGGTGAAGAAGAAGCGCATGATAATGGTGCCCAATACGTTTTCCTCCCCCAGTTCGAGTGGGAGTAATCTAAGTGGTAGTAGTTTAAGTGGATCCAGCTTGTCACAGTTCAACTTCAACAAAACGTCCATCACCCAGGAGCCAAAAGATCCCCAAGTGCCAGCTGATCGTGTAGAGCTCTTGAAATTGGTAAGCATCTGTGTTGGGCCCCTCTGATACTTGCTAACCACTTCCTTTCAGATTAAGAGCTCACTAAACACGGATAGCTATAACAAATTTGTGAAAGCCTTAATGGCGTACAAGCAAGAGAGTTGCATTTCAAGTCTGCTGGCTGTGTTGTTGGATGTCTTCGGCCATCCTGCAATGCACTACCTGCTAAAGGGGATGCGACGATTCATAAAAGAGCCTGATAAGGTGCAGTTCGATGTGACCATTGCTAAAACTTGTTAGCGCTGCAAGTCGGTATATGTTTGTGTAATTGTTGTTGATTATGTTCTTTGTAAGGCAGTCGATGTAATCTTAGGTTTTCGAACGAAATATACAATGCGGAAAATAAGAATTTGTTTGTTTATTTGTTTTAAAATGAGCAAAAGGAAGGAAAACCTGCTTTCCTAATTTTGAAAGGATCAATCTGACTGCTCAGTTGTTCGAAAGAGTTCGATGTTGCATGAATCGAAGATCTCGAACAACTGAGGGAAGACATCAGTCTGATACAATGTCATGTGATGAGAACAACATCCTCACGTCCTTATTTTGCGTACATCTTGTGGCGCTACAGTCCGGGGTGGACCTGGACAAGCCAACACGATCTTATGCCAGCTGCCGCCAGTTGCGCACTCCGAGTTGGTAGAGGACGTTCTCCACTTGTGTGCACTACCTTACCCTAGGCCGTCCTCTGTTGCGTTGTCCCAATGGCTTAGATTCGAAGACTTTTCGGGCCGGAACAGTTGTGTCCATGCGCTCTACATGGCCTAGCCATCTTAAGCGTTGTATCCGAAGACGCTTGACTAGGCGCATGTCGCTGTACAGTCCATAGAGTTCGTCGTTAAATCTTCTCCTCCAGATGCCAGCTACTCAAACAGGAATCGCACACAAAACTTCTCTCGAAAAGACTGAGGGCTTCCTCATCCGCTTTTAGTAATGTCCAGGTTTCTGCGCCGTAAAGTAGAACTGGGATGACCAAGCCGTTGTACAAAGCCAGTTTAGTCCTTCGAGGGAGGGCTTTATTACTAAATTGCCTCTTGAGCCCAAAGAAACAGCGATTGGCAAGAGTGATTCTGCGTTTGATTTCGGTACTGGTGTTATTGTCCATGTTTACCGCGGAGCCGAGGTAGACGAAGTCCTTGACTACCTTGAAGTTTTTGCTGCCTAGTGTGACGCTCTGTCCGAGACGCCGATGTTGTGCGTCCTTCCTTGATGATAGCATGTACTTCGTTTTGCCCTTATTAACCACCAGACCTATTTTAGCTGCTTCCGTTTCGATGCCACAAACGTCCAATCACGTCAATGTCGTCGGCGTAAGCTAGCAATTGAACTGGCTTTTGGAAGATCGTTGACCTGTGAGTTACGCACGATCTTCTCAAGGATGATGTTAAAGAAGTCACATGACAGTGCGTCGCCTTGTCTAAAACCTTTCCTTTACATTGACGATCTCGGTGAGTTCGTTCCCGACCTTGGCGGAGCAGCGAGAGTTCTCCATCGTTATTCTATACAATCTGACGAGTTTGGTAGGATTTGCACTTTCTTGCGTACTTACAGGCGACAAAATTGTTGTTTTGTAAAAATAATGTGGTTAGTCACACGCAAAAGGTCACGATCGAAAACTTATTTTACACTTTCTTTCGAATGGAATGGCAAGAGACTCCATAAAGACTCATTTGCCGGCCTCATCTATAATTCAACATCTGGTAAACAAAATTTGAATCCACATTTTCGATACACAATGTTCCAACGCCAGTAAGACAATGAATTGGGCGCAGTGGAGAAAATGTCGCCGCCGCTAGCGATTCCGTTCAAAAGGACCTAAATCAATCACTTTCACGGCGTTCAACATATGGACATCGCTGTGTTGTCATCGTGCGAAAAGATCTTGGCCTACATCCGTAAAATATCAAGTTGACATAAGAGCTAAAACCATTGGATCATTTAAACCAGACTAATGAACAGCTTGAAGCTGATTGTCATGGAAATTTCATCTTCAGCGATGAGACTGCAGTGCAGACAGCAATCCACATGTGCTTCACGAGACCCCATTACATCCCGAAAAAAATCACAGCTTGGTGGGAATTACATGCGGAGGGTGTCATTGTCACGTGAGTGCAAAGTATAGACTTGACCATTATGTGGTTTCAACAGGACGGTGCCACAAGCCACACAGTGTATCAATTGAGCAAAAACAATTACTGATCGCTGATTGGTGGATGCTCTGTGCGTCCTCATCTTTCTTACTCTGTTGTCCACACAGGCATTTAAGACATCCTCCACACCCTTCATCTGTCGTGTGTCTAGCACTTAATTCCGTTAGTTGCAGCAGTTGGAAGATTGTTAGACTAGGAGATCTGAGTGGTATCAGCAACTGTAGACTAGGAGATCTGAATGGTTTCAACATGCAATTTTAACAACTTTCCTATCGCAATAGACCTGCCATTTGTCGTCATCTCTATTCAGTTCCATAAAACCTGCATTCGAAAATTTCCCCCCATCCAACGAACGGATTACAGATATTTTATATGAATTAAAACTCAAGAAAAATAATATCTTTATTATAAATCTATATATGTAGTTAAATACGGTTCTTGCTTCAAATAATCTCTATTCACAAATGCCATCCGGATCTGTTGCGGAATTCGCCAAAACGTGCGCTTAAAGCCTCCCTTACCCGAAACCCCTTGCAGATGCTAGGTGCTTAGTGCATTCCGTTAGCTGTTTTGTTGTTGTTCGAGAAGTCAATGCACGTCCCCGATGTGAGGTCAATTTCTTCTGAGTCCGACCCATCGGTGTCGGAGCAGTTGCTCAGACTGCTGGCGCGTGGCTCGCATCCCATGCCGTTCATGGTGTGATTTCGCATCGCGTCAAGGGACACATGACCATTTCGATCCTTATACATTTTTAGTTCTGTGTACGTTTTCTCGCAGCCTCCCACATCGCCCATGACGCCGCCAACACCGCCACCAATACCAGGGCCAACTCCAACACCGCCACCGCCACCACTTCCGATTGCCTCTGGATTTCGGTCTATTGTTCTGTTTTGGTTCTGAAAGGCGGGATGCATCATGGTGAAGTGGTGCTGTTGTTGCGCTTCCGCAGCAACGGCAGCAGCAACCGACGCATCATCCGGAGCCCCTGTTCCGTTGGGCGGTGGTGGCTGTGGGGGTAGATTTGATTTATCCGAACTAGATAGGTTCTCTGGTGTTTGCTGTTGATTGGCACTTGTTGCATCGTTGGAATTGTTATTGGCGCCACGACCACCTAAACCAAAACACACATACATACACATCATCAGTCATATTGTAGAATTTGTTGTGGAAAATAATGCGGGGTTTGAACGTACCTCCGACGATGATCGGCGGTGAACCGAGACTAAGGCAACGCATCCTCCATGCATCCTGAAGCAGTTGCAGACGAGCTTGCTTGCGCCACTTTGCTCTTCTGTTCTGAAACCAAACCTGGAACAGAAATATGAGATGTAAAGATATTCTTTCACTGCTTTCTGAACTAAATGTGGCACTTGTAATTTTATTCTGAGCTAGGCAAACTATTCCTTTTGACTTACTTTAAGTAGTAAACTCTAGAAGGAAATTGACTTCACAAATAAGACCGCTACGGAAATCTAGTCTTGGCAAATTGAAAATAAAATAAGAATAAAATAGGCGAAAGGAAAGGGAGAACAAAAAGCGACCAACACTTGGGGATGAACACGCCGAGGCATTAGAGACTGCGTATGTAAAAAATAAGTAGGAATGGTTGTTATGTTAATATTGGTACACAATACTTCGATTAACTACAGAATGTTAATAGTCGACCAGGCTTAGCTGTTATAAAGAGTGTCAAACCAATTTTAAGAGACAACGATGAAGAAATACAACCGAGTTAATAAAAGTATAAAAGTAAAAGTAAGGTCAAGCATGGTGCTTTGATTCTAATAATAATAGTTAAGTAGCACTGTAGCCCACACGAGACCATGACCTTACTTTTGCAGCAAATTCTCGTGTTGTGAGTGTTTTGTGGACTTCGAACTTCCAGATTTAAGAACTTTTTTCATCGACACTTAGTCAGCAACTCGACAGAAATAATGCTGTTTAAAATGAGTGGTGTTCAGTTCGGACAACGAACCTGGGACCTTCAGCGTGCTAGTCGACGAACTTACCGACTACGCTGCGACGACCACTGCTTTGACAATGATTGAAAGCAGAGTGGCTTTAATGCTACGCTATAGTCCGCAGGGAACCGGGACTTAGTTATTTCCATTACCCCTTGTGTTGTGTGTGCTATTGTTTTCTCATGAGAGTGAGCGGGACCTACAGTTCAATGGCGAATCTCAATGACTAATTAATTTTGCTAGAGTTGAAAAGCGAAGCGAATTTTAACTGCAGTTCAAGATTCGAACCTAATTTTCCAGCTTGAAAGTAAATGCATGTACACACTACGCCAGTGCAAACATTGGAGCTAGTTCAGAGAGAAACCAAAAACATTTTTTGTATTTTCTTGGTATGCATATTTAATTTTTGTTCTTATGAATAGTTGAAGAGCCCTACTCTGGTTCGTTTATTGAAATAATAATAATAATTGAGTGGCACTGCAGCCCAGTCCAGTGCCAATACATCCATTAAAAACAACAGTTGAGTGTGGCTTTATATTCTTCAGAAATGAGGGAAGTTGGAATGCTATCGCTAATGGTATCGCCATGGTTTCGGTGATCTCCGCTTTTAACATGTCATAGAGCGCATGAAACTACGGACATGTTAAGAAATCATTGTGTTAGGCACTTAATCTCCCTTCTTGCTACTTTTTTTTTATGTAAATACTTCGAATTGTTCTCTTAAACGATTATAAAAATGTTAAGTTCACTTTAAGATTAATGTGCTTTATTTTACATTATTTAAGAAATCAAACCTGATGATGAATAATACAAACGTAATTTTTATGCGTGAAAAGACGCTCTCAACAAAATCACTTGTTGCTCAAATCACCGTAAAAGACCCCAGGGTTGCAAACAAAATCAACTTAAAAGGAGAGTTAAAAAATCAGAGCGAAAAGGTCAACCATACCTTGCAACCATAATAAACTAAGGCAACCAAATCAATGCGAAAACACATTCGCACTTTCAAATAAAATCAGTTAAGAAGAGTAATTTGAAGATACAACCCGAATACCTGCGAACGATATATCTTGTAGCATTCGACCATTAAAATAGAGTTTCTTTTTAACGATCACTGTTTCATAACACGGTTAAGTTTATATCTCTAAACTTATTCCTAAAAATAACGAAATTTGATCAAATGTTCGTGCAAAATTTAAATTTTGGCTGATGATACCGAATAGCAAATTAAGAATGTAGGAAACAAAATTGAGACAATATTTCTCTCAATTTTAAACGTAAGCAATTTTTCGCGGAAGATTGTGATTTAAAAAAATGTCCTCTAACAAAATGAAATTAGATATTTAACACAATACAGATGTGATGAATATTAGCAGAGGTTTATTATTGGAATTCAATTTATAGTATATCCAAACTTTTTGAAGTACCCAAGAAAAATTAGAAAAATAATCATTATTCAAAGTGTCGGTGTACATTTTTGCAACATTGCTTTGGTGGGAACTTACTGTTTTTACACCGTTAATTGGGGAATGTTGAAGATGTGTAGTGGTTTTCTAAATTTCGCTATTTCGATCCTGCTTTAAGCTATTATAGTTTTCTTTCCACAGTAGAAAAAAGGGTAAGTCTATCATACTCAACTTTTTCCGCAAAGTGTATATTCTTTTAAAAGAGAATACGAAAAATCGTCTTCGAACTGCATGTGCTCCGAGAGGAAATACAAAACGTTTCCATTTTATTTCCTGTTTACCAATGGAGTAAACCTATTCCTTCTGCAAGCAGTTACTTGTATTCAAGTTTCAAAACGAAGTGGTGAAATTTGACAAGTGAAAATTTCATTCAACACTGCCAATCGGGAAACTAAAACTACAGAAACATAACTTGTCGGTAATTGTATAATCTTTATTCTTAAGTATGCTTGTATTAAAAAAAAAAAACATTTACTTTTAGGTGCAAAACCAACTAGTCAAATAGTTAAGTTCGATAAGTTTGTTTTTATATTTTTTTTTGCAATTATATTTGTTCTGTAAGAAAAAATGGTTTTATTTTTTGATAGAACTCTCTGTAATGTTTGCTTATGTTTCTTAAGTGTAATTCAATATTTTCTTACTGCCTAGGCTTTGGGGTGCAGAGTAATGTTATTTTCATTATCTGATTTTGTTTCTTTTTTATGGAAGTCGGCAGCACGACAATATTCTCGTTCGTCCAAAAAATTTTAATGTTGTAATTTGATGTTCACGAAACGCTCCGAATTGTTTGTTTATATTGTTTCCATCGAACTGCTACAACTTTCTTGTTTTACGCCGAGTGCAAAAAATCTCGAAATGGATTATTTGATTGAGAATTCTACTCAGTGAAGATAATCGGCATTGCGCTCACATGAATTTTTATTTTTTGTCAGCAATTTAAAATAAATTTTAAAGGCAAATTTGTCTTCGGAAACAAATTTTCTATGCACTTCAAAGACCAGTTGAACTTGCGAATAAGCGGACCTACATATGTTAGATGAAACCCCGAAGATCAACTTCGATTTGGATTTTTTTTTAGTTTTTCGATGTTTTTCGTCATCTCTTTTCATTTTCATTCATGAAAAACCGTCGCATTAAAAAAATGCCTTCGGATTCCATACATAAGTGTGGGGATATGAATTCAAACAGGACCTTTTAAAGCTCGAAAAGAATGCCACGTTCAATAAGTTAAAATAACTCTAACTTGCGTGAAAGCAGTTATCTGACTAAAAAATAGCACGTTTGTTGGTACGGCTTCTTAAGTCAGATAACTTTTTAGCTTCTTCTCACTTACGCGACTAAGCCGGGCTTATTAGAGCTCCAGACCCCAGGCTGGACATGTAAAACCACATATTCCCAATTGAGCTAAGATAAATAGGACTTGAACGATACTTTGAATAGGAAGTCCATCGTTAACCTTTGTATTCTTAGCAGTTTGCACAAGCGGATCCATTTTCTTTTCCGCTTCCTGTCGAGACATACGAAATACACTTTACTTAAAAATAAAAAAGACTTTCAAAACAGATTTAACAAATCCTTCGAAATAACGTCGATTTATTGATGAGCAGGAAATAATAGTGTAGAGGGCAAGTCGTAAGCTGCGAAGATATAATTGATTTACTTGATGTTAGAATCGTCGGTTTTTGTTTTAGTAAAAGTAAAAACGTTTCACACACTTATCTCTTGATCTAATAGGCAGCTACGTCAAATCCTACCGTGGCCAAGTGTATTGGGCAGCATACCGCTTTCCCATTGAAGCCTATCTCTATTCGCCTTGCGAAACAAATGTTTTTCACATTAATTTTTTTAATTTTCACATTTTATATTTGCAACACAAGTTTTAAATCAATAATCGATCCTATTGGACGAAAGTGAAATAAGGCAGAATCGGAAAATTGGGTTACATTTCGCCATTCGACAGCATTTTTACGCTGAGTTCTATACCTTGACACCGTCGTTTGCACCCAATATTGCAACATAAAGTGTTCAACGCTACCGTTGAAAAGTAATTTTAAGACTCTGAGCTAGAAATCTAAATTCACAAAGAAGAGTGCCACATTGACAGCTTTTTCTGGGAAGTTCGTCGAAAAAATATATTTTTGCAATAGTTAGTAAAAGATCGGTTTTTGGACAGCCAAATCACTAATTCAGATTCGTTGCTAAATGATTTATGGCCATATCCGTAGAAACCATGTTAAAGTACTTTCACGTTATGTTATTTTGTGTTTCTGTCCTTAAACGCACTTATTTCATAACATGCAGGTTTCAATATTTATATGTATTTGAATAAAATTAAACATCATTTAAAAAAATATGGAGGCTAATTTTGAAAATACACAACAGTTTTGAGAAAAAAGGAAAAAGTTTAAAGCCTGCGACCCAAGGTAAAACTGAAACAAGAAAAAATATTTAAACTAATTGGGATCAATCAATCAATTTAATAGCCTTAGAAAAATGTAAATTTTTTATAAAAAAGATCAATTATGAGTGTTAGTAAATAAGGCAGCTTTTATTATGTTCGACGAAGACATTTATTCTCATGTAGAGTTGTCATTACACTGAAGAGTAAGATTTACTCAAGCTTGAATTAAAATTGGCAATCCAAGTCAATTTTATTTACTTTCAAAATCGGTCTTTGAAAATGAACAATTTGAATTGATATTTCTTCATTATTAAACAACACAAATTATACAATTCATAATAATGCCCAGTCTCCTTAACGCATAAAAAATAAAATTGAAAAGAAGTGTTCTATTTTAAGAATGAGCGAATATAAGACAACCGACCGGAGCTATGAAAACAATTCTTCTCCGATTTAGTAAAATACGAGTGGTTTGAAATATTTTGGAAAGAAACACATTCTCATGTACAAATTATGTATGTTTAGTGAAGATGCAATCACCGTCAATAACAACATTGTAGCGTTACATTTTTGTGACTTGTGAACATTTTTGGGAGCATTTAAAAAAATGCAACAGACGCAGTTTAGTTTATTATTATTCCTTGAGTCGTATGACTTTGTTTTATAAATTATTTCTAAATCAAATGTTTTTGAAATATATCCAATTTAAAAAAAAAAGGTTAAAAAAAAAAACGTTGAAATATTTTTTTTTAGAATTCATGTAACCTTGAATTGAGTATTAATTGCAAAGTGTTTCAAGATAAACATATTTAAACATTTTCGAAACATAGGGTTGACAGAAGTTCAAAAGCAGTCAACCTACTTTATTTTGATGTGCCAATGAACGTTTTACAGAAATTTCTTTTTTTTTAAACAATTTATTTAAGAACTACCTAATGGAAATACCTGCACACGAGCTTCACTCAAACTAATTCGCAGTGCCACCTCCTCTCGCAGGAACACATCGGGATAGTGTGTCTTCTGGAAGAGCGCCTCCAATTCCTGCAACTGTTGCGGCGTAAAAGTCGTTCGATTTCTCCTTTGGCGCCTCCGTCCAAACATGTATTCGGTTAGTAAATCCCCAGGTAAAGGTGACAAGAATGGTCCAGCCATTTGATTCCGATCACCGTTAGTCGCAATTCAATTTAATTAACTTTTGGTTGGGGTCGAAATTAGCAAAGCACCTTATTTTCGAATAACGTTCATTCTTGATGGAAAATTTAAACTGCTCTCAAATTAATTTGGAAAATCAAAAACGATGTTATTGCATTCACGACCGAACGAGAACTGTTCTTTGAGAACTCAACACGATATGCTTTTAACTGGCCGCTACCGTTGAAAAGTTATCCTTTCACCACACAACACCACGAGAATATGAGTGAAAATAAAAAAATCAGGACAACGACGATGACGACGAGGAAGACGACGAGTTATTGTACGGGGCCGCAGCATAACAAACGAAATAATATTACTCGATGAAAATTTTCCCACTTGAAGCGTGTTGTTGTTGCTGCTGCTGCTCATTTCACTTTGTATGGCGGCTGATGGCATCCTGCTGCTGTAGGTTATATCCTTATCCAACAGGCTGCTCTCTGTGTGTGCTGCTGCTCCTCTTTCTTTGGCACTCAGCGGCAAATCAAAATTTAAACGTTTTCATCCCCCAGAATGCCACTGCCACCTCTGACGCCGCCGCTGCAGTCAGAGTCTCCCCTGGTCGTGAAGGAGTGAGCGCGGAAACATTGAAAACATGAAACCACCCCATGAAGGATAACAGCAAGTACATTTGTGTAGGTTGTTGTTGCCATTCGAATAAGGCATTGACAAATAATAATTTGCTTACAAATTTTATCACACACATACATTGGCAAAAAAATTGTTCTTAATCGTCTGCGGAAGTGTTGTCGATGTGCTGGGAAGGTACTGCAAACACAAGCTTAAAGTAGTTTTTCATATCGTTTAAGTAAATTAAAAAGGCAATTTTTGTCGATATTTAAAAACTTACTAATGAACCAGACACATGCTAGCCCAAATTTTGGACTAAAAGATTTGATATTGACTTCAATACAATTATTCGGCTGTACTGTCGTATAACAAGATAGAAGAAGTGAACGGAATTCCTAAAGGTACTTTGCTCTTGCTATGTCAAGAATACCAAAATAATTTTTGCTTCGAATTTATTTGCAATGTTTTGAAAAGCAAATTTTGCAAAGATTATTGTAGAAGATTCACTCTGCCTGGTACAAATCATATTTTAAAAAAGTTTTGAAATTCGAAATTTCGTGATAAATACGACTGAGGACAAGAAACATGATTAGATCCTTTATTTTTATTTTCAAAAAGTGTGTAAATTGTTTTTGCCCTTTCTTTTGTAACTATATGGGAATTGCTGGGACTGTCGAAAGAATGAAAATGTGATTAAATTTCGATATTGACAGCACGATCTACACGACAATAATAACTACAGCCCACGAGGGACCAGCGCCTAGCTTCTACAACAACTCCTTGTGTTGTGCGTGCTACTGTTTTCTTACGAGTAAAAAGGATTACAGTTGTTTGCGAACTCCAAACGTCGAGATTTCAGAAGCATTTTGTAGAAAATTAGTCCTTGAATGTTGTCAGTAACTCAAAGGAAGTGCCGTGAAAAAAAGCTAGGTGTTCCGTCCGGGAATCTAAGCTAGACCTTTGGCGTGTGGGTCGACGCACTTACCCACTACGCCACAGCGATAACAATCTACGATAACTGTGACTCAAGTGTTTGCAAAAAAGTCAAACATTTATCACAGATGACATCTTAATAATTATTTTGAATGAAGTTTGTGTCCGCCAAAAAATCAGATATATCCTCTCTAAGCAACAATATTGTATATTATTGCACTTATATTTGGTTTTGATAAGGATATGGCCAACTATACGCATGCACACATCTTAATCATCTCCAATAGAAACAAAAAGACAAGGCTAGGGGCGTAATGATATGAACGATGCAGCAACAAATATGAAGAAAACACAGGAGTTATTGGATCAAAACCGAAGATCGAACGAAAACTGTCAACTGATAGTCTGACAGTTGGAATATGTATATGTGCCTTGGCAAGTCATTCCACACAGCAAATTTTGAATAGGAATCCGTCAACTCAACAACTCAACAACTCAACAACTCAACAACTCAACAACTCAACAACTCAACAACTCAACAACTCAACAACTCAACAACTCAACAACTCAACAACTCAACAACTCAACAACTCAACAACTCAACAACTCAACAACTCAACAGCTCAACAGCTCAAGTTACCTTTCAGGACTTTTACCATTCAAAATAGTAAATGTTGGGAATTTTGTTGTGTTCCTCAGATTTTAACCCCATTACATTTCATTAAAAGTTATCGTTACAACAAGGTTTCCATCGTGATACCAAAATTGCACCACAACACAAAGTACCATCTTACCTCGGTAACACTGCTAGCAATCCATCATTGTCTTCACCTTCATCATCACCAGCGCTATGGCTTTGCTATGCTCCATCAGTGAGAGATGATATGTACACGAAACAATACAAGTTATGCCGTGTACTTGAGAGGGAGAACAGACTCACGAAAAGCGGGGAAAAAAACGAACGAAGTTATTATGATCCTCGTTTTATCTCGTTAAAATTACTGCACACAATGACAGAGCCACCCCTTTTAGCCCGATTCAAGTGAGTCGCAATGCACAGCCGCCACCCATCCACCCACACAGCCGCGCATTGAGGACGATGCAGACAATTCAGTCTCTTCTCACTAGCGCTGCATGCGAGAGTGTGTGCAATGTTATTAGATTTTTGCACCCTTCGTCCTTACTGTGTTAATGGACGAGTATCCATCCGTTCATTCATGCTGCTGCATCTGGGTCTGTTGCTGTTGCTGTTGCCTGCATGTGATAAACACAAATAGGGGATGAAATGGCGTTGTTGCACTTGCCGCGAGATATTAATGTACGGGCGCCTACCATCCAGCTCACACACACACACCGTGTGCACATTAATCCGGTTTCGTCGGTGTATGGGCCCGGCGCCTGCGCTGAAAAATTATATTTATCCTGTTACAACGAGGGAGGCGGGGCATTCGAAGCCAATCATAATGCATCCTATTATGAAATATGAATTGTTCTTCGTCCTGCTTTTGTGGCACGTTGTTCGATGTTGTTTTTTTTTTCGTCCCGTTGTTGTTGCCGCATCCTCTTCTCTGTCGTAAATAAGTTTTGCAGGAAAATAATAAATACTCCAACAATGGCTGGGAAATTCATTAGGACACGTGGGAACAGAGTGATGGTATGCGTCCTGGCATGTGTCTTGGAGGTTAGTCCTTTACGCTGCCACGGGGGAACGCATACTTCAGTCGGGGCTTTGCTTGGGCTGTTAGGTCGAGGGTGGTGGGAGGAATGATTAGCAGCGAGTGGGCGTTGGGGGTAGAGATAACGATGTAATTGCTTGCGGAGCGGTAGCTGCACCGGTATGCTCTTGGGGTAGTGTTATTGTACGACTCCCACGGTGGGACTGTCGAGTGAAGGTAAATCTGATTAATTAGGTAATCACCAGGAGGTACCTTTCAATTCGAATGCAATTACTTTGATGGCGGTGCATTTTTCCTTCAGAGCAAGTCTAATGGGGACGCAATGTTGTTGGAAGTGTTTTTTTTTATGAAAAGCGGTGATGCCTAGGGTGAGAAGCTTGTTGATGTGGCGGTGTCTCGAGTGTGTGCGATATTTACCGTGCACAAACTGAGCATTCAAATTAACGTTTGTGACGGTCTAATAGTAAATTTTTTGGCATGAATTTTGTCGATTCCCACTTAACCTATCATTTACTCGAGACAAGTGTCGTAGAGGCATAGGAATGAAATAATTCATTCCTTGAACTTCATTGTACAGATACTTCATAACATAAATTGTTGCCTATAATGGTTCCAGGTGAGGACACCATAAAACAAGCAAAATAATCATGACCAGCTTTTTATTCCCATTTTTCCTTTGGCAACAAAAAACAGTGTCGGAAGTGATAGGAATGTTTGTAGTCACGATTTTGAACTACTGATAGCTAAATTTAAAAATGGCTAAAGTTGCAAATGGTGGCTCGAATCTAGAACTTCGTCAGGTTTACAGTTCGAGGTTCATCTGGACCTTAACGAACGTACTCTCCAACTAGCACGATCTCCTGCCAGCTGCTTCCAATTTTGCACCCCAGGTTAATTGAGGTCCTTTTTCATTGTGTGGGCTATCTCAGAAGAGTTCGTACAGTGTTGCGTTGTTCCAATGCTTGGATTCAAAGGCTTATACACTAAGTTCTAGTGAAGGCTTATCCTGGAAAATGATTACTTAAACAAAGAGTTCATCGTAGTAACTATGATTTGGAGCTCACTTCGACCCTTGGGTCAATACTATTCGTAGTGACAGGCAACACATTGGCCACCCGTTTGAAACCATTCACACTGATCTACTGGTACTATTGAATTATCTTCGCCCATTAGTTCTTTTTATAAAGTTATAGCTACTTAGATTATCAGTAATAAATTTGGCTAGCGTATCCTTTCCAACACTTGCCGGCTGATTACTAAGCGAGAGTGTTGAAACATTTCTTTCTTTTCTCCATTGTTAATGTTAATGTCTACAAAAGTGTTTATAGGGGCGCTTATCTTCTTGGTGTAATATTTTAACTTGGTGTTTTTTTTGACTTACAGTTGGCCCACACCATTATAATTGTCCGTTATTAGTTGTGTCTAATTCTATCCATGTTTAATTCTATTGCTTAGTACCATAATTGAACGGTAAGGTGTCACCTTATTTGATGCAAAAGACCACACGGCCTCGCGTTATGTATTCGTTATCTCTTTGGTTGCCTGGCATACCTGTACGTACAATGATCCATCTGTTTTCTCCTCGAAAGACATTCGGCAAAGTTTTTTTTTTATAAATGGTAATTCCAGGGTGGTGGTCGCCGTGGCGCAGTGGTAAGTGCATCGACTGCGGCGCAGAAAGTCTGGGTTCGATTCCCGGCGGGACACCTAGCATTTTTTTTTTCACGGCACCACCTCTTTCGAGTTGCTGACAACACTCAAAGAGTATTAATTGTCTATGGAAAGCTTCTCAAATCTCGCCGTTCGGAATCGGCAAGAAACTGTAGGTCCCTTCTACTCGTGAAGAACAATAGCATGCACAACACGAGTAGTTGTTGTAGAAGCTAGGCCCTGGTCCGTTATGGGCTGTAGTGCCAATCAATTATTATTATTAATTCCAGGGTGGCGTGGTTGTCTATGTAAAGGATGATTCATCGTATGAAAGCTTTAATTTATAATGTAAAATTAAATACATCAAATTAAAAGTTAACTTAACACTTTTGTCATTGGCCGAAAGAACAATTCATGTCATTTACTTTTTGAAAATAATAATAATAATTGAGTGGCACCACAGCCGACAAATGACCAAGACTCAGCTTCTACAACAGCTACTCATGATCTACAGTTTTTTGCCGACTCCGAACGGCGAGATTTGAGAAGCTTTTCATAGACAATTGATGCTCTTTGAGTGTTGTCAGCAACTCGAAAAAGGTGGTGTCGTAAAAAAATGCGAGGTGTCCCGTCCGGGAATCGAACCTAGACTTTCAGCGTGTGGGTCGACACACTTACGCCCAACGCCACGGTGACTACACTATTTGAAAATGATATCTCGTCGATGTTGGCCATGAGTACATCTGAGATGGTCCATTCTGAAGGTCCAATTTGAGTTGACTCGTTCGAGCAAAGCGTATTTCGGATAACACGGATAACACATTAATCGTAGCTTATTTCTGAGAACCTGAGATTTTACATATCACCAGAGCAAATAGTCTAAAGGTGCAATACCGTACGATCCATGCGGCCAATTTCCTGCAGCAAAATGTGAAATTAAATGCTCATCAAAATAATTCCTTACGAAGTTCATTGCTTTACGCTCTGTATGGGGCGTAGTTGAAACTAGAGCTCACCGAGACAATTTGCTTGAATTTCAGGAAGCACATTTCCAAGCTACTGAATCGCTTCACGGTCTTCGTATACACTCTCAGCTACAGCTGCTATAGTACTGGATATGATCTAAACGGTCGAGTATTATCCACAACTTTGAACTGGAATCAGATTTGCAATTGGTATTGACAATAGTGATTTTAGAACGTCGAAGACGCACCGTAAGTTCCAAAACTTATTTTCGTCAAAACGCTGATTTTCGCGATATAACTCAATGATTTTAAGACGCTCTTCTGGTGTGACCCTTACATGATGACTTGCATTTTTGATACATGACAATCAGTTTTATATAGTAGATGTCATGCGCGATCTATCAAAAAATACCCTATTGAAATTCAAACTTCAAGATTTTGATCGGTTTCGATCGATCGTTATATCATCACAAGCTCGAAAAACCACTTAGTCTTTTGAAAGACAAAGTGAGCAGTTAGTATGAAATTTTAATGATCACATATCAATTGAAAAAAAAAAATCGGCTTTGGAGTGCTTTCGAACATTCTAAGAACTCTAGTTTTTCATACATTGCAATGGGTAAGTGGAAATCGATCTATATTTTAAGTGGTCCCGCTTTTTGGCAACCATCATAGCTCTAGTTTCAAATAAAATTTTTTGACACGGGCCCAATTAAAATTTCGGATGCATTTTTTCCACATTTTTATCGCACTAGTTTTTCCTCCAAGATAGATTCAACTTACCGAACTGCATATCTTACTTGTAGAAAAATTTTATTTTCAGCAGTAAGGTTTCTATAAAACCATATCTCTGTGCAAGCTAGAGGTAACTTTGTTAAAATATTGTTATACTATGCAGCCAATAAATATCTATGTATCTATCTCTCTTTATCGTATAGACGAGGGGATTAGGAAAACAAAGAAATGCATAAAGTTACTTGAAATATTTAATCAAATCTTATTTGAAGACAGAAATCAATCTCGGGAAAGCCAAGGCGAACCAATCGCAGACGAAAATTATATTTTTAGCGGGCATCTCTTGCTTATGTTAGTAGTAGAACTAGAGTTTTAGTTTTAAGTAAGTACTTAGCTGTAGCTAAGAACTAACTTTTTAAGTAATGTTAAGTTTTTCAATTTACTTTTGGTTTTCTGAATTAGTAGTCGTTAAAGAATACATAAATGTTCTGATATAAAATAAATAATGTAGTTGAAAAGCATATTTAAATTAAGTTTATCTTAGAGAGCCTGCGAAGGGCAAGTAAGATTATTTTAAGAGAAAGTAAAAGCCCTGGAAACCAGTTTTAAGCATTTTGGTCTAGAATTTGAGTGTTCTTTTATAAATCACTATAATGCAAAAAAGCAGCCATCCCTTGTCATTTATAAAATGTTGGTAATCCTGAAACTCTTAGAACAATTTTTTTATATCCTGTTTTGTTGAGGTTTATCTCCAGTGGCTATATGCCTAAACTTTCTAAGATTGCCTCATTTCAATGTTGACCTTTATTACGTAATACTTAACCTTTCCAAACTGCGTTTTCATACATTCAAAATTTACATTTTGATGTTATAGCACCAAAATTATTTAAGGAAAAACGCACAAAATAATTCTCATTGAAGGCTTTAATCGAATCGAGTCCACTGTGGTAGTGTGTGGAAACTGGCTTTCATTGGAATCTGGGTTGTTAAATTTCAGTAATGTTTTCGTTTGAAAATATCTGTCGAGTGTTGGTGTCCAATGATATTGTTTTTCAAAGATTTAAAAATGGGTCAAATTTGTACTGTGCTGTATGAACCTGAAGGGAGATGTGCATAGTTAAGCTTCATAAGAAATATATTTCATGTTAAAGAACATTTCAATTAATTTGAGTGGCGTACATAAATAATACAAAATACTTTTGATTTTATCTTTTTTTAATTTTAATCCATTTCAATCCATTGGAAACCCGATTTTTTGGTTCTGAGGAAAATCTCAAGATTTGAAAAAGGTCAAATGAAAAATGTTCATCCGAAAACGTTGCGCAATATTTTACATAAAGATTGTCTAAGAGTGCTTCGCAAAAAGCCGTTTTTCGTCAGAAAGGAATCTGAAGAAGCAAACGAATGAGTTAAAAAGGAATGAATGAATTCAAACATTTCGGGTAGCGATAGCTGTCGTTTTGTTTGGCGGAGGCACTTGGCTCCAAAAACCGTTGCTTCCACAGTCAAGCATGACGGTGGAAACACAATGGTGCTGGTTGCAATGGAAACAAACGGAGTAGATTCATATTGTACACTGCATAATTGAATAGAATGCAAAAACTTGTTCAAATGTTGACTCCTGAGAATCTCTACATCATCGGGAAAAAGGGAAAAAAAAAGACTACACCAAGTGTAATGTTGTTAGATGACAACGATACAAAACACTAAAACACAACGAGGTATGTTTGGGATTCAAGAAAATCTTTACCGCATCCTCCCCATAAACGTCATAAAACAATTTTGAGGTATTCTAGAAAAAGTGATGCAAAGAAGAACAATTCGTTGCGGAGAAAAGATAGCGTGAAAAAATGGTAAATAGTTTTACTGAAAGATAGATGAATAGAAGAAACAGAAGGGCGTTACACTAATAATAAGAAATGGCTGAGACATTTAAAATAAAACTTAAGGATGTAGTATTATTCCACTTAAATTTGATCTTAGTTCCTTCACGTTTTTAAGAAAATCCGTTAAGATACAACGAAGGATACATTTATTTTAAAGGACAATTAAATGAAACAACAAGTAGCGATTTTTTTTTAAATTTAAACTTATTATCACTCGAAAAAAATCGGCGAATTTTATAACATGCTCGGTGTAGCAAACAACTGCTTAAAATTCCAATATGGCAAATTTAACCGTGAGAATGAGAAAAATACTCCAAACAGTATCGAGATATCATCGAATTAATTGCTCTTTCTAGGACGATACACTACAGCCATTCGCAAACTGATCCAACCGATTTCATCCCCGGAACACTTACTTAATTAGTCTTAATGCATGGTTCAGTGCAGTTGCAGCTGCTGCCGTTGCCGTTGGCAGCCGAAATTAAAAATTCCCATAATGCTAATTGCATGGTCCCAATGTCACATTTAAAATCATGAACAATCTCCCCATACTGGCGGCCTCCGGCGCCACCCCAGCGCAGCGCCCCCTACATTAGCACATGAATGAAAGAGAAAAGATTCGCCCGTCCCACACCAGAGAACAAAATATGAAGGCAGGCAAGCAGGAGAAGCAAAAGCAAAAATAAAATTATTTTTCCCTGCATTTTCACAGAGTCCTGTCATGTGCAAATGAACACACATATAGCATGTAGGTGGCACCATACCTAGCTCCGCACGCCCGCCACCCCGCCCATGTTGTCGTCGTCACACACAGTGCCAGAGTGCACACAAGCAGCTCTGACAATGTAAAATTAAAACATATTTCGTAATTAAACTCTTGACGCCATTGTTACAGAGCCACCTACCACCCACCGCCTACCACTTCACCGCGTCAGCCGTGGAGGAGTGTCGCATCGCATAATTTTTTCATTAAATTCTCTCAGTGTGCTGGTGTACTGCTGAACTGCAGGTACAACGGCACAAGGAGAACCTGTCGCAGATGCATGTTGCTCGAAGAGTTGCAACTGTTGGCCGACTGGTGACACGTTGCGCTTACACGCTGATCTAAGGACGATGACGACGCTGAACGTCATAACGACTGCGGGGCGGATGGAGGCGCGATGATAATGATGATGACTGCGAGACGTGAGCTTCTGCTATTCATGTCATTCATTCGTGTGTCCTTTGTTGCAGCGGAGGGGTGCGCGTGCGGGGGACGAAGTGGGGGATTAAGGACTCCTTGCAGCATATTCCATTATTGCTGTACACCGTTTTATATGATGTCATTATGATGTTTAAAATTATTCCCAGCCCCCTGCCGCGCTGCAGGCTACCTCCTTGGAAGACGCCACCTCATTTTTGTAGCTCGTCGTCGTAGTCGTCCTGTGATTTCATTTCATCCCCGGGAAACAAAAAAGCGAGCTCCGTCCTTACTTTATTATTATGATTATGATTATTTTCCTTTATGCAATGTTTTGATTAATTTTTGCCTTCATGATCCTTCATAATGCCTGCGCCGTTGTTGTTGCTGCTGGAGCCTAGGCTCCGACTCTGTGCATGGTAATCGCTCGATGACAGCACAGAGTGCACACCCACGCCCCACTGCCGGGTGCTGTGTTGTGTACTGTGTACTGTGCGCTCGGGCACGGGAGTAGGAGCTTGGTGAAATTTTGTTTGCTTATTGTTATAGGATTTCAGTGATTTCATTCCTTGTTGCCTCCTAGTTTCATTCTGTTTCACGTTTTTTTTTTGCTGGTGTTCTGTTTTATTTTGTATTCTCATTTCTGCACTTGGTATTGTTTCGCATTAGGAAATATGACGATGGTGGGGAGTGTTGAGTGGGTGGGAATGTGCACAGGGGGGAGGTATGTTTTTGTTGGTATGATTTGTTTCCAGTAATAATTATGTATTACACTGTACAGTGGTGATGGAAAGAAAGTTGAAGGGTGAAGATTAATTGAAAATTTGCTTTCCTTCATGGAATGGGCATCTACTTACAGAGGGGATAGCTTGAGAATTTACTGGATTATTTGTGAGGGCGGTGGCGTTTGTGGCACAGACATATGCTTTTATGTATTCTGGCCTGTTTGTGGCTCTATAAGAAAAGGGAAAATGTTACGGCCGGTTTTAAGTTGTTTAAGGTGGTAGTTGCTAATTGATTGTCAAAGCCTTTACTTTGCGATCGTGAAGTAAAGCGATGCTGACCTTAAAAGTGTCAGTACATCCTCACTAAAACGGACAATAATATTAATTCAAATCCTTGACTAAACGGTTGTCTTATAATCTCCTGAAACTGCATACGAATGAATTTTTCAAAAACGTTTTCATAAGGAATCGTGCACGATATAAGCGCCCATCTCTATTTAGTGCATTCCCTGAACTTATACCAATTATTCAAGGAAGTTGTTTTTTTCTTATTAACAATCAAATCTTTTCACTTTGGCAGACAGGTTTGGGAACCCAAAATGTGTCCCCGATTTTTTTTCACTTAATGTTAAGTAATGTAAGCACTGCCATTTGTTACGCTCATTTTGTTTTATTACACTCGAAAGAACACCCCTACGACCATACCAACTATCTTTCTTAAAAATTTCCTCTCGTCGATTTTGTGTAAACGTCCACGGTAAACCAAATATTCACACTGCATTAGATAACGAAGAAGAGCCTGGAAGTACAGATCGACATCTCCACCATTTTCGTCGATTTCAAAAGGATGTATGTCACTACATAAGGACGAGTATAATTTATAGTTTTGGCAAGCCTATCAAGTTCGCCAGATTGCGTAGGATACTTACTTTCTCATGTCATTTAACCACTCTGGAGGCACCACGCTGGCGCATCATCTCGTTTGAAGCTTTGAAACGTGTAATAGCTTTCTCCAACTTATTACTACAGAATTGGATTCCTCCTCAATTGCTTCGAAGCACGTTTGCCTAGAGGTTCTCGCTGTTCAATATGTAGGATAACGAAGGAGAACTTCTGTTGCTCTGTCAAGGTTAATACTGAGCCTACGGTTACCTTAAAAAGCAGAAAAGGTTTCAGACATGGCCAATCTCTGTTTTAGGATAATTTTTGAAAATGATAGTACGAAACTCGCAAGTCACTTCTAGAATTACCATCTTCCAAAAGTTCCTTTAGCTGCTGCTTAACGTCATAACATTGTGGTAGCGAAGAAACTGTTTTTCTGATCTCCGCATTTGAATAGGGATAACAATATACATAAGTTCCTAAATCAAGTGAAGAATCATTCCTGCCAATTCAATTTCCAATGATCGTATTTCTATTTTCTACGTTTCAACCAAAGCAAAAGCCTGTGGCAGCTATATGCAATATCAAGGGTGATTCCTTTTGAGATTTGATATACAATGTAAAATAAACTACATGAATTTCAAAAGCAAAATTAAAATTTACATTATAAGTTAAAATAACAATTCATGGCTCTTAAAATTTTGAAAATTATATTATGTTGCTGTTGCTCACGACTACGTTTGAGCCGACTTGTGTGACTGGTATCTTGCCGATAATCCGAGTAATGTTGGCTTTTAATGTGTCACTTGCAAACGGATTATTTCCAAGAACTGCCACTTCCCATATCTTCAGACAAAGTAGTTCAAACTTGTGATAACACACGATCTATGCTGTCAATTTACCGCAGAAAAAAGCGAAATTAAGTCCTCACCAAATTGATTTCTCAACAGGTTCATTGTTTCACGCACTCAAACCGTTGTCTTGTTCAATAAACACCCGATTTTTATAAAGTTTTCTAGAGCTCCAACACTGAAAATATTTTTATTGTATAAAGGCATTCAATAGTTTCAGAAGTTTAATTTTGGGGGCGAGAGCCTCATGGTCTTTTCGTACACTCTCAGCTACAGCTATGCGCTGGATGGGATCTAACCTATCTAACTGATTTTCGTACTGCACCCGAACGACAAGGAGACGTTGTTGTGATGTGAGTCTATCCATGATTACTTTCCGAACTATTCTGAACAGAAATGTCAAAGCAGTTTAGTAGGAGTTACGCGTTATCTGTCAAAAATGAAAATCAAACCTCACGATGAATAACCCTATACTTGAATGAATTAAGAAACAATTAATAAGCTTTGATTTTTAAAATCTTGCCATTGAAGTATGGGTTCAGTCCAGACGTCAAAAATACAATAGCACGGATAAGGAGTTGGGATTGTAAAAGGTAAGCTCTTGTTTTTTAGATTCTTATAAGATGAAGAGCTGTTATTTTTTTTTTACTTCAACCGGGGTTTTCTTGTTTTAAGTCCTTTTGAAAGCTGTACAAGCATATTTCGAAAAGTACGTGGCATGAAAAATGAATTCAATGATCACAGCATTGTGTGTTTTATGAATGTGGATGTTTGTTGACATCGGTAGCCATTTTATATGGAGATCTTGTAGACTCGCAAAAAATTATAATTCTGTGTACGCGGTTTGATGGTTTACCTATCTCCTCTATACATCTTGTGTCTTTCAGAAATCATTATCCGAGGATTTGAACTAAAGCGATTACTTAATTGGCAACAATTTTAGGAAAAATCTTGAATTCTATCTCAACATCGATGAAATTAAATACGTATTAAGTAAAGAAAGTTTTGTAGTATTTTTCTTCTTAGTGACTCCTTCAATATGTTTGTCATCTGCCTTCATGTGAGGATTTCATGACTCTTTGTGACGAAGCTTTAGTCTATAAGCATTGTAGCCGAAAACGTTAACCAAGGCGCATACTGTTGTGTTTATACATTCTACTACAATAATAAGATCGCCTGCAAAAATTATTCTGAGAATTAGACCAAGAGCTTTGCCATCCAAATTAAAGTGCAACATTGTCATTGAGTTGGACTGTGTGATATAATAAATGTACAAATTAAGTGGCGCTACATTCTACAAGGGATCTAGGCCTAACATCTTTAACAAATACTCGTACTGTGCGTGCTTTTGTTCTCTCACGAGTACAGAAGACCTACAGTTTATTGAGAAGAATTTCATAGGCAATAATGACTCTTTAGGTGTGGTTATCAATGTGAAAGAGGTATTACCAGTTAAAAAAGTCAGGTCCTCAGTCCACGAATCGAACCTGAAACTTTTGGTGTATGAGTCTTCGCACTTACGCACTGAGGCACGAAAGGTACCATATGAGTGAAAAGAACAAATAAATTAGGTAGTGGGTTACGACTTGGAGTTCTTTGGTTATTTTTCAGCCGGGTGCTGTGTTTTAATAGAAGGGGCAACATTTAAGATATTGATACTTGGGTAGTTGGCGTAATGTAATAACTTTTTTATCTTTTGGTTTAATATTGGGTCGTTTAGATTGCACATGTCTTTGTCTCTTTCTAAAATTTGGCTTAGATGTGTATATAAGATTTAACTACATGATTCCAGCAGTTGCCATATGCGTAGATATGTTAATACGGACAGAAGGGACGCAGTCGTATTAAGAAACTGTGACTATAATTCTTTTTGCTATTTTACAAAGTGTATAGTAGAGCGTTTTCTGTTTTATAAAATAGTGCAAATTTTCTGTTTGAAAAATTAAAAATCTTATTTCCGTTGGTATTGAGAAAAGGAATATCTAGGAAATTCATTTAAGAACTGCTTTTCTTCGCCTTTCATTAAGATCAACAAAGTCTTCGAGATCCACGACACTTGGAATGTATTAGAAGAAATTGTTACCCTATAACACCAGAACATCATCAGAAATGGTGCTTTTGACGTTGAGTAATAGATTATGTGCAGTCGAAAAAGAGCGTCTGAAGTCTTGAAGGATAGTTACATAGCAGGACGGATAAAATCAATGGTGCCTCACGACCTTAATAAGAACACCGGAAATCGTCTTCAAAGTGCGTGAGCAGCGCGGTTTGTATCGAACCATCATGCCACATGAGAAATTGTGCCTACAGTACCCATTGAATTTCCCGGCTTTGTACAAAGCGCTACAGAACGCGTATCTGGCAATACTATACATCATTTGAAAGGTCTTGACATAACCTGCAATACGACTATTCACGATTAGGTTGAATATTGCGTTCAACAGCTATAGACGTGTAAACATGGAGTTCACTAACTCCGATATTCGTGCTATTTTAAAGTTTTGCTTCGTTAAAGGCAAATCTGCTAGAAAAACGTTCCGTGAGATAAATGTTGTTTTGGGGGATGGTACTCTATTATTGCGAACCGCGGAGGAATGGTTTCAACGATTCAGAGCCGATAAAAACGACACCATGGATAAGCCAGCCGGCGGAAGACCTGTGACGAAGAATATCGATCGAATCTGGAAATCATCGAGTTAGACCGGCATGTAGCATCTCGTAACGTCGCCCAGGAGATGGGAATTAGTCACCAAACCATTTTAAACCATCTGCAGGTGGATAGAAAAAAATGCTTAATGTTTGGGTGCCGCATGATTTGACGCAAAAAAAAACCTTCTGGACCGAGTCAACGCCTGCGATATGCTGCTGAAACGGAACGAAGTCGACCCATTTTTGAAGCGGATGGTGACTAGCGACGAAAAAAGAATCACATACGACAATATCAAGCGAAAGCGGTCGTGGTTGAAGGCCTGTGAATCGTCCCAAAACGTTGCCCAGACCGGGATTGACGGCCAGCAAGGTTTTGTTGTGTGTTTGGTGGGATTGGAGGGGAATCATACACTAGGAGCTGCTTTCATATGACCAGACCATCTACTGTGAACAACTGGACCGCTTGAAGCAGGCGATCCACCAGAAACGTCCAGAATGGGCCAACAGGAAGGGGGTAGTGTTCCACCACGCATCCACCATATAGCCCGGACATAGCGCCAAGTAATTACCACCTGTTCCTGTCCATGACGAACGCCCTTGGCGGTGTGATGTTGAACTCAAAACAGGCTTGTGAAAAGTGGCTGTCCGAATTCTTCGCAAATAAGGAGGGGGGCTTCTACAAGGGGGGTATTATGAAGTTGCCGTCACGGACAATACATAGTGAACCTAATAAGAACTCGATATTTACGAGTACGAAACAATTTTCAACGTCTTTACCGAAAGATTGACATTTATTTAAGGAGAAAAAAAAAAAAATTAACTCCAACTTCATTTCAGAACATATGTCGATTAAGGATGAGCGAAACTTACTTCTCATTAACCATCAGTAATTGCACTGATGTAAAAGCAAGGCTTAACACCATTGTTATGGGCATTCTAAGGGTTGAATTCTTGTGGTGTGCCTCAAGATTACCTCTGGACTATGTCCCAAAGTTTCCACAAAATGTAAGTATCCCAAGACGAAAGCAACAATACAATGTTGAAATCATCATCAATTGACAGATAAGCACATGGTTCACATTCCTTGACTTGCCTCAACTCACACTGTGTTTATTGGCATACGAACTACTACTCAATCCACAGCTGGACCCACATGCTTCTGCATTCCGGCAAAGTTTTCCGCAACTTTTACCTTACAGCAGCTCAAAACCTTCCAAATTGTTGTCTCTAAATATTACACCGGCCCATAACTGTTTCTGATTGGATAACCACCACCCGCCCAAAACGTCCACCGAGTGGCATTACTCCATCACCAGTTGGGCGCTGGCAGCATCCCCTTGCTGCCAGGAAGACAATGGCTTGCACGAATTTATATTTATGAAATTTTCCAAACACACCACCCACCCACACACACACACACATACACACAGTGATGAATTTGTGAAGTCAGTGGCGATGCCGGTGGGTGGGTGCTTACGGCAGGGTTGATGGCAATGTGCCATACTTTGGTTGGCTGCTGCTGCTGCCGATGGCCGTTGTTTCAGCAATGGCGGCGAAGTGGTTTCATTTTCTTATCCTTCGCCGGTTGCAACTTTAAGGAATGCAAAAGAATATCCCCCACCAACAGACGCGCGCCACCGTCCATTCCGCTGTTGTGTATTGTATCCGTTTAAATGAAAGAATCGATTTAGT
The DNA here is from genome assembly GCA_944738645.1 of Eristalinus sepulchralis. Classification (NCBI taxonomy): domain Eukaryota; kingdom Metazoa; phylum Arthropoda; class Insecta; order Diptera; family Syrphidae; genus Eristalinus; species Eristalinus sepulchralis. Next base: position 48,586,032 of record OX122884.1, read on the forward strand.
GCCTTGTGCGACTGTACTGATTGTGATGTAATTTTGATTCGGAACTCTTCACCGCTGCATCCTTCTTCTGCTGAGCGTCTTTGTTGATTACAATGCGGCGGTGGTGGGGGAGGAAGGGAGGGGAGTTGACTTCGCCGAAGAGCGGGAAACAAAAAAGGAAAGAATTCTATTATTTCCTTCGTTGTTTCGCTGACGTGGGAAAACGGAAGCTGGATGATCTAGGTGATGGTGGCGGTCTTTGGGTTTCCCCATTCAGCAGCAAGATACACCGATACATTCGCGACGACGAAGGACGAGATGGAGAGGCACGACCGAAAGGATGTCTCACTTCGGAACAATGCCGTGGAGAAGGGACTTCGAATTAAGTTTGAAAAAGGAATGATGCAGGATCTGCCTGCCGTTCGCTGTGCAAAGTTATGATTCCGTTGCTTTTTGTCATTTACAAAATAATAACAATAATCACAAATAAAATGATACATCCTGGCAACGGCGAGGATGGTGAGAGGAGGGAGGGAGAGAGAGGGTCTGTGGACGGTGGTGATGGTACAAAGGGAAATTTGTTTCACTTCTTGACGTGGTTGTAGTCGTGTCGTGTCGTGTTGTGTCGTATTGTGTCGTTTATCTGTCCGTCCGTCTGTCTGCATGTCTCCTCGCCGCTGCCTCTGCTACTGTGTGATCTGTGTGTGAGTGGGCGTGTGGGTGTGCTACTGCTGGCGCTTTTTGTTTGAGGATAATTAAAATTTTTAATTTATCCCCGGCTTTATATACATACATTGTACTTTTGTTTATCCGGGCTGTTATTCGGTGCAAAAACAACTCAAATCTCCGGCAAACAACAAAAAGAGGCATTACGGCCCACCCCCGAGGCGAGGGAGCCACGCTGGGGATGCTTCAGCACTGACGCTGCAGGTTTTTATTAATGTTGTTCCAGTTGATGATGGTGTTTCATGTTATTGTTATATTGTTTTATGTTATTACGGTATAAGCCTGGAAATTGCCAGCAGTTTTTCTGCTTCTGATGCATTCCGGTGGCTGGCAGTTGGCCGGGGGTGGCGAGGAGGCGGGGTATGTAGGGCTTGGTTTTGCTTTGTCTTGTGCCCGTTGTCAAGGTAGGATGCTGAACATTTTGTGTTTTAGCTACTTTCGTGTGGGACTGCATATGGGTGTGGAGAGTGCAACGTCGCTGCAAGGATAATGGAGCCTGATTACCGCTGTATGGGGCTGTATGGGCTTTGTGCATGTGGAAATTACTACTTGGGCTAGTTATGCGGATGTGCCAGGCCTTGTAGGGATTGCTTGAGGGAAATCGTGGCATTTTACATACATACGGAGGCGACTGAGTGGGCGTCTTATTTGAACTGGTTCTGGATTTGAAGAGCCGTCACTGTGGTCATAAGTAGCTGGGGTCTCTTGAGTGGTGGTGATTTGTATTTGAGTTGATTGCAAAGCGATACATCACAGTGGGTTGCTGATTTGAGCAATCGCTTGGCTGGTGTTAAGAAGAAGCAGGGATGTAGTATGTCGTTGAACAACCCTGTGTTCTGTTCTTCTCTCGTTTATTCTCCCCTCCCCCTTTGACTGGTGCTTGTGTTGATTTTTGGTTAGCACCTTAAGAGCCGTCAGGCACTTACATTCGTACACGAAGTTAAAGTTCTTCTTCATTTTATGCATCTTCTTATTCAGCAAAGGCGTTCTGTCGACATCGTCCACGTCATTTTGGCCATCATTCCAGAAGGGCTTAAAACAGACTAGTTGTATTTAAAAGAGAAAACTCAAATGCGAAATGTAAGCTAACTTTATTAAGTACTACTCCAACGCATGCATACGTACATATGTAGGCGAGATGAAGTTGAGATTCGAAGTTTAAGGGTCGACTACCAAAGAAAGCCCCAAAAAACAAATGTTCTAAAGTCTGATTGAATCACAGCAACACTCTTGTGACTTTATTCACCGTTAACTGTCAAAAGTTGAATATGCATGTGTACATATGTGCACCTTTGGTAGCAAATTCTAGTGATCTATGATACATCCCCAGACAAAACCCCAAACTTATCAGTCTTTTTTCAAAAATGAAATGTTTTGAAATGTTATTTAGAAATTTTGACTTTCGAAATTTTGAAGCGAGTGGAAATTTCGCAATTGTATGCTTTTGAAAATTCTGACCTTTCGCTTGAACGGAATATTCCAATTTCGTTTTTGGGTCGTGTTGTGTTTTGCGTTTTTCCTTAGGATATTTTTTTTCGAAGTTTCAAGATATTAGGATTGTATGCTCTGCATTGATACCTGTTTACGAACTCGAGTTTTCGGATGAATATTTTTCTAATAAGATCTTTAAGATTTTGAATATGTACATTAGGTTTGTGATTTCTGATCATAGATAGTTCAGACCTTTAAGTTTTCGGACAATCGGTTTTCAGTGGTTTTGAGATTCCGGGTTGTAGGAGAGAATGGTCTGAATTTCGGTTTGTTAAACCTTAATGCTTTTCACATCTTGGATATTTAAGGATTATATGTGGGTTCTCTCAATCTGAGGTAGCCGAGCACTTTATGCACATGGGGTCCACAGTACATAGAGACAACAAAAGCAGAATTAAGATAAAGTCTATAATTGCATTTGTTTACCGCAGTATTCCTGGGCTCAAGTGGAATATGAGTAATGGATTCTTCCCTCGGCAAACCAGGATTGCTTTCTACAACACATCAACTTGCTTTTATTTCTTTAACGCCTAATCATTTGACTGTCTCTGTCCAGCTCTACGGAGCAGGCAGCCTGGACATAATTAAAAGCGGATAAAGAAAACAGTTTTGCTTTTGAAGGAGAATACACAACAATGAAACTCTGTAGCTTGAACAGCGACATGCGTCAAGTCAAAAGTCTGCAGATACAAGGCTATGGCTGGGTTACATAAAGCGTGTGAACAGCTTTAGTCTGAACAGGCGAAAACTTAGTATAAGACCAGGTACAGAAGTGGAGAAGTATCTCAAGGAACTTGGTGTGAAAAATTGGAGGCAGCTGGCAAGAGAATGTGGAGACACCATCCGGACTGTAACTGAAACCAAAGAAGAATGCGATCTGAGCTTAACCGTTTAATGGGTAAGTGCGTCAACTTATACGCAGGGGCTGAGGTTCGAACCCCGAACTTGCATTCAACTTAAAAACTTTCCTTTGCTCAACTTCTCTCCACTTCCTTACAATGTAAGAGCTATGAAAATGTTTTTGAAATGACTCTTTTGGTGTCGTGTTTAAACTGTATCTCATTTCAGCTTGTGAGGGAAGAACCATATGCACAACACAAGTGCATGTCAGTGGTCTTTTGTGAATTGTAGTTCCATGCACTTGATTCAAAATTTTAGTAATGAAGGCTTTGGAACTTCAGGCTCTTTGGGATCTCTTTTCACTTCGCATTTTGCCTTCTGTTGTAAGTTTCTGAGACCTTTCGCAATTATGCTCCGCAATTTTTTAGAAATATATCTGTCTTGCCATTCGTCATCTGTTTTTGGAAGTATCCCTAAACTCGTACCTCCTCAGAATCCCCAGATACATCTTTCAATGTACATAAGTAAGTATTTTTCATTGAAAGCGGACTAGATACGTGCAGTATATCAAGGCAATTATGACTCAAAATCAAGCTCCGATAAGATCAGAGAAAAGCAGGAGTACACAATCAACTCTGTCTGACGGATTGCCTTCAAGAATTTTGGACATTCTTGCAATGACTTCTGTAAGGTAGGCCGCGGTGGGGAGGAATCTAGAATCTAGGAATCTGTCTCTTCCTACGGCTGTTAGAAAGGCAACGATGGAAACTATTTCCAAGAAAACAAACTCTGCAGCAAGAATGTGAAAAATAGGCATTTTTTATGCTAGGATTTCAAAGTACAAGTAACTGCCAACTCTGCGACAAATGACGTAGCAAACGGTCGCTTTGGATGTGAAGTGGACTTAAACAGCTCTTCTGGTGCAGCCACCACAACATAACCTAACTGAACGTGTATTTTCTTACATAAATTGACTTCCATCCTGCCTGTCTTCCAGAATCCAGAATCTTCCCCATTGCGAATGCACTTTCCAAATAGAAGTTCACCAAAATCGTTAAAAGAATCGTCCACACGAACTCCCATGTCTCGTCCTCCCTGCAGCCAAACGAAATTCGAAAGCCACAACCTTAGTCAACGGCATTCAAAACACCGTTCAGACTAAAATTTAAACGCATTCATATGGAATAGCATTCGCGGTTGAACGAATAAATCTCATCATTTCTGCGCCACATTGAATGCCTGCCGTTCTCACCCTTTTTTCCTCCAACCTCACCCAATCCACTTATCAATAGTGTAATCTGACTAAATTTGCAGATTAAAATTTTAATTCACTGCCGAAAGTTGTATCCTTTTGAAGTCCGATTTTATGATCCGCGAAATTCGATGCCCCCTTCGTGCACCGACGAGAAATGAATGCAAAATATAAATCTATTTGGAATCCAATTGGTGAAACCTCATTCGGATCGTTGGTGGGGATGGCGCTGCTGGCGACTGCCATGGCGGGGCAATTCATTTCACGTTCTCTTTTCCAAAACTATGACGGCTGCAATTTCGAAAATTGATTCCCGTTTCGCTTTGAGTTTTAAATAATTCGACATGAGTACGTAGCCAAGTATTCAATAAAATATTGGATAACTTTTCATTATGAATACGAATGGAGTTGTGTGTGTGCGTTTTTTCCAGTTTGCGGTCAATCGAGGAGGTCGGAAAATGAGCTTTATTGAAAGAGTCGTTATAGCGGTGGCGGCGGAGAGAAGTTCATTTGATTTTTGTGCATGCCTGACTTCCGTGTGCAAATCAATCTGATTTCCCGAAAAATGTATTCAAAGTTTGTGAAGGGCTTCAGTGGAAAAAAATTGCTTAAAATTTGAGGTTGCATTTGATTTTTGATCTGGTTTGCTGACATAGGCCATAGGATATTTTTAATTGATGTTGTTGATAGTTTTTACAAATAATTTTTAATTGAAAATAGAATGGCGATGTTTATTCAAGTGGTATTTCATTGGATTTACCTTAAACTGGAGTTATGGAATAACAAAGAAGAAATTGATATTAATATTTAATGTCTGCATCTAACAGTTCAGGGTCATTCATTTCGTGGTTTGAAGTTGGTAGGGCTGACATTCGAGACCTGCCAAACTTAGCAAACTTTTCAAATACTCAATATTTTTGATTTTTTTCATTTTTAATAATAGATTGCTTGGCAATGTGTTAAAAGTCGTAAGACGTATTACAGAGTGGTGATTCGAACGCAGTCACTTTTACGCACGGACTACGCAAGGGACCGGTAAAGTTTTGAAGAAAAGTGTCGAGAGTGGAAGTCTTACTGATGTCGTAAGGCATGTGCATCATATCAATTCACGACCAATGGAAACTAAAGCTTCTGAAAGTACAGGTCTTTTGATTAATAGATCTCCTTTCGTTCGTAGCAATTGAAACCATCGTCCCATTTAAGATTCCTAATAAAGCTCAACTTACACATTCACCCTGCCGATACGCTTCTTAGGTTTTGGAACATGAGACAATGAACAGCGATATTTAAAACATTTTTCACGCACCATCTCTTTTGAGCTGCTGACAAGACTCAAAGAGTATCAATTGTCTATGAAAAGCTTCTCCAATTTCGCCGTTTGGAGTCGGCAAAAAACTGTAGGTCCCTTCTACTCTTGAGGGAAGAGCAGTAGCACTCACAACACGAGTAGTTATTGTAGAAGCTAGGCGCCTTGTGGGTTGTAGTACCACTCAATTATTATTATTTCTATGTACCGCTTTGTGTGTTCTATTAAGGAAGGAATGACCAAGATGTGAATGTAGTCCGAAAGGCAACAATTCGTGGACTGCACTGGCTTGGCGGCCCTATCGGTTGCATGAACACCAGTGCTCCAGCAAAGTGAGCCTTCGAATCTGAGTCTCTTTGTTCGAGAAAGATATAATTTCACGTTTTGTCACGGTAAATTGTACGCCTAGATTACTTTTGGATGCCTATCTGGGAGCATATTTATGTAAAGCCTCAGGTCTTCAGTCATAAACCATCTATGGTTGATGCTTTGGAACATTACTCGTATATCAGCGAGACACCAGTCTCTATGCTCAAACGCGTCGTCAAAAATTTTACCTTCTGGATGATCCGTCTTAAACGTATTCGTGGCCAACATTTGTTTTTCTTCTTCTTCTTCTTACGCTACAGTCCGGGATGGACATGGGCCTCAACCAACATGCCTTTCCAGCCAGCATGACCTTTCGCTAGCTGCCTCCAGGTGCGCACTCCAAGTTGGTTATGGTGCTTCTCCATTTGTGTGCGCCACCTTAGCCTAGGCCGTCCTCTGTTGAATTGTTCCAATGGCTCAAAATCTAAGACTTTTCGGGCCGGAACAGTGGTGTCCATACGCTCTACGTGGCATAGCCATCCTAACAGTTGTATCCTAAGACACTTGGCCAGGCGCATGTCGCTGAACAGGCCAAAGAGTTCGTCGTTAAATCTTCTCGTCCAGATAGCAACGCAAACAGGGGGGCAACAGTTACATGATAAAGGCCTTTAATTAATTTTCTAAAAACACAAATTTTAAGTTCACTTTCAAATTTATGTTTTTATTTTACATTATAAATCAAACTTCACGATGAATCACTGGAAAGCAAATTTAAAGTCTTTAGGTGTGGCGGAAGGCTAATACAGCTTAGAAAGTAAACAATTTAAGGCCAACCCTCATTCATGGCTGTTTATGTGTTATAGTATGGGGAGCTGTGGGAGCTAATGGCGTTAGGAACGTGGTTTTGGTAGAAAAACTAATGGAAAAAAAACGCTTACATACAAATACTTTAAGCGCAAGTGTAGACATTATATTTTCATAGGTTGACTTTTCGTTAATATAGAACAGCCATCCGAAGCATGGTGGAGGAATTACTGCTCTATAATGTAAGATCAGTCCACCACAAACATTTTCTTTGCTCTGCGCTATAGTCTGGAGTAGACCTTCGGCTCAACCAAGAAGCCTCTGCACAAGCAAAAGTCGCTTAAAATAACAACTTTTGAGGTGTGGGTTTTCCAGATAGCTTGTGTCTTTCCTGAAGAGATATGAAATGTTATTAATGTCAAAGGATGTTTGTTATCAATCCTTATTTTATTTAAATCGTATAAAAACAAAATATAAACGAAACATGAAATTAATGAAAAACATTGAAAATAATGATGGCGTAAAACACAACATACATTGATCTATTGGGTATTCTCCTTTGCTGTCCTTCCTAAGTTCCACAAATTTGCTGAAGCTTTCCAGTACAAAAATCGTGGGAAAATCTATTAATAATCCAACTGAAAGAATCTACGTCGCTCTATGAATCAATCTTAGATTAGCGACCAACAAGATGACAGCCATTTTAAATGAAATCGTAGAATAGACATGTTTTTGCCATCAATTACGACTGTCATTATCATAATGAACCAAATCAGCAGCCTCTTGCTAGGCAACCACCACGGCACGGCAAGTGCATTGTAATTGCAAAATGACAATTTATTCATTAGAATAATGCGCTCTCGCAGAGCCAAGCGGTCGCACAATGGTCTTAGCATTTAGGAATCTATTCCAACAAGTTCAGCGATGCAAATGCTTACGCGTATTAAATTTTGACACATCCACTTGCATTGTTCCATTAACATATTTGCCAGCAGCGTCCCACGTGTGTGTGATGACGGATGGAGAAGAATGTCACGCTATCCATTCGGCCAGGAATGACTTCACACTCCAAATGCACTCCGCCGCTGCACATTGGCATTCGAGTGAAAAGAAATTCGCCATATCCTTGCGAGGAGGCAAGCGACTCCTCCGAGTTCCGAGAAGTGATGACATGTGTTAGGGTGTATGCTGTGCAACGCAACAAAACAAAAAGATTGAGGGACAAAAAGTGCAAAAAAAAAATGCAGGAAAGAAAAAAACAACAACGAGGCAGGACAAGAAGGACAAGGAAAACAAAATAAGAAATATTTGAATGATGATTAGGAGCGACGGGGAAGGGCGAGAGAACGACAACAATAATCATGACTTTCAATAGCACAGTAGTCCGTCTTTGTCTGCAGCAGGTATTCAGAGCTTTAGCGTGTAAACTGAGCCGTAGCGGTAACTAAGTGAGTTCTGCGAGTGAAAGACTGAATAAATCAGCCACCACAACTCCGTTTTATCAAAGTAAATTAAAAATTTTAATTACAGCCGGCTGGTGCTCTGACTGTTGATGCTACTGCTGCTGCTCTTGATGATGGAAATGATGATGATGATGATGATGATGGTTTGTGTCATTGTTGCCGCCACCCACTCCTGGCCCGTCATCTGATGGACTCCTGACTAGAGCTGGTCTCTTTCTCTCTGTCCCCCCTCACACCCTCACTGTGTGTGGGTGTGCTCCGATGTACGTCCTTTCTGGTGCATTAATGAATTAAATTCAATAAAAAGAAAAATAGCGACCGCACTGTGCACCCCCGGCCTTCGATGAAGGTAGGCGCAGGCAGCAGTGAACTGTGATGCTGCAGAATGGACAGGATATTTTTAATGAATTTTCGCAATGCATTTGTATTGAATTAACGTTTTCCCGGGGCCTTTGTGGTGGTACCGAGGTGGAAAAGGAGTTGGTTTGGATTTTTAAAGGCGGACAGCCTAAACTGATGGGCACATAGGGGTGGGCGCAGGTAAGGGAGTTGGATAAAAAAATGAATGCGGTAAGACTGGCTTTCACCGAATCGGCGCAACTAATTAGTTTAGTCGTTTTGTTTTTTATTCCAGGAAATGTTAATTAATTTGCTTCGAGATGGGGTCAAGTAGATACAGTTGTCAGTGTCTGATGATGAGCTGGAGGAGAGTTTTAAACTGAATAAAGCTAATGGGGTGATGATTCATAAACTGACGACCATTCGATAATGTTGTCAGCGAAAAACAGCCGTTCTCGTCAAGGCACTAATGTAATGCGATGAATTGCAATCATGAATATTTAATCGGTGATGTCTGAAATCTACGCGGAAGAACTAAGGGTATGATGAACTACGATTACATCACTTAAAACGAGAATATTTTTATTTAAAAAGTAATTTAATGGAAACATTTGACAATCACATCAAACCATTTACATAAGACAATGAATCTGTCAAAATGTAAGTTAATTCGGTCCGTTTTCAAAAGTTGGCGTCACCTGAAAGTTGTGGCTGATTTTAGAAGCGATTGTCTACTTCATTGGAAAGGTGTGACATTTGTCAGCCGGTAACATGATAACGCTAGGCTGCACTAGGTTAAAAACTACATCGAAACGCTGAAATGGGAGATTTTACCACATCTGCCGTTTTCTCCAGACCTTGCTCAGATTCGTAACGATTTGGCGGACATCGGATCGGGTCTTTTGAAGAAATCTAAGACCACCTCAATGATTAGATCAACTCCAGAGAGGACTCATTTTATAGGACTGGTATTCGAAAATTATTAGAGAGATGGGAAAAGTAGCCGTTTTTCTACAATTTTTGTTTTGAACACAAAAACGAAATTCGTACACCTAATGGAAGTTGATTATGTAAGATTACCTGTTAGTTTTATTAAGTTTTATGTAAAACAATCGAGATAGTAAGTGGTTTTTGTCGCTCCCTGTAAATTTATAAATCATCATCATTTTAGTTTTAACATTTATTTTCACACACAATATGAATTTTGCGCGAAGAATGAACCGTTTTCGAGGAATAACTTACAGAGTTTGCGCATGTATGTTTATAAATCCGAAATTCTCGTTTTGAACAATTGCTGCCTATCATGTCTTAAGGACCCTATAGTTGTTCAAAGTTGACTAAGAAGCAAAATTTACGCTTTTTGGAAAAGTAAGATTGTTGAAAAATCCCCCTAACACCTGTCATATCTATTTATTTGAAGAATATCTAATGCGACTTCAGATAAGATCGTTATGCTCATAATTACAGGAGCGCCCAATTCTGTAAGTCCTTTTTTGGATAACATTTTTTAGTAAAGATTGTGTTTATACATATGTATTGAACCGTTAAATTCTTGAGACGCGATTTCGGAAAAAGGGAATAACTGTAAACGCGTTCTACAGAATTTCATCTGTAAAGTGCCTGAGTTGAAAATATCTTGCCAAGGCGACTACTTGTTGCTAATGAAAACATTGAAAAGTAAAATTGAAGTACGCTACACGTTATCAGTGTCATAACAATGAAAATTAAAGAGAGTGAAATTAATTTTAAATTTCATTAACATATCAATGCAATTTGACGCAAAGATGAACATTGAAGAACGCATAAAATATAAATTTTACTTTATTTTACAGTTGTACATATGTCGTTCATTGACAGTGTATAAGGCGCTAGATATCTGTGGTAGGACGCTTGGAGATCGTTTATACCTACAAATCCATCCAAACCCCCTCTTGTGACATCTCTTCCTTGTTGACTTCTTATTAAAAAAATCCTCGGTTCAAATCTACATAGAAATACACTTCTGTAGTCTGCTTAGTCGCATAGTCGTCAGTCCGCTATGGTCTACAGCGCCTTCTCTATTAATATTACAATCCAATATTGGGCAATCATTGCCATTGAATAAATTAATCAATTCAAAAATTAATGCCATAATTTTCTGCAGAAAATATTTTTATTACGAAACTTAATATTCTTTTTAATTATTCACGTACGTCACATGAAAACTAGAATCACATTCGTTTCAACCTCTACAGCACGAGTCTACGGCCACAAGCTACATAGAAATACCCTTCTGTAGTCTGCTTAGTCGCATACATCCACAAATTACAAATGTGATTAGTCAAGCCTCTAGTCGTTAGTCCGCAATGGTCTACAGCGCCTTCTCTATTAATAATACAATCCAATATTGGGCAATCATTGCCATTGAATAAATTAATCAATTCAAAAATTAATGCCATAATTTTCTGCAGAAAATATTTTTATTACGAAACTTAATATTCTTTTTAATTATTCACGCACGTCACAAGAAAACTAGAATCACATTTGTTTCAACCTCTACAGCACGAGTAAGTATCTATGACCACAAGCAATAGACGATGGGAAACAGAACCGTTGCATGCAGCGTCCTTCCTTTTTAATATTTTCATAAAATATAAAACGACGTAATGTATAAAATACACTCATGTGATTACAAATAATTCATTTCTCTTCGCCTGTTTTTTTCTGCGTTCTGTTTAACGCCTCACATAACCCAGGGCAAACTGTTCAATTCGTTCGTTTAAGCCATTCGTGGAGGTTCCGTAAAAGCAAATAGAAAACATTTGCCCTCCCTCGGATGTGGTTTGAGTTACCTTACAATTGTGCGCAGAGAAAAGAAACTGAAAGTACAACAATTCGATGTACTTTGTGCTGCGCTTTACAAAAATAAAAGTTTTTTTATTATCTAAGACCGTATTAAGCCATCATGAAATTCATTCTCAGGGATGATTAGGTCTTGCCAAATACGGGCTTGCCGGGAATTATTGCTTTAACCTTGATGTCAAATACTGCAGAAGTGTGTAAACGCTCAGTAGAAATGTTTTTTTTTGGATGAGTGATAAAAGAGATTCAACTCTGCATACCCTGCAGATAGCCGGCAAAACTATAAAAATTATGGGAAGGAAGGATAAGGACTTCTAGAAATGGAAATTGGAGCCCATCTGGTATCCTGAGACAGTGAAACTTTCTCCAACAAAATATCAATCTCACCGTCTCCAAATACCGAAAAGATCGAAACAGGACTCTGTGCCCACATCGAAGACCAACTTTGTAAATTTACAGATGCGTCAAGGGTGAACGTTTGGTTACAGGCTGGCTTTTACTCCAGGGACGTAAACTTTTTTCTCTTTATCCATCTGCCTTTACATTGTAAAGTCTTTTAGGCAGGGAGTATGGCAATCAAAGACGCACTGTCATTGCTGTGAAACAATGCTTTATCTAAGTGAAATGTAATCATCCATTCCGAAAGCCAGGCTGAAATCGAATCCCTTGAGGGCCACAACTTTCATTTGGAATTCTAGGCCGAGTATGTCAATATTCACCTCGTATGGGTGCTGGAACACTGTGAAATCCCGGGAAACTATGAAGCCAATGAGTTTGTCAGGCGTGGTATGAAATCCTTAAGCTCGCCCTAAGGTAGCCATTCCCATTGTCACAGTGAAACAGTTACTACAAATAATTACAGTGAGCAAACTAATCAAAAGACATTGAAAGAGCGCAACTTGTCTTATAACCAAATCCTGCCTCGTAAGCTTAGACAAGGCGCGTCTAAGAGCCATTAAAGGTGTTGAACGAGGCCACTTCCCTATTGTGGCCTAAGGGTCCCTCACAATGACTTTTGTATGAGCTGCAGAACGAGGAAAGGGTTAAGGTCATTTCGCACCTAGTCCGTGACTGCTAAGCTAAGAAACACGTTGGAAAATACTACGTTGACAGGCTAGCTGAACTTAGCGGCATCAATAGGTACATAGCACACACTAGCCTTATCTAAGGGTGAAATTCCAACATCTATCATAGTTCATATGGCATTTTGTTGATTTATTTTTTGTCATTTTGATTAGAATGACAGAATTAGAGTATTCTTATTCGTCGCTCGTTAAAACCTGGTTAATGTCAGAGCCTCATTTGAGGCCAACTTTTCATCAGCAAAACCAAAATGAACAGAAGCCGGTGGTAATTAAATGCTTCTAGGTCTGTATTGTAACATTTACCAACCAAATTCTCCATGATGCTAAAACTTAAAACTTAAGTTACTTGTATCAAGTTTTCTTATTGTACCAAGTTTTGTTCAAAGTGCCCTAAAAAGTTTACAAGAAAGCATTTCTTCAGCGTCCACAGAGGGATAAAGAGAGAGAGAGAGAGAGAGGGTTCCGACTGCAAAGGCGAGCTTTCTATTGACAATTTGTGTTTTCTTTCAGTATTATCAGAATCCTAGGGCTGGAATCAATCCAAGTACCTTCGGCGTAGTAGTTATGATGCGATTCACTTACCAACGGTGCCACAACTCACCTTTGTTGGCGCTTAAAGGCGGTGAACAATATTCTCCATAAATGGTTCTAAAATGTAATACTTCTAGTATTATTAATTGTATCTGATAATACTATAACTCACGTGAAAGAGTGCATTTTTGGCAACATTGTGTCATTACAAAAATTGCAATTTTCCTTGAAAAGTTATTTATGTTGTAAAATGAGTGAAAATTGGGGACATCATTGGCATATTCGCGTTTCGTCTATATAAATGTAATAGAATAGCAGACTTATGAGAAGAAGAAGACAAAGATGCAAGTTAGTCGATCTAATAGTTTTGTTGTTAAGTCTAAGCCTCGCTCTGAATCACTGAAAATTTCAAGAAATCATGAAAAATATTGAGCAAGACATAAGCAACGCGGGCATTGCTAGGGAATTATCATCGTCAACAATTTTCAATCATTTTAAGAGCACAAACGCAAAGAAGATCGATTTTCAGTGCCACAGTGAGAAATTTCAAGGACGGAAATTGCAAATCACTTATAAACTGAAACAAATACACTCAGTTCTTTTTTTACGCGATTATCGGTTCTGCCAGTAATCGCGTAAAAATGGTTAGTTTTTGGTTTGGTTCCGAATATAAAAAATATCGCGTATAACAAAATATACGCGCAAAAAAATATTCAAAAACAATGCAATAAGTATCAAATTTCAGACTTATGACAGACTTATCATTCATAAAAAAATAAAAAATACAAAGCTAAAACCATATATAAAAGAGAAGGAAATAGGTAGATTTATTGAAAAATCCGTTGAATGCTGTTTAATCACTGTCACTATTCGTAGTGGAAATTATTCTTAGCCGCTTATTTTGATGGCCGGCACTGATATCACTAGAATTTGTGTCAGAATCAATAGTAAGAACTATGGATTGATGCTCTGATTGACTTAGCAGCTCCGACTGAGTTTGCACCATAAATTCAGTTAATTTTGTTTGAATGCTTCTTTTTGGACCCAATAAATTCCGATGTAGTTCTTTATATCTTAACATGCAGAGACTCAATTATTTTTGAAAAATTCGTACACGTTCGGCATGAGTATCATTTGCTACAAAATAATTTTCCAATTCTGCTGCAAGTTTAGGACCTTGCTTAATCGTCTCTGCTTTAATCTGATGCTCGTCTATCTCGATGTCGCTGTCATTTTCCGATTCAATTACTTCCGTAGCTATTTCAATCAAATCGTCACCATCGAGCTCTCGGTCTAGAAGAATCTCGTCAATATCTTCTCTCGTCATATCATATATATTTTTTTTTGTTGGGACTTATTATATTCAAAAATTATTACGCGTAAAAATATGTAAACAAGCAAAAACGAAAATAAGAACTCGCAGTTAAAGTGAGAAATTCGCGTAAAAAAAGGAATTTGCGCAGCAAAAATAGCCGCGTTAAAGTGAAATCGCGTAAAAAAAGGACTGGGTGTATATGGAATATGCTTGCGTACCGTTTCTATCATAATAAGTGGCACTACAGTCCACAAGGGACCAGGGCCGAGCTTCTACAACAACTATTAGTGTTGTGCGTGCACTGTTCTATCAAGAGTAGAAGGGTCCTACAGTATTTTGCCGACTCCGAACGGTGAGATTTGAGAAGCTTTTCATAGACAATTGATACTCTTTGAGTGTTTTCAGGAACTCAAAAAAGGTGTTGTCGTGAAAAAATGCGTGGTGTTCCATTTGGGAATCGAACCTAGATCTTCGGCGTGTGAGTTGACGCGCTTATCCACTACGCCACTGCGATCACCGACCGTTTCTATCATAGAACACGAAATATGATAATTGTGCTCAGAATATTCACTCATTTTAAACGTAAATAACTTTCCACAAGAAATTCGATTTAAGCAATGTCTTCTTACAAAAGCTTAAGATGTCACCAATCAAGTGAGCTGTAGTACTGCCAGATACACTAAATATTACCAGAGGTATTAAAATTCATGACCTTAACTTACTTTTTGCACACGAAATTTTCCAACATTTAGAAAAGACAATTTATTTTTGAAAAAGAAATACATTTGATTAATGAACACTGAATTTATAGTTTTAAGAAACTTTCTTTTAGTGGCCCCATGGACATTCTGTAAAGCCATCCAGATCAACGCAACGAGAGCAAGGATCAAACAAATCGACATCACCCTACAATATCGGATATTAAAAGCAATCATCAAATCATGTTCATGTTATTTGAAGCATAATTATACTCACATCTCATTGTCTCCGCCAGTGACGGTGTGGGTTGGTGCCGAGCTTACCAAGTCATCCGCATTCGAAGCTCTCTCTCGCTCTTCCACTTCCCCGCCCCGCGTGCACAGTCAAGCACTTCCATTCAAAAAATGCGACCGTGTAGTGCAGTTGAATGAGAGAAGAGATTTTTTGTAATGGAAAACCTATTCTCTGGTGAAATGAAAATTTTAATTGAAATATGTGATGAATATAGTATAAAACGCCTCCACCCCACACCATGAACTGCTGCGATGGCAATGGTGATGATGAACCCAAACTAAATCACCCAAGCCAAGTCTAATTCATCTGCCCGCCACCACATGCACATGGCAGCAGCAGCAGGAGCAGCAGACAAAAGGCAAAATGTGGGAGGGCTTCCCCACCTAATGCGGGTGTGTGTTTTTCGAAAAACAATGGAATTTTTGAATTAATATTTTTATATTTATTACTTTTTCCAATCTCGTCTGCGTCCACCTCCACCGCCGCATCACCGTGCTGCACCTCATCCTGTTGCGAGATCTTTACCGTGTACGTTTTTGTTTTCTGTTTCAGCAATCATTTAGAGATCCTGCAAAGAGTGACGATACGGGAACAGCACCAGATACCCCGAATCCATAGACCGGCGCAAAAATCCACCAACAACAAGCGACTTTTGTTCTCTGACAAAGGAACTTTATTTTACAACATTTGGTGCCCGGAACACGAGCTATTGAGGTATTCCCATCATCACCAGCTTCGTCGCGGAGAGGGGAGGTGTGTAATGCATATTTTATGGTTTCCAGTGGGATCTGGGCGGTGGTATCGGTAATGATGACGTTAACGTGTGCTTAGATGTTCATGCTTGGGTGTGCTGCATGGAAGTTGATTAAATTCGAAAGTTGTAAGGGAGCGATGATTAAATCAGCGGAAAGCACAAAAAGAGAGAAGGCACAACAACAACAAAAAAACACAACGTCGCCTTGATACCGATGTTAGTTTGATTTTGATTTTTATTGTAACGCCGAGGTTGTTGCATGCGAGTGCACAGATTGGACGGCAGAAAAAAAGAAGCGGAACGCTGCTTTAAGGGTGAGTGATGCCGAGTGGGCGTGTATTACTTTTCGACCTGTCAACAATGAGTTGTTTTATTTTTTCTTGTGCCTCTTCGTCATCCGAGAACTTTGCATTGTGCGATGGCAAATTAATTAAATAAATGCATTAAGGGGTTTCGGATCCAAATGTGATCATTGTGAATGCTTTTGTGGGCCAAACAAAAACACAGAGGGAAAGCCCTGCTCAACGGGCCCTTGGACAATTTTTTCGAAGTGACGTTTGATGGAAGCACATGGTCAGCGGTGGGATGGGTGAGGTTAGTGGGTTGATTAAAATTATATCAGATCATGAATGTTATTGTGGGGTATTGTGGACTTGGGTTTAACATCTTTGTTAGGAAAAGGCGTTAGAGGGTGAACAAAAACTAAGTAGTTCTTGGTGAGAACTTGAGTTATAAGTGGTGAGTTCATGTGATGATGCCCTACCAAGGGGTTCTGCATTAGCATACGTAAGGAACTGTGCTAACTTGTGGTCTTACAGACTTGTGGTCTTACAGACTTGTGGTCTTGATATCTACACGTCGAACAAATTGACAACGTCTGTAACCGATAGAATGTTCAAAATTATGACACAGCCTAATTTCTGAAGAAATCATAGAGGGTTGTGCGGTGGCTCTTTTTTTCTTTCCCTGCTTTTTTTTATGCTTAGAATATCGAATAAACAATGATTATAGTTCTTATAGAAAATATTTTTTTTAGTGGCCGTAGTGGTATAGCGGGTTAATGTGTTGGCTCACACGCTGAAAGCCACTCGTTCGATACCGGGATTGAAGATTTTCATTTGGAGAAATATAAAGGTAAGGTATCGCTGTATCGTATCGTCTTTTCAGCACATTTAATATTTGTATATAGAATTTTAAATTTCCAGAGTGTTTTTCCAAAACGAATTGCTAAAATTTTGGCATTTGCTTGCATAAATCAATCTTTTTTTCTACATTAGTTTAAGATACAAAAGGTTTTTTTCTAGGTAGGCCACTTTGATAGAGGGCACGACGAATTGTACTTGCGATTATACTTTGACTATGCCGAGATATTGTGTCTGCAATTTGCACATCACTAGACATCGAATTTCTTTTCACTTCTCTCGCAATGACTTTTCTTTTCCGATCATTCAATCGTTTTTGTACTTCTTATCTCTTAGCAATTTCTACTGTATGAATCGAAGATGTTTGCACTGTATTATGACGTCTTTTTATTTCTTTACCGATTTCACGGAAGATTTTTCCATTTCGGTGCATTTCAATCGCAATTTTTCGCGTTTCAATTGAAGTTTCGATTCGCATTTTAAAAAATAACTTACTTAAAAGAGACTGCCTATCAAAATAATGATTTCTTTTTAAAACTAGCACAGATAATCAGTTCGTATCATGTCATACTCATGCCGTTACATTTTAAATCGAAAACGATCCGTTATATTTTACAAACATTGAAGACAATCATGGTACTTCCAAAATGTTCACTCACTTTTGACGCTTGATTTTTGCTCATTTTTCTTATAAATTGATTTAATTACAGTTTTTTAAAATGAAATATAGTTTTTATTGAAGTATGAGTTAAAAACTTTAATTTGATGTGCCCATGTCCACCATAGGCACATCATGTCCACCGTAGGTGGTCGCCGTGGCGTAGTGGTAAGTGCATCGACCGCGGCGTAGAAAGTCTGGGTTCAATTCCCGGACGGGACACCTGGCATTTTTTCACGGCACCACCTCTTTCGAGTTGCTGACAACACTCAAAGAGTATTAATTGTCTATGGAAAGCTTCTCAAATTTCGCCGTTCGGAGTCGGCAAAAAACTGTAGGTCCCTTCTACTCGTGAAGAACAGTAGCATGCACAACACGAGTAGTTGTTGTAATAGCTAGGCCCTGGTTATGGGCTGTAGTGCCACTCAATTATTATTATTAGGTCCACCGTAGCTCCTGCTGGTATATATTATTTTTGAGGATGAACTTTCTCCTGATGGCTGTACACTCAATTTTGACGCTGACTGTACATGTTACCTCAAGTGGATCAAGTCAAATTTCAAATGAAGCGAAAAGGCCTGTGCATACATCGTAAAGTTGGTGATTTTTCTTAACTTGGCGAGATGGTAGAAGGGATCCCTGTAAATGCATGAGACACAGCCACCTGGTGCCGCTCTTTGGATAGCATTTACACCAACGGCTTGGAGGTGTACCAATGTATGCAGCGGGCCCTTGTTCAAGGACAGAACTCAGTCCTTTAGGTTTCGTTGTAATACTTATGTGGGCAACTTGAAAAAATGTACATATGTAGTTACGAAGCAGCAACTAACTTCGAGTGTGGATGATTTTTCTGCTAACAACTCAATCAGACGAAATAAGGACAACAATCTTTGAATTTTCACATGTAATGCCATATAAATTGTCGAACGTCCTGAACCCTTATAAAACGGACAACCATAAAGCGAACCATCATACACGAAATACGTTGGAACGGATCAGATAACGGAAGGATGAAAAACATGTGCTATTCACTACGGCGACTGTTACAGAAGAACGAGGTCTGTACACATTTGGATGCAGGTTTGTTATTAACAGCTGACATAGGCAATTAATTTTGGGCTTCCGAATCAAGGCTGAATTCTTCGGCATAAACCTCATATGTCTGCAAGGACCTACAGATGATAGATTGAAAGAAAGCTTCTACAATCTCTTTGACTAAACTTACGAACAATTTCCTAGGTTTGACTTCAAGATAGTCCTTGCCGAGATTAACGCAAAGCTGAACAATGAGGACATCTTTGGTAGTACAGTCGAAGAACATATCCTATATGATATCACTGCTGGGTGCAACCTCAGTTCCCATACCTTAGCATCCACTTTGTGTCATTAATGAAATGACAAGTGGTGTCAGTTTTTAAAAAAAACGTACTGTGAAATAATTACATTTTTGGGTCTATATTCATGATACATTTTCCGTTCAGCATGAGTAATAATCGACACCCCAAAGGCCAATGCGCCTTCTTATGAAGCAAAATAAAAGAGAACCTGAAAAAATCGTCATAACTTTCTCATTGCGCACATAAACTGTGGACAGGTAAGGAATTTTTGAATTTCTTTCAAGTCGGTTGCCATTTTTATTACTTTCAACGTATTTTACGAGTGTAATACAACATTGCTTCAACTTTCACTATATTCAAATATGTTTGCTATTACATTCAATGTGTTATGTCAAGTTGTATAATATTGTATTTGCGTTGAATGAGAATTTGTGTCTCATCAACTGAATTGAAGGTTAAAATTTCCCGCCAATAATTTTTTGTACAAGCAAATGTGTGTTGACAAATTCAATCACTCTTTCTTTTGTTTTTAAAATAAGCGTTGTCAGTTTTCTTTCTTTGCTGATTGATTTTTTATGATTGTTTGTTGGCCGGGTTTAACTGGAGTGAACCTTTACTTTTTCCACATTGTGACACTTTGTCTTTAACTTAAAACGCCAAAGATGAAGTCGACGTGAAAGTGACAGTGGCATTGGAGTCATTGAAGTCAGTGTGATCTGTTGTTTGAACTTAATAACGTCACAAGTGTGGCCTGGCGACAATCATGGGATAGGTTAGGGGTGGTCGCTGAGTCTCAATTACCAAACAACCGTATAACTGGGTAAAACCTAAAAATTTTCGTTGGAGTTTTTAAGGCAAAATGGTTTGGTAGCTAGTGTAAATTTAAAGAGCAGACACTGTTGGAAAATTTTCCATTTAAGGACTGAAAGAAGTATTTACCGAACGTCTTCAATAATAATAGTAATAATTGAGTGGCACTACAGCCCACAAGGGAGTAGAACCGAAGTTCTACAACAACTACCAATGTTGTTCGTTTGCTAGTGTATGTCGTTTGCTGAGTCCGAACGGTGAGATTTGAGAAGCTTTTCTAGACAATTAGTACTCTTAGTACTCTTTGAGTGTTGTCAGCAACTCGAAAGACGTGATGCCGTGAAAATACTCGTATGTTGCTCCATCCGGGAATCGAACCTAGACCTTCGGCGTGTAAGTCGACGCACGGACGCCACGGCGACCACCGAGCGTCTTTGGTAAACATTTATTGAGGTCCTAGCAAGAGCTTGACTTTACAGAGTACTTGTTCTACCGCTTTACGCACCCCTGACACTCTAGAAATCCTGCCGGTGTAGGTAGGGGAAGCACCTGATTTAGTATTTATGTTTATATCCATGATCTCGTGTGGGGCAATGTCCTGTTATACTCGTAACAAGGACTTTTTTGTGGCAATTTAAGTGACGCAACTGGTTGTCCTTGTGTTCCTTGTTAATGAGAAATGCATCCAATTCTCTGAAAAGGCATTTTATTGAGGCGGCAATAGGTAGTCAGTTCAAAGAGGATTACACCTCATCGTTGGCGAGCTTACCGGCTGTTTCGTTCCTTATAACACCTTTGTGTCTCGGGATCTAAAGCAAAGCGAATTTTGCCAACAAAATTCCTGTGGGATGTTAAAACACTGGAGAACAATTTTAAATCTAATAGTCCTATTTTGAAGAGCTGTGAGTTTTCAGGCTACAATCTTAATTATTCATTTGGTTATTCAATGCTGATACAATCTAAACTCAGTAAAACATCGGATTGGATCATAAAATACAATCAAACCGGTCTGGAAGAAGTTTAAAGTCAAGAAAAGACGCCCCACTACAGAGCTTAGCTATTGTATCCAACGTTTATCAATTTATTTCTTGTCCTTTTATTGTTTTTATATGCAAAACATCAAACGAATACTAAATACACACAATTTATGCTTAAATAGATATTTTTAAAAGCATTCACCCTCATGAAGGACACACCACTTTGGTGTAACTGCGTCCGGTCGTATCCCCCTTACAATCAATCGCTCCCTGTACCGATAAAATCGTGGTTCAACGAGCATCGCAGATATCTTTGGATCTGACCAAAGTCTTTCAGCAGCTGCCCCAGCACGAGGCCAAACTCGTCCATCTGCAAAAAAGAGGAAAGTAACCACAATTCTATCCCTATCGATTAATACACATACCTAAGGAATTTTCATCAACATATTCGCTCCACATGCACACCTCCCCGCCGAGCATCTTCGGATCGCGAATCAACTGATTGCCGTACACTTTCTTCCAGTTGTAGTACTTGGTCTGTCCCCAGAAGCCGTGGTCCAGGTACCAGGCGTCCTTGGTGGAAACAATGATGCGGTATCCCTTCGAAAGGAGATCCTTGTTCAGCGTGGCCCTAGAATCCACCCAGGTCTGAATTATGTACCGCTCCTTCGGCAGATGGTCCACAATCACATCGGGATCAGTGAGGTGACTCGACCACAGGATAACCGACTTTGGGACATCCAGCTTCGGATGCAGCCTCTGGTTAACCTCGTCCCACGATTCGAGATTCTTTGCATGAAACTCAGCCCACAGCTTGAGGAAACTGGCCGTGCTTCTGTCGTAGCCAGTCTTTGTCATCTTCTCAACAATCTCCTCTGAAGCGTTCCAGCAGGGGATGAAGACCTCGTCGCCACCCATGTGCATTGTCTCCTCGGGCGCACTAAACTCCGCAATGTCCTCGAAAACCTCCTTCAGTAGGCCGTAGATGTTTTCATTCACCGGATTCAGCTGGCCGCAGGGCGGTTGGTAACAGAACGAGCGCCACGGCATTTGATTCATGCACACAGTCAAGTTGCCCAGCCCGGCCATCGGTCCCCACTGCCAACCGTTGCCGGCGTGCGATGGCCCGTCCAATTCGACGATGACGCGAATTCCGCGGTACTTTGCGTACTTTATGATGTTTTGAGTGTCGGTGCGCGTGTAGACGTGTTGCGGCGAATATGCTCCGAATCTGAATGCGAGGGATAGAGAGAGACGTGGAGGGAATGGAATGTGCACTCACCTTTGAAGTTCAGGAATCCTGGTTATTTCCAAGGGAAAACTTTGTGAATCCGTGACGTGCCAGTGGAACACGTTTAGTTTTGAGGCCGCCATCGCATCGAGGGTTGATTTGATCGACCTCACCGGCATATAGTTTCTGGAGCAGTCTAGGAGGAGACCTCGGTGTGGATAACACGGTCGGTCGCGGATACGTGCTGCTGCCACCATTATTAGACCTCCGCTGAAAAAAGTTTTCATTGAAATAGAGTGGAACGAGAGGAGCGACAAGGAAGCTCAGTCCTCAAAAATGGAACGTATTGAAGTACTCACTCTATCGCACCAGTGATGAGATTAGTCAAAGTCTCCAGGCCATGCCTTGCCCCATACACCGTATTCGCCCGGACGTCAATGAACGTCGCCATTTCTGAAAAAAAATGTACCCCGTTAGCAACGTCACCACTTTCGACACAAAACTCACCAGCTGTTCGAATATTCAAGGTATACGACTCGTCCGTTTCCCAGTCGAGATCCAAACTCGTGGAATTGATGGTTGTCTTGATGAGAATTTCCTTGCTCTCTGATCTGGTGCAGTTCCGAATGCACTCCTTCAGGGTGTTGCTTATGAAAATTCGATTCACTTCGCGTATGAATTGAGATGTGTGTGTGTTCGGGGCAACAACATGAAATCTGAAGGCAACTGAATGAAGTCACAATTCTTTCGGTGCTCTTCTGCATCTTACCTCACTTTCCATGGATCGAAATATACCCGTGTGTGACCGAGTTGACTTTCCTGAGTGGGCATTGGCCAGGTGGCCCCGTATGTGCCACAGGACATCCTGCAGTCATTTTGACTCTCAAACCGGGGACTGGTTGTGTCATTGGATGAGTCGAGAAGACAATACTTTGATGTGTTGCATTTCCATTGTTTTCTGGTCAAAAGGTCTGAAGTCAGTTTATGTACCACTTGGTGTGCTTGTGACTTACATTTCCACTGCGGCACTGTATGCTACAAGGAACAGTGTCAAGATCCAGTTGACAAACGGTGGAATTAGACCCATGATTGTTTCACAAAACCACAATCTTTTGACTGACCATTAATGATTCTTAGGGTTAACTGGGAAGTTGTTGGCGCACTTCAGACACACCTGAAAAAAATACTTGTATTCGAAGAAAATAAATAATAAGGTCACGCTTTAAAAAGAATGACACGAGAGTGGAAAACTTCAACTTATCGAATTGAACTGAATTTTCGCAATTGCGTGAAACTCATTTATGTGATTATATTATCAATGTTTATCTCATCGCCAAGGGAAGATAAACAAAACGGCCGGTACAATCACTTGCCGGCTGCCGGCACTTTACTGGATTTATACAGTCAGTTGGGTGCTAGATAAAGGATTAACCGAGTGCCAGCACCTCCATCTGTTTCTTATATGTACGCGAGGAGTAAAACTATTTGTCCTCAATTTGAAGAGAAACTATTCTTTGGAAAGTTATTTTAACAAAAGATCTGACATTTGTTGCTTTTACAAAACCTGTTTTGTATCTGGTTTGTTACTCAAATTATTAATTTTTTCTAAATGTTCATGTGAGATTTCGAATATAAGAAATTATTATTCTGTATGGTGAACATCCAGTTTAGACAAGCTCTAGTTAGTAGTAGTAGTAGTAGTAATAGTAATTGATTATTTATTTCATAAATTAAAATTTTCTTGTTAATGGTTTTTCTCTAAGCCGGATACCAGATTGACATAACAATATTTAAGTGGGTATATTAAAATACATGGAATTTCATTTTTAAAAGTTTTCTTCTATAATGTGATTTCTATAGCGTCCATCCCACTTCTATCATCGTTTAGTGCGCTTATCGTTTCTCCTAGCTCAAGAACCAGCGACTCAAAAAAAAAAATTGTTGGCGGAATTCTTTAATTTTCTTCATGTATTATGGCTTTATCAGTAAGAATAAACATTTCCATTAATTATAAAATATCACAGCCTACAAGGTGTTGCTTTGGAATGTTTCCCTGTGGTTCATACTGTCAACCCATGTTTTAAAACCCTTGTTGCTGTTTTCGGGATGAAGCTCAGGGATTGCTTGGATTATAACGGGCTTAAGTGCAGAGAGCATATACAGATTGCTAGTATTAAATCGGTTGCTCACGGTTCTTCACAATATGGGTACAAAAGGATCTGAGCTCCGAAGCGGCTAACATCGCCTAAATGAATGACAACACGATTTGGGAATGCGATCGATCTTGCCATGGGCTTTTTGGCATAGCGCGCCATCGCACACGAATCAAATGACATCTAACTCCAAGTCTTCAATTTCAGTAGAAAAACAGTCGTCTCTGTAATGTCAAACGTTGAGCGAAACATCGTTTCTAGCCGCATTGCCTAAGAAACATACTCTCAAATTGTCACTCCCTTTGGATGCATTGACACAGATGCAACAATTCGGATGTTAAAGTAGTCGCTGAGATCAAATTGCGCTACTTTAAAAGAAATTGTTGTCCAATCCAATATGTTCAAAAGCCAGGAAGCGGATATTCACGTGCTGAGTCAACGATTAATCCGAGATCTGTGTGTAGAATTCTTCTCAGGCCAGTTCGTAACTTGACTCTCACACTCTCTTTTAACAGCCACATTCTCATCTGTACGTACAGTACGATGAAGAAGATCGTATGTGTTTTCCTATAGCACATCAGTCACCCGAACTTTTGCATTAGGCTTCGTACAGCAAGTCCTTCATTTTGGTCAAAGTTTTCTAAAGTTCTTCCTAAAACGCACTTTTTGAGCTACACTTACATTCAAAATTTTTTATCAACGTTCTTGACTCATTTTGTTCCACGGATGTACGAAACTGATCAAAAATAAGTGAACAAAGGAGTACTAATAATATGTTTTCATAGATCGTGGGAGGGAATTAGCTGTAAAACGTCCATCAGGACGATAGAAATGAAGAAGATTGACATATCCTTGTTCGCTTATTTCTAATACCGACGTTCTGTCAAGATTTCGTACCGGGAAAAATTGTCAGTATCAAAATAGCCTAGATTAAAAAAAAGCACAAGTCCACAAAAGTTTGCGTACGGAGGCTGTTTCGCTATTTTTGTGTTTGATTTCATTATAATTTTTTACTCGATACTAATAATAAATTAATATTTGCAATATCTGAAAGCCAATGTTCTTATTTATTAAAACATAATTTTGAAGACAAAATTTTCAATTATCAAAACTCCGTTTGCTCTCACATTCCATTGCGTATGCAAAATTTTGTGGAGCACTTTACATATAATTGCAGATGCAGAATTCTTTACTTTGATGTTAAAATTTACTTCATTCATGTTTGAAAAGTGGACTAAGGCTAGAACCGATGAACTACGAGTATAAGGTGAAGCATCTAACAAACGTATGTTGGAAAAGTTCACAAGACGCGACTTCTCTAACAGACTAGGAAAAACATAAAAATAGTGCTCCCTCTCATTGCTGTAGTAGGCACTAAAATAATAATAATAATCGATGGAACTACAGCCTACAAGGGACCAGGACCTAGTTTCTCCAACAATTCCTCGTGATGTGCGTAGTACTGTTTCTTCACGAGTTGAAGGGACCTAAAGCTTTTTACCGACTCCGAATGGCGAGGCTTGACAATTAGTACTCAGAGTGTTGTCAGCAATTCGAAAGAGGCGTGAAAAAGTGCAAGGTGTTCCAACCGGGAATCCTAGAATCTCGGCGTGTGAGTCGTCTTACTTACCCACGGCGACCACCACTTTAAGATATTTTTTTATTCAAAAGTTAGTGTCTACGAAATTCATAACATCGCCCACATCAGAAATTTGTTCCCGGGGGATCTGTAGATCATGAAATTCTTTCTACGAAATAAACATCCCCAATATTCCCAAAAAATCTTCAAATACACAGTGTTTTACTAAAAATTTGGAAAATTTATTTCTGCATACTCAAATACTGCTGTGAGACAAAGGGCTGCTCTCAATTTGAATGGGGAAACACAAGAATTTTGTCTCACCGAACTAAGAACCTCGTCATGTCGAGACTTAAGTCCATCAAATCTGCTTGCCGGGACAGGTATCCATTGAAAGCAGAGGGGGATGATCTCGTTAGGCGCAGCTCATCTGTACGTTCAGCATTCCGGTGTCGTTTGCCCTGCCCAAAAAGAAGGAAAGACTGCGCCAAACACCGAGGGATGACTGATATTGACGACGCATAAAAAAACTTCTCTGTCATTTTATGTGAACGCCTTAGACTAATTACAAGCAATCAAATAAAGCCGTGGCAGTATGGTTGTAGAACATAAAAGTTAGAGATTATCGCATTGCGGTCGACCCTTGAAATAACCAAAAAAAAAACTTTATATGACATCTACGACCTATTTGTCGATTTAAAAACCGCATACGACAACACACTTGGAGACTAGCAACGTTTACCAAACTCATCAGACTGTGTAGGATAACAATGAAGAACTCTCACTGATCCGCCGACATCGATAGTTAACTCATTGAGGCCTTTAAATTCAGGCAAGGCGACAGATTGTCTTATGATTTCTTTAACAGCATTTTTCAGAACATTGTGCGAACCTCACAAGTTGACGCCCACCATTCCAAAAGTTGTAAGATTGTAAAAAATGTTAGAGCCGTCCAACTGTCAGCTTACGCAGATTACATTGACGTACCTGGTTAAAAGCCCTTTCTAGAGGAAATTTCTAAGTACGACGTTTTGTCCTGTTGATCGCCTTAAAGACTTTACTGTGGCCTGTGCCTAGTCAAGTGTCAAGTGTTCATTGAAGAAAATAAAAAAACAAACACTTGATACAAATATTTCTCCTTATCTCGATATCAAAGAAAAGTAAAAATATGCGACCATTCTTGTGCTAAGTGACATCATACAATCACACATAAAGACACTTTAAATTACCCCACCACAAGTAAACGCAATCGTCGATGTGTGCAACTCATCGGTCTTATTTGAATTGCCATGCCCCTGATCGGATAATGATTGATTTCACATTACAAGAGAACGTGGCAGAAAACGGAAACCACAAAGTACCCATTTGTGAGTTCACTGAGGAGCAAATGTACGCGGCATCATAATCAAGTTTGTTTAGATGCCAATTAAAAATTCTTCGCGCCAATTAGACGAATGAGTAAACACCATACCACGCATATACGCCGATGAATTGTACAATGGAATGAAATCTTGAAGTGTTTTGCGTTTGTTTCTCCTCTCGCCTACGCACGCCCCCACTTGTATCCGGCTAGGTAATTAGTAGAAGCTTCCCTCCTACCCAACTATCAGCAGTGCACTGATCTTTTGTGAACTGTAATTATTTTATGCTGAGGTGACTGAGCTCGGGTGACCTTGCACGTATCAGATGTTAACTCAAAACTTAAACTAAGTGCACTGCGTTACTTTAATGTCCCAGGTCTAAGGCGAGATGTCGCAAGAGGAGTTGGTCAGAATTCTATTTTGACATAAAGTCGACTCCGTCTTGGAATTCATTGTTTAATGTGTGTCAGTACATAAAGCGAGCTCTACCCGGGAGTAGTCGTAGTTGAGTTTAAAATGAGGGTACTTTGACTATGATACGTTGAAATTGTTAAAACTTTGGAGAAGACGTGAGATTTAAAAAATCGTTTAAATCTGTTGAAATAAATCGCCAATTTGAAAATTTGTGCTTCTGTGCTATTTCTATATTTAATTTTTAAGGTCAAAGTCGATCCTATATGGCAGATGCATGGCAGATCCCTTGCATGTACTGAGTTCACTGTGATAATAAATCTAGCCTGATAGAAATTAAAGAGAGGCATGCAGATAGTCTTGCCTAAACATCGATAATTTATCGAAAACAAACAATCATCGTGTATCGATAGTTTAAAAAGCACGAAATCGCTTCAGTGTTGAAGCGAAAAATTGTATTTCTTGACGCATTGAGTTTTCGACTATTTCAGCGTCTTCCAGGCATCTAATTGAGGCTATTTAGCTGTTGCTCGTTTTCTGGCAATGAAACAGATATCTGGTAGGCGTGCTATGCATTATAAGCCAAGCGTCCCATAAGGCTCTGACAACGTAACGTGAAAACCGCAGATAGTTAAACTTTGGTGTGGATATGCAATTCTGCGCTTAGAGATGTCCTAGGTAATGAAAGAACCGATGAATTAGCAAAAAAAAGTGGCAGGTCTGCCTCCACTAACTAATCCGGAAGCATGCTTCTCCCCAAAGCATTTAGTGCAAAAAAAAAATGCTTAAAGAAGCCACCGAAAGCGTCGATGGAATGAACTAAATACAGGTAGTACTTCGGGGTAGTTATGTATGTATAGTACTTTATGTTCGAAGTACATCACACTAGGCAAAAGGGCCGTACGTCTGATTACAGAAGGGACACCATGCGAGGCTATTCGTACACTGACTTCTGTAAGAGGTGCCAAATCGAGGCTGAGAAGGGGATCTTGCATTACCTAGCAACCAGGTCGTCTCTTGCAACAGTTAGGAAGACAGTCGGAAAATTTTTCTACAAGAGTCGACAACCTAGTTGATGTAGGAAAGGTCAAGAAGGATCCTTAAGGAAACAAACCGAAAAGGCCACCAACCAGACCCAGAATACGGCAATCATCCGATCATGATACATCACTAGTGAGTGAACTACGTAGGCTTCCGCAATCTTGTTCAGGCGGCCAAATCAACCTAGTTTAACCCAACCTCTCTTTTGCTGAAAATTCAGTGCCACGCAAGAGCGAAACAGTATAAACTTATCCATGTAAATTTCTGCCATTTAATATTGTAACCAATTTCTGCCTTTTTCTCTCAATTCAGCAATTAAATTTTGTATGAAAAGTGAAGAAACAGTTACCTCAAAAGCTTCTTCCCGCGATGGCCGTTGAATGTGAACAGTTTGTCACACTTAATGGCAAAGTTGAAACTTTGTGAAGAATTCGAGGTTTCTTAAAAGTGCATCGCCGTGTGGGTTTTTCTGAAGCTATATTTTATAAACCGAAACATGAATGATCCTATAGACCAAATTCTAGATTGAGCCTTAACGCCCGTTTTTTTTTTTTTTTTGGTTGGAGGTTGGGAAATATTGCACTGGAGCGCTCAGACTCGAAAACTAGTTCATTGTACTAACGGGCAGTAACCTACCTTTAATTATATCTTGATCTTACGGAGGAAAACCAGAAAGCGCTTCTGTGATAATGGACCTAGGTTTTTAGCTCCCACCACATCAGCGCCAAACAGTCGCCACCTGAACCGAGCAAAGGCGGGACATTGACAGAGAAAGTGCAGTGTCTTCACTTTTCTATAGGCGTCGCATAGGATGCCATCATCACGTCCAAGCACCTTAAGTACTTAGCGAACGTGAAATGCCCCGTTTATAAGCCAACACATCGTCTGCAGTCTTTTCTATCTAGAGATAAGAGAAAAGCCGCGGATTTCTTTCTAACGTTTGGGAGCATGCACTTGGTCAGCCTGCATACTGGAGAGTTATGACATCTCTGGTTGTGCTGTCGGGAGACCCAACCGTGGTTACTTAAAATAAGGGAATATTTGCCACACTGTGCTCTATGTGATCTTCGAATCGATGACTTCGAGCTGCATATATGTTCGTAAGTATGAACGCACGTATGTAGACCGACTGTCTCAACTCACTTGCGCAAATATTTGCAGAAATATTTGATCTTTGTGATACAAAAATTCAGTCTAGTGCTTGGTCGATGACATTATGGAACAATGGTGGGACCTATCATAAGGCATTATCTGATGGTGATGGGAATCCGATTTCTGTTCAAAATCGCGAGAAAAACGTCATTCACCTCATCAGTACTTATTTAGCTATTCAAACAACTTTCGCAACAGTTTGTTGTCTAAAGTAGCAATCAAACAACAAATAATCTACAGACCGGGTAGATAAGTATGGGGGTTGATAGATGTAGTGTTAGTTGAGGCTTTAGTGATGCCTATCTACTTGGATTTTAATAAAAACTAATTAGAATCGAAATGCGAATTTGCTTCACAAAGGCCCATTTCACATTATGAAACCAGCCTGCCTGACAACGGAAATTGTATTTCATCCCTCTCGTAAACACAAAATCCGCTTTCTCTGAGCGGCAGACTTTTAGAGGACAGGGACAGGCAGCGCGGAAATTATCGAAATCGCGTGTAATCGCATTTGCCTCCTACCCGCATATCGCTCAAATGCAAAACTGTCGAAGAAGCTTTTTCATTACTAACTATCATCTTTACAACGACGTTGCTTGTAAGACAATGAAACAAAAACTAGGCCAGTTACAAAGTACATAAGCCATTTTTTTATATAATATTATACTTTCTTAATTCTTCTGACCCGCACTCTTAATTCTTGTGTTTCGGACCCAACGATTAACATCGAGCGGACAAGGCTTTCACGATGGGTGGCGACCGTAGGTATAAAACGACTGCCGGTGTTGGCCCTTAAATAGCAAATGAAGACACAACTTAACCAGAGCAATGCACTTGCGATTGGACTTTCAGGCATTCACTTAAGCACACGAAGATAAAACAAAAACGAAACTGATTTTTATATCTATCTCTCTTCCACACAACATAGATAAGATCGCCTTAATGTAAAAGCACCCCAAGTTCACTGAAATAGTCGAAGGAGTTTGCATTCAGGTGTGTTTTCCTTCAGCTAGAGACAATTTTTGCACCCTCACCCTTTCGTAGCAATATTCGCTGCAGCTCTCAATGCCCCTCGAAGGAAGGCGTTGCTCTATAACCTACCGAGGCTGATGCTTCCCCCGGAAAGGAAGGCGTCTGTCGTGTTCATTAACTTTGCTTTTAACCAGAATGAAACAGTTTCTCGGCATAATGTGAATGCTGGTGTATTTGGGTCGTTTAGTGGAAGATGGATGTTTTAGGGTTAAAAATATCTGTCCAAGGATACACAAATAGACTTCCTACACGATCTTAATTTTCATTGGTTTACCTCGTTTCTCATTTAGTCGGATCTAAGACATCGTTGGTTGAGACATTTTTTCTAGCCTGCAATCTAAGCAACTTGTAGAAGTTGCTGCCGTCGAATGAAGGATGAAGGATGCGTTCTTGAAACCTTCAGCTTAGATATTGAAGCATGTGTTTACTTTAAATTTTAGCACTGAAAGTTATCTAAAGACTTCGCGGAGAGAGAACTGGCAACTGCATGGTGCCCTAAATTTTCATCGTACTCTCGCCCATCCTCTATTGAGTGGCTTGGCTTCGCTTCTTCCGCAAAACCCAAATCGGTCTTGGAAAGCTCGATGGTAACACCTAAATCAAAGGGTAGACTTCAAGCTTCAGCCGTATTCAATATTCATCACTTCTAACAAGAGTTTTTCAATTTCATGTCAGAAGGACTGCTAAGGCAGATGACTAGAATTGTCCCTAGTTTCGTTTCAGTAACTTTGTCACGTCCCGACATGTAGTAAAACTCAGCACGTCCTGTTGATTTGGGAAAAATGCTATCCAAACCATGACATATGCAAATTTATCAGATTCTCTGGATGAAATCAATTGGCAAGAGCGTTAAACAGAACAATGTGTAGACAAATGTTACACCAAACATCATTTGTATTAAAATTCACACAAGACTCTGGATTTTATCACAAGGACAAAGTACACACTCTCGGAATGAATGATCGCTTAACAGAACATAAACAAACTCCTGCATCAACTGACAACGCGGACTTCAACCAAAAGTCGAATGAAAAAACTCAATTCACCGTCAATTTAGCGATCGTACATGTCACTCGGAAAAGCAGTAAATACTTTGTTTTAAAACGGTTTGTTAAAGTATTCCTCAATCACACAATCCATCAACACAGTCGATTTATAAAAACGATAACAAAAACAAAGCAAA
The DNA here is from genome assembly GCA_944738645.1 of Eristalinus sepulchralis. Lineage (NCBI taxonomy): Eukaryota > Metazoa > Arthropoda > Insecta > Diptera > Syrphidae > Eristalinus > Eristalinus sepulchralis. Next base: position 48,618,127 of record OX122884.1, read on the forward strand.
ACAATTTTTTTTTCAATCTGACCACAAAACTCGAATTCGCCCACACTGCACACCGCTTCCAGTGAAGTGTGAGGCAAAAAAAATTAGCTATCGCTTATTACCACAAAGTTGAAAAAAAAAAATCACACAAGCACTCCTTCGCGCCGTCCTCTGACCAGCCGACAGATGACTGTTCACCAAGCGAAAACCGCGTAGTTCTAACAAGAGGACTGCAAGCGTCGATCAACAACAAGTGTTAATCAGCAGCGACATTCACATCCCACAGCGTTGCGCTATCGCCGCGGGTCATGTTTGATAAGAGACTCCCGAAGACCACTACCACAACGTACCAAGAACTCCTTATTTTGCGTGTGTTTTTTTATTGTAGCACAGTGACCGTTTTTTAGCGGACTCCCATTAGCGCGGTAGGGGCCAAGCAGCAGCACAGATATCCAGTGAAGCGAATTGAATTTTAAATGAACTCCACTCAGGCGCATGTACTCGTGTGAGTGTGTACCCGGAACGCGCTGCTCACCACTGTGTCGTGTCGGCCGGCAAAATCGAGTTGTCCGTTCGCGTCGAACCGCAATCGTTAACTGATGATCGTGAAACTGACTTAGAAAGTACAAGGCTCCAAAAAAGGGGGAGGCATTGTGTGGTTTTGTGTATGAGTTCGCTTTTCTAACGCCCGGCCGGCTCTGGGGGGCTAAGGAGACCTGCCCGCCCGAACGGCGAACAAGTGCAGTGCACAGCAGCGCTCGAGAAAAGCGCCAAGTTTCAGTTGTCGCCAATTAGGAGGGATTGGTCACACAAAAGAGTTTGTTTTCTTTTTTTGTTGCGTTGCGTCGCTTATGCGGATGGCCTGAGTGGGATCTGCTGATAAGACGCAAGCGGATGCACGGGCAGCTCGCGTTGAAAGTTGTTTTGTGAAACGATAAAAGATGTAATTGCTGGCAATTTGTCGTAGCAGTTGGACCAATTCAGGTGGACGCACACAAACTGCGGTGTGCTGCTTATGAATGCGTGGGTACTGGACGTGGACAGGTTGTTTGGCAATTTGTAGATCACGTGTTTGCAGAGGATGTTGCTGGAGAGGATGGTGAGATTTTCGAGAATATGCTGAAAGTTGGCACCAACGGTTGCGGTTTGCTATGATTGATGCGGTATGCGAACTCAATTGGGTGCCCATGGGTGTGCAAACTTTCATCAGCGGTCAGATCGGTAGATATATTTGGACCAGTGCAGATAGTAGCTGTTTGGTTATTCCGTAGTTAGGCTGAGGATCAGCTCGTTCGGATCGCCTCTAAAGTAGGACAGGATGAAGTTACTTCGCAGCCAATATGCCCCGATAATGTGAATGGATTAATGAATCATATGAATGGAAATCATGCCCGTAACAAATAGTGTCAACAGAAGCTCTGCAAAGAACACTTGACGCCATGGTGGCTATTACCAGACTCAGGCATTTAGGCACTTGACTGGAAGTGACAGCTTGCAAGAGGCTATATTCTGGTGCCACGAAAGTTTAGACTCAACTGACAGTGCGGTAATCCCTCTGAAGGATTATCGTGGTGGCAATGAATGATGAACCAAAAATCGTGGGTAGAGCCTAGGTTAGTGAGATTTCACTTGAGGATGATTTGGTGTATGTTTAGGGGGACAGAGACAGATATAAAATTATCACCTCGGTTTTGTTTTCTCTTTGCGCACTTTAGCGGGTGACTGAGAATGCGGTCGCACGTACATTTCCTAACGGTTAAGAAAGACAGTCGTCCCATAAAATAATCCGTCATGAAATTATTGTCCTTAACATTGAGTGGAAAAGGATTTAATTATGAGCGTGCTGTGAGAACAGAATAACAAAGAATTTGATAATTCCTTTCCTTATACCTGCTTTTAGAACTTTTTCAGTTGTGCAGTCTTAAAAGACTGGCGTTCAGAGAGAGTGGATTTCTTGTTACTGTACTTAACTACCTTGTGCGAATGTCAGAATGAAAGTGAAATCATTTTCAGAAAATTCCCACAGTCCAGTCGACTGGTTCAAAACAGTTTTCTTCGCCATACTGATTCAGGCCAGGCGGTCGCACTGCAACCGAGTGATCGAGACCGTTAGAAAGACTTCACCTTTTTTCAACGTGAAGTGAGTGTAGCTCGAGCATGCACTTAGTTTGACTTGAACAACTAAGGCGTCTTCTCTCCTTGTCTTGCGTGGATGGATCCGTGGTATAAGACCGTGAAGACAGGTGGTCCCGTAACTCCAAATCTCACATTTGATTTTTTTGTCGGACTGCATTTTTCAGCACATTGGGCAATTGGACTAAAGGGAAAACAAAGGGATTTCATCATAAGTTACAGATTTTAGGCGGCGATTACGGCGATTTGCCATTCAGCTCGTAATTTGGGATAAGTTTCTTGGGAAATTGTATTTTCCTCGATTTTGAGGTTATGTACGTATGTCTCCTTTCTCACTTAATTTTCATGCAGTCAAGGTGAATTATTCTTGCCAAGGCGTAGTTGAATCATCTTTCGTAACTTTTGAAGGGGACTTAACAAGTGGGCTACTAGATATACCGAAGTAGCTTCAGTGCTGAGAATAATATTTTTGTTTTCTTGTATTTTTTAGTTAGATTTAATACCATTGACAAGTAGAGCGATATCTTTTTAACGCTCCTTACTTGTTATAAGTTAGAGTTGGTCGTGTGACCCCATATGAAGCCGGCAAAAGTGCATTTTTTCGTTAAAATACATGTGTCTCCAACTTTCTAACTCTATTGTATCCAAATGTTCAGAGATACAACTTCTGCAACTATCTCTGAGTTCAAATGAAAACATATCAAAAGACGGACATTCCTTCGACTGGTGCTCTTCCGGACAGACGAAACTGTTCTAAATTTGGGCACTAAGTATTTGAGAGGTAAACTTGAAAGACTAAAAAATTGATACCTAAATCGTTTTTTCCAAAAATCGCTGCACTTTTTAATCTCATCATTTAAAAGCGATCCATGGTGAAACTTAGGTTTATACAAACAATTTTGCGGTTCAATCTTAAAGTACCTTTTGCGTTTCCTACTTTTTCTTTTCTTAAGATGACGACTGGCTCATAGGTCGCCGCTGTTCATTATTAATCTAAGGAAAATAATCATATTCGTCATAAAGGCTCTCAACACAACTACTTCAAGCGTCGTCGTGCTGCACATTATAAGAATTGTAGACAAAAAAACTGGATTGGAGGGAAGTTATATTTTTCAAATAATTGATTTTCATTGATTCGTCTTTATATTGACTTTAAAGAGCTTAAAAGTTGAAACACTATTAAGAAATATATTTTTGAGACTGTTAATAAAATTTAAAGTGAGCAACTGACTTTTAAACGTCTTCTTTGTGTGCCTTTACATCTTACAATCTTTCGTAAGAAATCTCGAAATTATTTCATGATTTCTGATTTTTTCAATAAACTTTATTTTATGACTAAGACTTTAGCCCCGCAATTATTATTCTTTTGCCCCTCTCATCATTGAAGTCAAATTAAGTCACTTCAAAGTTTTTGGGACTTTCAAAAAATTTGTTGAAGTCTTTCGGAGTTCAGAAAACATCCTTGGAGTCGTTCGACATTCAAGAACTTTTATTGAAATGTGTGTGAAAGTGCCGATGCTAACAGAACCCTCAATATATCCCGGGACATATAGGCGACGCCACTAACAAAAGATATTAATTTAATATTAATTTGTTTTAAGTGTCGCTTCTATATGCCGGGGCATATTGAGTGATGTGTTATATCGTACCAATGTGTGTAAGTGTGACAGTTATTAAAAACCAAGGCAAGATAGTTAGTTTCAGATAAATTTTTTCACTTTAACAAATTTCATCGAATACAGACTGAATTTCTACGAAATAGAAAATAGCACAGGTGACGTGACATGACGCAAAGTGACATATTGAATTTGCTTGACCGATCGCCCCACCCCCATTCTATTTCAACCATTTGTCGTCACCGCTTCTTTTACATATCCCACACGCATCCCTTAAACTCATTTTTCTCGATACAAAGTGAATCTTGGAAAAAATAATGGCGGACTTACGTCTAAGCAGAGTAGGTTGTATTTCTTGTATTTCATTTTAAAGCAATTGCCCAAATTTAATATTCCGTAATATGGACATTTTGGGATTTTGATTATTCAGGATAAGGACCTTGTGGTCGCCGTGGCGTAGTGGATAAGTGCATCTACCCACACGCAGAAGGTCTAGGTTCGATTCCCGGACGGGACACCTAGAATTTTTTTACGGCACCACCTCCAGAGTACCACTCAGAGTACTAATTGTCGATGAGAAACTTCTCAAATCTCGCCGTTCGGAGTCGGCAAACAACTGTAGGTCCCTTCCACTCGTGAGAGAGACAACACAAGTAGTTGCAGCTAGGCGCTGGTCCCTTGCTGGCTATAGTGCTAATAAGTATTATTATTATTAGGATCAAGACTTTGGATTTTCAGGTTCTTGGCTTTTCGGGATTTTGTATTTCTGAAGTTTTAGTCACTTGAGCTCTTTAGCATTGTTTGTACACATTCAATTTATTTAGCAGAGAATTAACGATTCGCGAATCCTTGTGGGTTATAAGACATTTCGGAATTTTAGTCATTTCTATATATTAGGCATCATTGATTTTAGGCATTTAGGGAATTTGGACAACGCAACGGAAGACGGCCTAGGCTAAAGTGGCACACAAAAGTGAAAAACGGCCTCAACCAACTTGGAGTAAGCAACTGGCGGCTGTTCATTTTGGGATTTTGGACATATCAGAACTTTCCGATATTATTTTAGAGTTTTGTTCTCTTTGAATTTTTAGCTTATCGCGCTTAAGAGCAATCGTGATTTTTGACGATTGTTCGAGGTTGTGCTTTTATGATTTTCCTTATTTTGAAATCTTCGACTTTTAGAATTTTGTGTTTTCAGGTCATTTTTTAGATTCGAGTTTATCGATTCACGTTTTTGGAGTCTTTAGTTTTCGGGATTATAGAAACTTGAAATTATTGGTCTTTTTGTGCTTTCGGAAAATTCGGTCTTCGTAAATATGTAATTCTTTTTGAATCCAAAATTTGGGGGAGGAGTAAGAAAGTTTAGGGACACAATACCTTTGTTGGACTTAATACTTTGAAATGTTGAATTCTCACTCTTCATTTTCTTTCTTTCACCTTTGATTTGTTTTCCACCAAACCTAAGCTTTTTTGCACCCACATTTGAGTTTTTGTAAGATATTAGTTTTTGAAAACAAGAATAAAAGTCAAATTTGACATATTTGCACTGTGATCGAAATTTCAACCTTGAAAACGCTTCTCGCGGCAAAAGCGAATTGAAAAAAATCGTCAGCGGAAGACACACATCAGAAGGCGACAGACAATACACCGAACGGTTAGCAATCCCCACAACGATTGATGTTCTATCGCGAAGAGGATTACTGCTTAATGCGTCATCTCAATGCAATTTATTAAAATTGTTACCTGACACGAAGAAGATCAAAGAAAGACCCTGAATGTTGTTTACGTACCCATTCAAATTGATTTATTGGCTACCTTTTGGCTTTGTTTATCCCACTTGAATATTGACCGAAAATTTAATTCATCCCGTAGACAATCGAAGACAATAACGTGTTGCTTTGGATTGCCTATTACCTCGAAACAGTTTCTTTAAGTTGAATAAGTTGTTTTTGATACAATGCAATACGAAACGCACACACAGCTGATTATATATTTCCACTGCAAATTTAAAAAATAGCCACACAAACAGTTCTTAAAAGACTGTCACAACATGCCCCCTAAAGTGGCAAAAAGACCAAACCTCAAGTAAAGCAAGCACACCAATCATCACGAACAACGTTCAATTACCTCAACAATCACCTTGCCACTAAACACGGTATTTAAATGAGAGAAAATCGCCGAGGTGCCTCATGCACTGCACCTGCATGCCGGTAACATATGCAAATCCCCGCAACTACCACCGATTTAAGTCAACACAACTGCAGACAAGTCTAAGCAAAACAAAACAATCACTCGAGTAAAAGGGAGCCCGATGTTGAATGAATTTAAATGAAGAGGATCAGGAATTTACTACCGCCTCTTAATCACAAATTCAAAAGCCTCTCTTAGAGCAACAACCCATCACTCATGGCGGCCGTATGTGTGAACAGTTGTGTGCATATTAATTATTCAGATGAGAAACGCTCGCAGTGGTCGTCATCATTAAGGGGGGTGGGGGGTTAGTCTGGATATGAAGAGTCCCCCCCATAAATCGATCTCATATGGTTAAGTTTGCGTCGTCGCTTAGTTCAAGGTCTACTCCCCCCAGTGCGACACAACTGAATTAACAACTAAATCGCTTTGGAACGGCAAATTCTTAATTGCATAAGTGTTTATCTTATCTCTCCCGACTAGACACATGTGAGTCGGCATGCCACAAGTTTGACCGGATTTCAAATTAAATTAATTTCGTAATTATTTCATCCAGTAATTCATATTCAAACAAATAAGACAACAAGACGTACTTCGAAGTGACTAAGCATACGTTCATCGGCGGAGCCTGTTGTAAGGGTCTTCCGCTCCGTGTTCTACTGTAAGGCACTTTCACTGTCTCAACCGGAGGAATCGCAGTTCTTGTCACAGAGAAGGATGGGTAGAAGAGGAGGAGATGATAATTGAATTTAATTTAGCCTGAATGTGATCAAGTTGCGAAACGAGATCGGAATATTAAATACGGTCTTAATTTCGACATCGAATAGAAGGGAAGAGGTTTGTGCTTAGCAAAGTGTGCTCGGCTTCGTGGGCCTCGTCAAAGTTGAGATTTCAGTAATTTAAGGATTCACATACACAGCATAAAAGTTTATTATAGGAAATACATTGATTTTAAGGCACACGCACAAGCTGCACAAGAATTGTCTCTGCTTTCATCACTGAATGTATCCCATGTCAATCGCATGCTTAAAGATGTCAGCGATCCTTTGTCGTTTCGCTGGCTCCTTAAACGGTGTGATATTCCAAACGTCTGTGAGAACAGAATTGTCTTCAATCGCGTCCAGATCGGCCACTTCTTCGTCATCGATCAGCGACATTGGTAGAGATTCGATTCCCATGCCGCACCCAAACCAGCCGTGCTCCTTTAATTCTTGCAACAGACCATCGTAGGGAAGTACTTTCTCTGGATCTCCACCAAGATCTTTGATTAGGTCGGTGGCGCTAGTGTGGTACTCCTGGAAAAGAAGAAAACAAATAAATTGGAAAATGCCTATTTGAGCAGTTTCATTCTAACCTTCAAGAGATCATCGTAGTGCTCCTCTCGCAGTTTCTGACTAGTGCAGGAGTAAATAAAGAACGACACATCCAATGCAAGAGATGCACACCTGTTCACGAGAACGCATTAGACACCAAAAGACGGCTCAAAAATGCACATTTACCTAACAAGCTGAAAGTCGATCATTTTAATAGCCTCCGGGGATCCGTTGTCCCGATATTTTGTCAAAAAGTTGGGCGTCCAGCAGTCGCCATGTCCAAATACACTGTACTTAGCTGAAATCAAACACATTCATCAGTGAAATACAGGCAACCTGCATCAGGAACTTACTTCTAGTTGAGACCAACTTGATAAGGTTGTCATACAGCTTGGCTTGAAGGAATTTATCCGCTATTTCAAAATATTTGCTGTTTGGATATGATTGCTGAATTGCATCCTTGGCAACAGCCATCGCTAGATGCAAGAAGTCAATGTACCACGTCCGAAATTTGTCCGCATAGTAGGTTTCCTCCAGTTGGTCGACGGCATCTTGAAATCCTTGCGGGTCTTGGTCGGCGAATGCTAACGCGATTCCATGAAAACGTCCCAAAGTGCGCATCGTCAGCAGACATTCGTCCAATGTTATGTAATCTTGTCTGGGGGTGGTGGTACGCTCATTTAGCAGATGCTTCAACTCATATGGTGAACGTACCTGTTCGGTGCCCCATATCCCAAGAAACTAACATCCTCTAGAGCAATGAAGTCATTCTCTCCATCGCAAAGTGACAGGAAGCACCGCGGATATTCAGTGAAGGGATTCTTGGGAGATTTCTTCTGCTGGAATTTCTCCAATACTGGGATGACTTTTGTGTAGAAATTTATCTCATTTCGGAAGAAATCGCTAGATCTGAAGAGTTTCCTGCGAGCAAGGTTGTCTGGCATGGACTTTATAATCAGATTTACTTCCTGTTCCTCCCTACAAAAACACAAATCATTCTCACTCAATCAGAATTGATAACACCAAACATACCCATTAGCCTCATTCACTCCGTAAACACATAACCGAAACACTTTGCTCAAGTAGGAGTCGCCCTTTTTGAATCCTTTACCAAACTTATACGACGTATGCTTAGTACCGCCTGCTTTCACGATAATCGCATCGAGAGATGCCTCTGTGAAGAGTTTAGATACATCCGAGAGACTCATCTTCAAGACTGACAATAAACGAATAACAGAGAATCGCTGGCGAAACCGTCTTAAGTACCAATTGTAAAGCAATCAGAATAAATGTCTCAATTAGAAAATACCACTTGAGATTCTATGCCCTGCTTCACCGACAGCTTCTGATTCGTCCACGTTGATGGTATAGTTCGATGTAAACACAACTATCCAACAGGAGCTAAACCAAACTTCTGGGAGCTGACATGTAAGCAAGCATATTATGGAAGATATATCATTTTATCATATCATCAAGATAAGGACCTATCAGCCGGTTATCTAGTGTCACGTGCTCAGGTAGCTGGCACTAACATTTTCATTTACGATTTATCTAGTTTCTGTGGTAAATTAAAAGTCTGGCACAGTTGTTGATTTACGATTCCGACCAGATGTCATTACAGCGAACAGGGTTGTTAGCATTTTCACCGGAGACGAACAGGAGAAACCAATATAATTGGTTTTTGACGAAGAGATTGAATATGACTTGTACGATGATATGCTTTAAATATTTTTAGATTTAATTCAACACCAGGGCCGCATAGGAAGCAACTACAAATTGAAAAAAAAAATGGATTTAAGTTGGGGGATCGTACGTATAAGGCAAGTGAAAAATTAGTTCGAAACGTTAATTGATTTGGGTCTTGTATGATAGTCGGAATTATTTCCAATATTTCATCATAATAGGCTGTGTGATTGGCATTGAAGACATTTTTAAAATTGTATTCAAATAATGCGTTTATCCATGCATAGTTCAATTGTAGTAGATGAATTACAATATGTTGGTACATGAGAGGACAAAAGGGCTGGCTTCAAATATTCACAATGTCGAAAATCTTAAATTTTTGGAGTTTATGACAAACAATGAATACATAGTTTACATCAGAAACCAATCAGGAAGGGAATGTGTTATAAAATAACGCAGAGAAATCGAATTTAAGTGCAAGAGACCAGAAAGTTTACTGACTCCTACACTTATTGGTTTACTTGTTTCAAGATTTCATCATCATATTAAGTGATATTAAGTGCGCATATTTGTGATGCGCAACTGTAGCCTTATTTCTTTCAATTTCTAGCAAGTTCTCACGGTTGTGATACTCGCGCTTTTATGCCATTCGTTAATCCATAAAAATTGTCCAAAACTGAGTAAGTCTTATGATGAAATATTAGCTCAACCGTGCGGTTAAAAGTTTAACAGCCAGTTTGAGAATGAACTTTATTATTAATTAAAGAATTAAAAAAATATAAATATTATAAAATGTTGACAAAATTTGTAAAAAAAACGAAAAGGAAACATAAAAAGAACATGCAGAGCAAATTTTATTCTCTCTATACTGAACAATTTACGTTGTTTTTGTATGACATGTGTCATGTGAATGAAGCTCTCTTCGTTCCTTTAGTGTTATTTTGCATCAGGGATGAACATTCATCCCTGATTTGTATCTGCTTGCAAATAATTTTCAAATTCAGCTGAGAAAATCGTTTCTGCTGGCTTTTAGAAAAACCTAAAACAAACAACTAAAATAGTCATTGTGAATAGTTTCAACGTACAGTTTTCCCCTTTAATTTCTTACAATTCATCTATTACAATTGAATTTTGTATGAAAACACACAAATTTGATTTGAAATTTAAAATATTTCTTGGGATTAAATGCAAAAGTCTATTATGAGTAAACTTAAAAATTAGTTTTAGCTTTTATTCGAGACTAACATCTCCTCATTCGATGTTGTCCCTCGAAAAAGTCTAAGAAGTAAACTATTATAAAAGTTATAATTGACAATCAAAATACGGACACCATAAGCATCAATCATTGATAACTGACAACCATACATATCTATGTAGAAGGTATTTAACTTTATCTCTAATGGTACCAATATGCGGGAATACAATTAAATCCGCATAACCCATTCTACATATTTCCAACCTGAACATTTTGCTTTAGGTGTGTGGATCATTCTGCATGGAAGATGAAAAAATAACCACTCACACTAAAAGCAGTGAACTTAGTCCCAGAAGCAATGACCCCAGTCTTCAGAAGGAGAGGATGAACTAACCTCCACTATAAGGACCAAACAATTGCAGCAAATGCAAGAAACCCTGGTTTCAATGACGGGAAGCCCCATACTCGAAACCTTTAAGGATGGGAAACTTCTCAATCTCATAGACCATTCACGGATCGCTAGTGCGACGAAGTAAGTACCCCCAGACATCTTAGACTTCAGTCTCTATATTGTATGTTGGTTGACCGCTTACCCGTCATTCAGCGAAATTATAAAGCAACATTCTAGGTGTCTTCTGACTCAAGAAAGATTTTGATCTGTCCTTGGAATGGCGAACACAAGCAAACAAAAATTTCTACATATATAAACGAATATATTTGTTCCTAAAAAAATCAAATTAAACAATTGTAGAAAATATATAAATAGAATATATAATATATGCAGCTGTTTGAAGAGAGAAGAAGTGTTTGCTCCTACCACCGAACCCAACCTCACTTAAACCTCAACTGGTTTTGATGACCGCGCCAAGGACGCAATGGTGATCTGATTTAGTATTTCGGTGATGTGAAGAGCTGTCGAATTGTCTTTGTACACTTTGTACACGTTCTCCGTTTCGGTGCTCTTCTGCCGCTTGAACATCGTGGTCCTCAAACTTTCCTTGCGGCGAATACTCTTTGGCCGGTCGAATTTTGAAACCGTCTCCACCTTGCTCTCATCCAAACTCAACGTTGCTTCGTTCAGCCTTGAGCAGTTGCCTTGCAAGGAGTCCGTGCATGGACGTTGCCGCAAACTCATATCGTTTCGATAGAGAATGCTGCTGCTCGATGCCGATATCCCAATGGACTCCAGCAGTTTCTTCGACTCGCACATCTCATCAGAAGTGATGAACACGTCGGTGTCTGGCTTCTTTGTACTTTTCTTCGGATCTGTTAACATGTCTCGCAGCTTGGACACCACCGAACGCAGGATCTTGAGGCGCTTCAGGACCCTCTCAGGCTCGACTTGGTTAATGCACGCGAGAATTGCTTGACACTCCTGCAACATAAGAATGAACTTTTCGAGACGAATCTGCTTATCGCGGTCGCAGTGCAGCTCCAGCTCCTTGTAGTTGAGCTCGAAGTGTTCCTTGAGAATGGTTCCCATTTCCAGGACGTCCGACAATTGGTCCTTGTTCAGCTTTATCTCGTTGTCTGCAATCGTGTCTGTGAGGATCTCCAGGTAGCACGTGGAGAATGCGTAGCTGTCGATGATTTCCTGAATTGCACGCTTGAATTTCTCGATTTCCTCGTTGAAATGCTGCTCCAGGATCTCCGAATATATGCCGCAGCTGGACTGGAGGGACGGGATGATGCATGAGTCCAACGACTCCAGAGATGCCAGGGAACTGCGAACTGTAGTTCGTACTTTCACATTGGGGGCGAATGCGATAGCAAATATTCCAATCTGAGTGGTTCTGTCGACGTTCACATCGAAGTCTGCGATTGCTTCGTCCAGCACGGAGTCGTCTACGTTGCTCCGCATGGCGGTGCGCAGTTTTTGCACCGAAAACTTGTGGTAGTCAAGGAACGTGGTGAACACTAGTCGTAAAAGGCTTTCGTTTATATAGTTTTCCAGTTGATAGAGGGAGTTCTCCAGCGACATGGCCTTCAGCTTGCGGTCACTTGCGTTGGTCTTTGGATAGTCGTCGGAGAGTGAGCATTCGTCTTGAAATGCCATGCAATTCTTGATGACCTTCTGGCAGAGCACGCTTATAACTTTCTTGTCCTTCTTCAGAGTCACATTCGCGAAAGCCAGGGTGTGACTCAGAATCATGTCCACTGTTGAGCGGATCGCTTTGCTGGCGAACATAGCTTCGGCGCATTCTTCAGCCACGTTCCTACTTGTGCTGCCCTCATCAAGGGAACTAAACGGAGAAATGTCCTCCAGAACTTTATCCATCAAATTAACAAAGTTTGATTCCTCCACCACCGTGGCCTTGGCGCTTAGCGAGTTGATCAAATCCTTGATGCGATCCATACACCACACTATGCGATCGAGGAAATGTTGGCGCGAAGATGAAATTGCAAAACCACCTGATTCCTCGGCTTTTACTGTCCTCTCCATATGCTGAATGCAAGTGGTGATCTGTGTGAGGCATAGAAACATAGTTTCTATTAGTTCATCGTTTTTAGAGCACTCTGATGCGAGGAATTTGTGCAGATTGCTGGCGAATCTCTCGAACTCCCCACAAAAAGTGTTCAACCACATGATGCCGCTTGTCTTTGTGCTGGTATAGCCATTGCAGATAAGTACACGACATTGTGAAAGGATACTTTGAAGAACTTCTGTCGTATTTGCCATTGCAGAAAAAATAATATTTAACAAAATTTAAGGGAGAGGTGTGAAATTGTTTTCTTTTGCAAATTTAACAACGAATCAACTGACGTTTCAAATACAAAAAATTTCGAGACTCGAGTCTCGATTGAAGAATTCAGTGAATGATTGTGATGTGAAAACAATCATTCAAACAAGAAACAGATTCAATTCAATTCAAAAACAAACTAGAATTACATGCGAAATTGATGAGATGACGAAAGTTTTGTATAAATTTTTAACATTGAAATGAAATCTTAATTCTCTGATTTCTTCCACCACGTTCAGCTGTCACAAGTCTCACTCAGCTGGTTTGCTCTCTGTTGACATTGACATTTCTCAACACTTGTTTTGTTTTTGTTTATACACCAGCGAGCAACAAGTTCAACGCACTTGCCTCACGAGGGGATAATTAAATAATTAAACAAATCCAGCCGGCATATAAACAAAAATCGATAGCCCCAATGAATCGGTACACAGTTAGTTCGCTGATTGGTGAGGGCTCGTTCGGTCGTGTATACAAAGCCAATCGGAAGGCAGATAATCACATAGTCGCTATTAAAATTATTTCCAAGGTAAGGAATCATGTTTCACATGATATCTGTCCATCTAAAGTTGATTCCGCTTTCAGAGAGGCAGATCAAATAAGGAACTAAAAAATCTTCGTCGAGAATGTGACATCCAGGCGAAATTGAAGCATCCCAATGTTATCGAGATGTTCGAGTCGTTCGAGACGAAGAACGACTTAGTGGTCGTGACGGAATTCGCTTTAATCGATTTGCATCGGTATTTGGCCAGAAATGGTGCCATTCAAGAGGAGAAGGCGCAGAAGCTTATCTGTCATCTAGTGTCGGCGCTGTACTACTTGCACTCGAACAGGATTCTCCACAGAGATCTGAAGCCGCAGAACGTTCTACTCAACGAGGAACTGCATGTAAAGTTGTGTGACTTTGGATTGGCAAGGAACATGACGATGGGCACTCACGTCCTCACCTCGATCAAAGGGACACCCTTGTACATGGCACCAGAGCTTCTCGCCGAACGACCGTATGACCATCAAGCCGACTTGTGGTCGCTGGGGTGTATTTCGTATGAAACCATGGCTGGTCAACCGCCCTTCTGCACAACATCAATCCTCCATCTGGTCAAGATGATTAAGCATGAAGAGGTCAAATGGCCGAGTTTTCTCTCGAGCGACTGTCGGTCGTTTCTACAAGTGAGTTACTGAAATTATGCGTTCAGCAGGTTTTGATTAAATTTCGTTGAAGGGTTTGCTGGAGAAGGATCCATCCTTGCGGATCACATGGGCGCAAATATTGTGTCATCCCTTCGTGGAAGGAAAGCTCTTCATTTCGGGCATTGTGGCTGACAACTCACCCTTCATCAATCCCAAGAAATCATCACGGAATAAGCACGGCAGCTCAAGTTCCTCCCAAGAGAAGTAAGATCACCTGAAGTCAGTGTTTAAGGTCCGCATACAATATTCTCCTTCCTCAGAAGCACAGAGGAAGAACTCAGTAAGAACATCAAATCCCTCACCCTTGGCGGCGATTCGCAGTGCACAGATAATCTGGCGTCTTCGCGCGACAGTGTGAATGCGATACTCCAGAGCGACATAGAGGCGCTGGAAACAGACGTTGAAGAAGCCGGTGCAAGGGTCACAGTTCCCTTTTCCGAGGCACCCTACAACATTGAGTCATCGCCCCCCAAGCCCACAGAAACACTGAAATCCAATCAACGAGTTTCCGCCGCTAAGGTCTGCTTTGTCACTGGTAACTCCAACATGATCGTGAATCACTTGCACGACAACTTCAAGTCTGATCAGGTGGCAAGCGAGGTGGCCAAGTCAAAAGCAAATATGTCGCTGAACATAAAGAAGTCCATTCTGCTGAACGCTTCCGAGAAGCCGGGCTCTCGGAACAAGGATCTTGAGAAACGGAAGTTGAGTCAGAATTTGGACAACTTTTCCCTGCGACTTGGAACCAGCACTGATGTCGAACACCATCGGAAGCCGGGCGAGAAGAAAGACAAGCAGATGAAGGCTAGCGCACAGTCGGTGGAAGAGAAGCACAATGAGTAAGAGATTTCCCTTCGGCTACACAAATCCACGCTGCAATCTATTTCGGTTTAGGAACACTCCGCCCTGTCTGCTGCCTGGGTGGGACTCCTGTGATGAGTCCCAGAGTCCTGTTATAGAAAACGAAGAGTGGTTGGCATTTCTGCATCGTTCCATCCAAGAGATCCTCGACGGAGAGTTGGATTCCCTGAAGCAGCAGAATTTGGTAAGGATGCACTTAAAGAGAGGGGAAACTGAAAACTCATTTGCCACATAGGTTAGCATTATTGTGGCGCCCTTGAGGAATACTAACGCCACACCGAAGGTCGTCGACAGTGTGGCGCAATTGCTGAGTTTGCCTCTCGTCCTTGGTGGCCCCACAAGTGTCATTGATCACATCAAAACGGTAAGTTGGTGATTTGTTTCAAGTTCATCTTTGAACCGTGCCCCCGTCTAGGTCTACGCCGAAGTGAAATTGGTTCCAAACCTAATGTACGCGTCCAAGCTCCTCACAAGCACGAAGAATACAGGCGATTCCAACGCCTCCCTGCAACCGTACCTGAGCAGCAGAAGTCAGATTCGTGTAATGTCCGATCTCTCCAAGGAGGAGATTCTAACAGCTTCCCGCCTCTACGAGCTGATCTGTCACTTGGTGCACCTTAAGGAGCAATTCCTGTCGCAATTCTGCGATGCCGTCGTCATTCTCTCGGCCGACGATCTCCTAATCAACTTCTTGAGTCATGGTTTGTTTTACTTGGACATCCCTCAGCAATTTCTTTCACGAGATCACTTCCAGACTTCAAGAATGCCAATGCTACCCGAATCACAAATTGTGTCTTAGCGCTGCTTTGCTGCGTCCTTCGAGAGCTGCCAGAGAACGCAGACCTGGTTGAGAGGATCATCTTCAGCCCCAAGCTGGACCTGATCGGATTGATGAAAAACGAAGATGAGCTCCTGCGGATGCGACTGTGTATGCTATTTCGGCTGCTTGGCCGCTTTAGCTTACGTGGACTGCAGAGCATCTGGTCGGCTGAGGTCAGAGACTGTATTGAGTCGTTTATTGATGACGGCAATGAAGAAGTTCGTGTGGTAAGTGGAAGCGAATACTTGTTGAAGGATATTTCATCAAAGGAACTCTTTTTTTCAGGAGGCGCAGAGTATGCTGGATGAACTGAGACAATTCTCGTTCTATTCTTAAGCAGCGACATGACTCATCCGTTCTGCATTTAGAGAAAGACTTAAAGCAGGAAAATGACAAACTAACAGATCGAATTTCTATTTTATAATTTAGGCTTAACAAATAAATACGTTGCGATATGCTCTGAGGATGAATTTGATTGGTTCATGTGGCTGGGGGAGGGGCATTTGTTAAATTTCAATTGCTCTTGACTGCCCCTTAGTGCTCTTGGTCGGCCATTAGCCTTTGTCGGCCGCATATACTCTGTTTTGGTCAATTCATCAAATCCAAGACAAAGTAAAATGGAAAGAGCTTGGCCCATCCTCAAATCCCCTACTGATGCATTTTAAAGTCAAAGCATAACCTCTCAACAAATTCGTGTTCATTTTTATTTTCCGAAAAACAATTGAAGTAACTCTTGAAGGATGTCATCAGTCTCCTCTGACGAGGAATCGTCACACTCACTCTCGTACATTTCACTCAGCTTTTCAATGTCCTTCGGCGAGAGACCTTTGCGTTGTCCAATCTTAGCTCCCGCTTTCTAAAACAAAAAACCAAAAGGTAAGCTCCAGCCCCAACTCCTTCCTTCTCGGCACAACTCACCAATGGAACAATTGTTGGATTTCCATTTTTCGAGAACGCTTTCTCGCTGTAATGCATAATGCTTCCGTAATCGTATCCCACATCAAAGTCCGAGATCACACTGGCATTGTACTTGTTGAAGTTGTGCTGATGCTTGTCAAGAATGTTATCCCACTGAATCTTAACGTATTCATCACGATCTGTTGCGCTCTGCTGATGAAAGAATCCAATCGCGTGCAGCAGCTCATGAATCACTATTCCGTGAGTTACGCATTTGGGAGTGCTGAGATTGAGAACCTTGCGGGGAAGATGATGATTTTTGATTGAGTACGTGGAGTTCTCATGCGATCATGTTACCTGACCACCTCTGCGCATGCCAACGCTGGACCAGCATCCGGTGTAGTTGCCTTTGAAGAGAATGAAGTTCGCATCGCCCTCCTGATAGGGACGAAAGCGAATGCATGTCTTTTTGTGGTATTCGTCGAATGCCCTTAAAATTGTTCCAACTTGATTGCCATCTGAAAGGTAGTTACAGTGGATTAGGGAAAATATGTCAAAGGTGTTTGGATGCTGTTTTATCTGAGATCAAGAATTTGGGCCACACATTTCGTAATCGAACAACCGTGGGGCCGTCAGGAATTTGTAATGAATGCTTGGGAGACCCATCAATAATAGGATTTACAAATCATTGCGAAAAACAGATAAAACCTTAAAAACGCATATGAATGATGACGTGTTTCTAGGCGACTTCCTATTCCTAAACCGTTGTTTGAGGTATGAAACAAGGGCGAACGTCTTTTATGAAATGAATGACTAGAAAAGCAAGTTCAGAGATGACTCTTCCCATGGATTGATAGTTTCTAAATCCAAATGTACAGGATGTCCCAAAATTAATGAAAGATTTGAACTTCTCTACATTTTTGCAGTAAATTGTTGGCAACCCTGAACAAAATTGGAGGCTAAGAAATACTGTGCGTCACGACAAAGTGTTCCTATCATTAGAAAAATACATTTCAAAAGTACAAAACAGCCACAATGTGCATGAGATATTTGCAGCACGGTTACTCTCCGTTTTTCGTGATTAGAATTGCACCCTAGATCGTGTGTCAAAACATTAGATTTTATTCAACGCACACAACATGCTAAACGAGGACATTTTTCCACTGACATCACCGGAATGTGAGCCGCCACTTCTACTTCAGTAGTGAAGCAACTCAGCATCGACGCTGAACTGGAAAATTTTACCCCGCACCAAAAGGGAGAACCATCAGTAAACAGATTCGAAGTCCCGCCTCAACAGAATGTAAAATTAAAACAGTTTAAAGTGCCCAACAAAGTGTGTCGAAAAATATCTTGAAAATGGAGGTACCAACAGAAGCAGGCCAAACATGAAAAGATCTCAGTAAAAACAGGGTATCTCCTGGTGCATCTGCGGGCGTCTTCGGTCGATCTTAAGGGCTACCTTTGTCGAAGTTCTTTATCCTTGTCACATGCCTTCAGCCGCTAAGAAAATCAATAAGTTAAGTGCAACCACAGCCCACAAGAGGCACCTTGTTTCTTCAGCAATTCATTGTGTGCTATTATTCTCGATTTCAAGACTCTTAACAATATTTTGAGGATTTAAGAAGCTTGATAAGCTCCCTCAACCATAGACTCCATAGAGAAGGAAACTAAATAAGACATAAACGAATTTCGACTACAGTTCTGAAGAATATAGACACGGGAGTGTCTACTTTCCGGATGTGGTATTCCATAAAGAATCTCATCTTTTGAACTTAGCAAAGCAGTAAAAATAACAGACAAAAGATAAACTTCTGTGCTTTTCATTTTACATAAGCCTTGCTTAAAATTTGGGACACACTTTAGTTTCGGAAAGCATGTCAGCTGAATGGAGCCTTATCATTGTTTGCCCGCTGCGATAAAAAAGAAGAGACTTCAATTGCTCCAACTATAGAGGGATCAACCTCCAGACAAGATCTTACTTGCAGTGCTAGGTGAACGTCTAAAGCCGCCTGTTTACCATTGGAGGCGAAATCTGCCACTGGTTGAACACGGACATCGTGTTCTAGGGAACTATTACTTGGTGGAAAGCGCTCAACACCGAGCTCTATCTAAGCGGTCTAAATAAAGAACAAAAGCTAGCTTGTCTCGACGTAACTGGAGCACTCAAATGTACCCAAAATGCGGGTCTGGGTGCTTCACCATCAACCTTGCATGGTCGGATCTCAGATTGTGAGAGTATCATAATTGGCTTCTCGAAAACTTAACACATTCAAGTCGATTCGAATCGTTCCTTTATAAGGGCCCTTAGGTTACTACAGACTTTAAAGATCCCGAGCATGATTTCAGCGAAAACATTTTGCAATCTTCACACCAGACAGGTCAGGTCAACCCAATCTTTACTAAAGGATCGAAGGCAGAAGACGGTTGGGGAACGGGAGACTTCTGAAGGAATAAACAATGTCTATCGGATTGCTGACTATTTCAGTGTCTTTCAAACGGAAGCCTTTACCATAAAGAACAGATTTTATAACTAACGGATCTTCCTGATACGGACATCATTTATTGTGCACACAGTCAAACGCCCTTGAAGCCATTCCAAATCTCATCTTATTAACCGACCTAGTTAGGCACATGCACCAGTTCATCTCTAAGATATGGTCGGAGGAAAGCATGCCCGATGAGTGGAATCAGAGCGTCGTCTGTCCGTTTCACAGGAGAGGAGACCCCTTCGACTGCGCCAACTATCGACGGATTAGTCTCCTTAACATCGCGTACAAGATCCTCTCTGCCATATTGTGTGAACGTTTGAAACCTTTCGTCAACAACTTGATAGGTCCTTATCAGTGTGGTTTCAGGCCAGGGAAGTCCACCATCGACCAAATCTTCACACTACGGCAGATCCTCGAAAAGACCCAAAAAGTACAAATCGACACTCGCCACCTATTAGTCGATTTCAAGTCCGCATATGACAGTGTGCATAGAGACGAGCTATACAGTGCCATGTTTAGTTTTGGCATTCCTACCAAACTCGTCAGATTGTGTAGGATGACGATGGAGATGTCTCGCTTCCTCGTCAAGGTCAGGAGCGAACTCACCGAGACCTCCGATGTAGAAGAAGGTTTTAGACAAGGCGACGCATTGTCATGTGACTTCTTTAACATCATCCTTGAGAAGATCGTGCGTAACTCACAAGTCAACACCTTAGGCACGATCTTCCAAAAGTCAGTTCAATTGCTAGCTTATGCGGATGACATTGACGTGATTGGACGAACACATCGAGCCGTCAATAAGGCGTTTGCTGGCATTGAAGCAGAGGCGGCTAAAATGGGTCTGGTGGTAAATGAGGGCAAGGAACAACATCGGCGTCTCGGACAGAGCGTCACACTAGCCAGCAGAAACTTCGAGGTAGTCAAGGACTTCGTCTACCTCGGCTCCGCGGTAAATAGAGACAACAAACCCAGTACCGAAATCAGACGAAGGGTTACTCTTGCCAATCTCTGTTTCTTTGGGCTCAAGAGGCAATTGAGTAATAGAGCCGTCTCTCAAACTGCCTGACTGACTTTGTGCAACAGCTTGATTATCCAAGTCCTCCTTTACTGCGCGGAAACCTGGTCATTACTAAAAGCGGATGAGATAGCTCTTAGTCTTTTCGAGAGAAAAGTTTTGCGTGCGATTTTTGGTCCTGTTTGCGTTGATGGCATCTGGAGAAGAAGATTCAACGACGAACTCTATGGTCTGTACAGCGACATGCGCCTAGTCAAGTGTTTCCGGATACAACGCTTAAGATGGCTAGGCCATGTAGAGCGTATGGACACCAATGCTCCGGCCCGAAAAGTCTTCGAATCTAATCCATTGGGACAACGCAACAGAGGATGGGCCTGGCTAAGGTGGCGCACACAAGTGGAGAAGGACCTCAACCAACTTGGAGTGCGCAACTGGCGGCAGCTGGCGAAAGACCGTGCTGGCTGGAGAGGCATATTGGTTGAGGCCCAGATCCACCCCAGACTGTAGAGCCACAAGAAGAAGAGGAAGAACCTAATCGTACCTAATTCTGGGATCATTGAAAGATCTCACGTTTTAAGACAATCTCTCAACTTGAAAGTATTGAAGTTCCAAAGCGAAGCTAAAGGCAAAGTTTTTCGTTCCAAGCGTCCATCACCAACCCAGATCAGGAAACCTGATTCAAGCCTCTATTGAGTTTGTATTCATTCCTATGTCAAAAGTTCTTACTTGGGTTGAGAGCTATTGCTTATGTCTTGCAATGAGCTTTTCCAATTTTGCCTTTCGGGGGAGGTTTCAATCATTCTCAGCAAAGCAATAAAAAAAAACAAAAAAAACAATGCACAAGCTTAACTCGAACAGTACCGCTACTCCCGAAATAAAATGGTTTCCGAACTAAAAATAAAACAAATCTGTACAACCACGTCTGGGTTAACAATTAGTATTGAAAAAGAGACAAAATTCTAGTCAATGCCCTTCCTGGTTCAGTATTTATCTAGAATTGTCAACTAATGGCACGCCATTCCCTTCACATCTTAAAAATTCATAACTCACCGAAATCCTTTGTGTCAATGTAGAATGGTACCGTTGCTCCTGGCCAGTAATAGCTGTCGTTAAGTAGGCCGTTCCTTCGAGTGTCATTATACAGCATAATGTCGCCCTCGAACAGTCCAGAGTGCTCCCATAGATTCGTCTCGGATTCCTCCGACCAATCGTTAAACTCTGGACCTACTTCCGCCAGCCAAAGCAAACCGAAAACAAAAAAAGAACACACACACACACACGGGAACGTTACACTCCTTAATAACTATCCATTCCCAGTAATCGAACAAACCTCGGGATCCCTCTCCACCTACTTACTGTTCGCTTGCGACATCTTCATATTGAACCCATAGTGAGGTGGTGGCGGTACCGCAGGATTCCAGGTGAGCATGGCCGCGCACAGCAGAACCGGCAGAGCAATCACACCCAGAATGCATCCGCGAATGACAGTCATTTTCCGCAAAATGTCGTCGTCGTTGATGACGTTGTAGTCGTTGTTGTCGGTAATTTCCTCCGCCTTCCGTCACAGAACTGGGGGGGTCTGTTGCCTACTCCACACTCTACCGCCCGCACACTTGAGAATAATAAAGACCTCTGCCATTAGGCAGGGTCTTTTATAGCCTCGGGCCAAACGGGCGCGGACACTTATTTCTGTGTCAATGATATTCACACACGGCAGACTCGATTTATGCGGATCACTGGCAGACAGCTTATCAATATCCGAATCGAAGAATAATGAAAGAGAGCTGTACGTACGTACGCCAGTCACTACCGCCATCGCCTCCGCCAACTCCGCCACCGCCACCGCCGCCACCGACGAAGTCGACGACGACGATGGCTGGCTATGAAGACAGCGAAGACATGAATTTGGGTTAGAACACGGTCTGCATACGTACCGAGGCTGGCAGTGAATGCCCCTTTCCTATTGAGCAGCGTTCCGCTGTGATCTGCCGTCTTCCGAGCGGAGAAGACCCTAATCGCTGTCGTAGTTGTAGATAGAAAGCTTAGATTGCAGCGGAACCCAGAGCTCCTCTCAGCGAACAATGCATCTAACCTTAGAGGCAGAAGCGGCGAATGATTCATCGGCCGGGCAAGCACGCCACCACCACGAGAAATACAGCTCCACTGTCATCATCAACTTACCTTCACCTACTTCCTGAAACGCCGCAGCACCACTGCCACCACCGTCGTCCGTCGACGCCACAGTCGTCGTCGATTGTCTTTAACCTTTCGGATGCCACCACTCACACACTCGGCGGAATGGCGGAACATTGAATTTCTTCTCGCTGCCGGCTGCTACCGCTGTAGTTGTTGCCAGCGACGGCGACGGCAACGCTAACTGGCGTTATTTCACTAACCTACATTTGCGCCCTCGAAAATTCGCCTGCATGCATACAATTCGACATCCGCTTTCGTATTTTGAGCCGGTCCAAGTGGTCCAACACCAGTTGTTGGGAGTTGTTGGGCTTCCCCGGTCGTCGTCCTCTTCCTCTTCGAGGTGAGTCGACGATCGAACACCGAGAGCGCGCCAGTCGAGAGAGGACGAACACATTTGTGAAATTTGGTCCGACATGCACCGGTCGGGTGGTGGTGGTGGGAGTTGCTGCTCTTTGGGCCAGAAATAGAAACCATCCATTCACGCTGCCACCGTTGCTGCTGCTGCTGCTGCTGCCTCTGTATCACTTTCCCCGACTAACCTAGAAATTCTAGGAAATCCCAGAGATGCGGTGCATCGAAATTGCTGAAAGCCGCCGATGCTGGGATATGCGAAAGAAAAGTGCGCACCTCGCGGCCGGGCTGCGCGATTAATTGATTCCGGAAGGAAACTCATCTTTCTAGTTTCCGTAAGCGCAAGAGATTATGCGCTTGAAGTGCAGAACTTTCGCGCATCTCCTTACTTTGAAGCTGTCACCGGGCGGGAGTTGTGACGTCTCGATGGCTGTGCAGCCACTCGCTCTCGATGGATGGGTAATTTAATGCCAGTCTTCTTCTATGGGCCTATATGTCTATTTGCGAATGCAATTATGAGCGGCTTTCTTTCGTCGAACAGGTATGGGTTCATCGCGATCGACTGCCACAGGGTACAGGCTCGGATGGGTGCAACGCGATTTGTTTGAGTGGGCTAGTTTTGGACGTGAGGCAGCTCGGGCTTAGAAGAGAAGCGCTTTCGGGTGCAACAGGGAAACTGGACAATGGGTTCGTGTATTCATTTTTGGTGAATGAATTTGAGAATATGATTATAAGCGAAATTTCCCCCTTGTGCGTGTAGTCAATATCTTTCACTGCAGGTGAATGTACGAATTCGAGTGACGTTTCGCAAATGTTTCCCATTGCCATTGCCGACTGAGCATGCAGTGTTTCACTGGCAGCACGCTTCAAGGCATATACAGTGTCAGGACTCTCTGTGAATGAAACGCGCGTTGCGAGCTCACCTCAACTTCAGATTGTTTGCTTTTACTGTTCTTGAACTATTGCCATCCTCCTACCAGTGGTGAGGTGGTAAGACCCTTCCACCTCGCTCTGCAGCAAATAAGGAAAATAACACCAGTACCGAAATCAACCGAAGAATCACTCTTACCAACCGGTGTTTTCTTGGTCTCAAGAAGCAGTTTATTGATATTATTCTGTTCGAGGTTGGTCAAAAGTTTTCTTGTCCTTTTGTGGTGCAGTTCATGACGTTTGTTAAGAGCAATTGGTCGGATTGACAGTTGACAGTTGTTAAATCTCTGGAAGACCAACAAATCGGTCTTCAGGTGCCTGCGGAGACCGACGCTTCGAGGCTCCCACACAGCCGAAGAGTTCAAACATCCAGGTTGTGTTACCCCGTGAAACAACACTAGCAAGAACTGACAAAGACGAAGTATCTTTTAGTGAACTTAACTGAGAGGCTGAATCTCCACTCCAAAGTGACCCTTCAAAAGGTCAGTTTCACCTTTCATCGCGATGATTTGACTCAGATAAAGCTATTACTGTACAAGCAACTTAGACGACCCATACTGGCGTATGGTTTCCCTGTGTGGTAGAGTATCTCCAAGACCAGCATAGAGAAACTCTCGATCGAGACTACGAATCTGTATCGGTCGCCCCATCGACAAAGACCGTACGAAACACCATTGTAACAAGAAGGTCAACGAAAACAGCGCACATTATACCCCTGAAGCGGTATATGGGACAACCGTTCAAGAAGCAGAAACAAGAAACTAGAACTCATCCTTATTCGGTCATCAGAAACTTGAGGAGTTCAATTCCTGAACATCGATATGTCAAGACATCGAATATTCTTAACAAGGAGATTTTCCCCTCGACATTCAACGTGTGAACGAAATCACTAGTTAGTCCACGAGTGATATAACCCATCTGAGAGGCTGAACTGACAATATATAACCCTATATGACAAAGGACCACCATAGGCACACGGATCTACACAATCTGATGTAAGACCGCTGAAATGTTCAAATTCAAAATATATGTAAGACAGTTGTTGAACTGTCTATTCTTGCACCGACACTTTTAGTTCACTATAGTCTTAGGCCTTAAAAGCCTCAATTTGCAAATATTTTTGTTCACATTTGATAAATTTAAGAGAACCGGTGTAAGGAGGCCAGAAAGAACGACCCTAGTTGAAGATCGTTATTTTGTGCTGTGGAACCATTCGGCTTCGGTTCAAAACGGTTGATCTTAAAAAACAATTTGTGTAGACCTCTAATCTCCAGCTCAATCTCAGTGCGGAGAAGGATTGTGAAAACTTAAATTAGAGCACTAAAGCCAGACCTGAAGCCGGATTTTCCAAAAAGAGTCAGACAGTCAAAGAGACTATGGGTTCAAAAGAAACTTAATTTGACTCAATGAATCGAAGTTTCAGCAGCAAGTTGGGGACGGGAGGATTCTTGCCCGAACTGAAACAGAAAAAGCTGAAACTCAAACTTTTCTTGCCAGAGATGCTTTTGAGTTCACGTGACGATTGAAATTTTTTCTTGGTTGTCTTAAGGCTTTGTCTGCCAAGCTGTTTCAACGTTTTGGGTCGTTTTAGGCCAAGATATTTTTTTTGCAACTCGACTCTCACCAGCAGAGACTGTAAGGAGATGGCGGATGCTCTAAACATAAATCGTATGAAGGAGAGAGAGAGAGAGAAAGAGAAGGAGAAGGAGAGGGAGAGCAAGAGAGAGAAGGAGAGGGAGAGAGAGAGGGAGAGAGAGAGGGAGGGGGGAGAGAGCTTAGAATCGTCGTAAACTCTATTTCAAGAAGTTCGATGTTTGAGCTGAGATATGTAAAACTCCGCTAAAATTAGAACACATTTTCGAAGCGTTTCATTCCGACTGATTTAAAAAGGATTTAATACGAGAATATCAACGTTAGCGACTAAAGCAGGTAATCAAAGCCTGGATAGGCGGCAAACAAAGTTTGTGTGGAATGGAAAGACAATTCTCTATTATGAGCTGCTAGAACGTGGTAAAACAGCCAATTCGGTCCGGCACTGTACACAACTCAACCACATGAGTCAAACAATCCGAAAAAAAAACATCGGAATTGGCCAACAGAAAGGAAGTTTTCGTGTGCCATAACAATGCTATGCCGTACACAACTTTCAAGAGCTGGAACAAATTGACGGATCTTGCTTCGTTAATTTTACGGCATTCACCGTATAGCCCCGAACTTGCACCCTCTGATTACTATTTCTTTCGGTCTTTGGAAAACTCTATTGATGGTAAAAAATTGGCTGACCGACGAGCCTAGTAATTTTACTGGGGAGCAGGTTTTCGCTGATCAACCACAGAAATTGTGTTAACCTGTGGAAGTATGGAGCTGCACGGAAAATGGATAACAATGTCCAGGACGGATTTGATTGCAGTTGACGTTGAACAATTAAATATTTTCATATGCCGGTTTTTTGACTTGATAGATTGATCATAGAAAAGACAAGCCTTGGTTCAAATAGCCATCCGTCTGTCAGTTGACATCGTGCGCACAAGAGGAGATTTGATTTCCACCAACACGGTGCGCACAACTGGAGATAGGTGATAAGAAACCGTGCGGGGGTATGGTGGATCAGCTAGAGTCTCCGGCATAGGGCCTTAATTGATACACGCCCCTTATTTCTGTCATTCAATTTGAAATCAAATCCCAATTTAAGGCTTCTTGTGTCGTTAATTGTCACAAGTAAACATATAAATCAAAATTCCAACGTATTTATATTTAATGTCACCAGTTCGGATTTTCAACTTAGCGGTTGACCTCTGTCCTTCGAGCGAGCGCTCTGTTACCCCATCGCTTCTTAAGCCCAAAGGAATAGCGACTGTCATGAGTAAGTAAACGGTTGATTCTGCTGTTGTTGTGCCATTGTGGAGCCGATCTACACGAGGTAATTGACCACTTCAAAGTGTTTTTGAAACTATGCCAACTACTTCTAAAATTGTATAATTCACAAAATTTCTTTATTCAAACAATTCATAGCCTTATGTAGAAAGAGTGTCGATTTCCATGTTTTCGAGCCCGTGTGCTGGTGAAATCGACAACAAAAAGTGAGCAATTTATGTTATTTTAAAAGGCAAAAGAGGGTACCCCTGCACCGAGAAATATGAAAATTTGGAATTCAGAACATCGAATTTTTACTTTCAAAGATTGAAATCACCATTATGAATGCATTCGAATTTCACAGTGCGAATTTTCACATTGACAGTTCGACGTCATAGAAAGTGAAGTGCAGTGTGTTTGAGTTATTTTTAAGAGGTACGGGAACAGACCAAATTTATGTTAGTGATTTCAAGTTTGTTGATAATCACATCTAAAGTCAATGAACTTTGCGTCACCTTCGAATGTGAAGTGTGTTTAATCTAATCAAAGAGAATAACTGTCGAAAGACCACTTCAAGTGATAAAGACTGAAATCAAACAGAAGTAACTAGTTTTAGTCATTCTATCGAGGCCAACAACGTTGTGCGACTCTGAGAACATTACTTTAGTTGGTAGCTTAATTTATTTATCTGTAAGGGGATGAAGATGTTTTTTCATAAACTCGAGATCACGAAGGAAAATGTGATCTTTCATTGAAAGCGGGGAAGGGGTTTGCTTTCAATCTGGTCGGCGTGGTGTAGTGTGTGTCGATTCACAGGTCGAAGCTCTCTTGGTTCGATTTCTGTACTGAACAGCGCGCAACTTTTTCCAGCGTCATATCTTTCGCATAGCTGACGATAATAATAATTGCCCACGGGGGATGCTTCTACAACAACTACTGTTCTCTCACGAGTAGAAGCGACCTAGAGTTTTTTGCCAACTCCGAACTGCGCAATTTGAGAATCTTTTCATAGACAACTGACGGTCTTTGAGTGTTGTTAGCAACTCGAAAGAGGTGGTGCCGTGAAAAAATGCGAGGTATCCCGTCCTGGAATCGAACCCAGACCTTCTGCGTGTGGGTCGACGTACCTACCCACTACGCCACTGCGACGACGTAGCTGACGATACCCAAGAAGTTTTTGCTGTCTGCAAAGATCTTCTCAAAATTCGTTGGTCGCAGTTGGCAATAAACTGTAGGCCCCCTCCACTGGTGAGAGTACAAAATGCACAACACAAGTTGCTGAAGAAACTAGGCCTTGGTTCACGATTTGCTAAAGCAGCTAGGTCTTGAGTCTTTGTGGGCTGCAGTGTCAATCCATTTTTTTATCTTTGCTTTCAATGAGAATGAATTCATGCAGTTACCCACTCATTTACACAATATTCCAATTGACGCCTCTCTCAAATTATCGCTTGTCCGCCACGTCAATCTCTCATCTTAAGTTTTGTGCTGGGATGAACCGGGATGAACTTGGACCTAAACTCAACTCAACGACCACAACCACGATGTTCCTTCCTCCTACCTCCACATGGACCTTACAGTTTGTGATTCATTCTATTTCCGATGATCTTACTCGTAACACAGACAGAATCAGAAATATCGTTCAAAGGACGCATTTGGCGCGAATTTTGTGGCATATCTCCAAAGGATACTCGTTTTTTTGTTTTAACGATCCCCTTTTAGTATTGTGCTTTGATGTTAAGGTTCCAGCTTAATGTGAGGGGCATCTCACCTTAAACAATCATTTTGCCTACCCTTACGTTTTATCCGCAGTCTCAAGCCCTGAAAATAGAAACGGATACCTCTCCTCACTTCCTCACATCTTAACGGGAGTCAGTCAAATATGTACATCCATTTCAGTGGGAGTTGTAAGTCTACTGTCCCTTCTGTCTCCCTTTTCCTCCTCCAAGTTGAAACCTCAACCACACTGGGTCAAAGAAAGCTACCAAAACAATCAAATATAAATTCAATTCAATCGCACTCCGTGTACCTGTATCTCATCGATAAATCCACAATTTTCCCGTCAAATAACAATAATGTTATCCTGACACCATTCGCCAAAAGAAGCTATCTCAATTGTGTCACTCCCAAGCCCGTACGATAACTGGTCCACAACAGAAAGTCAACCAAATGCGCCCCGATCTTAGATCGCCACCGCCTCCGCAATCCCTCAGTCTGTGTGACCATCAGCCAGAGCCTGAAATGATTTCCATGTGACACACAAATCTAATCCAATCTACTATGGCCACTAGCTTGAGCAAGACATGCATGCTGATGACGGTCCAACACCAACGGCAGCACCACCACCACCACCACCACTAGCTCCGCCACCATCATCATCATATACGACGACGACGACGACGACGACGGCAACGACAAACGAATTATGCGACCCGGAACTATTTTCAATTCCCTGCCGAAGCATGCATCCATCCGCCGACGGATTCCCCGCATGCATGCATCTAGTTTAGCGCTGCACAGATCTCTTATCTCATTTGTTGTAATTTGTGCCGATTGCACGTTGTCCCCGCATCGTGCCTCTTTCACTCCATCGCACCGTCGTTTGGAGAAAGTCAAATAGATGAATGTAGCGGCGGCAATAATAACTCCATCCTACAGGATGCAGCAGCGGCGACGTGCGAACGCACACTCACACAGCATCGCGCACTCGGCCGTGTAATCAGGCGCGGCGATAGATACTCGAGCCCACACAATGTGTCACCGCCTGACTTTTGGGGTTATGCCTCCGTCCACCACATCAGTGCACCGCCTCGATGCAACAGCCGTGCTGCCTGCCATGTACGGACAACCGGCATTAGGCGCGAGGCGACGCCACTCGCGAATATTTCGACTTCCTCCTCCGATGGCCTACACGAACTTGACCCAGTTAGCCGGTTCACCGCGTTTGGCCACAACAATGACCGAGCCAGCCTCGAGAAAGCCGCCTCGTCAGCGCGAATGGATGTGTCCGTGCAGCTGGAAGTTCGGGTGCAGGGACACCCCCCACGCCCCTGCGGCACTCATTCATTCACAATCGTCGCTGTCGCTCCTCGTTATCTCATTAAAAGTTCGTCATTATGGAAAAGTTAGCCACTTCTGTGCGGTGTGTTTTATGGGAACGATGACTGCATCGGTCGGTGGGTCGCTTGGCCGGCCGCTGCGCCTCCGCGCCACCACCGCTCCACAGATGGAAGCTAGCTGCATGCAACAGCAATTAGATGCACAACAGGCTGGCAAAATGTTTCCCTTGTGCAGCTCCGCGGGCTGCTGGCGATGGCTGATAGTGATGGTGATGGTGATGGTACTGGGGCTGGCGGTGGCGGTGGTTTCTCCTTCAGCTCCGGCTGCGGAGTAGAGAGTGGAGAGTGGAGAGCACGCGCTAGCCGCCGCGCACACTGATGTAAACTTGAACTTCAAATATGGAACAACGGACTTTTTTCTCCGTTTTCCACTCAAGTGCAATTGAGCTCCCCAAGAGCGGTAGTGCGGTGTGCATAGGGAAGGAGGCAGAAGAGGCAGCAGTGCGATAACAAAAACAGAAAATAGCAGAAACCAAAGAAGCGGAAAATGATAAACACACTGGAAACTATAAATAATCGGCAAGACATGGCTTCGCTGAGGTGGGCGGATGGACGAAGGGGGTGGGTGAGCTATTTCGCAGGGATTTCCACGATTGCTAGTGGTGGTGGGAAGGCCATTTGAAGAGGGGGGCAGCGAGGGAGCATGTCAATTGCCTTTGGTGCACACTGGGCCCTCCTCTGGAGTGGCCTCGACCAGCAGTGCTGGCGCATCATGATGCGGCTGGCGTTTTACTATTTCCGTGCGCGGATGTACTTTCACTGGTGATTGTGTATTTCTCTCTCTCTCTCTCTTTCTCCCTGTGTATCATCTCATTTGTATCTGGTTGCTATTCGATGGGTGACATCAGGAGGCAGATTTCGTAGATTTCTTCTGAATTCTGCTGAATGTTCTCAAAGTTCTGTGGCATTGAAAGGAGGTTAATCATTGGTCGGATGAAGGCAAATAAGAGGCTAAGGAGGAGAAACGTTTGCTTGGAGTCTATCGAGTATTATTTGTATGGACCTTGCGTTTGACGTGTTATACTTTAATGTCTTGAAACAAACTTCTAGTAGAATGCCTCAGTTATGGGAGGTCGGGTAGAATTAGATGATTTTCTGATTCAAATGGGGAATGCAAATGGAATTGCGGATAATGTCAAAGTGTGTACTGCCCATATGAACAAATTTAACAGCTCTAGTTTTCGCAGCAATAGCTCGAGATCCACTTTTTCTAAATAGTGGATATTTTCGGAGAACGCTTAGTGACTTGAGAGGTATTGAAAGAAGAAAGTGTGAATGGCATGATCCTGCGCGTATGTTCTTATTAGCTTACCCACAACGTTTCAGTGCCCATCTATAGTATTTCTCATAAAATTATCTTCTACCCATCTCTGGGTTACGTGACCCTCTGGGAAACTTTTGAATAATCCAAGTTGTATTTCAATCTCTTGCCCAAATTGCAATTAAATTTGTTCCTTAAGTTCTTGTCGTGTTTAAGTTTTGCTCGAAGTTCTTGTTCAGTTTCTTGTTTAAAATCTTGTCCAAAGCCTTGTCCAAGTTCTTGTCTAAACTCCTGTCTAAGTTCTTGTTCAAATTCTTCTCCAAATTCTTGTCAAAGTTCTTGTCCAATATCTTATCCAAAGTTTTATCCAAGTTCTTGTCCAAGTCCTTGTCAGAGTTCTTCGACAATTCTTGTCCAAAGTTTTATCCAAATTCTTGTTTAAATTCTTGTCCAAACTCTTATCCAAAGTCCTGTTCAAGTTCTTGTACAAGTTCTTTCCCAAGATCTTCTTGCCCAAATCCTAGTTTTTGTCCAATTCCTTCCTGAAGTCCTCTCGCTTGTTACAAATTACCTTATTCCCTTTTCTAGTCCTTGTCCAAGTTTCAGTTCAATTTCTGTCTAAGTTGGAGTCTAAATAATTCTTCAAATAGAAGTTTATGTTTTAGTGGAAGTTGTTGTGGAAGGCATTGAACTTGAGGGGAACAGAAATGTGTTTCATCACTCTTTGCAATTCATGGTAACTGGAGGACAAAACGAAATGGTTTTGGTGGAACATTCGTCTCATTTACCTTATTTTCTTGCGTTAATGGTAATCACGTGGTTGCCGTGATATAGTGGGTAAATGCGTCGACTCGCATGCTGAAGGTTCCAAGTTCGATTCGTGGACGTGTTTTTTTAATGGCACTACCTCATTCAAGATGCCGACAGTATTTTGCGACGAGCTTCTTATACTCGTATTTAGCCGTTGACAGATAACCTGTCAGACTTTCAATCTCGTATTTTCGACGACTTCAGTGTCACATTTCCCCTAGTCAGTATCACTTAAAATGTTAGGGAAAGAAATTTAAAAATCACTAATATAATTCAAAAAATTAAACCCAAAAAGAAACATTTCTGAGGAGTGAAGAAGGAAATATTGTCTAGAATTTCGGTCTTTTCGGGATCTTGAGCATTTTAGATTTTTTCCATTTCAGGACTTTGGGCATTAGCTATTTTTGCTTTCGAGAATTTGTATATTTCAAGATATCCATTTCCCTGTTCCTTTAAGCAACTTCTTTTTGGCAGCCTGCATCTATGTACGTGTACAGAATATAAGGAATGACACTGCTTATTGCGTTAGACAGAATCGTTTAGCTTCTTGATATATAAAGTCATCAATCTGGCTAATAAAAGCATAAAACAAAAACAAATCAATGGACAGGCAGTTTATATGTGTGCCAGCCGGAAATAAACACCTTGGGCCCAGACTTTTCAAAAAAAATTCTGATCATAGCAGCGTAAGCCAAACGTTACGTACAAGTGGGGCAGTGGGGCTTACAGTTTGACGATATTTTTGTATCCCACCTGTGGTCAGTCCCGAAATAAGGATATTATATTATATAAACGAATATTTTCGTTTTTTCTTAAGCTTAAATGCCAATTTAACGAGCTTATGGTGTATAAATACGTCTAAGTTTAAGTTATAAGTCAAAGTAAAACAAACATCATTTTGTCAGTTTTGGTATCAATAAAAGTTTTATTTTTGAAAACGAAACCATAAGAAGGACTAATTTCTTTTGTAATTCTTGAAAGTGATATTCAATCAAGCATGCTTGACTTGGAGTTTCTTTCTGTGTGTAGCCTGTACTGTCGTGCACTAGAATCGTAAGTGGAGAGCAATTAGAATGGCTCACATTCACGTGTAAATGGGTTTTGTCGATTTTTTATGTCAAGTGACAGTCTACGTTTTTGTTTGTTATCAAAACTGAATCACCTACACAAACTGTCGCCTCAGACCACGAGCAACTTATACTCAGAAAAATGCATGAAATCTTTATTTGAATCGATAGTACGGTCCATATATCCGCTTAGTACAATTTTGGCATACTCTTTCCAACATTTTGGCCGGTATCTCACGAATAAATGCATAAATGTTGTCTTCCACTACCTCAATTGATGCAGACTTGTCTGCATAGACATGGAACCTAGTATAGCCCCACAAAAAATAGTCTAAAGGTGTTAAATAGCTCGATGTAGGCGGCCAATCGACCGGTAACAAACGTGAAATAAAATGTTCACCGAACTCTTCTCTCAATAAGTCCATTGTTGCGTGTGCTGTGTGGCTTGTGGCACCGTCTTGTTCAAACCACATGTCATGCAAGTCAAGCTCTTGCATTTTGGGAAAAAAAGTTTGATATCATCTCGCGGTAGCTCACCATTCACAGTTCCATTACGATTCGCATCATCTTTAAAAAAATACGGTCACCAGCCCATCAACCTCATCAAACTGTGACTTTTTCTGGATGCATTGGTAGCTCTTGCAACGCTTCTGGCTGATATTCACGCCAAAATCGACAATTCTGTTTATTAACGTACCCATTGAGCCAAAAATGAACTGACCATAAGATGAAAGAAGCGCGCGATGAATTTTCTAAACAGAGCAAGCATTTGGATAATAAAATTCAACAATTTGCAAGCATTCTTCGTAAGACGATTCATGGTTAAAGTATAGACCAAACTGAAGATGTTTGACAGTGAAACAAAACACGAAAGGTGCGTCAGCTGTTTAAACCAGTGTTGCCAAAAAGATAGTAGCTAAGAAATCACCCCTTACTTATATCACCTTCAATTCCTTCCTTGTGAGTACATCATAGCTATACTCTGCTCGTCCTCTCGGTATTACGGCCCTTAATATGTCAACGCGCAACCACCCTATTTCAACTTAAAGGAGTTGACATGACATCGTATGCTCTACTTTAAATGTCAAAGGAAAACCTGCAGAAGTACGCGGTAGTGATTTGAAAAAGAAACTGCTTAAATTTGTCTATTTAAGGGACTTTAGATTTTAGGGAGTTTCATTAATTAGAAGGACGTGTAAAGCAAAAGAAAAATATTAATAAGCCCACAAGGGAGCAGGGTCTAGCTTCTACAACAACTACTCGTGTGGTGCGTGCTACTGTTCTCTCACAAGTAGAAGGGACCTACAGTTTTTTGACGATTCCGAACGGCGAGATTTGAGAAGCTTTTTATAGACAATTGATACTCTTTGAGTGTTGTCAGCAGCTCGAAAGAGGTGGTGCCGTGCAAAAATACGAGGTGTCCTGTCTGGAAATCGAACCTTGACTTTCTGCGTGGCGGTCGACGCACTTACCATAACGCCGCGACGACCACAAAAGAAAATACTAATAACGAACGAAATTTCTTCAATACATTGGGCAAATGTGTTTATTGCCTGTGTTGTGGGTGCTACAGGTTTTTCGTGAGTGGAGGGGACCTACGATTTAATGCAGAACCTTAACTGCGAGCCTTTTTTAGGATAACGATTATACTTAAGCGTTGTCAGTAACTCAAGGGTGGCGAGATCCTGGAGGATCTATGTATTGAGCTTGAGACCTCGTTCATCAGTCCCGTCCACATAGTTCAACAAATTACAATTCAGAATAAGATTCCATGGATTCAAAATCTGGAGTGGAACTCTTAAAGTATACAAAGCTAAAACAATATCTATGAGACTGGACTTACTCACCCTTACCCTATGTGAGCTTTTGATCTGTCACTCACGGCTGCAAAATTTTGTGCAGAATTTTCCTATTATCTATCATCTTTTGTTCGAAAATTAAGTCTAAGATCAGTTCCCATAAGACCTACATCACCCCTCCAGTTAAGGCTCTAACAAGGAGTTCAAATACGATCTAACAATTTTTCCAACAGTCAACAACAGAAAGTCCCAAAAAAACAAAATTCTACATCCCAAATATTCGCATAAAAATTCTCAAGCCTATTGAGTTAATCAAACCACAAAGACCGCTGAAAAAAAAACCATTACCAAAATACTTATGCCCACCACATGCAAGTTTCTACAGTCTATTCTCCGTGTCGTGACAAAATCGTTCGCCATTCAACACCATTGGCAGAACACAACCTTCGCGCCGTCTTCCTCCTAACCGACCGATCACAGCTGATTGTTTCCCTTTCCAGGCATTAACATTCAAGTGCGGCCAATGGCCGCCTAGTGTCGTCGAACTTTCTATTCAAGAGTGACTGACCCTATTGCCTTGTAGCCACTAAGGTTGTGCACGTAATCACCTTGAAAGCCGCACTTCATTTGCATCAAAAGAGAAAGCATCTTCCGCCAGTAGAACATTCTTTGTGCGATCGAACGCCAGAGCGGCCCGTCCAACTCGAACAACCTCCGGTAACCTTTCGGATTTTATTGACCTCGAAAAGTGAAAAGTGAGCCATTCATTTCTGGGCGAAGGTTCCGCCGCGAGGCGCTGAATTCATTGACCGGTTGCCTACGATTTTCACAAGCGATTGCATGTGTGTCCCAGGAATTCTAATGGCCCCCGGCGACGTTGGCCGGCTCTGCGCGACCCACCCACCGAAACTTGCCAACAGTCGACTTCGCACAGCTATCAAGTGTCATCATGATCGCTCCCATCACTTCCCCGTCCAACGATAATTGGCATAATGTTTACCTTCCACGGCGCATCCATGTCCTCCGGACGCCGCGCCGCGCCCCCGGTACGCGAGTGCAATCCGGCAATCACTCACTTCCACTTTGCTGTCAGTGCCCTCTATCGATGCACACAACCGCCGCACTCACACACACACACTCTTGGGCCACTGGGTACCGAGTTTGTAGAAATTGTGTTCATGGATCCACGCTCCCCCATCCCTCTAGCATACGGGATCGTGCAGCACACAGCCGCACAGAAACAAAAACAACTGCGGCAACGCCAATGTACAGTGTGTACGGTGTGTTTTTCTTTTGCGCCTCTGATGACGACCGCCACCATATCCACCATCCCACACCAACTCTCCCATGCACACATACACGCAGGCGGACCACCACAACCGAACGTGCGCAATCTTCACCATTGCCATGCCAAGCCATGCCATGCCGTGCCGTGCTCCATGCCCGACCACAAATGCAGAGCCTCTCCGCCACTACACAGAGACGGCGCGCGATCAGCTGTCACCTAGTGTTCCACTTTCATAATATATGGGTCAAATGGTGGGGCATTGATTGTGAGTTCAACGACCGCTGAATGTAATCAAATGCTGCTGTTTTTTCTTCTTCTTCTGCGTCCGCTTCTTCTTCGCTTGTTTCTCTTCCTCTTCTGCAGCAGCAGCAGCAGCAGCAGACTAGCGCAGCTACATGTGCTTTTCTCGGATTGCATTTGTATTTGGTTGGCACTCTTACTCGCTGTTGAGCGGGGCTGTGTGGGAGGGAGGCATCGCTCTCTTTGGGTATTTTCACTTTGCACCTTATGCACTGGTGCTGCTTTGTGTTGGTGAATGGTTGCGATTCTCTTACTCGGCCACTCTCTCTCACTCTCTTAAGGGGTTTTCTCTTTCGCTGGAGAAATTGATCGGGAGTCGTCGTTGTGTGCGGTGGCAATGCTGTGTGTGTGCGTGAATGCTTTCCCAAGGAATTGACTTCCCAAAGGTGGTTGTGAAGGGGTTTCGTTTGTTGGATGCCGTGAAATATTGACAAAGTAGGGATGATTGGCTTACACAGGATGCAAGAGGAAACGCAACGTTAATTTTTACTGCAGAGACAGAATACAACACGCATCTCTGTAAGGATTTGTTATCCTTTAGAAATAAGGATTTGTTATTCTTATTGAATCGAGAATCCCCAACAGACTTTTAATTCGTTGATGAAAGTTTGACTTATGGCACAGCTTGTAGTTTGTTTTTTTCTTTGCTGGGAAATTTAAACATTGACAAAAGCAATTATTCTAAAGGAAAAGCAGGCAAGTTGCCACTTTGCTTGTCTTCTAATTGCACATTCTATGGCCTGCAATGAAGGACATCTGTGCGACACTATAGCTACCGCCACGTAGCGGGCAAGTGCTCCGACTTATACGTTGGATACCTAGGATCGATCGCTGAACTGAACTGGACTCGCTTTTGGCACTCTTTCACTTCGCTTGAGTTGTTAGAATATATTAAGTGTTTAGAAAAAGCTGTTTGAACTCGCCTTTCGATGTTTGCACTAAACTGTAGATCACATTCATTCGTGAGAGTATAATAGCATTCTCAACACACTCTTTTTTTATTTTGACACAGTTTTTAAGTGACATCTGTCAAATACAGCCCTTGGGCGTCGGCGGTCTCTAAATATGAATTTGCTTGGGAGCTTCCCCACAACCTATGTCTATGTGTGTTATTGTTCGCTCTTCCTGCAACAAATTGTTGTTGAAACATACACGTCTTTGGTGAAGTTTTGTTTAAAACTTCTTAGCATCTTCAAATTACATTACTGCTATACCGGTTTCTTCAACGGATTATGCAACTTGATCAAACTGCGCACCGCACAGTCGCTCGATCTGGGTGGGATTCCATCCCATGGAGTATTTTTGGATTAGTTTCACCCCATGTACGCCAATTTCGCTTATTGCCGAGATAAAAGTTGGCCTCATCACACAATAACAAGCTGTTGTCCACTTTGGCCATTTCAAAAATTTTTGGCAATATTCCAGCTGAGTAGGTAAATTTAGAGGGTTTAACTTACCCTCTAGACTTGAAGACGTTACAGCTGTGATTGTGAATTGAACACAAATACCAGGATCTCTACGGTACGGTGTTCATGTACTTCTAGGCTCGGCAAACATGTGTACCTACCATGTAATGGCTCATCTACTCTGAGAGGTGTCTCAAAACTTTCACCTAAACGTGGTCTGTTCAGAAAATTAGGTAAATTTTAATTTTTCTCGAAATTTCTATTTTTTCCGGCTCAAAGTAGTCCCCTTCAGATATAATGCGCTCGTGCAAGCGTTTTTTCCAATCTTCGAATTAGTTCAATGACGCACTTTTTGGTATGCCCTTGAGCTCTTTCAGCGATTCGACTTGTACTCGTATGTCATCAACAGTCGCACAACGATGTCCTTTCATGGGTCTCTTCAATCTTGGGAACAGGAAAAAGCCACAGGTGGCCAAATCTGGTGAATACAGTGGCTGAGGTTTGGTTACGTTGTTGTTTTTGGCGAAAAAATTGAGTCAAAATTCAACTATTTTGGAACGAAATAGAAAAATTGCATGTACAATCACCCTATGCCACTGTCAACATTTCAAGTGTTCTTGAGCACAATTCAAATTGAATGCATTTTTTTCGACAGCAGGAAATCGCCGAACACGCAAAACACGTCACAAACAAAATGAATGCGCCACACAGCTGAATCTGCAGACATATGTTCGAAATAAGTGTACCAATATAGGAAAATAAAAAATCAATAATCCGTTGTTCGTAGCCCTCGAAATTTGGAAACTCACTTTATTTTTAAAACAGACCCCGTACATGTATATTCCGTTTGGAGGGAAATGTAGGACTGCACCGCATAGTACTGCACAAATACCTCCTTTTCCGTATCGAAACCTTTCATTTAAATAAGCCTTAATAGCAGCCTGCACTTTTAAGAAAAAATATGCCATAAGTAAGTACACATACACACGATTGTTGCGCTCCCTTGCTCTTGGGAATAAGTCGATCTTCTAAGTCGAATTCAGACGGAAGCATTTTAATTCTCATTTCCTCTGATTCATCGAAACATTCGTTTTGACTGATTGTAGATTTGTACTTGTTCTCCTCAGAGCGGCTCAACACAGCTTCAGAAATTGAACCCAAGACTTCAGATTCGAATGCAACAATGATTGTGTTTAATTTCAAAGAGCTTTGGTAAGCTTTGGGTGTTTGGATTCAAATCCAAGATTAAATTTGTGTATAGACGTTCGTTGGGACGTAGTCAAGAAACTAGTCATATCAAGGATTTGATTAAGGCAGGATACACACCGAAGACCAATGGTTGCATGCCCAATGTACCACCAGTGTTTTAAGGGACCAAACTTTGTTGCATAACTTTTGAAGACAGACAGGCCAACTTCTTAAGGATCAGACAAATGTTGGCAGTTTGATAACCAGGTTTCATTTGAAATGTGCTTCCATTCGCAGCAGCAAATGTCAAGTTTTTCTTACTGAACAATTGAGCGTTAGCAATATTTAGACTAGAGTGAACTCGTGCATCGCAAATGTTGCAAATTTCTTGCATGGAAATGCTAGAACCAAATGTGGCGTATTTCACATTTATTTTATCATTTTAATCTTATTTGTTTTTTTTTATTTTAATCTAATAATTAATTTCTTACTTCTAGACAAAAAATACTTTAAAACTGTACAATCTAACTCAATGATCCTTCCTAGATACTCTACGCTTATCTATATCTAATTTATTTTCGCACAGAAGTTTTGGGTTCGATTACCGGACGGGACACCTCGCATATGTATTTTCACGGCACCACCTCTTTCGAGTTGCTGGCAACACTCAAAGAGTAATTGTCTTTGAAAAGCTTCTCAAATATCGCTGTTCGGAGTTGGCAAAAACTGTAGATCCCTTCTTCGTGAGAGAGACAACACGAGTAGTCATTGTATATTATTGTTCGTTATATTTAATATAAAAAGTTCTGTTTCTTTTGTTGAAGAAAAATTGTCAAAAACTTGTTTTATCTATTTTATATCATCTACATTTAACTCTCCTTAGTTAAAACAAATCAACTAAAACTTAGGACTATTTTAAAACTTATAAACTATGTCCATGGGGTCTTACTTCCTGTAACTTAAAGGCCATACTGTACCTTTGGGACCACATTTGTGTTCTTCATTGTCACATTTTAACCACGTAAAAACCAGAAAAATTTCACCTTCACTCCATCCCTATGATCACCGATTTTATTTTTGATGCTTTTGTCGTTGTTGTGCACTACCGAACAACAGAACAATTTTGTACTTTGATTAAAAACAATTTAAACAAGTTTATCCACTTTTTATACTTGCACCAAATAATTTGTAAACACATCTGTCATTTTTTTGTAATTTTTTTTTTGTGACGGTACTTACGTCACAAACAAATTAAAAAGAAAGACATAAACGACGGAAAGATATTATTTTGTGGTCTTTGTACAATGGACCAAAGTCTTGAAAAAATTAATATGCCCGATGCGCGTCACCCAGGGAAGTCAAAATAAGTTACACTCTTTCAAATGAGGAAAAAAACTGCAATAACAATTTTTTTTGCAACAATGCTAAGATTTAACGCCACTTAATTAAAGAACCTGTATCTAAATAAAGTACCTCTTAAAATTTTCCGGTTCAAACGGTTCGTACCATATTCAGAAAAGGAGATCTATCAAATCACCCTCAAGCAGATAGTCAGCTTCCTCATTTCTTGCCACTTTAGAGGATTTTACAGGTTTTCTTAAAACTTTTCCAGGTATGGGAACCGAGAATACATTCTGAACGAGAGAGGCAGCGAAAGCATCTTTTTTGTTTTGCGTCGATCGTAAAATTCATTCTCTTGACAACTGATTTGAATAAAAGTCAATGATAACACAGTGGTATCAACCATTTTAAAGGACTGTCATGTTGAGATACCGAATTTGAGTGATAGGTGGTAATAATAATAATAATAACAATAATTTAGTGGCACTACAGCCCACAGGGGGCCAGGACCTAGCTTCTAGAACAACTACTCGTGTTGTACGTGCTACTGTTCTCTCACGAGTATAAGGGACCTACAGTTTTTAGTTGACTCCGAATGGCGAGATTTGAAAAGCTTTTCATAGACAATTAGTACTCTGAGTGTTGTCAGCAACTCGAAAGAGGTGGTGCCGTGAAAAATTCTAAGTGTTCCGTCCATGAATCGAACCTAGACCTTCTGCATGTGGGTCGATAGGTGGTTATAATTTTCAAAATTTACAGATGTAGAAGATTTCAATGAACGCAATTAAGAGGAAGAAGATTTGGGAAGTTTGGAACTATCGCTAACTTAAAGTGTACTTATTTCCGCTCAGGAAATTTTCAGTGAAATTGGCAAATCCATAAACATTCCAAGAGAAGAAAAGAAAAATATTATTTTCTGTTCAATGTTTATTCGGTCTTTAAAACAATCTAAGAAGTCATAATTTCATATGTTTAAACTTGACGTACCAATATTGTCGTCTACTTGATGAATTTTTAAGAATGTAAAGCAATGCACTTTACATTGGGTACAGCGACATGCGCCTAGTCAAGTGTCTTCGGATACAAAGCTTAAGATGGCTAGGCCACGTAGAGCGTATGGACACCACTGCTCCGGCCGGAAAAGTTTTCGAATCTGAGCCATTGGGACAATGCAACAGAGGATGGCCCAGGTTAAGGTGGGGCACACAAGTGGAGAAGGACCTCAACCAACTTGGAGTGCGCAACTGGCGGCAGCTTGTGAAAGACCGTGCTGACTGGAGAGTCATGTTGGTTGAGGCCCAGGTCCACCCCGGACTGTAGCGCCACAAGAAGAAAAAGGAGATAAAGAAAGTGATACACTTCATGAATTTCTTTCTACACGAAACAAGCATTTCCTTTGATTCAGCAATTTAAATAAATAAGGCTTGTACAACTAAAATAAATATTTTTTCATCATATACGACTGGATTATCCTTCGTCCTAGAATGAAGAAGACATGAAAAGGGAATGCGACTCCAGTTAGGGAAGTATTTGACCTCTCCATACGATGTCGCCACTATCGCTCGCAAGCAATATTTCCCAACGTTTAGTACATTCTCATTGGCAGCTACTGTCAAAATTTTAACCGAGTTTTGTTGGGACCGCATGTTGAAGCGGTTAAAGAGGAAAAATGGAAGAAGGACATTATCGGTCGGTGATTCGATTTTTGATTTTGAAAGGGAAAATTCGCAGCCAAATTAATGAGTGCTTGGGTAGTGTGAATGATGAATTTTCTCTTTTTGGCGGCCGTCAGAAATTGGTTAAAAGGGTTTGAACGTCGTGTTGTGTTAAATTTTGATGAGGCCGTCCTAGCAGTCCTGAAAAATTCTACTGTGGACGATAATGTGGCAAAAATAAATGATCTGATCTGTCAAATAGCGTTGTCTGACAGGTGCGCGATTTAGCTGAAATAGAAGAGCTCTTAAGGGACTGCATAGGTACCATCCTGCATTGAATATAAGGCATGAAAATGCCTGCGAAGATCGCGGAGTTCGCCCCATCCGTATGACAAGCGCAAACTAGAGTCCAGTTTCGAATAGTCCTTGATGCATTTTATGCGCAATCCAAAGGAGAAGCAGTAACTGTCGATGAAATATGTCGACTGGTAATTACCAGAAACAAATCAATAGAGGACTTTATCCGGCAAACGTGCTCCGCAGAAGTGCGCAGCAATCGTGTATCGAAAAAGACGATGTCTATCGACCGAAAAAGTTTTTGACACTGATTTCTGGAATTCACAAGGTGAGATCGACATCTGATGTTTGATCGTCTGCTGGAGAAGCACAAAAGGGTTCTCATACGCTGAATTATTAAGCCGAATTGAGGCCAAATTGCTGCCTAATTACAAAGGTCTCAATTTGGCGAAGGAAAAGTGTTCTTTCACCATAACAATACCACAGCTCACAAATTCGCCATCGCCGCAGAAAAATTTGCCGAATGAGGCTACGAACTGCTCCTCCAGTCACCGTAGTCTCCGGATTTTTCCCCGTGTGACTACATTAGATTTTAGGGATTTTTAAGGAAATGTGGATTATGGAAATTTTTCTATTCTTATGCACATGCTTATGGCCATTTGGTGAATTTTTGTCCATAGATGGCATTATGTGTGAAATAAGACATCGTTCAAAAGTCCATTTGGCCCTTATCTGAAATGATCAATTTGTCATGACTATGTTGCATGACTGATGACGTGGGTTTTGTTGACTCTGAAAGACGCTGTTATGTATGCGTTGCATATTTGCCCAGAAATCTCACAGAATCACCACAAGAAAAAACAGAATTGAGTCATTTTGCACCACCTCGGCAGACATCTAACATCAAGACGATTATTGTTCGATAGAAATATGAGCCAGTTTCCACCTGCTTCAGAGACCATTCGCCATTAAAATAAAAATATGACAACTATCAACTGCCAAAGTTGAAATGTCGCTGCAAGAAGTCCTAAACCTAGAAAATGTGCAGACCTGCCACTACTTTTAAGCCAACACTCACAGACGACTTTGCTGGCCTCTTTTTGTAAAATATATTTATGACACCTTTATCTGACGTTTTGCTCGTTAACGCGTCTATTCTTTTATTGCGCTATAAACTATGAAGTATGCCCCATGAGTATGACTCAAATTTCACAGCGACTCTTCTAACCAGTACGTCATTTAAAAGTTATGAAAGAGAACGTACCCGCAGACACATCACTTTGAACAAGCTATCGATAAAGATCGGGAAGATAAAAATTCAGTTTTCTACAATTGGTTTAATTTTGCAAAATTGTCATTCAACTCCTTTTGGAAAGAGTGCACATCTCTCCTGGCTAAAGGCAAATCCCATTCCTCCACCAATCTTCCCAGTCTCTTAAAAGAATGCGTCTGAGGCTAGATTTTCTCCTTTTCCTTGTCACAGCCACAGTGACAAAACCCACAGAGAATGCATTCCCATCGTAAAAAGAAATTTTCACACCCACCACACGATGCCACTGCTGCACGGCCGCGTTCTTTTTTTCAGAAAATCCGTCACTCAAAAATGATTAATCATTTGACACAGTTTCTACTCCACATTCGTGCACATGGTTTTCCTTTCTTTCCCCGGCCGTGCTCTCTCATGTAAATAAGACCGTCATGATCCATCGTCGCCATTGCCGCCACCTCCGACGCCTCCATGCCGACCAGAGTCACCACGCAGCGGCCCAAAGCGCACCTAAGTAGCGTAATTATGCGGACTCCGCACAAGATCGACACAAAGAACACTCTTTCACTCGGCTCAGCTGACAGCGAATAAGAACAGTCTATCCTTAATGCAATGTCATTGTCAGATAGGCCGGCGGACAAACAGCCGGACAGGCGGACAGATTTGTACGTAATTTGAATTTACCTTACAACTAGGTGAAATGTCATTGAACCTTTCGGTTTGTTTTTATCCGACGTCGTCGTCGTCGTCGCCGTCGTCGTGGTTGTCGCTCCGCACAAAGAGCAGACGGCCACTTACACACCTCTTTTCGGGGCGGGCAAGTTCGTCGCCGTTGCTGCTGCTGCTGGTGGTGGTGCTGCTGCCCACCACCATCACTGCCGTCGGATCGCCCGCCTCAGAGTGTCATTATGATTTCTATGGCTCATTGTGTGTGCCGCTGCAGGCGTTGCACATTTTTTCCTTTTTTTTTTTTGCTTCTTGAGCGGCACACAAATTTGGGTACGGCGTGGAGTCCGTTTGGCATGCAACGTTCCCCCCCACTCGGTGCCAAACGAGAACCAAGAACACATCTCGCACTTAGAGTCCAGAGTCGAGAGTACGAGGCACCTCACGGCAACTTTCCCGCAGCGAATCGCTCCTCCTGCGCTGCTGCCCGCCTGCGACCGAGTGCCGTGTGTGCCTGGCGGTAATTCCATTTGGATTATTACGATTATCTTTCGTTGTTTCAGTTCAGCGGTGGCG
The DNA here is from genome assembly GCA_944738645.1 of Eristalinus sepulchralis. Classification (NCBI taxonomy): domain Eukaryota; kingdom Metazoa; phylum Arthropoda; class Insecta; order Diptera; family Syrphidae; genus Eristalinus; species Eristalinus sepulchralis. The sequence continues at coordinate 48,662,617 of OX122884.1, forward strand.
GCAGCGGCTACGGATGTGATATGCAGTCGGGGAGCCCCTTAGAGGGGGTGCAGCGAGCGACAAAAACCACCGCAGAGGGCAACTTGTTGATGTGACACAGTATATCCACGGCGATCTCACCAGTAGCGATCTCCCAACGCACTCTTGGCGCTGGCGGCCGTCGCCGGTCGGATGGTTTTAGCTTACAGCAGCGCTGCAGCGGTGATGAGGATAAAGTGGAGCGCTTCCGGGATATTTCTTCGGTTGTATTCTATCCGAACAGATTTGATTTGCGTTAGGCCGCTGCCGGTGACGGATCTGGCGGTGCAGCACCACTCACTGGCGAGGCCTTGAACGGCCACACAGCCGCTGCAATGTTAATGAGACTATAACCGACCGGCGATGGATGCGGCGGATAATAATAGAAATGCAAACCCGAGATGACAGCGAGTGCAACGGGGGGAAAAGTCGCTAAACAAACTAATGACACGCAAGAGCGACAGCAGCGCCGCGTGTTTAAAGTGTACCGCGGCGGCTGCATTGTAACGCGGTGCAGTGGGTGCGGGGAGGAGCGCGCTCAGTGCTCATCAATAAAATTTGCACCCGGGCGGTGGGTATATTCTGCTTTTCTTGTTTTCGTCGTGTTGCCGTCGGTTTCACGGCAACGGCGACGCACAGCCACGGAACTCGGAAGAAGTGAAAGCCTTAGAATCACTCGTGCCACAACCGAATGGACTTTTACTGCAATTTTATATTTTCGTTCGCGAAAGGTAGGTCATGCTTTCGCTATTCTGATGAGAGAAATGGAAAAACAACACCGCCACCGCTGAGATGCTGCTGAAGCTGAGAATTGAGGAAGCGACCGCCAGGCAGACGTGGTGTCTCTGCGGGGCTGACATGTGATCTGTGGGAAAGCCCAAAAGAGGGCGGCGAATTTGCACTATTATTTGATTGCCGCACAGCTGCCTCCGTAGTAGGCCAGCATGAGGGCGTCTCTAGTGGTTCAAGCGACAAGCCCTACAGACGCAGTGCACGCCGCCGCGGAGCGGAGTAGGGAAACCTCGCGCTGGCTTGTCGCCGAGACTGCCTTCACTTTGGGCAGCAGCGGCTTTTGTAACACTTTAGAAAGTTTTTTTGTGTTGTTTTTTTTGGTGTTGGATTTTCGGCAGGTTTGTATTCATTTGGCTTGTTTTAACGCTTTTTCCTCGTCGCTGCTTTGTTTTTGTTGGTGTTTTCGAATTGAGTGTTAAATAATTTGAGGTCGACGACTTGTGGTGAACTCTCGGCTTTCGGTTCGAGGTTGGTGCATAATCTGCAGATTTCCGAGCCGTGGCTTGTACCAGAGCCGGATTTGATGGAAAATTTATTATTAATTAGTTTGTTTAACATAAGACTCGGTGGGGGTTTGTTTTTTCTTTTTTTCTTGGGGGAAAAGTTGGTTTCTTTTGTGTGGACTGGATTGGTTTTTGTGGTGTTTTACATTTTTGTCGAATTGTGTTGTTTTTTTCGGTTTGATTTTGTTTGGCTGGCAGCGGCGGAAGACGGATGACTGTCCATTGACCGTTTGGTTATGAGAGACCGGGCAGTTATTTGCGAGGTGATTGGGTAATCTTGTGATGAGACTGATTGTTGTCTGCGATGCTAGACACATTGATCATTGTGGCATCTAGCCGTGGTCGGTGGGAAGTGAAATTGTTGCGCAACTGTGGTATTTAGTCGGAATTTGGATATGAATTGATTTTGGAAGATTGCTGTGACTTCTTGTGGAAAGTCACATTAAGGAAAAACTTTGTGTGTGCAGCGACCGTTTACTGGAACTTTGATGATTGGTAGGCATAAAGAATGCAGTCTTAACTTCTATTTGTGTGCGGGATAAGGGAAGGTCTTGCTTTGTGTAAAATGCACATTTAAGAGGGGGTATGATTCAAAAAGGAAAAGATGCATCGAAAAACAAAATGACTGTGACTTTTGGTCACGCTGTTCCTAAGGAATAACTTAAACTCTTCAGTTGGTCGACCGGATTGCTGTAATAAATTTTTATGGCTAAATATCTAATGGGAAGAATCACTGAAAAATAGTGAATCCTTAAAATTCTCATTTAAAATGACCCAAAATTCCCCCCAATCGGCTTTCCCTCCACAACGGACTCACGTCAATAAATCAGAGTATGCAAGTGATATCGTGTAAGAGATGAAATGAAAGACGAAGACATGATGAAGCCTTTTCCACCGAAATAGACGTGACACTAACTTCTCCACCTTACCTATGTCTTACACAAAAATATACAACACCGTCTGACGAGCAAATTGTTGCTAAATGGCTGTGAAAAGGAGGGATCATTCATTTTTTGGTTTCGAAAGTATAGCTTAATGAAACACACACACTTATATATTTTTAACAAATATGTCAATTTTTTAAAGAGCTTGGACTTTGCCATTGATTGTGAAAAAATACGGCGGTCTCAGGAAGATTTGCTGCATGCGATTCAAATGAATTTCGTACATTTCGTTCTGTATCTAAGCCATAAATTGGGTTTTATTGCGTCTAACGTTTGGACTATTCGCGTAAACACGGTCTTTTGCATAGCACCATAGAAAAACAATGTAATTGTGTCCAACTGCATGCTCTTTGTAGCCAGTTGACGTCTCCAAAACGTGAAATTATGCCATCAGGAAACTACTCAAGGAATAAAGTCATAATTGATAGAGTGGTTTATAGCACCGTCTTTCGTCTAGGACGTCCATTTATTATCCTTCGACAAATTTCAAAAAAAAATTTTGTTCAAAAAGTATTGTTTCTAAATTCAAAAAGAGCCTCTACGGCATTGTGAATGGTGGTGGCTGGTGTCTAAGTTGAACTTTATAAGAATGGAGATTCAAGTCCAAATAGAAAATACGTCAAAGTGAGGTGTGTTCAGTTGCCGAGAAAGCAGGGTAAATTCGGATTATAAGCGGCCTTTGTATTTACTTTTAGCAGGCATATTTTCTACTGACTGTGTATTCCAATACGGTGATGCGCAGGCCTTTGACATCAACGACGCTTTTACCTCTCTTCATATTTCTTCATAATTTCACAGTAGTGAGTCGATTTTTACTTCCATATTCATCGCATAATAGTCAATCCGTTCGTATCCGAGGCACTTACTGGCCTATGAACTTAAATTTAATTTCTTACGTGGAAAGGGAGTTAGCGTCGCGCACAACCCTCAGACTAGTGGGCCAGGCTCATTTTTTAGACCTCGGGTGGAGGTGTTCGATGCATATATTGGTTCACCACACAACGGATGTTTTGATGGCTATCCAGTGGGTGCCACGACCAGATGGTTTGTCATCTATATCTGTGCACCAGGGGGCTCCAAAAGCAGATTGAATGTCATTTAGATCTGTGCACAAGAGAGGATAATGTTGGCAACTCGTCATATTTAGCACGATAAGTGAACTCACGCATGTATCAAACATAGAATCACTCTTCCCAATCGCTGCTTCTTTGGTCTTAAGAGGCAGTTGAGTTGGAGAGTCCTCTCTCGAAGGAATAAACTGGTTTTTTACAACAGCTTGACCATCCCAGCCCTCCTTTACGGTGCGAAAACATAGACGGTACTAAAAGTGTACGAGGAAGCCCTTCGTCTTTTCGAGAGCAAAGTTCTGCGTTGGTCATGTTCATGGCGTCTAGTGGAGAAGATTCAATGACGAATTGTATAGACTATACGGCGACATGTGCCTAGTCAAGCGTCTTTGGATACAACAGCGTATGGACACCACTGCTCCGGCCCGAAAAGTCTTCGTATCTGAGCCATTGGTACAACGCAGCAGAGGGCGGCCTAAGTTGAAATGGTGCACAAAAAAAACTTGCGTGCGCGTCTGCTAAAGAAGAAAAAGTCATCGTCGCATAATGCACGAAAAGTGGTTGCGCTTGTGTGCCCACTTGTGTAGTTAGTTTTAACAACTCGGCCACGTTATTTGACTATAAAACGATCTGATAACGTAAATGGCAAATACTTTACCAATATTGAGACATTTCAACTGGCAGCTGGGCTTAACAGGTGTGAAATTACAGCGCTATCAATTCTAAGTCACGAAACGAATGACCCTGTACTGTGGCCTGTGCGCACCGTTCTCCTTTAAAAATATATTTTATTTAAAAATGAGTAACTATTTGCAACATTATCTGTCTAATTTTGTATCTAAAAGATTAAAGGCTTTTTCAATCTCTTACTTCACAGTTTTCTCTTTTTCTCTCTATTGGAGTCCAAATACACGTCCACAGGTCATACAGTCAACAAATCGATTGTGGACTTATGTCCCACAAAAGTGGGGCATGTTGCCCTCTTAAAACACTTATTTTTGGCCAATAATAGAAATTGTTAAATGAACGAATGGCAAAAATGTCCAGTATAAACTTTTGACTTGTTGGCTTATGTCTCCGAACCCCCTCCAGGTGATTCTTTGTTTCTTATTACTGCATCTCTCCTTCTTTTAAATAGTCAGAGGAGTTGTTATTGTACGCAAAAAAAACGCAACGACTTCTTCTACTTTGAAGTTATTATATATTGCTTCTTGTTAAACTACGAATGGAATACCGCCTCACAAGAAGTTGGCCGTGTTGTCTCTTCAGTCTGGCAACAGGAATCCTAAAGCGCATTCGGAATGCTATCCGCTGTCTGGAATAGTAATTTCATAACCTTACGAACAAAAGAACGACAGTTCCGCTTGAACGTGGAATCGGCTCTACTTCATGGATGTAGCATCTGAAAAGCGGAAACCATTACCACACGAAAGCTGCAATCATTCGTAAATGGATGTTGGCAACACATTCGTAAGATTTTTTGGCGGAACAGCATCTCCATTAAGATGTTTTTACCTGTGGACTGGCCAACAATTTATAAAGATCACAACAGGAAGCGGAATATGGAAGTAGATTGGATGCATCCTACAGCGCGAAGACAATTCCATTCTCGACTGCCCTGCAGTGGAATCCCCTTACCCAGAAAGAAAAAGTGACAGGATGCTCCAGGTTAACGTGGCAATTGAAGAGGATTACCCTAAGGAATGACTTGGAGAAACCTCAAATGCCTAGCAGAAGTTTGAACGAGATGGCGCGCAGTCATGGTTGACTACCTATTCCCCTCACCCAAGGACATCCAGGACATAAGAAGTAAACTTATAATTCTCGGACCAAAGGATACTTGAACAAACAATCTTCCGCCGGAATACTCCCAAAAAATCAACAAATTGGTTAACCAACTGAGGATAATGATTCTCGCGGAAAACATGAGACAAACGCCGCTCCTGTCTGTTGTCTTACTGCACTTGGAAACAGCTCAACCTATTCAGCATAGCCTATCGCGGTCTCTGAGAAAAAAAAAAAGAAGAAGAAATTGTCTATCTCCTCGGGCCCATGGGGTCGTCAGCAATGTGACGACGTCAACGAAGACATAAATCAGGCGAGTCAACCCACATGCTCATCATGGCCTCTTATCAGAATGCGTATTTCTTCACGTCGATGGTGGCGCAGATTCTGAGAGTAGGTCATCCAACGAATGCGAGAGGGCCCATCGCGAATCATCCTCACAAACAAATCGAAACGATTCCCCTATCGGGGAGCGAAATGGTTGACTCGAAATACGCGCCAGGCATTGTCTTGCCGTTTGCGGCCATAATGCAACAGAGCTCACTATCGACCTTATCAATTGTACTATCAGCATGATGATTGCCGTGCACTGCGGGAAGTATCGCGGTCAGGAAACGACCGCCTCTGCCGCTGCACGCTATGGCGAGTGAGAAACTGCTCATGGCCTTGTCGCCGGATTAAGCCCGCTGGTGAACACCAAGAAGAAGAAGAAGAAGAAAACGAAGAAGAGAAGTATCGCCAGCGATAAACGTCGATTAACGATGACCCGCTGATGGCGCGAGAACAGAATTTGCGCTTCTTAGTTCAATCTGATGTCAGCGACAAGCGGTGTCCATGTTCGGCCGTGTGTTCGACAAAGTAAAAGTACGGCGACTACTCTCGACTGCTGAATGGAATCGTGAAGAATGGGAATTCGGTTGTCTGTCTGTCTGCTGGCCGCACGATAACCCAAATTCGGCTGACACACATAAACACGGACAAATCGACGGTTATCCTACAAAGTATCTTCCTCTAGAGGCAGCCGCGCCAAACACAGACCACCGACCAACCAGATGGTGAGCTCCGATAAGGACCACATCTAGAGATGCAGTCACCGCATTCCGACGGGCACTGTGCAAGACACAATTATTCAGTGCAACACAAAGGCTAATGGAAAACATTGTTGCAAGGAAATTAATGTGAGATGATAGAGGGTACGGGCACATTGTGCCATCTGTCGCCTTCATCGCCTTCATCGCCGTCTGCGACAACGACGATGACGACGACGACGGGAGCAAAAGTGTGTCAACTTGGTGTCATTACCTTTGAGCTGTTTGCCATGTGCTCACTCAATTACGTTAAGCCAAGATTGGCGCTGACTGGGGGTCGCCGCAATCACCGGAGTTGTTGACTTTTGGCGGATTACTTCGACGGGGAACTGTGTTCTTCTGCTGATGAAGTCGGCGGCAGTTCATTGAACGGGTGAGGTTTTAGCGAGAAAGTTTGCCATTTGTTTGGGTATCTAAGGGAACCTCGTTGATTACACTTTCAGTGGAGAGCTTTGAGTAAATATTTGAAAAGCGATATTTTTGCCTGGAAACATATTGAGTCAGAGTATGATTTATGAAACGATCAAATGGGGAAGGCATGTTTTTTTTTAACCACTAACTGGGAGGAATGAAACTAGCAAATGCATACTCTAGCCAATATGAGACATTCATATTTTTTAGCTTAACTTATTCGCCTGTGTAGGCGGCTAGCCGGAAAGGGATCAGCTAACACGTCGACCATTGTTTCTGAATGGACAGGAAACTTAAAAAAGATCAGAGATCAAGAGAGCTAGTGTTCAACGGGGCGAATGCGTGTTGAGGAAATTTTGCAACGCGGACCAAAGTTTGACATCTAATGAGCCACAGCCACCCTTAGTGTGAGCAGAGGTAAATAAGGAATCCAAGTAGGATCCTTAAAGCTTTAACGGCCACTGCGCAATGGGAGAATAGGCTGCAAGATTAGATTTCCGTTTGGCAACTTCTGCAGCAGACATGTCAATGAAAAGGGGGGGAAATAGCGCTCCCGGGAAAAGAAACAAACCCTCGGAGCTTTCTATCAGTGTCAATGTGGTATCGTGAGTAGCAACTGGAACTGGAGAAGATGAGAAAGTGGCACAGGAATTGGAACTAATTTCCTTTTGGGATTCACTGTGAAAACAAAACGAAATCGAACTTTTTCTAAAGCGAATTAAATATGGACGACGTACCACAATGATGTGCGAAAAGGTATTCCCTCTAACCTTCTCCATAAAAGTGTAACAATACAAAGATAGAGTCTATTATCTCCGGACGATGTGGAGTAGGTGAGCTGTACGAAGGAGAGGGGCAACGGCTGGGGGCTCTCCTCAATATATTCCGCAATTGTTTCGCCAAGAACGGGGAAGATCTGGGGATGTATCGCTTTGGTGACTGCGCCATTGAACTGACCACAACAACTTTAGTCTACGTTCGACCCTATAAGATAATAATAATAGTTGAGTGGCACTATAGCCCAATAGGGCCGAGCTTCTACAACAACTACTCGTGTTGTGCGTGCTACTGTCCTCTCACGAGTAGAAGAGACCTACAGTTTTTTGCCGACTCCGAACGGCGAGATTTGAGAAGTTTTTCATAGACAATTGATACTCATTGAGTGTTGTTAGCAATTCGAAAGAGGTGGTGCCGTAAAATATGCGGTGTTCCATGAATCGAACCTAGACCTAACATCGACCCTACACCTTACGTCAACGCACTTACCCACTACGCTACGGCGACCACAGAAGGAGAAATTTAAAAATTAACTAAAACATATCTTCTATACAAGACCGTGTATTTCTGGTGTAGATGCTGAAGATCGTAACCAGCACTCCATGACTTATGGACTTACTTCTGATTTTTGTTAAAAAAAAGTCAAATCTTAAACTCACACAACATAAGTGAGACCCATTTGATGGCTTCGATTTACCGAGCAGTCTGTTGAACATCACATTTGAGTTAATGCGTCATCAGTGTGGCCAAGTAAGTCAACAATTGGTCAGATATTCCCACTGCCTCAAATCCTGGCCAGAATTATTGATCGACACCCATGACCTAACCGATGAACTCAAACCAGCAGTCACATGCCTAGTTTTGGCATAACTTCCAGCCTAGTTTTGGCAGTTTGCGTAGGAAGAGAACTCTCGTTGCTCCTTCAACGTCCACACTATGGTGATGCAGTCTTTTAACGTAATGTTAGCGTTTTCTCGTGACTTTTTCTTGAGAGGATCGTAAACAAATTCACAAGTCAATACCGAAGGCAGGCCCCTTCAAACGTCTGTTATGCCACTAGCTTAGGCGAATGTCATTGATTGGCCGAACACAGCTAGTTGTTAATGTAGAGTTTGGTGGCATTTAAAGGACGATAAAAGAAGGCTGACGTCAAAGGAGAGAAAAACGAAGTAGCCACAGACAGAGCGGCGGAATGGGTGGCAAAAACTTTAAGGGTACCCAACGACTTCATCTAATTCGGCTCTGAAGTAAATAGAGACAGCAATATCAACACCGAAGTCCAGCGCTGTTTCTGTGACCTCAAGATGCAATTTCTAGAAATATAGTCCTCTCTCGACTGACCAAACTGGCTTTGTATAACAACTTGATCACCCCTGACATCCGAAGGAGATACAACGCGTAGAATGGTCAATTTGAGAGTTTAAACAACACAGATCCAGCTGGAATTGTCTTTTTCTCCGAACTATTGGGACAATGCAACAGACGACGTCCTTGACAAGATGACGCTCATATATGGAGAACAACTTCAAATAAGTAAGTGTGCGAAACTGGAGGCAGCTGGCGATAAACCGTCCTAGCTGGAGAAGCATGTTGGCTGAAACTTATAATGGAGTAGATTCGTCTTTGCCCGGTTTGTGTGTGGATTAAAGGGAAGTCCGTCCTTCTTGGTGTAGCAGACGGGGTGGAGCGTAGTGCTGTGGCTAACGTCTCCGCCAAGAGCTATCTCTCACAGAATCGCCAACAGAGATAACAAAGGTCATGTTAACTCTGACATCAGGGGTGGGATGGCGACTTGTGCCAAAAGCAGTAGGCACCAGCACCTTTATCACAAAACGATGCTGGAAGGGTCTTGTCTCGTAGTAGGGTGAAGCTAGGTAGTCTTAAGTTAGTATAGGGATAGAGTAGGCCTAGTTTTAAGAAAAGTAGATTAATTTAGGTTTAAGAGCTTAAGCTTGTTTAGTGGTAGAGCATAGACCTAGAACACTCGTCTTTTCTATCCGTCCTCCTTTTTCCTATCCTACGTTAGATGTCCGTCCGCTGTCAGGTTAGGGTATTAGGCTTTCTTATTCTTCTCAATCTTTTCTTCCTCTTCCCTTTATCTTCCTTTAGCTAGTTTAGGCACGAAGTATTTTGTGTGCAATGGGTGATGTGCGTGTGAGGGAGACAAGAACCACCCCGTCTGACGAGCTGAGCCGAGCAACCGCAAGCACGCCGCCGTCCTCCTCCTCCTCATCGAAGCTGCCCCTGTAGTAACCCACCGGCAATAAAATTGCAGCTTCGCCCCTAAGTGTGGCACCACCCCGCGTTAAGGAAGTCTTACATTTGCTACGAAATTCTATCCCTCAAGGCAATTTTAGTAAATTTTCAAATATTCTTGCAATAGCCAAAAAGTTTGCCAATTTGCTGCGTTTGGAAATAAAGCTTATTAAAGCGAAAGAAGTCAAACGTTTTATATTAATTTGACAGATAGTTAACAGGAATGTTTTCAAATGTCACACGACTTATGACATGTTGACTGGGACTGGAACAGGGGTCGAAGTTCTTTGGAGCCACCTTCAAGCAAATTATGTAAGTGAACACATTTTCTTTTAAATCAAGTTTGTGAAACCTCTTAGGACGAAGAAAGTGTTAATAACCCCACTCTACCAGCGTCTGTTGGTGGTGTCATCATGAAGTGAACGACCATAATAAATTTAAAAGTTGCCATCGTCTGCACGGGAAATTCTCACAGTCAAAGCTTAAATTAAATGCAGTCCCCTTTCACTTTCTTAACAACCAAGGTAAACCCTTCTAGGCCTAGACGAGCATTTTGAAAGTGAATACCTTCTCCAATCGCGCCGCGAAATGTTGGCGATCTATTCACACTGCAAGCATTTCAAAACTCCAACAACAGCCATGTGAACGTTGCTCGATGAGATGATTAAAAAGTCATGGAACGCACGATAATCCGCTTCGAAATCGCAAACTCGACCTCACCTACAAGGTTCACTTGACGCAAGAACTAAGCCGTGTGGGCCTTAATGTCCGGCGCGTTATTGGCGAAATTGAGTCGCGATTATGCGCACTGCAATTTCGTCAGCCGACGAAAGGGAATGTACCCGTTGCTGCGTCGGCGGCGGCGGCGGCGGCAGCGTAATACATTCCACGCTCGATTACAACTGTCATAAAGTACAAATTTGATGACCCGGTTTGGGGGGAGTGGCCAAGTGATGCAACAGAACCAAAGCGGATCCTGCGCTCGTGGTTTTCACTGCGTGCGAAAAGAAAGCGCCCAGCAACGGGGGAAATTGGCGTGAACATTGAATTTTTCTCACAACCCCAAAAAAAAAACGGACTAATTCGAAGAGCACACATCCCAAACACAGAAACCATTTCCAGCTACAACAACAGCACGGTGAGAGACTTAGATGAAATCAATTAGCATTCCCCGGCCATCGGTGGTCCGATGTGTGCCGTCACACACTTCACCTACTTGCAGAAAGTATATCACAGTTTCCCATCGTGGTCGTTGACTCCAATCAATTTCCTTTATTTACATTTGCATAGATCATTCCCAAAAGACGTCAACCACACCGCCGCCCCTGCCGCCGACGACAACGCATTACCCACGGAGAAAGAATCAAAGTCAAATATCAATCAATTCCAAATTCTATGCAGCCACTCCAGCGTGCTAAGGCACTCGGCCACTTCACTCCGCCACTTCGCAGCACCTCCACGACGGCTACGACGGCGGCGGCCATTCAGTGTTAACAACAATACCCCAGGGACGGACAGTGAACCAGACACAGACGAAGAAGAAGAAGAAAAAAAAAACGCTCCACCACCGAATCTCGGTGACTGTGGCACTATGTTAGTAGTCGCACTTCAAAATGCGCCCGCAGCACCATCATCATCACCGCCGCGACGGTCACCACCACCACAACCACCACTCCCATTCCCCCTCCCCCACCGAGCGCGTCGCCACAGTTGCCGTGGTCGTCTGCCATAACCGTCACCGCTTTCACGCAATCACCATTATGATGTAGGCATATATCGTGTGTATCAACAATATCAGACGGCTGCCCTCCTCTCTCTTGGTCCCGCTTCCCCCCTCTCTCTTTGACTCTCCGTCCATCGGCCTTTTTTTTTTGGCAAACCCAGCGACGGGTGAATGAACCCCGAAATGGAGGTAACCAAAAAAAAGTGTCCAGACTTTCTCCAGTCATCAGCTGAAGAAAACGAGGTCCACTGGCCGACGACGGGCGACGAGGGCCGACGACTTTGGCGCGCGCGCACACACCCAAACCAAGAGAGAGACAGAGACGAGCGCCCGCGCGTCATGTGGAGACAATGTCACTGCTGCCGAAGAGACAGACAGCGCCCGCTCTAAAAATAGTTTGATCGACTCTTGGGCCAGGCCAACCTATCTATGTACACATCTTGTACCGAGCCGCGAGCGTATAAATTTGGTAACACCTACCTGACGACGACGCGCAGTTGGTGGGTTTTCGAACTGTCCCCCAGTCACAATATTGCCAGCATACTGATGCGGACTCATATAACCGTGCGCGTCTGCGTGTTTGTGTCGCCGCAGAGGCTATGTAACAATGGCGATGCAATGCAAATTTCTACACAGCCCTCCTCTCCCCGCCAGTCACCACTTCGCTCAGAGATCAATGATCTGCTCCGTCATACGCGCACAGGCGCAAAGAAGAAATCTCTGCCGCGTCGCGACACTGACCATTCTTTCGGCGGAGGTGTGACGGACTTTCCTCACCGGTGCGACGCCGCACGAAATTTGAATAAAATGAAAAAATGAAATTTCGATAGGTCAGAGCAATGGTCGCGCAGGTAGAGGTACGAGTAGGATAGGCCTACTGCTCGCAAACTGGTTGAATCTAGTTCGGCCGACTGCGTGGTGTGCTCACAGACGCATTTCAACTTGGCCATCTTGATTAATGACGGTCTTTTGCATTTTTTGGCATAAAAATGAAGTCATTTGCATCCATCTTCGCTGGCTCGGCGCTCGGACTCGTTGTTGTTCTGCTTTACGAAAGAAGACGATGAACCTGTGCTGGCTTTGGTAAGAAACGCACGACTCCGAGATTAGCACTTGATTAATATTAAAATGTGGAAATGGTATTTCGGATCGTCTGTGGCTGATAAAACGTCTGAAACGTGACCTTTTTACCAGACGTGTGCATTTCGGGCGTGAATCTATTCAGCAGATTTCAAATAGGCAATACAATAATTTTTTTCCCTCGCTCCGTCTTGGGCTTTGTTTTTGTTGGCGTTTGCGACATATTTTGGGCTGGGGTGCGGAGCGGGTCCACTTCTGAGCGCATTCAAATTGGGCGGCGACGACGGTTTGAGTTATTGGGCAGGTTTTTTGTTCGCTGGCCTGTTGGTTAATTCGGTGGCGATGTGATGATGGGGCAATTTAATCATTGGTGCTTTTCAATTTTACGAGGCGTATACGTAACATTTTCTAAGCGATTTATTGATTTTGTGTGTTTGGCAGGGAACTCGTGCAGTGGCCAAGGGGAATGGTTGAGATTTCTTGGGTGAAAGAGTGTGTGGTGGTTGAGGAAGTGTGGATGGGTGTGAAGGTGCTAATTGCACTTCGATTATGGGTGGGCCCCGTCGAATCCTAGGCGGAGTGTCCTGCGTGGAGGTGAAGTAGTCCCATTCTTGTTTGAAACATTATTAGATATTCTAAGTTTCTGTACTCCATTTAGCCATCGTGAAGTAGGTGGGTAGGTGAAGCGGAAGCAACAACAATGGACTTGGCGATAAGTGATGCAAAAGGAAGTATATGCTGACATCAAGGAATGACACACAACATTCGACGTCTCGGACAGAGCGTACTACTAGGCAGTAGAAACTTAGTGGAAGTCAAGGACTCCGTCTACATCGGCTCCGCGGTAAATAGGCGCAACAATATCAGTACCGAAATCAAACGCAGAATAACTCTTGCAAATCGGTGCTTCTTTGAGCTCAAGAGGCAATTGAGTAAAAGAGCCCTTTCTCGAGGAAATAAACTGGCTAACAGTATGATCATCACCTCCAAGTCCTCCTTTACGGCGCGGAAACTTGGAGGTTGCTTAAAGCGGATGAGGAAGCCCGTAGTCTTCTCGAGAGAAAAGTTCGATTTTTGGTCCTGTTTAGGTTGACTGCGCCTGAAGGAGAAGATTCAACGACCGACTTTATAGGCTGTACCGCGCCATGCGCCTGGTCAGTGGTCTTCGGATACAACGTTCCAGATGGTTGGGACATGTAGAGCGTATGAAAGCCACTGCTCCGGTCCGAAAAGTCTTCGAATCCGAGCCATTGGGACAACGCGAGATTGGTGCACATAAGTGGAGAAGGACCTCAACCAACTTAGTGTGCGCAATTGGAGGCAGCTGACGAAAGATCGTACAAACTGGAGAGGGATTTCGGTTGAGGCCCAGATCCATCTTGAACTGTAGCGCCATGAAAAGAAGAGGAAGATATGTTGTTGGCGCACATGCTAAAGGTTTCAGTTTCAATTCCGAGACTTTTTCACACAACCACACCTCTTTCCAGTTGCTGACTATGCTCAAAGAGTAATGATTGACTATGGAAGGCCTCACAAAATTTCGCCGTTTAGAGTCGAAAAAAACTGTAAGTATCCCCTCATCGTGAGAGAACAATAGTATACACAACATGTGAAGTTGCTGAAGATAATAGGAAAGACTTAAGAAATTCTGTAACTTTGAAAAGATTGTACATCAGTTTGTTTGGGTAATGGGCCTTCTTGCTATTCCACCACGATATTACCGCCGCTTACACATCAATACCTATGCGCGAGTATTTGATCGAAAATGGCATGTACTCCATCCCTTTGTGTCATATCCGCCTACGACTTATAGTCCTTTGTTAAATCTCACTGTGGAACATCTTTCTGCGTCCCACTTCTCTGTATCTCATTCCTTGTGTCCTCTCCTCCCGTGTCTCATTTCCCGGTGTTCCATACAACTGCGACCCATCTTGCTAAAATTGTTTGCACCGTCTATTAGAACAACACGAGCTTAAGAACATAGGACCTGGTCTTCGTTGAACTGTAGCCCCATTTCATTTATGTATCGTATTTAAGACGATACAAAGATCCTATGAAAAAACAGGGGATCAATCTTTTTGGCATTCATTCATTCAATATCTCTTCTGTTGTTTCGTGTGAATGTCTGAAACTGAAGCATATACGCTTAGCAGTGCGGCTTCAAGCCAGCGAAGACCACCACAGATTAGATATTCACTCTGCTGAAGATCCTGGAGAAGACTCAAAATATGTAGAACGACACAGACCACCTATTCGGTGATTTACAGTCCGCTTTTTAGAGTTTGCGACTCTGTTTTACAACATTACAATGCCAACTTATTTTATTTTAACATTCCTACCAAAATCGTCAGATTCTGCAGGTTGGACTGTTCCTGTTCCTTTTAGGTCAGTACTGTACTTTCAGTATGAAAGAAAGGATTTACTCAAGGTGACGGGCTATTGTTTTACATTTTCAATATTTTGAGAGGAAAATGGAAAATTCCAAATTGAGGAAATATCTTCAACGCGACTGTTGAGCTTCTGGCTTACTCCAATGCCATTCACTCATGGAGACACACGACCAGCCATCAATGAGGCGTTTGTAAATGGTTAAAATGGGCTTGTTAATAATCGAGGGCAAACGTATAAAGATGATACGATCTTCAACAAAAGATGCACAACATCGTTGATTCGAATAGAACTTTGTCTGCATGAGCACAGCACTAAGAAAAGGGCAAAACCACTAAATATACCAATAGTTTACCTTAGAGCGCCCGCATAGAGCCAGTAAGTAGTTATAAGATTTCATTTCGGTCATACTAGTTTTCATTTTTGGTTCATAAATGGTGATTCATCAAAAGGTATGATTTTAAATGTAAAATTAAATACATAAATTTAAAAGTGGACTTTACATTTTGAGTATCACTTAAATGAACAATTCAGGGCATTTACTTTTCGAATACGATATTATGTAAATATTGGCCACAACTACGTCTAAAGTGGTCAATTCGGAGAGTCTTGTGAATAACACGAGTATTGTTGGTTTCCACAGCCTTACTGGCTGTCTTACTCTTGAAGATCTAAGACATATCCCCAGAGAAAGTTGTCTAAAGGTATGATATCGTACGTTCAAGGCGGCCAATTCATTGTAGCAAAATATTTAATAAGGTTTGACCAAAGCAATTTGTCAGGAATTTATCGTAGCGCCATCTTGCTTAAGGAGAAGCTCATAGCACTTGCTCGTTTGGATTTCAGGAAGTCCATGAACAAGCTGCAAACAGCGACTAGTCGATTCGTCATGGTTTTCAGATACACTCTCAGCTAGCTATAGGCTCTTCACTACGCTTTGCGTGTAGACTATCTGGTGTAAACTGGGATTCAAATTTGGTGAAACTAATGGTAATAGTCGTTTCACTACGTCCATTATAAGCATTGTACGTTCCTTGATTTCGCCCGAAAAACATTTCTCACAGACCTCAAGTTTTGAAATAGAGCTGAACAATATGGAGACGCTGTTGTGGTATGAAACTTTTTATGATGACTTGGCCAACGATTATGAACAAAAATGGCAAGCTAGTATGGTACGACTCACGCGTACTCTGCCAAAAACAGCCTAAATCAAATCTCACGATGGATCGCCCGATATATGAACGTTATTATAAACGAACGACAAACTCTGTATGCAGGACTGCGTCTACGGCATGTGGAGAGCATTGCTCCGGATCGAGGAGTCTTAAATTCCAAGGCTTTGGGAAAACGCAACAAACGACATCCTCATTTACGATCGAGGACACAAGTGAAGAAAGACCTCAGTCAACTTTGGGTTCGAAATTGAAGGCATCTCACGAGAGTCTGTGCCAGCTGAACTGAAGCGAGTTGCTTGAGGCTCAGGTCCAGCCCTGAATGAGACAATGTCTGTAGGCGGCTATAGAAAGAAAGAAAGACTTCACTCTGTGTGTTATCTATTGTTATTGAGCACCACAATGTGTTACACTATGTGTAGTTATAGTTGGCGCGCGCTAAAGGGGTTACGACTACCCTTAAGTAACCGGATTTAAGTCACAGCACGGGCCGAAGGTATAGAGGAAGAGAACGGCTACTTATTAACAGTAAGTTCATGAATTTAAAGCAGGCGTAAAGCAAGTAACACATTTTTTAAATCGCCTACAGGTCCGAACCATGCTAAATTAAAGTCCTGTCGTAGATGTGTATGGGCGCCTAGTTCAACTTTCGATCTTCTCACTAAACCTAGTCTTTCTTGCTTCGTCTAAATGATATGCCCAGTGGTTGAGGTTAAATTTCTTCGTAATCCCTGGACAGCTTGCACAAATTCTTTAGATTACTGACCGACTCTTTTGAGGTTGATGTCTTGCAATGAAATGAATCCAATGATCAGATACAATGTCTTTCCCTAGCAAAAGCAATGCCTGGGGCCATTCAAAGTGACTAAGTTTTTCCACTAACTATAGCAAATTGGATGCAACTGAAATTGAAATGGTCCTAGCTTCAGTTTCTGAACAGAAATCTTCGAACTTTTCCACGATACCACCTTTTCGCTTCACTTCGAGTGGCTCTTAAAAATTGTCAAGGAATGGTGGTGAATGGAGTCTCAGCCATCTTTGAAATGTCACTAAACTCAGGTTATGAATGCTGCCAAAAGAGTGTCGGAGTTGCTTGCATCTGAAACGCAAAACGAGTGGTTGCTGTAGACCACTCGAACTGTTGTCTACAGGTCTGTAGACCAAGCTCAACCTGTTGCCTTCCAGAGTGTTACTCTAGCCTATGTGGACCATATTAAAGCTTCGTTTACTGAAAAGAGTTCTGGGGAGGACAGGCAGAAGAGGAAGATCTACAGTGAAGGTCTTTTACTTTCGTTTACCAACGACCTTGTAGTCTCTAGCTTTCAAGGCAAGCTTGTGCCTCTATTCTTTCAAGCCTGATTAAAGCTACAAATTTTAACATTCTTGTGAACCAAAAATAAAAACCAACAAAAGAGAAAAGAAACTTGTTTGGGACATTCTTGACCTTAAATCGCTTTCAGCTAAGTACCCAAAATAACATTCTCTGCAGCTGTCTCTTTTGCCAAAATCTGCATAAACTCGCTTAAATTATCCAACACAATAAGCGCGGATTTGTTATGTTTCCTCAGGTAACTCGTCACCAACTCGGTTAATCAGCAGAGCGAATAAAACTTGAAGAAACTGCCTCTTAAAGACCTCCAGCCTGACCTTGGCTAATTAACCATCTGCAAATCGCAGTTCCTTGCAAACGCATCGCTCGATTGAGAATTTTCTCTCCGCGCCTGAACACATAAGCCAGTGTGTGTGTGTGATTGAGAAACATGGGATCTACTCGATCATCTTGTGTAAGCAATAATTTACTTGATCAATCAGCTAAAAGTCATGTTAAATCGTTATCTCTCGGCTTCGGACAGAGTTGCGCTACGACGACGCGCAGCACATCTCAAGTAGGAGTCATAAACAAGCATCCCGTACTTTGGCACAGCATCGTTGACTTGATTTACTGGTACAGTACCCCAATTAAAGATCAGCGGGTAAATTATATGTCACTTCCTTGTTACCACTGTTGACACCTTCAAAGAGAACCAAGCGAAACTTTCAAGCTGCCCCAGTAACACAAAGTTTCTGCCGCCTGCTGCGGCCGCTTCGCTGTCATCGTCTTCCTCTTTCCATCCGGTTGAGTGTCTTTGTGTGACACAGGAAATGAGCTGATGATGTCGGACGTCGTTGGACGTTGGACGGCGTCGTCAGCTGTCGATCGTCGTCGTCGACGTCGATGTGATTGTCGTTGTCGGTTATTACCGGTGTCCCCGGGTTGAATAAACCCTGATGAGCAACGTCAGGAAATCCTAAACTGGTATGGTGTCACTTTGAAGGACGCTGTCGTCACCAGAGTTGAATAAACAAATAATTGATTTTGTGGCGTTGCTGATGTTTTTTTTTGCCGCTTCGCTTCGCTTCTTGGTATGGCTTAAGACGATTAAATTATAGTGCAGTTGGGAAGATAAAGACATTTTACTGAAGAAACTGACACATAGATGAGCAGACTGTTTCCTGGTTGATGGCTCAAAAGGGAGAATGAACTGTGAACGTCTTCAAGAAATGCCGTGTTCCTTACGTTTGAGTGGCGGATTATAAGGATAAGATAAGGACGTTGATCTTATTGTTCTCTTGACATCTGCCATCTTAAAAACATTATTGATGAAATTGCGTCCTGGTACAACGAATGACATCCTAGTGCAGAAAGGATAAAGAATCACCTCTGACAGCCGACATTATTCAAGTCCTGAAACTCCTGTTTCCAAGGATCAAGATGTTGTTCCGGAAGACACCTATACATCCTGAACTATATGGAGCCAAATGGTGGGCAACAAGCCGACCAGCGGATCTGATTCTTGATACCTTTGGAACCCAGATTTTGAGTAGGGCATGTGATCTTATCTGCGAGGTAGGCGAATGGGGGAAATGACACTGTATCAAGCTTTATGCCAAGGTGAGCATGTAGTCCGAAAAGCAGAAATTTGTCGGCCCCTATAGCTTAGCTGGGGACAGAATCGACTTTGGCAACCGGTGTTACCTCAGTTTGTCGAAACAAATGGACTCCATACTTCTGACTCAAAGGACCAAATGTATCATCATCATCACCTTTCTTTACCCGCTTCTTCTACTAAAGAGATCGCAGAGGTAATGCACGCCCGAGGGCCCTCTGGGCTTCTCTGGATTCTCCGCCATCGACTCAAACTCATCAAGACCTATTGTCAGGCGCATCAAGGCGAGCTTATGAATTTGATCCAACCACCTCGTCCTAAGTCTGCCGAGAGGTCGCCTGATGGAATTGCATCTAAGGCACGCTTCGGAAGTCGTGATGAAGGAGAGGCCAAGCCAACGATGTATAGCTCTTTCAGCCCGAAGAAGTAGCTGCTCAACATTGAGTTCCTCTCGCACTGTCGTGTTTCTTAGCCTCCCATGGCGAGTAACTCCCGCAACGGCACGGAGAAATCTCCTTTTAGAAGTTCGTATTCGCGGTTACCCGGTCATTACCCAAATTTTATGACCATAGGTGAGAGTTGCAACAGACACTGAGTCGAAAACCGAGATCGTGACTTTGACACCTAGCTCGGCTTTCCTTACCAAGCAGCTTCAAAATTGATCCAGCCTGGCCGATCCTACAAGGAAGCTCAGTGTCGCTCTTCTCATCACTCCTGAAAAACACCCCGAAATAATTAAACTTCTCCAGTCGTTTCAATGGGACCCACAAACATCTAGAGTGCATTCGACAGGCGTTTTGGAAGTAAGCATTATTTTGGACTTGTCCACATTCACCTTCATTCCAGCATCCGTACATAGGACCACAAAACCTATCAAGCCCGCACTGAAGTTCCGTCTGGGATGTGAGGAAACCTAAGTCATCCACGATAAGAAGATGACTTACCCTCAGCTCTACCAATGTGTATGATTCTTCTTGTCGGTTGCGCTGCAAAATCCAGTCCATAAATAGTTTTAATGAAAATGTGACAAGACGCACCCTTTGAGCAGCCCAACGCCCTGATTAAAGGTGTTGACTTACTTCCGTGTACCAGAACACAGCGCTTAGAATTGACGTAAAGATATTGAATAGCACCTAAGAGGGGGCCATCAATCTCATACTCCCAGAGAACAATCCAAAGCTTACCTCGAGGGACTCGGTCGTATGCCTTTTCCAAAACTACAAAACAACTGTAGATCGGTTAAGCGTTCTCCCAAGCCTTCTCAAGTATCATTCTCAGAGTTAAAAGCTGGTCGGATGTACTTCTGTCGGGACGAAAGCCGCACTGTTCATCCCCCAACCTGGACTCAACTTTAGCTCTAGAACGGGCTTCCAAGACCTTAGTGTAGGCCTTACCGGGGAGACTTAAAAGAGATATGCCCCTGTAATTGGAGCAGTCTCTCTTGTTCTCTCTTTTTAAAAGGAAGGAACAAGCTCTTGCTCTAAAAAACACTGATTCTACTAGTCCTTCTAGACGGAGCTGAAAGTTGGAGGTTAAGTATGTTAGAACTGCAAAGTTAGTCCTTGGTACCTTCGAAAGAAAAATTCTGCGTCGGAAGGTGAATGGAGAAGAAGACATAATTGCGCACTCTACGAACTGTGCAACGATGCAGATGCAGTCAATAGGTTGAACAGGCTCGGCGGTCATATCGAACACCAATGCTCCTCCATGTTTTCAAATTCGCTCCTCCTGGTTCAAGAAAGACAAGAAGATCGACTCTCCGTATTAAGACCAAGTCAAGGCGGACATAACACATAACTCAGTAAGTCCCGGGACATATAGGGGGCGCCACTAACAAAAACAAAAATATTACTAAATGAATAATTTTTGTTAGTGGCGCCCCCTATATATACACCGACTTTAAAAATGACCTGTTAATGCAGATTGGTCTTGATGACTAGTAGCAGGCTCGAACCCCCCACCTGTCGTCGACCTGAAAATGTAAAAAAGTAAGTACTCTGGTTAGGCCACATCGAGTGAATTGACAGAAATGCTTTAGCTAATCAATTCACTCGCCGCATCTAATCCCATACCACAGACTCGAAAGGGAGAAAAAACTGAACCTGTGGCATAAAGACGCGGATGCTTAGAAACTTAGGCTTGACAACGTGTCGGCAACAATGGTGTAATTGCCCAGGCCCAAGACTGTAGGGATCGCTTGGTTTGACATCTAATAAAGACGTATTCTAGATCAAGAGCTGTTAGAGGACTGCCAAAGTATGAGGAGCTGCCAGAGCCCTAGCATAGGTACACCAATATTTTTAAATTTTTTTTTGTCCAACCAAGTAAGGTCCCCAAACAAATTATGTCAATTTCCACAGGATTTCCAGTCTTTCCCCGCAAATCATCAACTCCCCGCACGACCTCCATCCATCCACAGTCGCGAGAAAACTCCCAGCAACCGCGAGTGCCGTCAACCTCCTGGCGCCAATCAGCCACCGCCAACGTTGAAATCTTGTTTCATTCCGCGCTCGCATCTGTACACCCCCACTGCGTCACGGATCAGCGCGCCTTGTGAATGCAGGCGATAGTGTCATAAAAATCCATTTTCAGGACGATTAAACATGTACATTAAGTGAATTCCGAAATAATTACCACCAGGCCCGATTGGACGGACACCTTATCGACACGATGGCGTTACGGCGTTCCGCCTTAATAGTGGCTCCACGTGCACGTGCTGATGGATACATGCCCACACCCGAAGCAGGAAGGAATGGGATCCGAGTAAATCTCTATTTTTGAGTGCAAAGTCGATGACAACCGCAGCAGGGAGTATCGCGCCACAGAAAGCACTCCGCCCTCGCATTCAAACAAAGTGCAAAAGAGAACTGAAGTGATTCCTGATTATGTTCGTGAACGCGATACACGGCCAATACTCGTCCGACGGGCAATTGCGCGCCGCACAGGGCATTCCACAGCCACACTTCAGCGCGCCTCGCATTTTATTGTTATTATTATTATGAACCGCTGCATAAATGTGTGCTTCGTGCTGCTATATTTGGTACACTCTCGGAATTGGGCAGTACAATAACCTCTTCGACGGCCCCAGCAGCCGATGTAGCGCGCGGCCGCCGCTGGCGAGAGAAAGCACGGCTATGGGCAATGCCCACAGTTCATATGCATAGTGCATACGAGGCACGACAGAAATAACGAAAAAAGAAGCATAACCAAGTGCCGTAATCGGGCCTTACACCTCCCAGCTAGCCGCGGAGGCGATGTGCACAAAAATTTCGAAATGTCGAGGCCCGAGCGCGGCCCCGGCCAGTAAGCCACTGTGCGGAGGTTTCCGCCAAAGATAAGGAATAGGAAATACCTTGGGTCTGGCGGTGGATGCTGGGCGTTGCGGCTCGGCGGATGGATTCGTTGGTGGGACTTGCATGTTGGCCGGGCCTGGTTAATTGAATGTGTGCCATGCTGCACAGGTGGGATGCATGACTTCCTTAATGCGGTCTATCGGCGGTGGCGATAGGACTTGTGTGACTTTTTGGCCAGTTTGAGGGAAAGGAAATTGGATTGATTGCGACATTGGGGCGGATTGGGAGTTTGTTGCGCGATGTCAACGGAGTGTTGACACAAACCAGTTGTCATGAGGAAATGCCAACTTCGACATGGAGTTCATACTGAAACGATTGGCTGTATCGGATGGGAGAGAGACTCTGCAGCCACGAGGTGATCACCTGAAAAGGGGCTGTCAAACCAAAAGACTTACGAGATGGCTTGTGATCTTCACAGTAACCGATCAACCGATCTCACCTTTAAGTCGACCGATTATCGACTATTTAATCGAAGATCACCAAATCATCTTACTTCGCATTTGCGCATCGATGATACGATATCATGCTCTGCCACTCGATCGGCCAGTTATAAGGAAAACCGAAATCATTGACCGAGAAACCGTCTAGAGGAAGGGTCGACTGTGTCATTCCATCGTGCCAAAAGTAGTTCTCCTTGTGAACTGATAAGACGATCAATGTAGGGAATGCAGTGATCGTACAATTCTATAACGAATCAACGCAGCGACCGCGGAAGAGAGATCAGAGAACTAAGTTAGGTTAGGTTAGAGTGGGTGGTTGTCATTGGGCACCATACTTAGGTTGCCTATCGGCCCATTGTGACGCTGCTTATGTAATTTATTCTAGCATCCTTAGGACTAGCATGAGCGACCTATGAAGCTATTAAAGTGTTTAATGTCGCTAAGTTCACCTGGGTTACCCAAGAAGTGCCTCCTTAGGCGTTGCTTTCCTGGTTTTTCAAGGTCTTGGCAGTTGTAGAAGATCAGGTGAGAAATGATTTCAACCCTTGCTCATTCCTGTAGCTCAAGCAAGATTGATTGTGAGTGATACCGAGTGTGGGAGCATGCTCTCCAATAGCGCAGTGATCTGCTATAACTCCTATTATAGTCCGTAGACGGTCTTTGTCAAAACTGACTAGACAGGCTTTGGTTATAAGACAAGTGGGGCTCTCTGCCAATCTTTTGTTTTGTTCGATTAATGCGTTTGCTTTTTGAAAGTATTTGACTGTAGCGAAGGGCATGTCACCTTCAGGCGAGATTGTGAATTTGCCACCACTCCTTGGAGCTAATCGGTGTGATCCTCTGGATTTTTTCATGTCCCGGCGCCCATACCATGTGGATACTTAAGTTGTCTCTCATCGCTTTAATAGACTTCCGTTAGGTCCTTGAGTGGTAATTCGTTGTGATTCGTAAGGGATTTTTTCTTTGGATAATGCATTGTTCCTTAGAGTATCAATTGTCTATAAAAAGCTTCTCATATCTCGCCGGTAGGAGCCGGCAAAAAACTGAAGGTCCTATCTACTCGTGAGAGGGCAGTAGCACGGCACGATTATTGTTCCTTTGCGATGAAATTGTCTCTTCGGTTGTCATAATAGCTGCCTGAAAGACCCTACACGATGAAGGTAAGTTGATGGAGGGATGAACGCTTAGACCCTCAGAGTAGACGCTATTCCTACAGAGCGGATATTCAAGCGACATAAGTGTTGAGTCCCAGTTCAAACTTTTCCAAGGAATATAATCTAGTGAAGATAATAATCTAGTGAAGAAAGGATGAGGAGCATATCTAACATCACAGAGGGGGTTCTTCTCAGGACTCCACATATTTTTACGCTGGCTTACTTTGCGGGCATAAGACTAATCTGAGGAAAAACGGAAGGCTTAGCTTCTTTGGAACAATTGGTCCATAAATATATGAATCGACTAGTGACTAAAATTCTGTTTCGTTGGATTAAGCCAAAGCGTATGTGCGATGCCAAAAAAGTGTCATCTAGCCCGAGCGAATAGTTATACCATGTCCCTGTGGGCCTATAGAATGAATAATCTATCCATCAGTGGATTACTTTGTCACTACGATTAATTTCTAGAGCGATAGGACGAATGTGCTCGCCGTGGGGTAGTGCGTAAGCGCTTCGACCCACACGAAGAACGTCTAGGTTCGATTCTCGGACGGAACACTACGAATTTTTCCACGGCACCACCGCTTTCGAGTTGCTGACAACACTCAAAGAGTATCAATTGTCTATGAACATTTTTTCAACTCTCGCCGGTCGGACACTGAATCCACTGCACATGAGATTACAAATTCTAAGCAATTCTACGAGTAGAACTCTGCGATGAAAGACTTGCTGCGTGAAATGCAGTCCCAATTAAACGAGATAAGATGCGGAACCAAGGATCCCATTACCTATAATCTGGACCACACGAATCGTCTGATGTTCAGATAGAAAGTCGAAGATGGATTTGCCTTTGTCTGTGACTCATCACTAACCAAGGAGATCTAAGGTGCTTTCTCCTCTGACCTTTTTCTTGCAGTTAGCAGAACAGTCTTTGCGAGAAGAACCTGAAGAACCACTCTCCGTATTCCTACAGTCTCTCTGAGAAGCTCCTAGCTTCTTTGTGTGTTCAAAACAATTCACAAACATTGCATTGATTCCAGAAAATTGGTTGACAAGCTTTACTAATTGAAGAATCGAAGTCAAACCGATTAAGGACAAGCAACAGAAAACGAAGTAATTTATTTAATCGAACTTATTGCTTGGAAGGCTGTGGTCAATGGGCAGCTTAGCAAGTTAACAGAAAGTTCTGTGAAACTTAAAGCAACTTCGTCACGGAGACAGAGACAAGTCAATCAATGAATGTGGGATCTGAATATCGATGGAACAGATTAGCTGACAGGCCGAAGCTTAAGTCTGTGCAAGAAGCAACTTTTTAACTGTTCTGTTGACGGCGAGATTGTCTAATTGAAGAACCGATTAGCCAATTAACCGATAAACTAGTAAATCTGTGGACCATTGGACCAATAGACTGATGGATCAATGGCCTTACAGAAAGCAGCGCACCAAGCCAATAGAACGATGGGCTAATGGCAAAGGATTAAAGATTAAAAGGGTGCTTATATTAATTTTCTACAAATTGTGCTCAACAGACCGATTACATTCCGGTGCTACTGAGCGGTGCGACAGAGGATCCGAGTGATCATATGTTGGAGGTCACAACAATAGACTGTTCCCATTCATTCACTTATTTGATCGACTTTCGCAGGCTAACAGCTACAACGACCCTTTTCAAAAATTCAGCAATTTCAAATTGCCATAGGCTCCGTCGCAAAACAAACCCTTTCCCTTAAATCTAAGAATAAAACACAAAGCTGTACAATTTTTTTTCCGGAAATCGTGTCACTGATTGCGTATTTTTCCACTTTTAACCCGAGTGTCAACAAAACTTTCTAGTGTCAAAAGTTTGCCTCACTTGGCGCAAAGTACACACGCATCGCGTCGCTTGTGTGCACACACGCATATTTTCGAGTGCGCAGTCAACTCGCTTCGTAAGTGGAATGTGTCACATTTGACGGATGTCAATCGGACATGCAAACAATTATGTAAACTTTTGAAAATAGCAAATTGCACGAATTATGTAAATTCACACTCGATTTCATACTTCTCCGTCAGATAAGACGACTTTCTGACATCTGAGCACGAAATTGTAAGCGCCCTGTGCCAGCTGCTTATACAACGGTTTCTCCGAAATGCGCGTCAATTCAGCAAATAGTATGCGATAAGCCTGGACTACGGCAGCGAGCATCAGGAAGCCTCTCGCCACCCACTTCTACTGGGATCAGCGATTCGTTCAGTGATTCACTGGGAAACACAGGGCGGAGCGATGAATGTGTTTTCTGGCACGCTTGTCGCCTTGGACTTAATCTGTGGAAAAGAAAAAGTCTTAATTTTCGGTTTCATGCGAAAGAAAGCAATGAAAGCCTTCTGAATGGCACTCGCCTTACATAATACCCGCTCGCCTGTCTATTTTTGAGCGAACAAAGAACGCTTCGTGGCGGCGAGTACAATGACGGAAAGTGGTACAGATCGTACTTTCACCAGAACAGCAGACCCTTCTGGACAAGCGTCTGCTCTTCCAGTGCGGCCGTGCGTCGTCGCAGGTTTCACCGATGAATGGATTTTCATTTTGCTTCGTTTTGTTTGCATTCCAGCGACTAGACGTCGCATTCCATCCCAACGGCCGTAGATTCGCCAAAACGATTACGAATTCGGTGAAAGGCCTACAGCCGCGCACATAGTGCACCAAATTAATTGACACTTGATCGGACGTCATCGGGCAGTTGCCGCGCGCACACACAGAGACGCCAACGGCACAGAGCAACGCGTCAACCTCCAAGCAACTTTTCAATCTCAGATGGCAAATAAGTTCATTGACTTCTCCTCATTCACTTGTATCTCACCATCACGGGCTCCCAGAGTACGCTGTTCGCCGACTTGACGGGCGGCTGCAGCAACAGCGGCAGCCGTAGTGGTGGCACCACCACCACCACCACCATCACCATCACCACCAGCGACCAGTAGCAGCAATTGAAACCGGAAAAGTTATAATTTCATAAATACGTACTCGTACTTGTTGTGTACGTAGGCTTTGTCAAAAATGAAAGAAACGACGCGCTGCAACGCAGAGTGTGACAGTGGCACACCCCACATCGCTGTGCGTCAATGGCTGTCAAAAAAATTTGAGTTTCTTTCGTTACATAAGAGTGGCGTCGGCGGCGGTGGCGTTCGATCGCACTCGCACCCAAATCGATGAATTTTTCGAGACGGGGGTGCTGTGCGTTCACCGGGGGAAGCCCAGTATCGGCCACCGGTGTCTAATTAACAATCTCAGCAAGAAATCCCTCAGCACCGACGCCACATTTGCATAAGACACGTCCCATCCATTATGAGATCATATTGGACACTCAATGGCGGGCGCGCTATCACCTCTGATCGGCGGACCGATCATGTAACAGTTTCAAATCGATCTTGGGCAGGGGCGGGGCGCGTTTTGAAAAGTTTCATAGGCCTACGGCAGCTGATTGTGGTGCTTTGACACCATCAACACGTGTGGTGGGCCCGTGCGTGTTAATGAAATGCCAGCCGAAGGCTTGCCTGCGTGCAGGGAAAACGACGACAGAGTGAAAATTTTCGAAATTTGAATACTCGCCGAGGCTACGCAATCGCCTGGTGCTTTGGCGAGTACCTTGCACCCTGGCGATTACGTTGCGCATTCACATCCGGGGCCCTCCTCCTCTTCGCAGATCAACACGCGGCTTCTTGACGCAATCGCACTCGGTCTGGCACGTGATACGAAGCCGTTTGCGCAATCCTCCGAAAGCTGCCGCTGGCCAAGGGCGGTCAGTGAGCCGCCCGGAGGCTTCTATCAATCTGACCCTAGGAACTTTCAAAAAGAGCAGAGCGGAGCTCGAGATATGAGCCGCCTCGCGGTGGAAAGTGAATGCGAAGCACTGGCAAGACTCACGTGCGAGCGGTGAAGCGGCCATGTGACCGGCTTGATGTTTTCCGAAAATAATCTAGCTGACGCCTGATGGGAAGCTGACGCGAAAGTGAATTTCACTGCATCTCGTTATCTGTTGGCGGAGGAGCCTGGCGCTGGGCCGGCGATGAGTTTGCTTACTGAGCAGCAGGCTTTTTCTAATGCGTCTTTGTTTTGGTGTTTATTTTGACGCCTTGATTAAGGGTTCCGCTTGCTCAGTGCGCCCTACGCGCTCGCGATCTCTCTTGATCGTCACATAACGTTGCAACGAGGCAAAAACATGTCGCGGCGATGAGTCAGCGGAAAATGATTGACAGCAGGGAGCTGTTCGTCAAGAAAATCGCATTTATATTCATTGCAGCAGAATTAAGTGTAAGTGCTGACAGAGGTGGCATCTAGTTGGTTGCATTGGAGAGACAACTTTTGAACTAACTTCTAGGCCGTCAATTGATGATTCAGCTGAAGCTGTGATCGTACACTATTTTGTAAAAAATTGGTAACTCTATTAGTTTCGTTTGAAATATCTGTTTACAGTCGGAACTATTTAGTGGATTGGACGTACTAGCCGAGAGGCTGATTTATCCATAGTGCAATGAGCTCTCAAATCTATTATGTGAAGAATCGGGACACAAGATTCGACTTAAGATAGGCTTAGAAAATCTACTAATTACGCCCATAGGACCATTGAAGATTTACGAGTTCTGTGGTATCCAAAAGCCATGATATGACCATGACTAGGTCAGCGGTTTTTGGTACTGCCCGAAAAGTCTTCAAATCTGAGCCATTAGGACAACGCAACAGAGGACGTCCTAGACTGAGATGGCGCACAAAAGTGGACAAGGACCCTAACCAACTAGGAGTGTGAAATTGGATGCAGCTGCTGGGAGAGCGTGCTGGCTGGAGAGGCATGTTGGCGAGGCTCAGGTCCACCCCGAACTTAAGCGTGAGTAAAAGAAGAAGGTCAGCGGTGGTCCATTCGGACGGTACAAATTTGTGCGACTCGTTCGAGCGTAGCGACTCGATGTATGCCTCGCGAATAATGCGACTTGGCTGTCAAAGTGACAATCGGAGCTGGCTGACCCGAGGCTTTAATAACTGAATGGCACTACAGACCACAACGGACCAGGGCCTAGCTTCTACAACAACTACTCGTGTTGTACATGCTACTGTTCTCTCACGAGTGGATGGAACCTACAGTTTTTTGCCGACGCACTTACCACTACGCCACGGTGACCACAGACTTTATATGTCCTCAGAGAAAATAGTCCAAAAGTGTTATATCGCTCGATCTAGGCGGTCAATTTACTGTAGCAAGATGACCATAATTTGAACAAGTCATTCTTAATAAGTCTATTGTTTCTCGCGCTTTGTGGCTCGTAGCGCCGTCTTGTGCTTGAATTTTAGGAAGGATAGAAATTTTTAACGAGAAGCGATAATGGTTACCATTGGAGGTCACATTCAGATTGGCCTCACTTTTGAAAAAGTATGAATGATTCCATACATCCCATAAACCAAATCATACTGCGGGCTGCTCATCACCGAAAATACGGCAATTTTGGATATCAACCTATCCATTGAGCCAGATCACTGGACAAAATTTCATGATAAGACAATGGAGTTTCATCGAGTTACCCTTTCCTCCCATTCACATTACGACAATTCAAGTTTCCTGACTTGTATTCCTGCACAAATTGAATTCTATATGCGTTAAGACTGAGATCTTCAGTCAAATCGAAGTCGAGTCAAAGGCGCCCAAGCTGCTGAGAACGACGACGAATTGACTCATCACGGCTTGCGAGTACACTCTTAGCTAAAGCTTGTATAGTCAATTCACTGTGTGCCTGATGTGGTCTAACTGGTCAAGTATCATTTACTAATAAAAAACATGGACTCTAATCTGCGAATAGATTTCTTATTAGAAGGTCCATTCTGAAAGTCCTGCGCATCGCGCGAAAACCATTTCTGACAAAACTTTGATTTTCGCAACAGATCTGAACAATTTGGATACACTGTTGTGATATGGATCTTTCCATGGTTATTTGCCAAGCGATACTCAACAAAAATTCAGAACCATTTAAAAAGAAGTGTCGCGTGATATACCGAAAACATCCTGTTGAAAATCAAACCTCACGATGAATTCCCCTGTTTTCTTATAGCAATAGCAAAATCGCTGCAGTTGTGGCTAATTTGTCAGCGCCACACAGAATATGTACAGACTGAATTGATCATCCATCTTAGTGTGGCAATCAACAGACTTTTTGAAGTTCAAAGGGATCGATTCCAGGGTTTAAGCTGCCGGAGGGGCATGTTTATCCAATTCAGCCAAGACGATGCTTCACAAGTTGTCATTGTTTCCGCTTGGGGAGCTATAGAGAGATTTGCGTTAACATCTTCAGGGTTAGTGTCACAGACAATATCTTCTTTGATTTGGAAGAGATGTTTGTATGAATGCAATGTGGAAAACGTTTGCGGTCAGTTTACAAAAATGAATGCTCTGGAAGCATGGTGGTAACATTTACGTGGGGTACAATTTTTCACCCAGTGAGACTTCCATTTGCCCTTACGAGTAAATCTCATTTAACTGGAACACTCCCCCAACTGAAGCAACAGTCACTCCAACATAACCACAAACTGAGACAAGTGGCACAACAGAGATGACATTCAAGTTCGGATTCCAACGCCACGCACAGCAGCCATCATTCTCCCCATTGCGTTGCGTTCACAAAAGACTTACGAATATGGATAACAGTAATCATATTTTCTGGCATAATTCCTTCAACCGGATTTCTGCAAGTCGTATAAGAACTCATTGGATGCAGCGGTTGGGAGATCCAACCAATCACCACATCAACGAGTTCGCTAGCAAACTGCAACATTGTTGTCCGACGCATTTGCATCCGATTTTCCACTTGGCCGCGCCTGGGGCGGCAGCGGCGGTGGCGGCGCTATCATTGTCCCGCCCTTATGTGGTTCACGCTGTCGCACACTTTACGTCACATCTAGAGAAACCGTTCGCATTCGACAGATTCACCGGTTGAATCGCACAAACTTACCACATCTCGACGGCAGATATTTCGGTTGTTGTTTGCGTTTTGTTTTCTGTTTGCGATTTTCTGGCAAGACAAACAAATTTAAGCGATTTTTCAAGATTTGCAGCTGCCGCCTGAGACTGTGAGTTGTTTTTGCTGGTCGCTGCTCACTGTTGGCTTCCACTGGGCAGTAGGTTATCGATGTTATGATTCTTTACTTTTTTTTGTGTTCCGATAATTTACGGGACAAAGTGCCAACCACAAGACACATAAGAGGAGGCAATAAAAACTCGGAAAAAAAGGAAGCGAAAAATCGACAAGAAATAAACCCTAAACTGCACTTTAATGGCCCATCGAGAATTTCCAGAGCCTGCCTGCGGCCGCAGATACAAGTATCTCATGTGAAATCTGATGCAACCGACATGGGCCAGCACGAGATTTTCGAAATCGCCTGCGGCGGCGTAAGTCTCGTGCAACACTCTTTTTTCCTTGCCCCTTTAAATGCATATTTCGTCGTCGCTGTTGTGTCGTTGTCTTGTTCATTTTTTTTTTCGTTTTTTTTTGGCAAATAACAGATGAAAGCGCCAAAATGAGGATGTGCATTCTTTATGCTACGCTCACATTTGCTGCACGCTCTTACCTGGTACCTGGCGTACGAAATGATGGCCCGGGCAGAGTGAGTGCCTTTTATTGCATCGCAATCGACATAATGACACATCTGGTGCTGGATTCAAGGCGTGTTCGACGTCGTTGTCTCGTCTTTAAGGTGGATATGGGGAATGTCAAAGATAATTGTTTTTTTTTTTTTCATTTTTTTGCGCTCGTTGGTTTTGGTAAAGGAAAACGAACATCCTGACGAAGACAACGACGACGACGACGAACAAACAATCAAATTTTTGGCTGGTGAAAGCCATTGCCCTCTCCACTGGGATAGGTTAGTGTTTTTGGGTGTACAGTTCGAGCTGGCTCGGCGGCCATTCAATTAAAATTCGACATAAAAATTTTATTGTATATGTTTTTTTTTCTTTCGAACGTTTTTTTTTTCTCTGACGTTTTCTGGTGTTCACTTTTTTTGGTTACAGAAACGATGTCAGTTACGTAGCTTTGGTGGGTAATCTGATTCTGTCTGTCGGGGGTCTTGACGGATGTCGAAGGTGGAAGGCGAAGGGGTCATCATTCCCATGCGGATATTTTCTTAAACACAGCTGGCGGGAAAATTTTGAACATTTAAGGAGTGGCTTGTTCTAAATCTGAATTGCAAATGTGAAATAGTCGAATGCGGAAATAAATGGTATCTATCTATGTGTGAAGTCCTTGTCTAAGAGTGAGTCAAAAGTAGTGAAAAGGTTTCTAAAGAACAACATCCTAAAAGATTCACTGTGGCCGGCCGGCTGCCTCCTATCATGTCTGTCGCCCTCTTCATGTTGGACTCGAACATTGATACATTTTACCTTTTGATCATCGTCTACAGCACTGTGCAAAATAATAGCACAATGTTCGAATTTGTCACTATAATGCTAACTACTTTTTTCTATGGTCAGACATGCGGCTCATAAATATGGATATGAACCTCATTTTGGGGCATAATTAGGGATGTCTTTCGAATACTTCACGTATTCTATATTGGGCCAAAATTTTATATTGTTTTGTACCACATACCGATCGACAGTTCTATTAAAATAAGCTAGAGATTTGATTGGCACCTTTTTTGAATTCTCGTTACAGAGCTAAGACCGTAAGAGTCAGGAATCTGCTGGCCTACCTGGCCTCTAGTTTCTGTAGGGTGATTTTTTAAAAGCGGTAGGAAAGTTTTTCAAAAAAAAAAAAAAAACACATAAAATTCAGACAATTGCATTAAATCTTCATTTGAATCGATAGTACGATCCATATAATTTAAGGGTTGAAGATTATTTCATGCAAATGTTGATCTTAACTGCGCCTCAAATGGTCCAATTTGGGCATACTCTTTCCAACATTTCGGCCGGCATCTCGCGAATATATGCTTCAATGTTGTCTTCCAATGCCTCAATTGAAGCACGCTAGTCTGTACAGACATGAGCTTTAACATAGCCCCACAAAAAATAGTCTAAAGGCGTTAAATTTCACGATCTAGGCGGCCAATTGATCGGTCCCGAACGTGAAATAAAATGTTCACCGAACTCGCCTCTCAATAAGTCCATTGTTGCGCGTGCTGTGTGGCATGTGGTCTTCTTGAAACCACATGTCATGCAAGTCAAGCTCTCGCAATTTGGGTAAAAAAAAGGTTGGATATCATCTCACGGTAGCGCTCACCATTCACAGCTATGTCACGATTCACGTCATCCTTAAGGAGGTACGGTCCAATGATTCCACCAGCCCATAAACCGCACCAAACTGTGACTTTTTCTGGATGCATTGGTAGCTCTTGCAATGCTTCTGGCTGGTGTTCACTCCAAAATCACCAATTCTGCTTATTTACATACCGATTGAGCCAAAAATGAACTGACCATAAAATGGAAGAAGCGCGTGATGAACTTTCTTAACACAGCACGCATTTTGATAATAAAATTCAATAATTTGCAAGCATTGTTCGTATGTAAGACGATTCATGGTTAAGTTATAGACCAAACTGAAGATGTTTGACAGTGAAACAAAACACGAAGCGTGCGTCAGCTGTTTAAACCAGTGTTGCCAAAAAGATAATAGCTAAAAAATCATCCTTTGTTATGTTCAATTTTCATTTAAAATTATTTTGAGCATCCAGGATCGTGGTGGCCGTAGCGGAGCGGAGAAAGTCTTGGTTCGATTCCCGGACGGGACACCTTGCATATTTTCACGGACAACACACAAAGAGTATCAATTGTCTATGAAAAGCTTCTCAAATTTCGTCGTTCCGAGTCGGCAAAAAACTGTAGGACCCTTCTACTCGTGAAAGAACGATAGCACGCGCAACGCAAGTAGTTGTTGAAGAAGCTGGGCCCTGGTCCCTTGTGGGCTGTATTATTACTATCCAGGTTCATACTTTTGAGCCATATTTGTCCAAAAGCCATAAAACATCAACGACGACGAACGCCATGAACACATGGATCTGGGCACCCCGATGTAAAGACAGAAGATCGATAAATGGGATCTCTCCATGCTGTTTCGGAAGTCACATACTTGACGGGATAGGATGAGGAACGCGAGACTCCTGGGGAAACTTAATGTTAAGCAACTATGTCTTTGGTCTTCGATGTTTTTGTCACATGGTGCGGATGCCCCTTTCATCGCAAGTAACGACGTCGTGATTTCATCAGATTGACGAACGCTTTGCTGGTCTAAGGCGAGGTGGTTTGATCATGTTCGTAAAATCGTCTACTTGCGCACCTGGTGAGTAACACTTATCCTTAAATAAGCCCAACATAAGACACGCTTTGAATTAGTTGGCTAGAGATTAACTAACTACAGTTTACATAAGATGACCAGTCTTATGGGTAGAAAATTGGATAAAAATGCAGACAAAAAAGACAAATTTGAGATATCGAGTTAACAGCTGACTGCTTGTCTAAAGCGACTGTCAAATGCTTCAGAAAGGAAGAATCACAATTGGGGTAGATCCACCTGAATAAACAATAGCTTGCCCGAGATGTGACATACTCGAAGTTGATTCTTGAAAAAAGGCTTCTTAACCTAATTGAAATATTGAATCAGAACGTTGTACTGCCAGACGTCAGCCTACATTCACTGCATTTCCTTGGTCTTCCGAAGGAATATCAGCAATCGTGTCTGTGCCAAAGAGCCTACTATAGCTATGAATGGCATTACAGCAAAGTACCAGGGTCTAGATTCTACGATAACTACTCCTGTTGTGCATGCTACAGTTCTCTCATCAGGTCCATAGAAGAGACCTACAGTTTTTTGCCGACTCCGAACGGCGAGATTTGAGAAATTTTTCATAGACAACGCAGCAACGCAAAAGTCAGGAACAAATGCGAGGTATCCCGTTCGGAAATCGAACCTAGACCTTCTGCGTATGGGTCGACGCACTTATCCACTACCCCACGGCGACCATGCAGCTCTCATCACGTCAGCGCTTAAAATCTGTCAGCAAATGATGATGATCTGATCTGAGCAAAGCCGGGACAATTTCGGTGTTCCGCAGTGTTTTCGTAAGGTACACCAGCTTTGCAGAGGTTTTCAAGAATCTTTCGGATTTCTTAGAGACATAGGGGACCATGCGCCATCCTGCTTGCTGAAAATTCAAGACGCTTAAGGTTGTCTCCTAGAGAGGCCTAACTATCGATTAAGGCTCCAACTCCTAAACTTCTTGAAAGTGGTTGCAGGGTCGAACAGGGTCCTTGGGGCGGCCTGATTGTCGGTACAGGAACAACTTTCGCTTGTTCTTCAAAATAGACTCGTAATTCAATTAAACTCTTAAATCGTATGGAAGGAGTTAAAACTTTCCTCTTATTTCTTTTTCCAGATTTTTGACACAAATCTGAGTCTGATGGAGTGCTGGAGGTCCCATCTATATGCATCGGGACTAAATTCTTCGTTTTGGACGATCGATGTCGACTTTAAGAGCCTCTGTTCATCCAGAAGACAGAGTCTTATCAAATGTGTAAAATGTGGCAAGACATTCATCATTTAAATCTCAACTTAAGCGCGAACCTGATTCCGCATCCAATGCGGAAGTGTGAAGCTCAGTTGGAATACCGTGTCAAAAATTCCTCGCTTCCTCGACATCGAATGCAACTCATCTTAATTGCCCTCATGATTAAATCATTACCAAGGCCCACTCCTCCCACGAGGCTCTAAAGTTCCCGTTCAACGTCAAATAAACGTCAACGTTTGACAGCATCCGCAATAATTATCCCAAATTTGGCCGCCAAAACCCAGCCACACGCCACGTCCAGAACTAATTTTAGAATCACAAGACTTCCTTACAAGGCAGCCAGCGACGAGAGTTCGTTTCTTAATTGAAAACTCAATCCGCTCGTTGCCCTCCACGTTCATTACCAAATCTGCGGTCCTCTTGCATGACGTTCACCGCAACCACCCCCTGGGCTGTCGCTTCGAGAGGCAACGACAACAGCAAAAACGATCACAATCTCGTTAATGTCGACAGCAATTATGACAGGCCGTTCGACGGAGCAGTATGCGACGGTGTCGTACGCATTCGAGGTAAAATATTCCTCTTCGTCATCGATTGTGGTGTGCGGCCAACTTCTTTTCAATCGACAAGCCCGACTTCAGCGGCCACCAAGACCGACAAAGAGAAAGAACAAGCTCCGCTCCAAGAAGCAACACTCTGCTCTGAAACCGCTAAGAGAAAGAAACACAACGGCGTGTGTGAGTGTGTGTGTGTGTTGCGGGAGCAGTAGCAGCAGCAGCCCCCAACCGGTATAAAAATAAATGCGAACACGCCAATACCCGACATCGTGCAGAGTGGCCAGAGTAGCATATCAGGCCGTAATAACTGTAGTTTTTGTAGCACTCACTCATTTGCCAGGGCACACACTCGCAACCGCTCGCACCGACAGGCCACATGCATGTGTGGCCGGTATGCGTCCGGCGCGAGTGTATATGTAGGTCTACGTCCGATAATACTTTCACTTTCAAAGGTTTACGAACTCTGCGTTTCTGGTGTTTACATGCGGGAACCGCGCTAATGGCATCGGCGACAGTGCGCAATGTTGAGCGAAGGTCTTTGTGGACGTCTTTCTCTCTCTCTCTCTCTGGCGTGCGTGCGCCCTCGCTTGCGGTCTCCTTCACTCGCTCGTGGTTGTTCTTGGTCTTCGTCCTCTTTGTCTTTGATTTTGTGTTTTGCTGCTTCCTTTTTCTGGTAGTCTTTCTTTGAACTCCTCCTGACTTGAGGTGTGTTCACATGCACGACGCACGGTGTATGTAGGTTTTGTGACGTTTGCTTTGCATTTGATGAGGAAGACGTTAGAAGTTCGTCTCGTAACGGGTTTCCCAAAGGGAGGCGGTTCAAAGAACTTTTGAAGGCTATTTCGGTTTCTGAATGGGAGTACCGATTCGAAATGGCCATAAAATGGTGTGGCCGGGTTGGGATTGACTGGTATAGCGGCTTTGACGATAATTTGCAAGTCGATCTATTCCAGACGAGACGGAATGGCCTTAAAATGAAGGAGTTCTTGAATTGAAAGACCAGGAAGAGAAAAAAGTTTGATTCTTTGAATATTCTGTTTGAGGCACAACGTTTTACTGAGGAGCTCCAATTTCGATAGGATGAACGTTAAACTTTCAAACTAGACTAAGAGTTAAAGGATTCTCTTCAAACTTTGAATCGAAAAGTCACAATTAAGATGTTTCTATCTTATGTCCCTGAAAACGATGGTTCCAATCAATTTCGAAATCCAAGCGCCGATATTGATATTATTTGTTACTAACACAAAATATGGCCGCCGTGTGTCGTGGTTAAGCTCACACCGTAGGTTCTTGGCTCAATTCCAATTCGCAACCTACCTATTTCGATTTGTTGACAACAATTAAAGAGTACTAATTGTCGATTGTGGTCGCCGTGGCATAGTGGGTTAGTGCGTCGACCCACACGCAGAAGGTTCAGGTGCGATTCCGGGACGCCAATCGGAGTGGCGACACGCACACCATGAGTGAATGCTGAAGAAGCTTAGTTCTGTTTCCTTTTGGACTGTAGTGCCATCCATTTTTTTTGTTACGAGACATGTGCCTCTTGTGGCGAAGAAGGTACAAAGGTATATTGACTTCAATAGTTTAAAAGGAAAGTTCGATCCCTTAATTTTCGAAGTGGACATTAAACTGTAGGTCCGCACTACACTGGAGCGAAATCATTCACAACACAATCGACTGCTGAAGGGTCTCTTCCATTTTCACTTGTAGATTGTAGAGCGGACCTTTAAGTACAGATCTGGAAGATAGGTTATAGAAGGTCAGCATGTTCTCTTTTTGGATTGGAAAATGTAGAGTCAACAGCTGGCAAACACAGTGAATTGTTTTTTTTTTAAGATAAAAGGGGTATGTGTTTGGTATGTGGGATTCTTATGGCTCGTTGCTGAAACATTTCAATAGTATGCTATCGGTGGTTCGAACTCATACTCTTTTTCTTAATGAGCTCAAAGTGGCTCATACTTTTTCTGTGGCAGTGAAAAATAAACATTTCTCAGAATATAGAAGTGAACGGACACAACAAGATTTAGGCTTCGAAAACGAATCGTATGAAAAATCGGAGACCGTTAATAAAGTACCGTATGTACGTAAGATAATATTATATATTAATCGATATCTGCTTTACTACCGACACCACTCAAGTCCTCTTATATGACCAACTTTCAGTCCCAGGTTTCTCAAAGCACGACTTAGTTTTCTCAACCTTTGACATTCATATAAACAGTCCAATATCAAATTTAGAGACTTTAAGAGAATAAACTAATCCGTTCTTTTGCAAGACGTCTCCGATATTGACTGGAACAGATCATTCTGTATGAACTCCGACAATGATCAACTTTCTTTTTTGCAACACCAGATTAATTTTCTGTTCGAAGAACACGTTCCTATAAAAACAAAAATCATCCAAGCAAGCAAACCCCCTTGGCTCAATCGTGAGATACTAAAGTTAATACATTCACGAAACGTGGCTTATATTCACTAGAAACGCTTTAAACTGCCAGAGTTTCATACAACGTACGCAAAACTGCGAAACATTGTCGTTGAAAAAATTAGAACCTCCAAAAAGCACTACTTTGAAAATATGTTTAATACCTCACGGTTATCAGGACGTGAGATTTGGTCAAACCTTCACAAACTGGGAGCATCAATTCAAACGCATAGGGTCTGGACGGAATGCACCCCAAATTTCTCAAATTGTTATTGCCTCATGTTTTAAAACACATTACTCACCTATTCAATACCATCATCTTGCACTGCGAGTACCCTATTGAATGGAAACGTGCAAAAATATTGCCTATTCCCAAAAATGGAAACAGTAGATCGGCAGAATATCGACCCATAGCAATACTACCGTTTTTGTCCAAGGTTTTTGAAAAGGTTATTCTAAAGCAACTACAAGTGTATTTACATGGCAATCAGCTTCTCTGCTCCTCCCAGTCTGGTTTTAGAGCCAAACGAAGCTGTAAAACAGTCCTTCTCTCAATTACCGATGACATCTGAATTGCTCTGGATAGCAATAAAGTTACTTTCCTGACGCTCTTGGACTTCTACAAAGCATTTGATACCGTCGATCACAACATCCTCTGCGGGAAACTACTAAATCAATTTTATTTTTCACCACTTGCCACAAAACTCCTACCTCACTGGGAGGACGCAATGTGTAGCTGTCGATGAGAAAGTATCTGCATACTTGAATGTCACCAGAGGCGTCCCACAAGGATCCATTCTCGGACCAGTCCTCTTCTCGCTATATGTCAACGAAATTCCCTCACTTCTAGAGCACTGCTCCTGTCATATGTATGCCGACGACATCCAACTTTATCTGAGCTGTCCAATTTCCGATAAAGACACTGCTATCAGCATCATAAATGATGAACTAAGGAGTATCGAAACTTGGGCAAAGAAAAACAATTTATGTCTAAATCCCGACAAATCAAAAACGCTCGTCATTTTCAAGAGATCTCTCAATCTTGATGGTTTTCCACACGTAAGACTTGGAAATGTAGACTTACATTACGTAAACACAGCTAGAAACCTAGGACTTATTTTTAACTCCACTCTATCCCGGCCCGACCACCTGCATGTAACCATAGGTAAAGTGTACGGTACTCTTAGAACTGTTTGGTCCTCACAGCGCTTCCTACCCACCAATATTAAACTTCTTCTTGTGAAATCACTGCTAATACCGGTTTTATTATACGGATGTGAAATCTTCTGCAATGTCGATGTTAATACGAAAAGAAAATTAAACGTCGTGTATAACAACATCGCCAGATATGTTTACAACTTGCGTAGATTTGATCATGTTTCACACTTCGCAAAACAAATTTTCGGTTGCTGCATTGATTAACTGATTTACTATCGATCCCTTACATTTTTACATAAAATCATGCATACAAGGGAACCTGACTATTTGTATAACAAACTTCAGTTCTCTTCATCCCCTAGGTCTTTCATCCTTATTCATCCGAAACTCCTGCCTTATATCCGAACGTACTTTTTTTGTTCACGTCGTCCGTCTATGGAACTCACTACCCATCGAGCTACGAAGAATCAGAAATACTACATACTTTAAGAGCACACTCTTTAGGCACATAGTCACCCTACAAACCTAACAACACAAGCGTCATACCTCTCCATTTATTTCCATTTGTTTCTTTTTTCCTTCCCTTGGTCATGCTTTGTACGCTTAAGTTATGTTCTATGGTATGCTAGGTATGTACAATCGTGGTGAAGAACAAATCAGTCAGTCAGATTCAATTCAAAGCTATCAACACTTGTTCTTCTTTTCTTTGTGGTTTCCTTACACGACATACAACAGTCCGTTGAGTATCCTCGAAGACATAAGGTCGATATTTAGGTCGAAGGGAGCAAAGTTAACAATTTTCAACAAGGCAAAAGGGGCTGCAGTTGAAATTCAAAGTTCGTCCGGATCCCCTTTTCCTCTCTTCCTCAATACCTTCACACCGTCTCATGACTAAATTCCGGTTATATAAGGGTCCCTTTAGCGCGTGCCAATTATAAAAAGAAAAAATCTCTTTTATCCCCTGATATATACCCAACGGACTTTTCCGCAGTTCGGTTCCGAAACCAAACAGATATCATAGTAGCCTTGAAAACATTTAAGCGTACCAGACACCAAGCTATCAAGAGGAATGGAGAAATGGGTCTTGAGTCACTGTCAAAAAAGGTTTAAGATGTCAATGGTTCATATTTTGACTAAATTAAAATTTAATTAAATGTTTGCCCAAAAACTTGGCATTTCATGTATTGTCAGCAGTCAATCTATATTTCCCTTCTAATACAGGGTTAAGCAAGTCACTTGTCCCTCAAACTCACTATCCCCAGTTAATTTCAAATAGACTAGGTACAGTCGACTCTCCCATTTTGAATGGCATCTTCAATTGCATTGAATTCGACAGAGATGTTTCAATTTGAGTCCATTTCGTATTTAATTCATCCAGAAAAAAGTCT
The DNA here is from genome assembly GCA_944738645.1 of Eristalinus sepulchralis. Taxonomy (NCBI): domain Eukaryota; kingdom Metazoa; phylum Arthropoda; class Insecta; order Diptera; family Syrphidae; genus Eristalinus; species Eristalinus sepulchralis. Next base: position 48,703,544 of record OX122884.1, read on the forward strand.
TTTCCTTTTTAAATTTGAATTTGAGCGGGACGCTTTATCTCACATGCTTCCTTTTTCGGTAACGAGAGTCATGTCATGTCTACCGACTGTCGAAAATCGAATTGGGAATCCAGTCTTACGGCAGACAATCGGATCAGAAGACCTTGAAGTGTATACACCCCGCATTCACTACAAATCCTATTTAGAAAGAAGAAAGTTTTTCTAGAGGGGCAGCATACCCCCCCCCCTTCCCAATTCACTGTTTATACGCAGATTGGGGGTGAGTTCTAAGAGTATGGGATTTTTGATCTTGGAACTCGTGCACCCAATTTAACCCGTCTTCAATGTTTAAAAAAACCTGCTTTCCAATTCACTTCTTCGACTTTCATCCTTGGCCTGCATACACCTGCAATGTTTAAGAATAAATATTCGCTCAATTTCACCTTCATTTATTTCAAACTTTTGTCAAATTTTCTTGGATCACCATGGTAAGCCAGGAATACCTCTTGTTCAAAGTGCTTGTATTATGCCAGCCGTGCCATCCAACCGGTCAACAAGTTTCTTCACGTCAACTGCTACAAATCATCTAGACTTTGACTGAACTGATTGACAGTTTCTCCATCTTGACGTTGCAATTTTCAAAAACTATTACCCAGGAACAGCTCTCCACCCTATCCTCCATACAAAACCCTCCTCATATCGACAACATTTGCTCCAAAATGTTGGCAATGTTCCAACAACATTCACAATCGGACAGTCAACCAAAGTGTCCACAATCCACCCTTAGACAGTTGGCTCGCATCACCGCAATCATATCCCCACCTCCGTCCACGACAAAAAAAAAAACCCCCTCAAAACGATGCTGTAGAAAAACCCCCGACTTTTCAGCCGCGAAAGAGAAAAAAAATCCCAATTGCGCGCCAATTTGTCCATGCAACGCTCACTGCAGCAGCTGCCAAGCAACGCCCGCCAGTAATTACGAATCCATTGACAGCTCCTAAACCTTTCAACTAACATTCGATCGTAAATCAACGCGCTAGATGGCGAGTGCGCCCCTCCAGCGGCGGTGCTGCGCTGCAACAGGTGACAAGTGGTCGCTCGAACGGTGGCGTTCGGGAAATATCACCCAGCAATGCGCACCGAACAGCGCGGGGGCGTATGAGCGCCGCTGTATTGGTGACAGCATTCAGTGCTGCGCTCGGGCAGTGCAATTGCGCGCGAGGCTAAATGCTCTTCACGTTGCCGCTGAATGAATTACCACCACCAAGCGGTCCGGTCCGGCGGGTCCGCGGGTGTGTTGGTGAAGCGGCGCGATGCTCGCTCGCTGTGTTGGTCGGTCATTGGCCGCACCTTGTGTGCCAACATTGAGCCGTGTTACATGTGCAACCTGATTTGTATTCAATGAAATTTCAAGAATTTGTATTCCATTAGAGGACCCCCGGCCTGTTCAATCAATTGTCGCTTCTGCGACTCCAACTGGAGCCAGGGCTGCAGTGAGCGCGCTGCAGGAGCACGTAGCGTACCGCCGCCGTCGCTGTGCGCCGCACAATGCCTCCCGGTGATAATGATGATGACGGGGTTATGTAATCGAATGGAATTTGCGCTCTTTTCTTTGGGCTTTCTGTTACAATGAACTCGGGCGACATCTGTAATGACACCGTGTGCGCTCTGTGCACTGCTGCTCTGTGTGCTGTGCTCCTCCGTGTGCGCTGTCATAATGATCGCGAACATCACTGTCACCGGGCGAGTGTTAGTGGTGCTGCTGGAGCTGTGCGATGGTGTGATGGTGCAAATGAAGAGTGACAGGATGGCAGACGAGTTGATTGGTGTGCGTCGTCGGTCGCTGCTACCTAAATGTCAAACGCAAGGGGGCGTCGTCGTCTCTGTCACATAACAAATCATCGTGCAGCATACGGGAATGCCCGCGCCCGTCTTCTCGGCAAGTTGCTCTCGCGTCCAGTCGGTGCAGCGGTGCTGCCGCTCCCCGCCAAGCCCACATGCGAGCGGAGTCAATGAACTTAGAAGAACGAGTCAAACGGCATCGTAAGTGCGCCGCGCCGTACTACGAGTAGCTGCCTCTATTTATTTATTTATTTATTTTATTCGGAGAATGTAGGTAACCCAGTGCAAGACCATGCGTCAGTGTGTGCGCGAGTGTGAGGCGTCGTCGCACTCTCTTACCCACACACCGGCAGGCGGTTCAGAAGCGGTCGGAGCGGACGAGACTAGGTGACTCTCGATGGCGTAAATGCCGAGTGCCTAGAGTGGCATCGTTGTCGGCGAGTCGGTTGGACGACGGACGACAAGAGGCGGATTGGCACAGTGGCCGGATGACTGAATGAATGACTAACGACATCGGCCGCACTACTGACTGAGTTTTCTCCTCGCAGCGATGGGTTAGATGGCTTGGATCAGCATCGGGCGCGCATCGCCTCCCTAAAGTCTGTCCGTGGAATGTCAAAGCTATTTGCGCGATCACTTGTGCGGTGCACTGCTGCTTGAAGGAGGAGGAACAAGGTCTCGCTGGAGTTGGATTTTTATGAATGCACTGCTCGGCGTCATGGTCTGCTGCATGTACAATCGTGTGAACTGATTCTCCTAGGAGGCGGACGACGCTTACAGGAAGAAGAGGTTTGTCTAAGTCGATTAAGCCGCAGTGCACGTTCTGGTGCTTGGCGATTTGTGCGCGGCGAGGCAATGACAGTGCTCCGGAGCTGGAGTTCAGAGTGTAGATTGAGTGGATATTTATCAAATTGGTAAGCGGCAGCATTCTTTGGAAAATTGGTTTGCATTGGTGTGGAGGGGCGGGGGAGGATCGCGGAGAGGCGTGAGGACGATGCGGAGACGCAGAACAGGAATGCCGCAGTTGTCAGCGACTGAGATTAAGAGAAACTTGGTGGACGTGATGGCTGTGCTTGAGAATTAAATAATTTCTTTCGCTCTCGTACATACATACAGCGGCTGTGTTTACAACTAGGCAGAAGGCATGAGATTGATTGACACTGTTGGTTGGTTGGTTAAAGATGTCAACGAGGATGGGGTTCAGGAAGCAAATTGAAGCAGAATTAAATTTCTTAGAACTGACAGCCAATTAAGTACACAATTGGTGGGAAAATGATTGAACGTGGTACGTAGGGAGGGCGGTGACTTTGGGCAGCCCACGGGGCTATTGGGCTCCTCGATGTGTTGAAAATTTGTGCATTGTGAAGAAAACTGAGCAAAAGCAGGCAGATTGAGAGGGAAGGCAAATTTGAAACTATCATGGCATATTGGTGGCGTACAAATTTTTAAATTCTCCGCCAGCCAATTGTGAGATGTTAAGATGCCACGAGTTCTCTTCGAGCCTTGAGAGATGAGGACCGTTCTATAAGATTGTCTATTTCCAGTCATCAACCCTTTTAGTGGACCTTGCAGTGGGGATAGGACTATATCTTGACTTTGTGGTAAGAAGAAAATCTTTTGCATTGGGCAAGTTGTGCCACCGTTGGTTAACTGAAACACACTTACATCCTGGGCTGCGGCCCTCGAATATATAGGAAAAGTTAAGCCGTCGAAAGGTTTGTTGCATTAATTCAAATCTTTTAATATTGAGGTCAAGGAGTGACACAAGGGACCGAATTAAATGGCTTCGCGAAATTCTAAATCTCATTTGAAACACGTGACGTAGAATAAATTCGAGACCATTTTGACCTACTCGTGCTTCTTCTTTTTCTGGCCCTACAGTCCGGAGTGAACCTGGACCTCAACCAACATGCCTCTCCAGACAGCACGGTCTTTCGTCAGCTGCCGCCAGTTGCGCACTCCAAGTTGGTTGAGGTCCTTCTCCACTTGTGTGCGCCACCTTAGCCTGGGCCGTCCTCTCTTGCGTTGTCCTAATGGCTCAGATTCGAAAACTTTTCGGGCGGGAGCAGTGCTGTCCATAAAACTTTTCTCTCGAAATGACTAAGGGCTTCCTCATCCGCTTTTAGAAATGTCCAGGTGCTCGTACTATTAAGGCGAAAATCTACTGAAGGGTGGACTCATGCCAAAATTGATCTGGGATAAGAGAACAGTGATTAAGGAGATGCGATGATATTTTAGCATTCCTAAGGCCATTTGAAGTACCGTGACGTCGGTATTTCAGAAAATTTAGGCCTCAGTTGGCTTCGTTGTAGCCAATTCTGTTACGACGAGATTTCAAAATCTTTCCATGGGTTTCGGACTGTTATTCTTGCTTGGGTGTATAGATTTTAAGCGCTTGAGGCATTTAGGGATTGTGGGCTTGACACTGAGACTAGCGGCGCACACAAGACTTCTAGTTACTCAATAGATGTGGTCCATTCTGGGCTGTGTTATAATTTGTTTATTTTTAGCCGGTGCAGCATGTAAACGCAGAATCACTTTGGTCTTAAGAGGCAATTGTGTAAAGGAACTCTCTCCCTAAACTGATTTCGTATAACAGCTCGATCATCCCAGTCGTCCTTTACGGCGCAGAAACTTGGACCCTATTAAATGCGAATGAGAAAGCCCTTGGTCTTTCTGAGAGAAAAGTTTTGCATTCGATTTTTGGCCCTGTTTGCGTTGATTGCGTCTGAAGGAGAAGATTCAACGACGCACTTTACAAACGTCTTCGCATACAATGCCTCAGATGGCTAGGCCATGTAAAGCGTATGGGCACTACTACTCAGACGCGAAAAATCTTAGAATCCGAGCCATTGGGACAACGCAACAGAGGACGGCCTAGGCTCAGATGTAGAGCACAAGTGGACTTCAATCAACTTGGAGAGCGCGGCTGGCGACATTTGGCGAAAGATCATGCTGGCTGGAGGGGAACATTAAGCGAAATCATTTGCCAAGCCAGGATTGACAGTCCAGAATCCAGCGAAATACTTTCATACAACAAGACTCAAAACAATCGACCAGACGCTCCTCGAACATAGTCAAACTGTCCCCGTGTACAGTCTGGCCTTAGCATTAAAAGACTACTTTGCTGTCCGTCGACGAACAGATTTGAATCGAGATATGTTTGTGAACGGCCTTCGAAAAGATATGGTTTGTTTTCCAGTTTCAGCCTTTATGGCAGTGTGTACTTCTGGAAAGCCAAATGCTGCTTCCATTCTTGCACTTGGAGTCGTTCTCATTGGTTCTGTGGTTCAGATACTCTTGACCTTTATAATTTGTTGAGTTTCCTCATTCGCATTTTTTTTACTGTACAGTAGTGGCAGTGTACAGTGTAGATCAAGGCTCATTATAAGCTGAAGACCCTAGGCCTTGTTTGAACTACAAGAGTGCTTTGACTGCCTTTTTCTGTGTTTTATGAGTATTCTGTTTTGGTCATTAGGGGTCAATGAAGTTAGCAACATTAGCTTCGGCTTCGTTAGCAACTGCTCGTGTCTTGCGTGGTATTTCATATCCCTCTTCTTTAAACGAAATTGTTCTAAAAAAGAGTTTTCGTTGATTTGAGGAAGAGAGACCATCAAATAAAGCTAAATGTGAGTAAGATGAATGAAGTGTTGTACATTGACTTCTATTCCTAAATGCACTCTTATGAGCTGTTGGTTAAGGATGGGTCTAAGGTGGCGGATGCAAAGTTGGCATAAAAATATGGTGATGTGGGTTAGAATATTTGAGCATGGCTAGATGTGGTTTGCATATAAAAATGTGTGTGTGGATATTGAAACCTGAAGTTTGCAGCGTCAAATGACTAAAACTTTTGATATGGATATGCAGCTCCAAAACTTCTTGTTTTCTCTTTCTTGAGTCTTTTACGTGTTACTCAATCACATTGTTTGTTTGCTTGTATAAAATGCTGTTGAAAGAAAAAACGAAACCATCTATGCGTGAATGAAACTCAAATTGTACTCAAACTGTGTACTGTAACATGGCCGAATTTCTCGTCAAGACTTGCATTTAAATCACATACAGAATGTTTGGGCATTTTTGAAAATTTCAGTTTAAAAAAAATTTAATTTAAACTTTTTCAAAATAGCTCAAAAATACAAGTCTATCCTTGAGAACTATGACTACGAAGTATTTTGCAGGAGTATCAACGTTCATAAGTGCCAAAGCCCAATTTCCATCGCGAACTCACTGAATCTTGGTTGAAATTCCACTTGACTTGGACTCTTTTTGTTGGTTTTGGCGTCACTTCTTGCGAATTTTTGTTACATTGAACCTTCAGATTTCATGTTCTTAAGCAATAGTTTGACTTCAAGGCCGGAAGCTATACTTTTCAAAAACGACATTCGTTATGCAACCAGTGTTCAAAGGAAAGTTGTATCACTCATGAGGCAAAGTTAAGCGTGGATTCCATAAGAACCACAAATTTACCCTTCGTTTCTCTAGGTACTTCCAGTTCCCGCAAAGAGCCATCATCCAATCCTGCTGTCACTCGATTTCATTGGACACCTAAAACGACTTGTCACATAAAAAAAAATAACATTACGTATGCCCCTCAGTCCTCAGACACAAAATTTGTTACTTCACGCAGAGAAGTTATCCGGCTGCCGCCGCCGTCATGCAAGACATTGCAAAAGGGCTCGGTACGCTCGGTACGTGAAGCTATTCCCAATTGTGTTGCCAAAAATCGTTATAAGACAAAAATAACAGAAATTATTTCCCAAAATGGCCCATGATCGATTCGACCAGTGTCCACACCTACCGACGGCGACGTCGCGACCGAAGAAGATTTCGCAAATTCCTTCGCGCGAGCCACTAGAGCCGCTGCGCTGCGTCCCAGTTCGGCGACTGAAGGCCAGCACTCCCGAATTCGCAGTGCATTGCCCCGGGCAAGGGATTTCTAGGCGCTGGCGGAGCAGATAATTGCATCTTAATGCACAACTTGATGCAAACCGCTTTTATTGCCCACCTCCACCTGTGAGGACGGCAGCGATGGTGACGGTGGCGGTGGCGGTGGCGGACGGCCACCCAGCTGCCCAGACCGTTGGTGTCGGTGTGGGAATGCCTTTTCGATGGTAGCGGCTCATTAATCTTGTAATCGCACTCTCAATCTATTTAGAATTTATCTGCTGCACGGCTGGAGGAGTCATAAAAATGCGCGGTGTTCTGCGAGAACTGCAGTCTGCGGCTGCGATGGTGGCGGTGGCGGGTGTTCGTAGCTATGAGCACAACGACAGCGATGAAGACTGACGCCCGGTATGCAGATGCAGGCGATGCAGCAGGCCGCAGAAATACTTTTACCTGCTGGCTGCCAACTCCACAGCCATCGCCGCCGCCGCCACTGCCGTCGCGAAATGATTCGCATTATGGCCAACATATTTTTTATGAGCCATAAACACCCGGTTCGTTAACCCCGCGCCTCTGTGAGTGACTGAGTGAGTGCGAGAAGTGATTCAGAAGTCTCCTGGTATTCGGGCGATTCGTGCAATCGTGTTCCGTCCCGGCCTCAGCTGGCTCCGTGGAGCTCCAGGCTGAAAGCGCGCGCGCAGCGCTGCAGAATGTCATAGTGTGTTAATCTTAATTCATTGTCATTAACGTTAAGCAAAGTACTGCAGCGGCTCTGTGTTCTCGTGGGTCTCTCCGTCTTCCACCGAATAGATACTTTTGTCCTTCTGTTCGCTGGCTGGCGGACTGGCTGCGTTTTGCGTCTTGGCGCTCGTGGGTTTTTTTTGCCGCTCGTTTGTCGGCTGCAACCTCGCCGCCTCGTTTGCGCGCACTCCGGGCCGCGTGCAATTTTTCAAAACATTTGTGTCGGCATTCAATTGTAATCCGAATCGCTGGCTTGTGGTCGCACTCAGTCGCACTTAGTCGCACTCAGGCGGGCAGCCCTGGCCGCGCGCGCTTTCTACACGAGCAGAAGTTTCATGCTCGAGCGAGAATTGCTTCAATGCACTTGCACCCGTGCCAAGGATTAGTCGGTGATATCAATATAGGCTGCTCAAGGATTACACGATTATTGTCAATGAAATTCGACGTATTGCTGAGCGCTGACGGACGGACGGCGGCGCGCGCGGCTTCGGCGGAGCAGGGCAGTGGCGGCGATGGCGGTTTGAGGTGTGGAACGTCGTCGTCGTCGTCGTCGACGTCGTCATTGAATGAAGTGTAACTGAGCATTAGTTTGTGGTTTGTTACAGTTTTCATCGGTTTTACTAGATCTGCTGTTGTTTTGATATTTGACACCGCAGCGGGTATCGGTCGGTTGGCAGAGCGTAACTGAAATGTCGGTGACTTGTAAGACTCATTAGAGGTATCATTCAGGTCTCACCTTGTTTTCCCTTGACAGATAGCCGATGGATCAGCTCTAATTTTTCTGAGGTCTTACTTCACTTTGAATTGCATGTGATGTGAGTTTTTGTGCTTTTGTTGGTGTGGCTGCTTAACTTGAAACATTGCCATTGAAATGAATGTTTTTATTGCATTAGGGTGATTTTGGCTTTTTGGAACATGTCCCATTTTAGAAACTCTTTGACGTTGTATCCCTTAATTGGGGAAAGGACATCTGAGAAATGTTGAAACTTTGCAAGAATAACACATCACTCAGTAAGTCCAGGGACTGACATATAGGGGGCGCCACTAACAAAATATTTGGAAGTATAAACATTCAAATGAAAACTGTCAAATTGTGATGACAATCTGATTATGAGGTTAAAAGTTACAGCGCTTCAAGTGACGCTACTTTTGCGATTTTGAAAACAATGGAAAAAGGAGAAACTACGTTTTGATGGGAAAAAATACCGTGCAAGCTCAGAAATGGCTTGAAAAATGTTGCAGGTATTCTGCTTAATCAAAAACAACCATTTGTCGAAGGTGTGCTGGCTTTAAACGTGGCCGCACAGACCCCAAAGATGATGAACTCTCTGGAAGGCCAATTGAGGTGTTTACACCTGAAAACATCAAAAAAGTACACAAAATCGTTTTGGAACACCGTAAAGTGAAATTGCGTCAGATAGCTGACACCTTAAGTTTTGTGTGCGATTTTCGGCGGTTGAGCACACAAGTGGAGAAGGACCTCAACCAACTTGGAGTGCGCAATTGGAGACAGCAAGCGGAATATAGTGCTGGCTGGAGAGGCATGTTGGTTAATGCACAGGTCCACTCCGCACTCTCACAAGACGAAGAAGAAGCTGAAATCTTAATAATATCAGAAGACGGTGTGAAAACTCTTTTGCATGAACTGTTCTTAAAATGGGTACCGCGTTTGCTCACAACGAACCAAAAACAACAACGATGATTCTGCGAGCTCTTTGGAGCTGTTTCGCCAGAATAAACAGGACTTTGTGACTCGGTATGTCACAAGGGATGAAACACAGATCCACCACTACATTTCTGAGAAATATCGGCAGTTAGCGGAGTGGACAGCAGCCGGTGAACCATGTCCAAAGCTTCCAAAATCACAAAATTCGGCTGACTTTCTTGAGAAGGGCAAAAGGTTCAACAGCGACTACTTCATGGCATTATTAGTGCACTTGTAAGAAGAAATTGCAAGAAAACGGTCCCATATGAAGAACAAAGAAATTATCTCACACCAAGAAAATGCACCGTGTCACAAGTCAGTTTCAGTTCAGAACTTCAAAATATATTTTTCACAATTTCAATCTATTCACGTGCAATGAATGACACCAGGCAAATCGACTTTTCACTTTTCGTTGCGCTACAGTACGGGCTTTATTTGGGCTTCAACCAGCCAGCACGATCTTTCGCCAGCACCGCCAGTTGCGCACTCCAAGTTTTTTGGGGACCTTCTCCATTTGTGTGCACCATCTTAGCCTAGGCCGCCCTCTATGGCGTTGTCCCAATGGCTAAGATTTGAAGACGCTTGACTAAACGCATGTCCTATACAGCCTATAAAGTTCGTTGTTATATCTTCTCCTCTAGAAGCCATCAACGTAAACAGGATCCTCATCCGTTTTTAGTAACGTCCAGGTTTGCGCGCCATCAAAAAGGATTGGGATGAACCAGGTGTTATATAAAGCAAGCTTAGTCCTTCGAAAGGGGGCTTTAATACTCAATTGCCTCTTGGGCCCAAAGAAACAGCGATTGGCAGGAGTGATTTCGGTACTGGTTCGAATTCGGTACTGGTAAGTGGTCCTTCTTCCTTCTGCCCACAACCCGGTATATTGCCTCTTTAACCTAATTCATGTGGTTTGCTAAGAGATGGCGTAACTTGTATTATTCCAGCTGCTTTTAAACTATTTGAAATGGCTGCTGGAATAGCACCCAAAGAATCTGCAAGCTCTTCTTGTGTTAGGCAAAAATCTTCATAGAGGAATGCTTCATCATCTTCAAATTTTTTTGGCTTCCCAGAACGCTCATCTTCTTCCAAGCCAAAATCACCACTTTTAAATCGTAAATACCATTTTTGACACTTTCGCTCAGCTACTGCATGTTCATCATAAACTTCCACCAAAATACGATGATTTTCGGCACCATTTTTCTTCATATTAAAGTAATGAAGAAGAAGTCACGGCAAAAACACTTTTTCAGGCACAAAGTTCGACATATTTGAGTGGAAGAAAAATTTACGCTTCAAATGAATGACATATACTGAAATCACGTACAATGACCATGGCTTTCCAACGCATGTTCCAATGGAATGATGGCAATGGAATAATACAAGTAACGCCATCTCTTAGCAAACCGCATGAATTAAGTCATAGACCCACTAGTACAGAGCTACAGTAGTCCAAAATCAGACCATGCCCTAGAGGCCAAAACTTTGTTGCTCTCGTTAGACTTTTTAAAAAATGCTGCTGTTGAATTTCGAAATACGTCGTTGTTTAT